>JARBWI010000485.1:0-1200000 GCA_037576405.1 Campoplex capitator | reverse complement strand
TGGGGTTGCTACCTAGTGGGACCAACCGATAAAAAGAAGAGATCAGAATTGACGAACTTCTCTCTCTCCAAAATTTCTGAACATAGCAAATATAAGAAAAAAATTAAAAAAGAAAAAAAAATCTTAATCCAATATTTATCTATTCATCATTATATTGTGTAATCGTTGAATAGAAAAAAATTAAATACAATCAATTACCTTTTCAGAATTTACAAAAGGAAAAATCTTCCTATACGATTTATTTGATTGATGGGTTAAGGTATTCGCCGTCGCTATAGATAATAGATTTTTCAATAAAGTTTGACGATCTTCGTGTCACGTGAAAACAATATCCAGAAGCAACTTTCCCTCAGCGGAGACATCTGTCCGTCACACTCTGTCTCAGCAGTAAACAGAGACGTTGACATTTCCGGAGACTCTTCAATATCCGGTTTTCACTATGTATATATGAATATGGATATTCATTCAAGAATTACCGGATATATAGACCTCCGATCGATAAAACCAAAGGGCAGGTTATATCCTGACTCGGAGAACTATAGTTGAATTTATCTCTGTAAGCTCAGCGGACTACAACTGCATGGTGGCTACAACAATCCTGGAAAGGATTATATTTATTATGATACCGCGGGATCAACCGATTGGACCGAGTCAATCTCGTACGAATCTCTGCGTCGTGCTAAAAAATTTCAATTTTTTTGTAAAATTTAAACAGCAATCATTTTGAAACTAGAAACAGAACAGCCAATCCCCTACTGTTGCTCCACTGGGTGTTTTGTGGATCGTTCCTGATTGGTCATGACTGAATAACGAGTGTATTTCACCAGGAGTATTCAAATACTTTTTATTCAATTTTTTCCAAACGTATCAACGCCTCATACTGAGGCATGAGTTCTGGAACACCTGGAACTTTGAATGAAGAAGAAAAAGAAGAAGAAGAAGTAAGGGAATGGAAAAAAGGAGTGTGCAAAAGACGCAAGAACTCGGTGAGAGAAAATCGTGGTTAAATGGCGGCAAGATTTAGGGGCACGAAATAAATAAATAAGTCTGGTGAACTCTCGTGTCACGGCAAAAGCTCATGGAAAGCAGAATGGTGGAACAAGAGAAAGAAAGAAAACAGAGAGGGAGAGAAAACAGTCTGGTGTATTCATATCCCATCCCCTCTTTTTCCGACGAATCCCTCCAGAATTTTGGATTTCACGAAAATGAAGCGAGGGAGGGATGAGGATGACGCTTTATTTGCACTTTATTTCCACCCCTTTGCAACGGGTGCGCTTTTTTCGCCCCTTCTACGATCGCGTTTTCTTCCTCAGAAAAATCTGCTCTGTGATTCTTCCTCTCTCGTGAACGAAAAAAAAAAAAAAGAAGAAAAAAACGATCCTCCATCCACTTTTCTCCAGTTAAAACAAATATAGAGCTCGAATAAATGAATTTTCTATATTCAGTGCCCTTTTCATAGCCTTCACTTTTCTTTCGATTATTTCATACTCATACCATTAATCGTATAATCCATTCCAGCAGGATATAAATGCATATTGTATACGGAGAGAACGCCATAGCTTCTCTAAATATATGTAATATTTATATTTATATTCCCTGTGTGTATACGTGTACATTACCGCGTATACTTCACTCTGGATGTATCGTGTGCCTAGGAGGTTAAATTTTTACGATGCGATCCTGAAAAAAACTTGAAAGCATACTCACGAAAAAATAAAATTATGGGCCGATCCTTGAGAGTCCTTTCAAAAAATGTGCTTTAAGCACCCTCTCTCGTTTCAAAATGAACGTGAATAGGAATATTATGTTTTTTTATTTTTTTTTTTAATAATAATTTCCAAAAAGTACACTACATCACGTGAAAATTGACTAGCTGAATTTTCCTCATATTTTCTCTAATTGGCATCAAGATTTTCACCCTCAAATTGGGTCATATTTAATCCCTTTGCGTCTCGTTCGCTTTTTCTTCGATGCTCTTTCCCTCTCTTCCTCTCTACTGTCTCATTTTTCCTCTAGGCTTGTGTGTGTGTGTGTGTGTGTGTGTGTGTGTGTATGTGTTTTTTTGTGTAAAGCTTTTTCGATAGGTTCTGATACGGGGAGCAAGCGAGTAAGGTAGAAAAAGCGGTAAGAGGATTTCTCTGTTTCTCCGCGAACGACCACGAAAAGGTACTTATCGATGAGGTTCGTGGGGAAGAGGGAGGGGGGGGGGTGGTGAAAAAGGAAGAAACGAAAGTGCGAAAGACAATGAGAATCGAATGTTAAAGGGTAAGCAGAGGTCGGAGATCGTGATGGGCTTTCGTTTTATAAGAACTGAGAGAGGTTGGGGAGGAGGAGACGTGGAGAAAATGGCAGGTCCAAAAGATGCACAAGGCGAAAGAGGTGTGTACCGAAAGGGGGACGAAAAGGATAAGTACAAAGAGAGATAACGGAAGGAGAAGAAAGGGGTAAGTCATGCTCCGATGCTTAGTTTCTACTCTTGGTCGTCCTTCTCGATCGAATCTTAAAGAGCCCAAAAAGGGACTATCCAGCCGAATCACTGAGAGACGCTTTCCAGATGCTAAAAGAGACATTGGAGGTTGCTGTAATAGAAAGAGGGAGAGAGAGAAATGGAAGAAGAAGGTTCGTCGTGAAAATCGTAAATGCATGAATCGTTGAAAGTCCGATAGGGGTAGTCGGAGAGAACGAAGAGAATCTTCGAAGAATAAACGAAACGAAGTAAATATATATACAGGATGTCCTGATATTGACGTGTTTTTTCGACGTTTTGGTGCGATGAAAAGGTCAGGAAGAATAAAAAAAAATTATAAAATTAAAAAACAAAGTAAATATAAAATCAATGAAATCCTCAAGAGAGTAGAAACATTATAAGAAAAAAAAATGGAAAATACTAGTATAACTAGGGAACGAGTGAAGAGAGAGAGTATGAATAGTAGAAAACGAACAAAAAGAATCGAAGACTTGAAAGGAGGAGACAGGACAAGGAAGAATGAGAAAGGGATGAATAAGGATGCAGAAAGGTTGAAAAAGGTAAAAGGTTAGTGAAGAGAGGGTATTCCACCCCTATAGTCGAAGGCGAGGCGTGAGAGAGCTAATTTCTTCAGGAAGAAAGAGGTGGGAAAGGAGTGCGTTCGCTCGACGGTCTAAATATCGGAATAAATTGCGGGAGAGTCACCTTCGTGTGCAAGACACCCCAACCCTTAGACGTTGGCCAACCCACCCCGTCTTAGACGTTGGCCCTCCTCCTCCTCCTCCTCAGCTTCGTCGTACAGCATCAGCAGAGCTTTCTCTCTTTTTCTCTCTCTCTCCCACTCTTATCCTCTTATTCGCTCTCTTTGCTCGGAAGGGGGGTTGGGGGTGGGTGGCCCTTATCGTGTAACCGCTCCAATGCACTTTCGGGGGTGCAAGGGGAGAAAGGGGAGGCTCAAGGAATGATGGTACCTCGTACCTCGTTCCCTTACCTATAAGAGATCCTCTCTTCGCCTATTTGCACCCAGCATCATCGCGCACACACACACACACACACACCCTGGGTTCACGTAACGGGTGATCGAAAATCAGTCTCCGGGGTAAAAAGAACGTTAAACGATTGAAAAAAAAAAAAAAAAAAATTCCTCCGTGAAAATTCTACGAAATTGATATTTTTTTGCCTCTGCAATAATGTGAAAAAAAATAATAATTCTTGATTTTTTGGATATCCAGATCGAAGCATACATAAAAAATGAGAAACTGAATTGGCATTTTTCTCTATTAATACTATCAATATATTCTGATGGAAAAATAAATTTATGCCCGTATAATAGTTATAAAAATATGACATGAAAAAAAAAGCAAATGATTAGGCTGCAATGAGCTTTTTCGTTATTCTTTTCACGCACGATGTTAATACTAAATTATTATATATATATTTGTGTAATGTATTTTCTTCTCGTATCTTTCAGCTCGATTTCTTCGGATATTCAGATATTCCTACTTTTCGTACCGCAACGTATTTCGCCTTGTTCCCAATATTTTTATCTTTTTTTTTTTAGTCGCTGTCGACGTGGTCGTTGTGCAGCTGGGATCTTCCACTTCCATGAGCTCGAATTTCCATTGACCGCACGCGTTTCTTTTCTCCGTTTACGTGTGTCTCGCGCTTTCTTTTATTTTTATTTCACGGGATAAGAATTCTTTTGTCCCCTATATATGTCCTATCCATCTTCTTGCAGGCGAACAAGAATGGAAGCAGGAAATATGTACATCATACACACATGTCTATATACGTACATCCATAAACGAATGAATCCCGCGAGTGTACACCGAATGCATACGTTTTTCAATGCACGTTAGATAAAAACTATCACAAAGGGCATTTTGTCCTTCGTTCATTGAAATATTTTACTTTCAATTTTATCGAGATGAATGACTTTCAAATATATAAAATAATTTGTTTCTTGGTCAATGACTCATTCTAACTTGGATGGCGAAAATTTTTTGATCGTCGAATCGAGAGAAATTTCAAACTCATAGTTGTACGAGAAAATGCTAGCTAGGAGGCGAGAGGAAAGATGGAGAAGGAAAACTTGAGCGAACGAAGACGCGAAGAGGCAGAGAGGAGACGAGAATGAGTACACAAGGTGAAAAGCTCAAGAGATGACAGCCTCAAGAAAGGGTTGAAGAAAATAGAAGAAGCGAGAGAGAAAGAGAGAGATAGGCAATCGGTAAAATGGCTTAGGTAAGATGCGCATACATACTCTGTCAAGAGTAAGAGGTGAGAAGGGAGAGATAGAGAGAGAGAGAGAGAGAGAGAGAGAGAGAGAGAGAGAGAGGTCAAAAAGAAGCAGAGTTGGGGTCGGCGTCGCGATGCTCGACATCGATCTTCCTTCCGGGCGTGCAAAGACGTCACACACACTCGCCTTAAGCCCTCATCCTGAGGATCTCAACTTATCTCGGTTTCATAAAATTTCAGCCCCCCCCCCCCCTCCCTGCTTTTCTCATCCCTCTCGTTTCAGGTTCACAATGAAAATTACCATCTTCCATTTTCACCAACAATTTCAAAACCCTCGAGATTATTTTTCTTCAAATTTCTTCAGCTCCATCTTAACCCTGGCTGATTTGGAATTATCTTCATTCCAGGAAGATTTAACGACTGTTCAAAAACAAAAATTTCGATTCAAACATTTTTTTTTTTTCATTCCAAAAATTTGATCAGTCTGAAACGATCTGAAACTACTCCCACTATTTTCAACCCTTTCCGGAGGTGCTCTATCCACCCGTGTAAAAAAGTTGGAGGTTAAAGGATACGCGTACTGCATAGATTCATTGACGCGTGTTCTACCATACGTATGTGTATTAAAAGTGAGTCGGAACGTTGATCTCTCCGGCACCGTCAAATAAAAGCTTCTCATATATGCCCACATCCGAGGATGCACATATCGAGCTTCTGCTTTTGGTTGCTACCAGGCTAGTTTTCTCACCCCCCTCAAAGGTCCCTCGGAGTTTCCTTCCCACCGTCTGCTTACCTCTTGCCTCTTCTTCGCGCGAGCGCCCGAGACGACGTGAGCCCGGTGCCAGGGATTATGAAATTTCGCCTTGCACATCGAACTTCTTACTCCTCTGCTTCGCGAGAGACCTTCTGTTGCTCCTACCAACCAGTCTTCCCCTATTTATCTCATGTACACGAGTATATATAGATATATATGCAGATTGGGGATAAAAAAAAAATTAAAGTTTCTACTCACGAAGGGTGTCCCAGAAGTTACTTTCATAAATTATAAAATGCGATCGATCGCGAAAACCCTCAGCCATTTGGCTCTCGGACGTATGGTCAATAAATATTTGAATCCACAATTATATCAAAGGGAAAAAAAAGCGCGGAATTTAGAACCTCAGCGAATCCTTATCAGTGACAGGAGATAACGAGTATCGTTATAACTTTGAATAATTAAAATTTCAACGTATTTTTTCGGATGAGAGCAAACTTTTAACGTTTCGTGAGCTACTATTCGTGGCAATTTTGGGGACGACTATTCGGACACCCTATTTAAGTACATAGAATTGGGGCGAAGAAAATATATACCCCCATCCTCCTGTCGATGTACCTCGTGTACATGCTACCGTGCTTTATTCTCACTCACTCTGCCTCTTCGCAGCTCCATGAAAATGCATATTTGATCTCTTCGATGCCGAGACGTTCCCACCCCTTGAATTATATATGTGTGCATGTATATGTATTGTCATCCCAGCCATCTCTTTACTAATATTTATATATATATATATTATATTATTTGCATATACTTAGAATAAATGTGAATTGATACCCGAAGATATGAAATATCTGACGAGAGTTATGAGATACAGAAAAATATCATCAATTTCGTGGATTCGATACAGCGACAAATTTCATCATTCTGGCGATTATTCTTGTTACGATAAAGAGTTCATTTGATACGATCGTATTTCTTATTTGGGAAAATAAGCGCAAATATTGATGTATTGTAAGAATAAGCAGTTGGGGAATGCAATGATTCCCTGCAACAATTGGTACAAGAGATAAGAATATATTTGATCCTCTGGTAACGATGAGCTCGAATTTAAGATCGGATAAATTCTGTTCCTAACGTTTTTTTGATAGGTTAAGAAGATTAAGAAGATAGTCGAGAGAAGGGATTGCTATGAGGGTAAGATTTGAAATGGATTCTTCAGGGATCTGAATAAATTGTGAATGAGGTACTCGTTCCCTCTCTCTCATGGAAATACTGAAATAAGTGATTTAACAATAAATTAGTGAATTTATAAATATTTCATAAAAATAATACGTGTTGAATTATAAATAGAGTATACTCTAGTTCCGTTGGGTAGAGTCGATCTCCCTGTAAAAATGGTTATGGAGTGGCGAGAAAAAAAAGCAGGGGATAGAGACAGACACGAAGGGTATTGTTGCCGAATTTTAAATCCCCTCTGGGACATGAGGAGAGACCCTTGAAATCGAGCTGTCCCAAAACTTGTTAATAATATAAACTGTGTTACACACAAATACATAGGAATAAGGGGAAAACGAGGAGAAAGAGAGACGAAAAAAAAAAAGAGAAATCGACTTTTGCTAGAAAGGTTTGTATGTTTATATCGTATACAGGGTGTCCTATAAATGTGTATTTCCATACGATGTCAATCCGGTGGAAGAGCGAGCGATAGATCGAGGCGAGCCGGCTCAGGCCGGCTGTACTGTTTCGCTTTTTCCAGCCCCCAACTCCGAAACGTTTCGCTACCCTTCACCCATGGCGAACGCTCGGAATCGTAAAACGTGTTCTCTCGTGGCGCATCTCTGGCGGACGATATCCATTCCGAACGGATATCCCGAGGGTGGATTCCGGGCACGAAAACTGAGAGAGAGAGCGAGAGAGAGGAAACCCAGGGACCGTTAGGGGAATATCTCCCCATAGAGGTATATGTCGGTTACTGGAAAACGCCAAACGTGGTAGTATCTCCAGCGCATTCACGGAAAAGGTAGAACGAGGGAAAGAGCGAGAGAAAAAAACAATGTGAAAGAGTAAAAGAAGACGGAGGAAGCAAAAGATGGGGAAAAATAAGGGAAACAGAGGGCGGAAAAAAGTAGAAAGAAAAGAGACAAAAAGAATAGTAAGAAACGAGAGAGAGAGAGAGAGAGAGAGAGCGAGAAAAATGAACGGATCGAAAGAAGAGAGAAAGAGAGGAAAGAACGAATCATCGAACGGTTGAAAATGGTGGATGAACGTGAAATAAAAAGATGCGGAGGGCAAGAGGAGAGTTTTATAAGGGGTTGCGGAGCGGAGTAACGAGAGGGTCGAACGAGTAAGAGAGGACGAGAGAAAGACCACGCACAAGGCCAAACGAATGAGTAAAGGTAAAATATCCGTACGAAGGGGTTGAAGGGGTTGATTTTGGGGGAGGGCTGAGGCAAAAGTTCGACGATCCTCCGGGAATCGAAAACCATCCAGGCATCCCGACCACCGATACAGCGAGAGAGCGAGAAAGTGAAAAAGGTAAATTCCCTCTTGCTCTCTCTCTCCCTAACCATTTCGATCGTTTTCATTCTCCGTCCCATTTCATCGAGTTTTCCCGGGACACGACAATGTACGATGTACACACGAATTGTACTAACCCAAAATCCTACAATCCTCTCGAACAACTGCAATCGATTTTCTACGTCACGAAAAAAATATATAATACACGTCGGACTCAAATTTTTTGAACTTTCCATCGGGACTACCAAACAGAATTTTTTTTTTCAACAAAATTCTAAAACAAAGTCATTTGATATCATCATTTTTGTTAGATGATTCAATATTTTTATTCAAAGTGACAAATTTCCATGAAAACATTCAGGACTTTTGAATAGCCTGAAAAACAAAAAAGAGGAAAACTACTAATACGTCATGTAGCTTGTCTGGATGCGAAAAAAAAATGCATAACCGGATATATACGTATATATATTGGTCGTATAAAAAAAAAGAATGGCATTTAGCCATGTGGCACCAGTTCGAATCGGAATGAGATCTAGACACTCGGTGACGAACCGTTGTTACGGTACCTAACGACCCTCGTCGACGTGTCCGTCGATGGTACTTTTTCGACTCGGAAACGAGCCCTCCACCCACTGTCATACACAAATATAAGGTTTTTCGTGTAAACTCGCATCATCTTGAGTCACCACAATGAATAAGACAATAATCATGCGCCATGGATAATATTATTGTTGTGATAATAAATAATATTTTTAGTGATCGAAAAATTATCAACGATGATGAACGAATGGTACGATTGTTGGTATTGCAATGTTTGACGATACATTCGACGATAATGACAGCTTCTGGTATCAATTCTGTCGTTCAAAATTCATAATTCGAAAGTAATTACAAAGCTGGAAGTTCAGATAAAAGTATTTTTAAAACGAATGAAAAGTTGGGCGAGTCTGCATCAAAAGTCCTGTAGGAAAACGTATATGGACGGCCTCTATCGTACTTCCGGCTTAATTACACCGGAGGGCGTGTACGGAGCCCACGTGCGAACTCGACTAACTCGAAATTCGAACTTCCCATACGTCATAGCCTGGAGAAATCTCTACGTTCCGAGTGAATTCGGCTTGGTCCTGCAATCTCCTCGAACATACGTTTATAACGAACAAGAATTCTGAATATCGGACGAGCTTTTACACGTTGCTATAAAAGTTTCGAATAAAAGCCCATTTTCGGTGCAAAAATTTCTATTTTACTCATGACAGATATCTTCTCACTTTTTTAACGCGACATTTAATCGTAATGATCGAAAAACCAATATCGATGGTAAATGATGAAGGATTTTGAAAGAAAAAATCAAAGTACGCCGAACAAACAATCAATGGGACAGAAAATGAATAGAAAATTATCGCAGATGAGTCAAAACTTCTGATCGGTAATCAATCGTTGCCTGGAAAGTATTAACACTTTATCGGGTGTGAATCTGGTGGGAATAAGCAATTGGATTTATTTTTTTTCCTTTCAAATCCCACTCCTTTTTCTCACTCATTCGAGTCCAATTGAACGAAGATATTAACAGAAACGAAAGTGTCTCTCGTAACCTATTGTGGGATCGAAGCCAATTCCTCTCTAGTGTTGTGTGTGTGTGTGTGTGTGTGTGTTGTATAGATGTATACTTGATAGTCAACCAGAACTGCAAGCTTTCCACTCGGATATTTACGCCAACCTATATAATTTAACAAAATGTATAGGGCATTCTGAAAAAATCGTTGCTAAGAATTACAGTTATCCCGAAGAAGAAAGTCATTCTTGGCTATTTTTCTTCTCGGTGCACCGAGTCATCGGTGACAGACAATTTCGAACGCGAAGAAACCTCGACCGGATTCCATTATTCAGCGATCAATTTTCATCAAAAGGCTGCATCAAAGTGAGAAAAAATGATGGAATATTCTTTTTTGAATTTCATACTCTGCTACTTGTTGTGTATAACTTTGGAGAATGATCTGTGGAGTGCCCTGTACAGGGGGGAACACTCGACCGACTCGAGAGTAGAAATCTTTGGACGTAACTTCGTTGTTACGTGTATATAGCTACAGGTCACATTGTACATAACCCACGTGACCGGTCCAGTCACTTCCTGCTTAATTACTGAAGTGGATATAGCCAAAACTCTCGATCAGAGAGAGAACGAGAGAGAGAGAGACCCCATCGTATCGAGGACCCTTGTTATAATTCTGCCGCGTCATTGGGCGCTGCTCCAACAACCCCTAGAGCTTGTCCTAAAGCCCATTCTGCACTACATACATGATCGATCAACCCTTCGTCCTTCATTTCCATGGTTTTTTTTTCTTTTCATTTATATCTCCGTAATTTCGTTTATTTTTTTTTTTTCGTATTTCTTTTATTCATATATTTTTCCTCTCTTCAACGCGGCCGGAAATGATTGCGAAGATCTTAACGATCCGTGAACACGTGAACCTGTAACTTTGTGACTGAAGCAGCTTCGGCCCTCCGGGGGTGGAGAAACATCGCGAGAGTTCCATACTTCGGAACTCCCTAGTCATGGGATTCTTAAAAAGTCGAATGACATCCCCTGCCGGAGGGTGCTCCAAAAAAAAGCTACAACTTTTTATTATTATCCATGCAAAAATGAATAGAGTATTCGGAACATCCCGTTATACGAGGCATGGAACATCAAGAGCTGGAAAAAAATGTAAAATTGTATTAAAAAAAAAAAAGGAACTACCGATACTATTCACTTAATTATTAACGATGATTTTATGAACTATTGAAACAATAATTGTACAGCAATAAAAATAATATGAAAATAAAATGATTTTTATGGCGAATGCGACCTTTATCAAGTCCATGCCGTACAAGTTGTCTTCTATGAAAACGTGGATTTTTCGAGAAAGCAAATACTTCGATCTCAAAGAAAACAAATAACTGTTACGATACGAAATCGAAACGCACTCCAGCTCGTGGTCGTCAAACATAACGTGGAAGTATCGGGCCACCCCCGCAATCAACCACCATCGCAGCCAATCCCCTGCCCCCTCACTTTTTCAGCTCCTCATTGCCCTCTCTGGGCACAATCCCCAACAAACTTGCTGTAGTATTTTCTTTCTCCCTCTTCGGAAGCCACTAGAGCTTTGACGAGGGATTGTACCATGGGGAAAACCGCACAGGAGGTCCATCAGAAAAAATAATAAATGGGATAGTGACCCCATAGGTGATTACCTTCGACATGTATACCATAACCATCATCTCTCGATGCACGCGTAAATTATTTCAACTAGTTATCTTCCGGATACTCCCGATGACGAGTGAAAAAAATGTTTCTACTTCGACGACAATGTCGATCATTGGCAACGGTGAAATGTCATTTCCAACAGTGTTTTTTTTTGTTCTCAAATCCCAAACGTTTTCATTCAATAATCAAACAAATTGAAAACAGATTCCTCATATTTTCAATTTTCATTTTTTTTATTGTAATAAATCTCTGTATTCGATCGTATTCTCGTAACATTATCCAACAGGAAAGCTCATAAAATAAAATCAGAAAATTCTCACAACTCGATCTGCGCGAAACGCTGCAATTTTATTTTGTCATCAATTGAATTTAAAAAAAAAAATTCATCCAAAGAAATCGATACCAGGAACTGCAGTGCTAATCGACAAAACGATAGAAATGAATAAACGGGATTATCTCCGATAATAATTAAAATGAAAAAAATGGTAGTGATGCTGTTATGAAATTTTCCTTTCGAATTATATCCGTGAAACTCGAATTCGATATGTTTAATATTTGAATATTCGTTTAGAATTAATACGCGAAATTGTGCATTGGTTAACTGACGTTGCATTGGCAAATATGTGAATTGTGCGCAATGTCAAAACTTTCATTTCCCTCTCTTTCCCCCTCTCTCTCTCTATCCAAAGAGTTATACGAAGCCAATATACATGTGAGAATTCGTGTGTCTTTACGTGGGTGTATCTGTGTATGTGCGTATGTAAACACGAGGTTTTGTGATATGGTAGGTGACGCTCGATGCCTCTGGCCATAGTCCACCGGTGTGTAGAGGGATGATGGTCGATTTCGGAAGAACACATACACCCGAATCAACACACACACACACACCCACACACACAAGCACACAAGCTGACACACATGGGTATCTATATGCGTACGGGTTCTATATGCTGCTCGAGCAGTTCTGTTGAACTTATGAAAAATTGAGAGAAAGCAAATATCGTGTACCCCGAGAGCAAGAGCTCCCATAACGTTACGCGACCTGCCCAATTCACATCGTCAAAAAAATCCCTACAACGACATACACGTATACGATAAAACAGAAAAGCTTATACGGGGTGTCAAAATTCAAAAAGGTTTCAGTTCCAAACAAAAAAAAAACAAGTGACGTTTGAAACAAAATGTTTCGAGCAAAAAATCTTTGATTTGATAAAGGCGAAGAGAGAGGATTCTCGGTTCGTCGTTTCTCCCGAGATCGAAATCGATCGATTTTTTAAATGGATTTTCCAGATTGACGATCCGTATATATACGCGCGTCATTGTATTTTTATTCGTCTCACGGACAGCCCTTGTATGGCATGTTATTTTTATATCGCCGAATATACGCGTTTATAGTTGCACATAACCTTTTGATACGACGAATAACCGCCCCTGGTTGATTTTCAACCATCGAAAAGTTTCCCTGCATCCACGCATGTAATACGTTTTCTCTGTGATCGGAAAAATATTTGAAAATTCGTATATCTCGGATGTTGATAACATTTTTATGACAGACAAGCTTCTGTTATTGCTCTTTTTTCTGTCATATATTTATAAATATCTTTTGGCTAATATAAGATTGGTCGAAAGCACTAAATTTCGTCGTAATATCAACGTCGCATCTCATACCAGATTTCATCGAGGATGTGTACAGCTGGCCGAGATAAATTGATAAAATATCGATTATCATTATTCAGGAATCATTCTTCATTTCTCGAACAAGTTTATTCATCATTCTCAAGATTATATGAATGTAGAAAAAAAGGATAATTTTATGTTTTGATAAAATAATAATAACGCATATCATATAATTTCTCGCGAGATGATACACGTAGTCATTGGATGTACGTCGAAAGTTCGGGAAATGCAATATTTCACGTCAGATTATGTGGATACCGTCACTACGGGTATGCGCGTCGGAAAGACGAAGAATCGGCTTCGATATGTCGATGACGATATCGCGATAATATAACGCAAGTATATATGTATATACAGATATACATGTAACATAAATATAGATATAGAGATACTGTCGAAAGAGGTGTCTTTGAAGATACCGAGGGAATTCTACGTCGAGGCGTATCGATCGCGAGGTATCGTATAAGGATCCAAGAAAATCAGAGTAGACACCTTTCCCACCGAATTCGACCAAGGAGATGACGAGAGTATAAATTTTCTCTCTCTCTTCCTTCTTCCCTTCCTCCTTCGCCTGATTTATTCCGGATGTTCCTGGCAGATCAGTACACGAGACGTTTCCACGTTGTCGTACTTTCGGCCGTCATCCTCGCGCACCAATCATACACTCAATAACCACGATCGGAAAATGTACCGGGTGGCCAAACCGAAAAACCTGCACGAGTTTCCTATCCAGTAAATTGGTCTTTGTAAAAAAAAAAATAAGTTTCAATCAAAAGTCGTACGGTTGAGCGATTTACTTGACTCGTACCTTCAAGTTCATGCGACATCCAACTTCAATTTTATACGAAGAGCCCCTATTTTTTAACGCGCAGTCGCAGGTAACTCAGAGCAGAAGCTTTTTGAAACAGTAAAGCACTTTTTCTGGAATACTTTTCCTGCGATCTTCCATTTCAGGTCAATCTTCGTATATCACCTCGCCGAATACTGTTCCTCACAAGTGGGAGTTTGGTTAGTGATCACCCGTTCGATGATACCGCTCGAAAGTGCCGTCGACGACGCTATCGTCGGTTAAAATTACTTACAGCCTCGCTGTAACCAAACGGTGCATTTATTTCCACAATAATTAGAATCTTCTTCGAGTACCAGTCTAGATACTATTCGTAAGACGAATCTGCAGAAATAAAATAGGAATGAAATACATAAGTAGAAACCAATAGGAGGGGTGAGGCAAAGCCTCTAACAGCTGCTCCGCTAGACAGACACCACCGAGACTTGACGCGTATTACTTCGAGTCTCTTAGTTTCTCTCACTCGTTACTTATTTATCTGTATATGTCTTCGAATGTATCTATATAGATATTTACGAATACATATATATATGAACCGTGTACTAGTCCTTCAGTCTTCGTTTAGACGAAACTCTCCCGTTCTACCGACAGAAACAGAAACATTTCTTGCTCTCTCTCTCTCTCTCTCTCTGTTTCTCTTGGAGCACAATAAGGATGAATCGTGGCTGGGGTGTTGTTGATTCGATTAGAAGTTCGGTTCGTGCACGTGAGGGACAGCGTCATCCTACTTCCCTTCGAGCAGGGATGTTTCTTCGGCGAAGTAAATACAGCATGTGCCAGCCCCAACCCTCGTAAGTGTATTCATATACATATAAGGATGAATGTGTTCATATGAGTATGGGCACGTGCGTGTGTGTGTGTGTGTGCAGAGTCGGATAGCGATAGAGATAGAGGGCGCAGAAACTAGCGCGTGTATAGATTGAAGCGAATCGTGAAATAAGAGACTCCGGATTGGTTTACCGGGCAAGTTCACCCCTCGGTGGGATCCCAGATACCGGAAAACGGCAAATACTTTTATTTCTACCGGCGCTTTCACGGCGCGTAAGTGGCTGGATAAATTGTATCGAAAATACGAGAAATTCAGGATCAAAATTTCACGCTTATTATTCCACGAAACAAACGATCAACGATCATGACTTTTTGAGCGAAATAATCGAAACAAATTTTGTCTTAAACAATTATAGAAATTATTTTCAAACTTATTTTTTCAACAAAAGCTCTCATCTCTCTCTTTTCTCTCGCTAAGTCAGGGCTAATATTCTGGATGACAGAAGATATATATATTCGCGGAAGCGTAAATATTTTGTGGTCGTGCGTGCTTACACGACTCTTTCACGAATGACGATGAAACAGAAAAAAAAAAAAAAAAACAAAAAAGAACAAGAAAAACAAAATGAATACAAAAAGCTCTCTTTGTCCGAAGTGAAAAAGAAGAAAACTGTGTGTTGGTCTTTCGTAAGTTGGGCTCTCTTTTTCACTCGGAGTCGCTGCCCGCTGGACTACGATTCCCCTGGGTGCTGTACCTTTCTCGACTTCCCATCAACGCCCCACGTACCCACCGCCGCGAACGAGCTTTCACTCCGCAACGGAAAACGAGAGCCATACACACCATTTTCTCATTCACTGCTTCTTTGTACACACACACTTACACCTTTACGAATACATACTGATACGAATGTGTTTGCACAACGGACATTTCTTGGCCATTTCTTCCGAATTCGAGACCCTTTTTTCTAACCACTAAGATCCTGTACATAAATGTTTCTCCGCGTGTATACGGATATCTATGTCTATATTTGTTTTTATGTGTATTTATATATATATATATATGTGTGTGTAATGAAACGGAGCTTTGAAGATTCGTTGTCTCGATATACCTCGTGGCTTGTCACGGTTTTACGATGTTTCGTCTTATTTCGAAACGTCCAAACTTTTTGCCAAGTAAAATTGCTCGAGAAAAACTGGTTGAAATAAATGATGGAGTCTGAGAGGGTACGAGGGCAAATATGAAAACGATTTTTCATGAACTTGCTCCTCGACTCTGAATTTTTTTGCTAACAAATCTCCAGAAGAACTATCGATAGAATTCTTTTAGAGATCAAAAGTGAATATTCAAAGTGATTTAGAAAAAATAGGTTTGAAACAAAATAGGGATAATTCGTGATAGTCTTTTTTTATGCAGTCCAGAGAAGATAATTCAGGAGAGAGAAACGCGGTTTCTTTTTTCTCTCGTTTTTAAGCCGGCGTGAAGTAAATATATGCGGATGCTCATTGCGCCCGGAGCGTTGTACTTAAAAATTTGCACCCCCGTCCGTCTCCGGATGGTGTAAAGTTTCCTTACCACGTGAGCCGGTAGTTTCAGCCCTTATCAGGCTTTCAGCGAGCTCCTCGTTTCCCTGGAGGGTGAAAGTAAGAGGTCGAGCATATATATAACACCTCTGAGGAAATTTGCTATCACCGAATCGGATGTCCGACGGTCCAATTGGTGGTTGGAGGGTTGGTAAAGGTCCGGGGGTTGGAAAATAAATAAATCTTTCCCCAACGTATTCTTATCTCGTGTGATAATAATTCGGAGGTCATGAAAATATCACGAATATCTTATCTCGAAAAATTTCAGCGTCGAGCTCTCATTTCTTCCCAAGTATTTTTTGTATTTCTTCTAGAGCTTTTCTCAAATCCTGGGAATGATTTTTTTTTCCTCGGTAATTTTCCTCCGAGTTGTTGTCATGAAAAAAAAAAAAAGAAAAAAACTCGTCCGGTTGTCGTCGTTTCGTTACACCCTCCGGTAGTACATAGGTGGAAAAAGAAATCCTCTCCCGCCCCACACCCCCTCGCTCGACTACACCGTAACTTGCGCTTTTGCTCGCCCCCACCCTGATTTTTCCTCTATGCCCTCGGGCCCTAAACAAGCGGAAATATAATGCTTCCGTGAATTTTATGCTCGAGCGCTCGGATTGAACCTCTATGGGGGTTGAAACTTTTTCATTCAACCCCCTCAAAATGTGTGCAAAATTCTCTAAGGCCTCCAAGAACGCGCACGCAAGAACTTTTTTCACTCTTTACCGCCCACATCCTTCTCAGTTTTTCAACAAAATCGAGCGTGCATCCAGGACTTGACCAGAATAATACTGATTTTTTTACAGAACGAAGTACAAAAAAAAGGCTGCAAAATATTTCGACGTAAACTCTTTCGTTCATGTGTTCAAATAAAAATGACATTTGATGACAATATAGGGGAAAACAATAGTGTATTGAAACAGCGGCACAAAAACGATGTGGAATAGGATACTTCAGATATAAACGAATTCGTGCATTTGAGATGTTTTTACTTTTTCAATTGTTTCATATTTTATTCGATCAATTTCACAAAAAAATCAATTCATCTATAGCGAAGTTGTAGTAACAAGGAACGAAGAATTAAATAATTATTAACGTAGAAAACAATGAACGCCGAATCGACAAAAAAAATGGAGCTGGAAAATATGTGGAGTTTGAAAAAACAAAAAATGGGAGAGAAAATAACAGGAATTAAATATGTATGCACGAAAGCATGGAAAATATTTCGTTCCTGAGAGGATTTCCGGTTAGTCGAGTTTTGTACGGAGAAAAGCCTGATTCTCATGCACCAACCGAGAGCCAATCTTCGGGCTTGGAATTCTTCGACGCGAGAGCGACAATCCACACTTGGATCATCGCGAAAAAATTCGATCAACGTGAATTCTCGCAGAGGGTTTCGTTTTTTTTTTTTCGTTTTGCGTCGAACAAACGCAACACGTAACCGTGCTGTTCTATTAAATTCTAGAAGCTTGTTCTTACAAAATAAGAAAATAATTTATGACACTAATTATTATTATTTAAGAATGGAAAATATTAGAACGAAAAAAAAAAGTTCAATCTTCATTTTATTTTATTATTATCATTATTGAATCGCTTTATTGATGAAAGCTCTTTCTTTTTTTCTTTCACTTCCGACGAAGTATATAAGGTGGAAAAGAAGGAAGGATTTATCTCTTCGACTGGCGATAATCCAGCCTTCTACACATCGTCATCTTCACGCGAGACTGCTTGTTCATCCCTTACGTTTCTCCTCCCTATTTTTCGATCCCAACTTTATGTGACGTGATTTATTTCGAAGACTGTAAGCCCTTGTAACCTATATCACGATTTTATAGATTACCTACGGGAAATTTCACGGAAAAGCGTTTAATATATTAAGAGAAAATCAAAATTTCAAAGAATGAATCGAGTGGAAAAGAAATGAAACTCTTTCGCCATTTGTTCTTGGATGATACTCGAAATCCTTGACATTTAATATTTCATTGAATTGAATTTCATTCCTTTATTTTCTTTCCAAATTCATAAAATGTCGCAAAAACACATAAAAATATATCAAGGTTCTAAAAAATGTTAAATACGTTAATTGAGTATGCTTGGCATTTTCATAACGAACCATGATTACAACGAGTACGGATAAATTTCAAGCTTATAAAAAAAAAAAAAAAATAAGAGAGAGAAAAAAAAGATAATGAAGAATGTAGTCAGAGAGGCTTTTTTAAATTTTTCAATGCAGCTTTTCTCAAACTACCTCGTAGATGTGATGTCTGACCAAAGTGTGAAGTGAGATAGTCTTCGTACGATGATAATAACCGTAAATAAAAGCAATAAAGAGCGAGGAACAGCATCACCACTCTTCTCATGATTCTCCAGTTCCCTGCTGTTGTTAGGACTGTATATATAATGATAATACGTGAGGCTAAACTTTTCGCAAAAGTGTATCTCGATGAAGAGGGTGTGGATGAATTCAGGCAACAAAAAAGGTAGCTGGGCTGAGAACACCATCAGCATTGATAAAATAGGTACTGCGAGGCTGCATTAAATTTATCGAGAGGAAATATTGATAAACTTTCAACCGCAATATTTGTTGACGATTAATGAAAAAATTCATAGAGCTAGTAAATCAGAAAATCTAATGACAATAATAAAAAATAAAAATATTACAGAACGATGGAAGCACGATGTTTGCCATCTTCCGATATTACAAAAATCTCATGATTGTTCAACGAATTTATCGGTCAAATCATTTGATCGATGAATCATGGCTGATGCATCGAAAAGAAAAAGAACTGAAAAATCTCTTCGGAATAAACGAGGGCTCGGATGAATTTTGGTACACTGTACAAACACACATACGGTTGAGTAGAAAGAGAAAGGGATGGAGATGGTGAAAACGTCAGGCGAGAATTAGAGGGAAAGTCAGAGTAGATAAAGTGAAGCGTGAAGAGGGGGGGGGGGGGGGGGGGGGGGGGGGAGAGTTTTGGTGCGAGAAACGAGGTAACGCGATTACTCGAGTCAACGAGCGTGTATCGGAGGTGTCGCTATGCAGGGTTGACGCTCGTGCTACTACACAACCACGAGATAATCGACGGAGCGAGAGAGGGAGAGAATAAAAAAAAATGGTGAATAGCATGAAAACACATATGTGTAGATATAAATAGCTTCACCAAAAATAAACGATATGCCGAAGAGGCTTTGTGAGAAAAAAAAAAAAATTGGCCTAAATTTCGTCGTGAAAAAAGACCGGGCAACGTGAGATTTTTGTAACAGATTCTTCTTATTCGTTGCTTAGTTACGAAAAAGTCTGAATTTTTAATGATTTTTCGAAAATATTTGATTCGAGAGGTCAAAAGTGATCGATGACGTAGAAGAGAGTATACGAATAATAATGACAGCAGGAAGAAGAACGAGGGATCGGGAACGATGATAAAGGGAAGAGACAGGAGTGACAGTAGGCGCGATGGAATGGAGTGAGAAAGGGGAACAGGTAATCCGAGCGACCACAGCTGACAGTGAGTAAAACAGAGCCGTGGTTTTGTTGAACGTCGCGCGATCCCATTATTCGCGGGTTCGCGGTACGAGTGGCTCGACCGAGCTTCGTTTGTGTCTCAAGCCTGAGGAGGGGAAAAAAGAGGGGATGATGAGAGAGAGAGATTCGCAATGCGAGAGCATGCTCATGTCCTGATGCATATACGGCCGCGAGTGCAATTACAAGTTGGTTTACAGTGGCACCGATGGGGCGTGAGATACGGGGGTTGGAAAAAGAACTCTTGCCCATACCCCCCCCTCCCCCCCTTCCCCATACCGGGTTCGAATATTTATCGGAAACAGGTACGGCCTTCCGAACCGGGTGAAATCCACTAGAGCTTGTTGCTTCGCCAAGGGGAGACAAGCTTATAGAACCTATGAAAAGAGGAACCGAGCAAGAGAAATGTCCCAACACATATTGGGTGTCCCAAAATCTTTGTTTTATTTTCCTATAGCATCGACCGAACGATGACATTGAAAAGATAATTCTCTCGCCACTATATTCCGCTCGACCGGAGCACTGGATTAGGATTGGACCCGAGCTGTTGGATCAGCTAACAAATATCTCCGAAACGGTAGATTGAAAAAGAAAATCGTCAAAGATCTCTCTGGCATGTCATGAGCTATTTAGTTGTCAAATATCTCCATTTTCTGGATACCTGGTAGAGGAGAGTACTCGGGGCTTCATCGCTACTATCAAAGCTCCAAATGTCCATTTATATAGGTACATGGATTCGAAGCTTTGCCGGTGTAGTACGTATGGGTATAAAGTGGGAGTGGAACACGGAGTGCAAACCGAGTCGGAAGAGATGGAAGCTCGCGCGCGTTTGAGATCGTAAAGCAAAGCCGATCGAACTGCGGAACCAATTATCGAAATGATTTTATTAGTGCATGGGTATGTGTATTTCGATAGGAATTCGATCCGACCAAATGCAAATCGAAACTAAAACTAGGCAAATCTCTTCGGCCTTTACTCTCTCTCTCTCTCTCTATCGTATAACATATATAGAGGCATCATAATAATTAATTGAAATACAAATAGCACGAAGTTCTGATTGAAATTCAAGAGGGTTGAAATAATCATTGCGGTCAATGAAAAATTGTTTTTAATCTTTATTATTTATTCCCATTGAAAATTCGAGTAATTAGAATCTTTTTTAATCGAAATGAATGATGTAAAAATAAAGAAATCTTTTGATCTTATCAATATTCATTTTCAACTTAGTACGCCGTTATACGTAAGGTAATATAATGAAAAAAATGGTTCCTGTTGTTGGCTATCTCGTTAAGGAGTTTCGCGACCAAAGTTTTTCCCTTTCTCACGTGTATATATACGTATACACATTCATTTTTTTTTCTTTCTCTCGTTCTGTTTTTTCTTCTTATATCCTCCTTTGTCTTTGTTTCTCGCTCGGCTTCTCGTCGTTGGCTCGGTAGCTACTTTTGTAATAACTGCCGAGATAAGTTTACTTTGGAGGGAGAGAAGAGTCGGCTGTGGCCAATGAAAGAGTAAAGAACAAAAATATATGGATATAAAAGAGAGACACAGCGGTATCTGTGACTGAGTGTGCTGGAAAATATCGTCGGCAAGCTGAAATTGGATGGAAAGGACAATAATATTCATAATAGCAGATTTTCTGTGTTATTTCTTCTACCTTTCAGTTTTCCCTTCAAGTTCAGAGCCAATTAAAGTCAGAAGTAATTATTCAAAATATATATATCTATACACGAATACACATTGAGAAAAAAATTTTTTGAAATGATATATGAAATGTATATGCGAAATATCATTTTGGTTGCGAGTAAATATTTAACATGAATTCATATCTCTGTACAAATTATCTCGTCGAGACTAACGTGTCTCGTCTTGGATCTCTTTTAATTAATAATCACATTTCTATTTGCTTATCGTCGGGTTTCGTAACGTCAGCAAAGAGGTTCATACGTGGCTGCGGCAAAGGGCGCGGAGACTGCCTCGTGTAGTGTGGTCAAAGTCAGTAAACTCCTGAGTCTTGGAAAAGACAAAAATTGAATTAATTCTACATGCGATAATAATCAGGCAGGCTTTGATTAGAGAGCGTCTCTGGTCTCATTTTCCTTCTCCTTACAAACGTATCTGCGTTGAAATATTAAAAAACATCTAAACTAGTCGTATTGGTTTTCGAAAAATTCCACGAGCCTGAATAGGAATCATCCGAGTTTATTAACTCGGTAAAGATTTGCATTATTTCGAGAGATTCGAGTTTTTGACGTTTTGAACTTGACATCAAAATTCCTTATTGTTTTCATCCGCGAAGGGGGCAAGGAGAGATAGGAAAAGGCTGAGGATCGCATTTATATGCCGAGAAGAGAAAGTACAAAACCCACACAGCTTCGATGATACCAGAAGAGGAACTGCCATAAGTCAGCATAGCGCGTGTATAACGTTAGTTATATGACGGTGTACCGCCAAAGTAAAACGAGACCGAGAAAACTTTTGCGAAATTTTCTCAAGCTGTATATCTGTATATACGCATATATTTATATATCTTTATACTATATACAGAAACTTCATACCCTTCGTTTTACGTCTCAGTGTTTCGTAGACAAAGAAGGAGGAGAAAGGAGGAAAATATAAGGACATGAGCCAAGTACAGAGAAGGACACGGCCAAAGTCTCGTGACAAATGCAAGGTAAATAGGAAGGAGAACGAAGGTGGTTGAGTAAAGAAGAAAGTAAAGACGCGCAAAGAAATACGGAAAAAAGGGAGAGAGAGAGAGAGAGAAAGATGAAAAGTTTGACGTAAAAATAAAAAATTAACCCAAGTGTGCTGAATGTGAAAGACAAAGAAAAACAGAGGAGAAGAGGGGGTGGAGGAACGCCCAGCAGAGATAGGGCAAGTATAAAAAGCAAGTTTAGTTAGGTCAGACAGAGACGTCATCAATTTGTTTTTTTTTTTTTTTTTTTCCAGTCGTAAGACGAATCAAATTTAACAACGTTGGATGTTGTTCTCCTGCTTATTTTGTTCTTTGATAATGAGAATTCTCTCTCTCTCTTCTTTTCCCCTATATATGTGAGTCGCTCCTCAAATTTTCTCTATTGCAAATCTTTTGTCCTGCTCGAATATTTAATTGAGGTAGGGCAAACAGTAATACTCGTCCTTTATGTGTGCTACCGATGACCTCCCATTTTATCTCCTCATCCGAAATGAAGATATGTGCACAAATATATATTTAATCACTAAATATAAAGGTATATATATATTTCACGTGTATTACCTTCGGGCTCGTAGTGATTAACCTTTCGTAGCGAGTTAATGGAAACACAAAAAGTTTCTGACATCGTTTCTTCCAATATATATTTGTGTAACATGCACCATCTCCTAAAACATAGACGTCCAGTGTTTTCTGTTCATTTCGCTAGATGTTATTTTGGTCGACCCATGTTTTCGCCCGACCTCGCCGGGAGCAGGGAAAAAAAATATAGGGCAGAATGAGCAACAAAAAGTTCTGTCAAAATGGAAGTAGATTCTGGTAGAAAATTAACGAGAGTGCAGATGAATAGGAAGGGAAGAGAATCGAGTCGAAAAGTGTGTGATGCTTTTTTCGGAAAAATAAAAATAAAAATAAAATTTTATTGAAAAAGAAAAGAATAAAAAATATGAAAAAACCGGGCGAATAAAATATGTATTTATTTAGTTAGAAAAGTAATTAATGGTGAACTCGATGTCGCGCGGTAAACGCCATCTTGAATTAGGAAACATCCATTAATTCTGAAGACTCGAGAGTGTAAAACAAGCAATGGTTGAGGGCAAAGTGGTTGCGCGCGGGCGAGGCAGGCTGAGATCGCGAAATTCTCGCGTGCTATTACTCATGCTTGAAGTCTTGTTTCGAACCCGAAATGATTGAATCCCTAAATCAGGTGGAATTCAATGCAGGCGAGGTAAGCAAAGCTCCTTCACCAAAAGAGAAAGAGCGAGGAGAAGGAAAGAGAAAGGGGCGAGAACCACGCAGAGATAGACATTTATGCTGCTCGATGTATATATAGCATACACCAAAACTA
This sequence comes from Campoplex capitator, assembly GCA_037576405.1. Taxonomy (NCBI): domain Eukaryota; kingdom Metazoa; phylum Arthropoda; class Insecta; order Hymenoptera; family Ichneumonidae; genus Campoplex; species Campoplex capitator. Next base: position 1,176,350 of record JARBWI010000485.1, on the reverse strand, counting down.
GCACGTAAGACCTCGACATAGACAAGACTTTGGAAATTCGAACGTGCGGAAGTACTGAGCCAACATATCTAATACTCCACAAACCACGAGTGAAAATGTGAGGTAAGCTGAATCACCGGCATGAAAACGATGACTGGCACATCGCCGCACCACCTTTCTTTCTTTCTTTCCATTCTCATGATTTCTAGCACAATTATATTGTCATTATTTTTATTATACTCATTATTATTGTCATCGTGACAAACGTACGAAACGTTCGTAACTGTGCTAATTGCGCATCGAATATTCTAGAATAGCAGCTCATTTGAATAATTTAATTTAAATAATTTTACGTTTCGAAGAAATGGCCTGATTATACCACATTTTGTGATCGATTTACGCTAATAGGAATTGAAGGGATATATCGAATTAGAAAATGACAGAGAGAGAGAGAGAGAGAGAAAGGCCTGATTAGAGTGTCCGACTACAGCGGACTTTCTCTACTGTCGCCTGACTAGGATCGAGTTTCACTACTGCGCTCGTCGTCCACTGTCCTGTAATAACCGTGTACCAGCCCTTTTCTCGTAACCACCGATATCAAGCTACAGGTAGTGCCTGAGCTCCAAAGATTCCGGCAACTCTCAATTGTCCTTAATCAAACGATTAAAAATTTTCGAAAATTAAAATCCAAATAGATCTTCTTGAAAATGAAACGTTCAAAAAAGAAAATTCTCCACGTTCAAATATCCACAATTTAACAAGATTAATCAATAGTATATTACACTACAAGGGCAGAAAGTTGAGATTCCTGCACTGCGCGTCACAATGCCCGAGGCGAAGCCGAGGGCATTTGACGCGCAGTTCAGGGCTCTCAAACTTCTGCCCGTGTGGTGTATACTATTTTTCTTCATAGCCGGTCGAAAGTACGGAGACAAAATATTAAATGTATTGCATCAAAAAAAAAATTGATGCCTGCCCCCGACATTTGCGGCACGAGCGAAGCGAGTGCTGCTGGTCGGGGGGGCAGGCATCAAATAAAAAAAAACCTATGTAGACAATTAAACATTCTATCGGAAATTTTTAAAAATTTAACGAACATGAAAATTTTTAAATTCAACAAATGTGAAAATTTGTTAATTCAACTAACATGAAAATTTGTAAAATTCAACATGAAAATTTTTCATATTAAATAAACAAAATTTGTTTGAATTGAACAAACATAAATTGTTTTAAATTAAACAAACGTAAAATGCAAATTAACAATAATATTAATGCGTACATTAGTTTTTTTTATTAAAATATATATAAATAATAAAAAAAAACCAATGTAGACAATTAAACATTTAATCAGAAAAATTTTTTAATTTATCAAACTTGAACATTTTTAAAATTAAACAAGCATCCAAATGAATTAAACAAACATAATTTTTTATAAATTAAACAAACGTAAAATTATCAATAGTATTAATGCGTACATTATTTTTTTTTCATTTTTACCATGGTCACATGCATAATAAAAATTGTTAATTATGTCACCATGAAATACGCAGTTTTCGAATAAATTATGTGGATTTTCATTGACAGACAGATATTTTGATTTTTGTCCATTTATATGATGCTTCAAATTATGAATAACCAGCGTAAACAAAAGAGCAGCTTTGACGTCAGAGACAAAAAATGGTTAGGGACAACTGTCACCGGTGACAGTTGTGGGAGCCTCACATACAGCTGTGCGTGAAAAAAGTGTTTGCTCCCGCCGTCATTCAGTTGTTTTACCAATGCAAGAAAGTCGGTCTTTCTGCATCGAAATTGATGCGGAAAGAGCGTACTTTCGACCGAGGTATGAAGAAAAACTCTTTTCTTCCTCTGCTTCAAAATCCATACTTCCAGAATCGTCGAGCAGTGTCCCTCGGAACAAAACGCCCTCTGGATAGAGATCGAGTTTCTTTTTTTATTTCTTTTTATACTTGTTGGCGTGTACGTCATCCCCGGAGATCACTAAGAAAAATACCCAAAGAGTGCGAAACGTTGCTCGTCCGACGACGCTTATATCCCACTTTAAGCATATATACACACATATCCCTACAGGATAGACACACACATATAAATATATATACATATATGTATCTTCATCCCAAGAGCCGAACGACTTTACGATCGTTCTGGTGCTTTCGCCCATAACGAAAAGCGAGTTGGTACGAATCGACCAAGAGTCTGATATCTTATACGTTTTTTTTTCTTCTCACCGTACATACAATATATATATATATATATGTATACGTGCTTTTTCTACTCACCTTTTTTCCCATTCCAGGCTCGTGCCCCATAAGCACAGCGCGTTTGTACACTCGGATGTTAGCATTACATGAAAAAAAAAAAAAAAAAAAAAAAAAAATACGTGTCGTACGATCGCAACGCAATGAAACTTTTAAAAACGAAAATCCCCATACATCCAAACTATGCTTAAAATCTTGGGTACAAAATCGTCTACGTACGACCGATACAATAATCTACGGAGATACGAGCGTTCGCGAATTCGATCGAACATGGAAAAGCCTGTGTACATGGGATGCCACGTGCGAAGCTTTTGCACGCGAAGGGAATTCCCATCGAGCGAGCCTAGTCTGAGAACTAGTGAAGCCACCAGTCTCATGACTATTCAGCCGCACCCTACTGAACGTTTTCTCTTTCCCTCTCTCTCTCTCTCTCCCTCTTTCCCTGTACTATTCACCATATATACAGTCGAGTACGTCCGTAATACCATTACTTCACCTTCTTGATATTCCCAGTGCGCTTAAACCCATATAAGTACCATATATATATGATATTATACATTTATAGGTATAACTATATACGCGCTACTCGCTGTATGCCAAAATTCACGTAGCTTGTATTTTCTCTGGATCGGTCGTTTATGCAACTGTAGGTCGTTGGTAATGCACCAGGGCATATAAGTACATGGTATATTATACTGTATATAATTGGTTTTCTCTCTCTTACTTTATGAAACGATATATGTAACCTCCGAGGAGTGACGTCACTATGGGACACATGCCAAATGAGAGAAACACGCGTGTCACACGCGCCTGATCGTAACTCGACAATTCCTCATACAGCACCGCGTATATATATCGTACATCCAAAGGGATTTGACTTTACGATCAACATACTGTCGGCGGCGGGCTCTTCTATTCTCGAATTCTCTCTTCATAGTTCCTTTCCACATTTTCTTACTCTTGAGAAAAGCCACCGTTCGTGCATGTCTTGCGTCCTCCCCGGCCCCCTTCGTACCAAGATCTCGTAACCCTGTATCTTGTAGCGAGCAAAATGACGTTTTTCGTCAAGATTACTTTGCAATAAATTTCGAAATGTCGAGGATCGAGAGCTCCAATAAAACGCTGCACCGCGCAGTTTACGAAACGATCCACCTGCATCGAGGATCGTATTCTCATTGCACCTTCATGGCGCATCTTGGGGTGAGAGCTTTTATTTTTTTGGACTGAACGTTTTATTCGTCCAAATGAAACGTAATCGAGTTAATGCGAAATGAAAATTTGATAATTCGTTCGATTTATTATTAATCGTATAAAAAAACGTTATGAATTGAAATGAAATTTGGAAGTAAAAGTGGTGGAATTTGAAGCTGAAGGAATGGAAAACGAAAATTATGTTAAGCGGAGGGAAATGATTCGAGGTAATTTCGACTGATTAAAATTCTTTTGGGGAAAAGAGAGGATTTTCGGATAAGTGTTGCGAGTGAATCGGGATGAGGAATCCTCGAGGTTCGGTGACCCGAATTATATAGCCAGGACCAAGGACTCTCAGGATTTTGGTAGTACCTTATACGTACATATATATGTATACATATATAGCACGTATATGTTTGACTCTCATCTGATTTTTCAGGGAGGATAAAAAGGCATTGGATGGAGGGGTGCTGCTCTCCGGTGAGTGGATTTTCGATGCTCTCTGCCTCGTCGTAAAGGAGCGACGCAGGGAACGAGAGGGGAGAGAGAGGGCAGGAATGAATAAAAGAGAGGTTCCCAAATCGGAATACCGATGTAAAGAAGAATCGAGGGAGACGCGCGAAAAATCACTCGTCTATTCGAGAGTTAAATGGGCCGTCAATAAAACAAACACTGACGGTAGGTCAGGTTTTTTTTTCTTCCTTTTTTTTTATTGACATTTTACCAAAAACTTTCATGGATAATGCTTTTTCGTGTACAGGTTCCGATAAAGTGTAACGTTTTTTGCGGAAACAACGAGAAAAAAGCATCGAGTTATAGCGCGAAAGGTTTTAGAAGAAAAATAAAAAGTGGCGAATAAGGGAGAGAGAGAGAGAGGAAGGAGAGAAAAAAAATCTTTCGATCCCCCTTTATCGGACTCGACGATTTGCTCACGTCCCAAGGATTTCCGGGAGGATTTTATCCGCGGAAAATTTTCATGAGCGTCTCCCGCAAATCCGCAAGTCTCGGAGCTTCGAAAATATAAAAGGGGGACAAAAAAAAGTGACAAAAAAAAATAATAAAAAGAAAATTTAACTGTAGTTACGAATGGATGCTGGGAAATCGGTTGAGAATCGATTTCCATATTTCTCATGGGAGTTATCCGACAAACCTTTATTATCTTACGGATTTACACCTACTTTTCTCACACTTCGGGCTCTTTCAAGCTCCTGAATCAATTCCCGAGCGAACTTGCTCGATTCTTCTTTTTTTTCTTTTTTTTTTCGTTACTTCTTTTTTAAATGCATCGATGCTCCTGCATACGGCTAGAAATATAGAGGTTTCATGAAGAATACAGTTTTCTCGTTCATCAAAAAGCACAACGAAATAATAAAATCAAAACTTTTTGTTGAATATTCGAAAAAGTTTGTGACGCCAAGAAATTTTCGATGAGAGAAATTGAGGAGATAAAAATGAAAAATTACAAAAATTATTGAAAAAACGAAAAAATTAATGGAAGCGAAAAAAACAGGGATTCGGATGAAATTTTACAATGACAGTTCTTGAAAAAATATCCAGCAACATTGTAGAAAATTTTATTGTGTTGGATTGGTGATGCCAAAAAAAAAGTAAGAGAGAGAGAGAGAGAGAAAGGGAAAAAGTAGTGGACGAGGTAAAAAAGAAAAGTTAAGTAATCTCGTTGAGCCAGTAGGATTCGTAAAGTCTCATCAGTTTTCGAGGGGGAAGAAAGCAATCATTCGTGGAGACTTTTTCATCAGGTACTGAAAAGAAAAAAGAAAAAAAAAAGTGCAATGAAGCCTTGTTATGTTCGGAGCTGTAGGACGAGGAAAGCAATGTCTTTATTCCTGGTTGCAATTTGACGATGAGTCTTATTCTCAAGTTGATGGTTATACCAAGATTTCCTTGGAACTCGAAGAAAAAAAAAAAAAAACCAAACAAACAAAGGAAAAAATGGTGTTGAATAATGAAATAGAACGAAGAAAAAGCGCAGAAATAAAGAGGAAAAGGTCAAAAAAGGGAGTAAAAAAAAAATGCAGAAAATCGTGACGTTTAAACGTCACAACAGAGCATGTTACGATGGGAAATGTGAGACAGGACGAGGAGTAGACAGAGACACGAGTAGAGAGAGAGAGAGAGAGAAAAAAAAATAACTCGAATAACGAGGCACTCTCGGTGCAACTGTGGAACACTGAGATTCGTAGAGTTCGAAAAACGAGAGACGAAACAACGCGAACGAAAAGTAGAGAAAAGAGAGGAAGAAAGAAACTCGAGCAATCTTTAAATCGGATCACGTTGGGTGGCAATAAAACTCGGCATTTTCTCGAGATGTCTCGATTCACAATTCTCTGCCTTTTCTCCGTTATCCCGTACAGCTTGAACGTTTCGTCGCGCATATACACGCTTGTATAAAAAAAAAAAAAATACGTATAAAAATAAATAGTCATGTACAAAGATGTGTGCCGATGTATATAAATACAGGAATAAATTTTCGAAAAACAAATGCTTATGGATATAAAACAAATAGTAGCCTAAAAAGGAGTCGCATGCGGAATGAGAAAGGCGACGAAGACAGTAAACAAAAAAATACAAAGCTTTTTCTCGTGAGCCAAGAGAAGAGCGAGAAGAGAGGGAGAGAGAGGAGAAAACGATTGTGTGTTAGAGCACTTGAGGGTTTACCGCCAACAGTGGAAATTTCGCCTGAGAAAAGGAGGGAGAGAGAAAGCTTTTCTCGTAAATGCACGTTCGAGAATCTTGAGAGCATTAACCTAATTAGATAGAGTTCGTATTGTTGTCACATTGTGGTGAACTACTGTATATATATAATGCTCGTGAATGAGGTTGCATCGTGAATATTCTATTTACAAATAAATAAATAATCATATTCGAAATTCTTTTGTTTGATTTTCCTCGATTGAGAAAATTCAATTCCGCTATAACTTTAACGAAATTCGACTAACAATATTTTCTCTACAAAAAAAAAGAACTTTGATCATTATTTTCTCTGCATCGGAATATAGCGGAATGTTAGAAAATAAAAATTTTCCGTGGATAAAGAGTAAAAGATGATTATTATTAATCAAGTCGAGATACAAATCGCAGCGTATATAAATATTTGAGGCTCTAGGCGTGTATATATATATATATTTGTGTATATATTACGAGCTGCTACCGCCACTCTCGATTATATCTGAGCTCTTCAATTGTTTGATCGATTGATTATCACTATTACTTTAGTTATTATTACTGTTCAATATAAAATTGATATAATATTAATAATAAGGAATTAATTACGTAGCTCTTTTTTTTTCATTATAACGAAGAGGGCCATCGAAACGATAATTTTTTCGCACCTCTACGTCGTCCGTCCACATTTCAAGTCACAGAAAATATCAACGTAACAATATTTGTTCGTGACTAATGATCCTTTGACGGTTAAAATACTCGAGGGACATAAAAATGAGCGTTTCGAACGTCCTGGCGACTTATATTTTCATTTTTTTCATCGGGGTGCAACAAATAGCGAAATTCTTTGGTAATTATCTCCGGACAACGTCCAGTGATGTGTTTTTTTTTTTTTTTCGAAGGATTTCTTTCCTCCTGTTTTTATTTTCTATATTCTAAGATCTCGGTTTTTCTGTGTGCTTCTTTCAGGATTTTTCTATCGCCACACAATCAAAGGCGCGAGACGTTCCGTCAATCTCTGATAATTTCTCTCAAGCTCCCGCTGATAATCGCGTTGATCGGGTCCAATCAAATTTTTATTACGCCTCAAAGCGTCGAGACACTTTTTGGAAAAGTCCTTGAAACACAAACGCAACTTGTGCTGGAGTCTCGAGGGCTGAGCATTCTGCTCTCGGACCCCGGAGAGAAAAACTACCGCGACCTCTGCCGGGCCTTGATTCACCGTCGTTCCGATACAACCTTGAAGAACCATTTGCAACATCTTCGGATCCGGTGGCTCCTGCATCGTCGCCGCTGCCACTTCCGCCGTTTTTTTCTGTATATCCTCGATCGCTACTTCGATCGGACTCAGAACTATTTGCTTACGCGCCACCACGCGAATTCGCGTCTTCAAGTATGGGAAATGCGTCGCCACTGTCAGTATCGTTTTACGCTTGCATTGCTCCCGGAGCTCACCGTGAGCCTTTCCACCTGGGGTGAACGGAGTCGCGTACACGAAACGTTCTGAAAGTAAAAATAAAATGAAAATTCTACTCGCTTAATCTTAGTGCGATTTTTATGGATTCTTGAAAAATTGAAAAAATAATAATTGAACGTAAATTTAATGAACGAATCCTTTCAAAATTTGTACTCACTGATATTGAAATTACGATGAAAAACAGTGGGTCGATGTCGGAACTCATGAGGTTCGAAATACGGTTCGACGTAAGTGATCTGGACGTAAGCTTTGTCAGTCTCTAGTTTGCTCGGATCAACAGGATTGGAATCCTTTATAATAACGACATTGTCAGCGCCAAATCTTTCGGCATAAAAATTCTCGAGGCGTGAAAAAATCTCAGGCAATTTGGTCAAAGTTGGTTCTTTGTAGACAAATTCTTCGCCGGCTAAATCACCAAAACGGGAGCCGTAGAAACCAACCCGGAAGTAAGTACCGAAAACACGTTTTCCAGCTAGTTGTTCGACGCGCGTATAAGCTTCGTGAAGTTTTCTAAAAATTTAACAAGTCAGACAAAATTAAATTGAAATTTAAACAGCAAAAAAAGAATTTCGAGAAAGCACTCTTACCCATGAATGTTGGCCAATTTTTTATAATCGTGAGCAGATTCAGCGATCGGCAATAAAACGCGATAAACATCTGGAATAGCTTCGTACATGCCAGCAGCATGGAAAGAGCTGGCGGCATGTTCGAGCAGACCGGCCAATCCACTTTCGGAAAAATCTGGACCAAGACAAAGGCCTTCCTCGCGTCTCGCGAGCACGTCATCGCCGACGGCACTTTCCTCCAGTGCATTTGGACTGACGGGGCTCAAGGCTACCGCTCCGATGGGTCTTCCGCCTCCACCCGGCTCCAAAAGATGAAGATATTCGGCAACGAGGGCTGCACTGTGTACCAGACACATCGCAGCCTCCGTGTGATTTTTTCTTTCCATGTGTTGTTGCGCCATATTCGCGAGCCATGTCAAACGCAAATCCGGAGAGCCTTGATAACCTTTGGCAATTCTGAAATTACAAATATTTCAAATTTTTTTGAACTTTCATTTGTTTTCTCACTTCACAAAGAATTTTAGAATGTGACTTTTTGCATTGTCAATAAATTTGCTTTATTTATACATACCTGTACATAAGATCGAGCAACATTTCTGGATCTTCCTGAAATTCTTTCATCTTGACTGTATCCGAGAGGATCATATGAAGATTGAAGAGAAGATCTTTGACTTGTTCCGGAAAACTGGTATCCGCGAGTTCGGTGTCCCTCTCGGCGTAGACGAGAACGGTTTTTAGAGCTCGACGCAGCGCGCCTTCGCTGGGAGCTCTGCCACGACCGACCAGAGCGGAGAGAGAAGTCGTAACTTGCATTTTGACTCTCGCGAAATTCTGGATGTGTATTTACGATAGTCAATAAATAATAGTGAACATAATAGTTTTTAAATAGTAAATAAAAAAAATGGATAGAAACGAGAAAAAAAGAAACGTACATTTCCAATTTCGAAATTTTGCCTCATGAGCAAATACAGACTAGCCGCAGCGTGACTCCGAATCGCGCTCAAAGGTGAACTGCATCTCGTCAAAAGTGTCAAACACAAATCTCCGCATCTCTCGCTCTCCTCGTCGAAAAGTGCGCTGTGATATTTGAATACAAGAGCTCGCTGAGTATTGAACATGTGTTGGAGAACCGATGTACTCTGATTTCTTGCGAGAGCACGCAACAATACTTTCAGCACAGCCCCTACAACGGCACCTGAAAAATTCAATAAATTTCGGGGATGAATTGCGAAAAACTCAATTTCCACTTTTATAGACGAAAATCCTACAGAAATTTTCATCGTAGTTTTTTTTTCTCACCTCCACCGCCATCAGCCTGTACAACGGATTCTAAACTGTCCAAAACAACCAAAGAAGCTTCGGCCGCCAAAGCACCCTCGATGTGAGCGTCCTGCTCGACGGCTCGACCTTCAGGTTGCTCGTTAGCACTATTTATGAAATATTAATTTTAAAAGCCATTAACCAGAATGTTATTTTATGTAAAAAGTCAATAAATTCATCGTGAATTTGCTCGAACTAAGTTTTTTTTAATTATTAAGAGCAATAATGATGAAAAATTGATGGATCTTTGATCAATAATTACTCACCGATATGGCATTTGATCTTTTCGCCAGCGTAATTTGTCGCCGGTAATTCTTTCTTTGCGTCTAAGCATCATTTCGCTGCGAGCGCTACCTTGACCAAGAATAACGTCTTCGAGTCGAGATTTGATATCGCTGGTAGCAGTGGCTTGAGGAGGCAATCTCTTCAAGGCTCTTTTTCCCTTGTACTCGAAAGCAGCAGTGGCGATGTTGAGGGCTTGGAGGAGGCTGAGAACGCGTCTGGCGCTTAATTCTCCGCACCATTGTGCGAGAGCAGATCTTTCGAGGCTTTTGAGAACCCATAGGAAACACATCAAAAGATGTCTGGTAGCTTCGGAGCTGAGAGAAACTCGACATTGAGTCCCGGCAGCATGATCCGCGGCGGCAGAGGCACCACCGGCGATAGCGAGAGCAACGGATTGTGTTATGGAGGCGGTTTCCTCGTGGTAGACGCTTTTGTCCTTGGAGTCCCAATGATAAAGTTGGGGAAGAGCGTCGATGAGAATATTCAAAAGAGGTAAATATAGAGCGGCGACACGAGCTTTTGCCGATTGTTCGGTGTAACGTGGATCAATATCGTGAGAACCCATCAAATAGCGTACAGTACCGATAGCTTTGTTTTGGAGCATTGGATTAGGGATTTCCAGGGTATTCGAAAGATCGCTGAGAACGAGACCAACGAGGAAATGTTGCTGTCGAAATTCCTGGCTCAATTCGGAGAAACGTCCGCGTTCACCGGGCACCAGAGTAGAAATGAGACTTCCGGAACTTCCTGTGGAAGGGCTAGGGGAAGCTGGTGCCGATCCCGAGGTGTAACCAGTCCCAAAGGGCAAATTAATCGCCACGTAATGCTCGTGGGAGCACACAGTACGTACGAGGTCGAGTTTCAGAGCGAACAGCCCTGCCGAGTCGTGCACGTGGATCGAAGCGTCTGAGAGCGAACAGCAACTGGCCCGGATCAAGGACAATACGAATCCACGATCCATCACGGACAATAAATCCGAGAGAAAATTTCCCAGGCTGTAAATCAAATTGGAAGCTGTTCTAGGATCCTTGCCACAACGATTCGTAACTTCTGACGTTAACGCGGCTGCTAGGGTCGCTACGTCGTCGCTGAATTGTGGCGAAAAACGGGATTTCCTCGGAGCTTCGAGACTCCCGGTTTCCGTGAGATGAACAACCATCGAACGAACGATCAGTTCGAGGAAAAACCAGGAATGATTTATCGCGAGCTCTCGGGCTTGTCCGGTCGAAACTACCCAGTGCAAAGCGATTTCTTCGTGCAATATTCGTCTTCCGGATTGACCGCTGATCGAGGGAGATTCTTGGCGCATCGAGGCTGTTCTGTCGAGCCCCCGGGAATGCATTTCCATCTCAAGATCCTCCACTGGTAAATCCGGATTACTCTGAGCTCTCGTTACCACCGGAGGAGGATTCGCTCGTGTCATACTTGGCAAGGAACACTGATAGGCCGTGTAAGTAGCCAAAAGAGCGTGCCGCCCATGACCGTCCAACTGCCCATCCGGCAAATTGGTTATGTTCCGTACGAGCAAACCTAGCGCTTCGAACACCGTAGCAGCAACGTTTAACGGCTGCGAAGGCAAAGTCGGCGGTTTCACCAGCAAAGAAATTAACTGATCGAACAATTGTGGCAGGGAACGAACTAACGCGGAGTGCGAAGCTCTCGCAAGCTCGAGAAGAGCCGATTTAAGCTCAGATTCCATTCCAGCCTCCCCAATCCTCGGTGGTACTTGACCCGTCTCTAGAGATCCGCAGAGCGACAAAAACCTGCAATTCGGAAAAGAAGAAACATCGGATTGAAACCGAAACACGAAAAAAGGGATAATTAAAAATAATTTGACATTTTTTAAATAAATAATCATTCGATACGAAAGTAAATGAGGATCGACTCCGATTTACCTGTCAATATATTTGTCCTGAGCATGAACGCTTGACACCGGTTCGAGAATTACCGTGAAAACGCCCCTGTGGGCGTCGACCCATCTTGTGCCTGGCAGGAGAACGTCGGGTGCGATGTACGAATAATTCGCGGGTGGAGGATCGAGCATGGCCGGTAAATTGAATTCGCCTGATTGTAGATGTCCGTCACGTAAAAGCGGGAGCCACTGCAATTCGATTTCAATAGTGCATGAATGATTCATCGGCAAAGTTTGCTTTCAATTAAAAGATTTAAAGTTCCGAATCATAAATTCTTACCGTATAAGCGACAGCGGTCTCGACATTAGGTTGTTCTATCTTTTTTTGACAACTAATGTGATAAAAGGTGAAAAGCAAATGGTGCTTGGCGCTCAAATCAGCGGGCATTCGTATCTTGACTTCGTCATAAAAATTTGGATTTTTATTGTGATAAGATACGGAAGTGAAATACTCGTGAGTCATTTCCGGGCATGATGATCTACCGAAAATGGCAGTGAGCGCATCGGCTTCCTGTTCGCCACCCATTAACTGTATTCTGACGGCGATATTGCGGGCGGAACCGGTACGCGAGCTGAAATTCGCCTCCTTCGGATAAACGTACAATAAATTTCGATAAGTGAGATCGGGCGACAATACGTCACTGGGGAATTCAAGTATCTCTTTGATCGGACGATTTTTTTCATCGGGATAGGGCGACAATCGTCGAAGATCCGGATCCAAACATCTTGGCAATTCTTCCGGCCTTGGACTCAGATCCAACTTCAAAATGCCGGGCAAACATTTTAAGCGCTTGAGATTCGAGCCAGGACGACGCAATTCAACCAGCAACTTGTAGAGATCCTCGTCTCGCAATCGCTCACTTTCCTGCTTGAAAAAACTCGACACCGTAAGGGTTATCGGACGAAAACTGTCCAAACAGTTGGCAAAATCATCCGGTGACCAACTTCTCCTCTTGTCCGAACTACGACGCTCCAGCGATCCTCGACGCGTCGGTTGCTCCACCACCTTCTTACGCCATTGCTCCAAACTTCCCGATTTACGGTCCAATGAACCCGCACTTCCCGTACTGTCCGTGTCACCACCTGCACCACCCCCACCTATCACTCCTGACAAATGAATCGCTGTCCAGGCCAGTGGCATTCGATAACGTCCCAAACGCTCGCACGCCATCGTTGCTGCAGCTTTCACCTAAAATTCGAGCCACAAATTAAGTTGAAAATCAATTTTCGATATCCGAATTACGAGAAATTCATTACATTATTCGACTAACTATTCGTTCGATGCTTCATGAATTAAGTAATTTTCTGAGTGTTTAAAAAAAAAAAATAGTTTTGAAAAAGTTCGAATCGGAAAGTTCGTAAATTCGTGAAAAATTTAAAGAATAAAAATCAAAAGTACATTTGTAAAAGAAAATAGATAACCTTATCCCTGTTTTTATCGTCTCGAAGATAAGGTTCAGCGCATTCGGAAATGTCACCCTGCAGGACTTTTTCGAGTCTGACGACGAGGAAAAGATCGGGGCTAGGTTTAGAGATGTTGATAACGCAGCTACGAGCGAGAGTGCTGGTGTCGCTATAGGCGATGTGAGTTTCTAGCATGCGTTTGAGGCTTTCGGAATTCATGTCAACGTAAAAATTTTCCGAGACTTTTTTCTTCTCTCGCGCGTCGTAAAGAGCGAGACAAGCAAAAATAGGCTCGACTTCGAGCTCGAGTTTTAGCTGCAAACATTTGACGAGAATACGGTGAGCAAAAGGCTCAGCGGGCTCGGGTGCAATGCTTATTTCTTGCCATTCGTCGTCGGGCGATGTGGGCGGTGCATAAAGTGGAAAGAGCGCTTCTTGACGATCCTCCAGTCGTTTTTGTTCGTTCATCTGATCAATCGTTTCGGGACACACGCGCTCTAAAAGTCCCGGTAGAAGAGGATCGTGCTGAGAATGGCGCAGATCCAAACTCGCCCAAGAACCACGTGGCGTCTCTCCCGCGTTTGACGTATCCTCTTCCTCACTCGGAGAACCACAACCGTTCGTTTCCTCCTGGTCCACTTCAAAATCCTGCCTCGGAGTCTCCTGCAGTAGTTTATCTCTACCGATCGGTGATGCTCGGCCCTTGTACTTTCTGTGTATCACTGTCCAATCCGACGTGAAACTCTCGATGCACCTTTTCACGTAAGGCGATACAGTGTCTCTGAAATTACAGGGAACAAGAAATCAATCTTCTCTCAGTTCAACAAATCTACTTCTCTCAAAACAATTGAGAGAATTGAGAGAAATTTTTGCGATATCGTTGAAATTCATTATTGATAGGATATTCATTTGATATTTATCAATTTTAAATTTTATAAATGATCGTTTATTGGTGGATGTTGGTTTCGATGTAAAAAGAAGCATATAAATTAACTCACAGAGATTCCAAAGGAACAACAGGCTCTTCCGTTCTGATTTTACGCTTCACTACTCTCAATTCCACATCCCCGGGTGGAAAATCCAGTATCAGCCGAAGAGGGTCTCTGTCCAGGACCGTCTGATGCTGAACCAAGAAATCTTCATAATCCACCGGCTCTAGTACCTCGCAGAGTGACATCTGTACATGTTTTTTTTTCAAATTAACGTTTAATCGAAACAATACGATGAATAACAATTCAAGTATCGATGAGTTTTACAATTATTTGGTTGATTCAACTTCATGAATTTATAAGAAAAAAAAATATGAATCTCACGGTCGAAGAGAATCCAGAAACGCTGCTTCCACTTTTGGACAAATCTCTCGAGTAGGATGTCGACGTTGCTATTTGTCTTCTAACATCGGCAGCGTGTTGTTTGCTCAACTTGTGAGCAAACGCACGCTGGACCGAAGACATCGCGGAAGCCACTTTATCCGCTTAACATTAACAAACATTAATTAAAATCAAGTTATCCGATACCGATGCCAAAAATCAAACAAGGGTATTAAAGCAAAATTAATGAGCAGAAATTCAAAAACTGCCTAGCATTATATTGAACTATAATGAACTCCGGATGAGAAGTTCAATTTTTAAATACAAAAACAATCATAGCTAATAAAAAGAATAGTCTCAATCAATGCTGTGAATTGTAATATATGAGAAAATGTAACGATCGATGAATGTACATGAATTAAAAATAATTTTCTGCTTAAAATATATTCTTCATAAGATTAAAATAGATTGTGAAAATATTTCGAAAAAAGGATGATTTTTTCGAATATTTTCCAAACTCACCTGGAAAAGTTGACAAGGAAAATTGCATAGTGCAATAAAAACGACTTTGAACTGCAGTAATGACAGCTGAATTACGATTGAATTTCGCTCAATGTCTTATATTCACATAAAAAATTAATTGTTGAAAACGAAACGAGAAAACAACGTTTTCGTTGTAAAAATATCGGAGCATAACGAAGAAACAATTGAATACTGAATTTTTATTAATTAACGATTATTTTCCACGGAATGTTTTAATATCACTTTGTGGCAGCGAATGATTCACTGGTAAACCGTCTTAATTTTTTTTTTATTGCTTTATAAAAACTTACCGTTTACTCCTCAATTTACGGACATTTTGAAGCTGAAGAAATTGATTTAATAGCCCGAACGATTAATCTCAACAATGAATTAATTGTTCGACGCTTTTACACCACGCTGAAACAAATATGAGTTTGCTGTCATTTTTTGGGTGAGACTATCGTATAAAAAAGGAACTTATGTTTTCATGTATGGACCATATATTCGGGAATAACACAGGTGTCGTCCTCAGACGGAAATTGACACTACTGATGAATGAGCTGCTATTTTCGCCGTCGGTAAAAACTAATACAAATTGTGTTGAAATTCACATAAGTTATTAATTATCTTTATTTGACATGAAACCAAATCAATTTTAATAACTATATACCGGTGTATCCAAATACAGATACACAATTCGAAATGGCCTATTTATTGTAATAAACTGTCGATTATCCTTGTTGGTAAAAGCAATTTCGAGGTACAGTCAACTCTCCCATCTGTCAACCCATCAGGACCGAATAAGTTCGCTCGTGTCAAGTTCTCCTCTATCCCCACGTTCGAGATTGCTGAGACCACAGTGCATGCGCAGCGCGCAAGTATCTGCAATGTTTCGAAAAACGTATCAATTAAAGTGGAAGGTGGAGGGGAAGTTGAAACGTGGGAACAGATTTCATGGGCTCTGCTGCTCATGAAATGCTAGCCTTGATCATTCGAGATCAAACGCTCTAGGAACGCATCGCATTCATCATTATAATAATTATGGGACTCGAGCCGACACTTCAGATAACTATATTAATGTCAGAAGTGGACACTTCATCAATTGCGATAATTGTGCAAATATTATATTGGAGTTTCATATCAAAGTCTTAATTCCATTGAGTGCTGATGATATAATTGATGAACAGTATGTATGAACGTTATTTCGATATTTTATTCCGATTGACATATTGCCATTCATTGTCCGAAGATTTGACACGAGGTGGAACCATTGCGATTCAGACCTCGGAAGCTTGGAAGTCGAGAACATCAGTGGAACGAATTCAAATTCTATTTTAAAGTTCGCACCTCTTTTATGACCAAGGTGTGTTACATGTGACATACTGTTTCATAAATTTTTATTTGTATCAATATAACTATTACGTTACAGTTCAATGCTTCAACTTTTGTAAGACTCTGTTAAAAAAATAAAGCACACGCAACGTACAGAAAAACCGTTTTTTTTCCATTGGATCATACATCGCGCGCAATCTTGTTCCTCGAGCGAAAAGCTATTATTGCCGAGGACATCGTGGCTCCTGACCAGGGCCCAGACGCTGTTGAAAAACCCAAACCCTGGCGCCGACCTCCATGCTTCTATGTAGAGCCCTCACTAAAATTCGATCATATCCCCGTGATTCAAACCCCTGAAGATGTCTTCGAATATTCACTTGAGCAATAGTAGACGGTCGTATCGGCAGATCGTTGATTTGCAGTTGCCAGTTTTCAAATTCTCCGAAATCGTTCTCGAATATCCCTTGGTTATCCAGACGAATTTGCCCGTTACTTTGCTCAGTCGTGGAAGTTCGCGAACGGTCCGAACTAAGACCTGCGTGCCATCTGTATAAAACTGTTCGAGCATCGGTTAACCAACTGCGCGTGGTAGGTTGAATAATTGTTCGGTCGGGACGTTCACGGAAAACAATGGTTACTAGACGGTATCCATTCGCGAGTAGATGCCCGGATCGGGAAAGCTCTTGAGCTCCTGAATCATCATCGCATGTCGACCTTCTTTGACGGGTCCCATTTACATCGGATTTAAGAGCACTACTGTCAAATTCCTCGTCAGAACAGTAACCCCAGGATCCTCCCGTACTTCTGCACCATTCGTATTGATATCCATGAAACCCGCAGTACGATTCATCGTAGCTTGGTTCTTCTCGGCATCCTTTCCCCTCCGCAGTAACCTCATTCGCAAGCGAGCAACTCTCGTATGTGTGATCCGAGGTGCGACATTGATACATGAAATGTTCGAGATCGCAATAGTTTTGACATTCTTTTCCTGTGTAGGTATACTGCACTACCGTTGTATCTTCAATGAACGAGCAGTAATCCCAGCCGCCTTCTTCCAGCCAACACCACATATAAGAGTAATCATGTAGACCACAGGGATGGTCCGATTTACACTTTTTGTTTCCCGAAGAGTATCCTGGCGATGTAGAGCAATAATCCCACTTGTCGGTATTGCACCACTGATATTTTCCATTTTTGGCCCACTGACAGTCTGTACAGGCCCCTGTACTGGTAATATAGAATCGCTTCCCGTGAATCTGGGACGTGAGCGTTGCAATAAATATAGTTAGGAGCAACATCTCACAATTTATTGTTGAGAACAACTTTTGATAAGTTATATCACAAAATTATGATATACGTCACTGATCCAAGCTTCCTAACTGCGCCACGTTGACATTAAATATTCTGATTGGCCGGACAAGCTGGTGCAAGGAGCCAACACAAGCGTGATCCGCTGCAAATCAAAAGTGCACTGTGAAATCGTTCCTGTGACGAAAATTTTCACATCGTGAACGCGAGAAGGAGAAAAATTTAACAATAATTATCGTTCTTTATTTTCCCAACGGATCAGCGAGTCGTTGAAAAAAAAAAAAAAAAAAAAAAAAAAAAAAATAAGGCGTCAATAGGTGGGTTCATTCGGATGAAATGTGTTCTATTTTTATAAAATCATATAAATTCAATTCTCGTGTTTTGGTATTTTTTTAAAATAGGAACTTTAAGGAAGAAAGCCACCTCCAATTGAATTTTCTTACCACACTCGTTTTTTTGGTATGGAATGCCTCTGTACTGATTCGAAATTTTTGCTCCAAATCGATGTTTCCCCATGTTACGAATTTAATACGAGATCCTGAGAGGATCAATTAGACCCTCTCTATTTATCCTTCCATGCGTATTTTTCAAATTGGCGCCTTAATCATTACTCTTCACTATTCCGATGTTTTCGAAAACCTTGCATGCTACGCGTTGTGACGTGGTAATTTGGCTCATGTCACATAATATTTAAATATTGGCACGACACGGGAAGGGAGCATTTTTCGTCGCTGACGATTTTCTCTTGTTAAATTCCGAAGGGCCACTCGCGAGCGTATTTCTTCTTAATTTACTTATTTCATATTGTATTATTTTTATAATTTTACGAGCGAGCGGCGGTTATCTTTGCGAATCGTCTAACTCGGACGATACGATGGGAGTCCAATTTGAAATCTAGAAATTCAAGCCAATCCAAGGATGGAGAAACAGACTCTAAGTTTTCAAGAGCCCCATAAAAAGCGTGAAAAAAATGCCGTTGAAGATACAATATGGCAAAATCACATTTCCGAATAATCGTAATTAAACTACAGACTCTCACGCATAGAGAACCATCATCTTCATGTCATGCTAGCGTTTTTAAATATTCATGGTCAGAAGCAATTATACTATTGGTGAAAAACTAGAATATTTTGCTAATCCTGTCGATTTTAGTTCCGGTCAATCAGAAACAAACTGTAAAATACCTGGTTGCAATTATTGTGTCTGCGAAGACTGTTCCGCAGTAATGCGTTATCGTGGACGAATAATTCAGGGATTTACCAAGTTTGCATGAATCTCCAACTCCAACGTTTATTTAAACCCAGTTAATAACAAAGTTGAGTTGTGAGTTGCGTTGAGACCATCCTCTCTATATCATTCCTTTTCCTAGACTGACTATTTTGAGTGTTGCCGTAGTTTTTATTGAGTCTCGCGAATCTCGCGTAAACGTTATCAATATTGACCGCTCTTATAATATTTATCTATTAATGTGATCTATCAGTTGCATGCCTAGTAGCAATCTTGATATTCGATAACTGAAAGGTCGATGAACTTTTATCTTGTTTTCGCTTGATACTATTTCGAGATAACGGGAAATAGCTTATTGTTTTCATCGGATAACAACGTGTAACGGTAAAGAAAAAAAACAATTTGTTTTTTTTTTTTACGATGAAAATGGTTTGCTTTAAAACGTTGTATAACGTGTAAGTTTATTGGATACTTTTTGTAGAAGCGTTTCTTTACTCCGACAACACTGTCAGTTCCAAGAAGTTTTTGTGGGGATTTAGTTTGTTTGAGGGTTTTACCATTTATCCTGTCCAAAAAAATGTTGTTGGACGAGTATTTCTGAACTGGGTAAAATCTAAAAAAAAACCAGACGTCGTTGATACCTCTTACATGTTCTGTCCAATTTGACACTAAAGAATATGCTCACCAAATTTTATAAAATTCTAAACTTTTTGAAATTTTTCATGTTTGTAACATGGTTTAGCATGGCAACATTGCATCGCCTGTACCGAAACTCCTTAATGTCAGTAGTGGACACTTCATCAATTGCGATAATTTTGCAAATATTATATTGGAGTTTCATTACGAAGTCTTAATTCCATTGAGTTCTTATGATATAATTGATGAACAGTAAGTTTGAACGTTATTTCAATATTTTATTCCAATTGAAATATTGACATTCATTCTCCAGAGATTTTACACGAGGTGCAACCATTACGATTCAGACCTTGAAACCTTGGAAGTCGAGGACATCACTGGAACGAATTCGAATTCTATTTTTAAGTTCGCGCCTCTTTTATGACTAGGGTGTTACATGTGACATACTGTTTAATAAGTTTTATTTGTAGAAATCCCGAGACTCTACCGAGTCTCTCGACAATATAACTATTACGTTACAATTCAATGCTTCAACTTTTGTGAGACTGTTAAAAAAATAAAACACACGCGACGTACAGAAAAACCGCTTTTCGCGCGCAATCTTGTTCCTTGAGCGAAAAGCTATTATTGCCGAGGACATTGTGCGTCCTGACCAGGGGCCAGATGCTGTTGAAAAACCCAAACTTTGGCACCGACCTCCATGCTTCGATGAAGAGCCCTCACTAAAATTCGATTATATCCCCGTTTTTCGAACCCCTGTAGATGTGTTAGAATATTCACTCGGGCAATAGTAGACGGTCGTACCGGCACATCGTTGATTTGCAGTTGCCAGTTATCAAATCTTCCCAAATCGTTCTCGAATCGCCCTTGCCTATCCAGGCGAATTTGCCCGTTACTTTGCTCAGTCATGAAACGCAATGGACGATCCGAACTAAGACCTGCGTGCCATCTATATAAAACCGTTCGAGCATCGGTTAACCAACTGCGCGTGGTAGGTTGAAAAATTGTTGGGTCGGGACGTTCGCGGAAAACAATGGTTACTAGACGGTATCCGTTCTCGAGTAGCTGCCAGGATCGGGAAAGCTCTTGGCCTCCCGATCCATTATCGCATGTCGTCTCTCTTTGACGGGTCCCATTTACATCGGATTCAAGAGCACTACTATCAAATTCCTCATCAGAACAGTAACCCCAGGATCCTGCCGTACTTCTGCACCATTTGTATTCATATCCATGAAACCCGCAGTACGTTTTATTATCGCTTGATTCTTCTCGGCATCCTTTCCCCTCCGAGTTAACCTCATTCGCAAGCGAGCAACTCTCGTATTTGTGATCCGAGGTGCGACATCGATACATGAAATGATTCAGATCGCAATAGTTTTGACATTCTTCCCCTTTGAAGTTATGCTGCACTACCGTTGTATCTTCAATGTAGGAGCAGTAATCCCAGCCGCCTTCTTCCAGCCAACACCACATATAACCGTAATCATGTAGGTCACAGGGATGGTCCGATTTACACTTTTTGTTTTCCGAAGAGTATCCTGGCGATGTAGAGCAGTAATCCCACTTGTCGGTATTGCACCACTGATATTTTTTATCTTCGGTCCACTGACAGTCTGTACAGGCCCCTGTACTGGTAATATAGAATCGCTTCCCGTGAATCTGGGACGTGAGCGTTACAATAAATATAGTAAGGAGCAACATCTCATAATTAATAGTTGTGAACAACTTTTGATAAGTTATATCACAAAATTATGATATACGTCGCTGATCCAAGCTTCCTTCAAAGTTGGCTGATGGATTTCAAACTGCGCTACGTTGACATTGAATATTCAGATTGGCCTTACAAGATGGTGCACGGTGCCAACACGAGCGTGATCCGCTGCAAAACAAAGGTGCACAATGAGATCGTTCCTGTGACGGACATTTTCACACAAAATGAATGTGAGACGAAGGAATATTCAACGATAATTATTGTCCATCACTTTCTTATCGGATCAGCGAGTCGTTAAAAAAAAAAATTTAAAGCGTCAATTTCCTTTGTAGTTTATCTTTTTCTCAGCTCCCGTTAGAAATAGGTGGGTCCATTCGGATGAAATTTTTTCTATTTTTATAAAATCACGTAAATCAAACCCACCTTCAATTGAATTTTCTTACCACACTCGTTGTTTCGGTGTGGAATGTCTTTATACTGATTCAAAATTTTTTTTCCAAATCTAACGATTTTCTCTCGTTAAATTCCGAAGGGCCACCCGCGATTGTATTTCTCAATTTACTTATTCCATATTGTATTATTTTTATTATTGTACATTGTACGAGCGAGCAAGCGTTATCTATGAGAATTGTCGAGTCAAGGCGAATGATATGTCGCTGACCCAGCTTCCCTGCTGGGTCATCTTATCGTATCATATAGTATCGGCAAATTCGAAACTAAGAAATTCAAGGTCAATTCAAGTATGGAAAAAGAAACTCTAAATTTTCAAGAGACCTATAAAGAGCGTGAAATAAATACTGTTGAAGATACTATATAGCAAAATTACATTCACGGAAAAATGTAATTAAAATACAGTCTCGTGCATAGAGAAAAATCATCTCGCCACGTTTTGCTGGCGTTTTTGAATATTCATGGTCAAAAGTCAAAAGCAACTATACTATAGGTGAAAAACCAGAATATCTTGCTAATCCTGTCGATTTTAGTTGCGGTCAATCAAAAACACACTATGAAATACCTGGTTGCAATTGTTATTTAATCCGATTTAATAACAAAATTGAGTTGTGAATTGCGTTGAGACCATCCTTTCTCTTTCTAGACTGACTACTTTGAGCTTCGTCGTAACTTTTATTGAGTTAATTTAAACAGTATCAATATTGACCCCGTTTATAAGTTATCGATTCTCGAATGTTTTCTTTTTAGTTAATAAACATTCAACATTCCAGCATGCTCACATACTGACAATCTGTGTTGCTATGCGGGCAAAACTTTCCTCCCCTCAAGGTGATCTATCAGTTGCTGCGATTAAGTCGATTCACTCTCGGGAATCGATAACTGAAAAATAGTATACGCTTTTATCGGACATGTTCAATATTTTGAGCTAACGAAGAAGCTTCGGACACGCATCGCACAGTCAACACTGGACAGCGATTGGGAGAGTAGTTCGACGTTCGCCGCTTTATCTCAACAATTAATTGATTAGCGTCGAAGCTTCCTTGCTATACGTCGAAACAAATACAAGTCTGCCGCCGTCACTTTTTCCATAAAGGAACACCCGCTTTCATGTATATGAACCATTTCATCGGGAATAATGCAGGTATCGTCATCCAACGGAATTTACACCAGATGATTCCTGTTATTTTGGCTGTCGATAGGAGCGAGTTTGAGCTAAGAATCTAGTACGAATTGGGTTCAAGTTCATCAATTTACTGGCCCACTTTATCGTATCTTTTCGTCGGTAAAAGTGATTCCGAAGTGATCCTCTCCCATTTGTCAACCCATCAGGACCAAATAAGTTTCCGTCCGATGCTTGTGATATCAGTTCTCCTCCATATCCACTTTCGAGACAGCTGATCCCAAGCACCCGGGCAACGTGTTTGGAATATTTCAAAAAATGTAATGAAACAGGGTTGAGGAGTTGAAACTTGGAAACAGACGGAATGGACGTATAAGAACAGTTGACATATGGGAACTTGACAAATGAGGGAGCCGACGATAGTACCGTTTTAATTCGAAAAACAGCCACGAGAGCATTCGTATGAAAACTTAAGAAACCTTTCTCACATTCGAATGCATGATTAATGTTCGAAGCTCCGTAGCTAACTTCATGGCTAACCCAGTACAGATCAATTATTCTCAGAGTGAGGTTCGTCCCGTTCGTGTCAACATCAGCTGTTGTTGGGCTCTTTCTCCCTCGCCGAGAAAATGACAGTTGTTAAGATGCGCTTTACGTGTAATTTGTTTACGTGAGTGTGGT
The DNA here is from genome assembly GCA_037576405.1 of Campoplex capitator. Taxonomy (NCBI): domain Eukaryota; kingdom Metazoa; phylum Arthropoda; class Insecta; order Hymenoptera; family Ichneumonidae; genus Campoplex; species Campoplex capitator. The sequence goes on along the minus strand of JARBWI010000485.1, from coordinate 1,152,958 downwards.
GCGTGCGAGTGTGCAGATGTATGGGTGTGCGGTGTGATAATACTCGTGCATTTGTGGTGGCAGGCAATAAAGGAAAAATAAAATTGGGGATAAGAGTAAAAGGAAAAAAATAAACGATGAACGGAGGGATCGGAATAATCCGTGGTCCGGAGCAACATCCAACCAGATTCGCGGATTATTTTGTCATTTGCGGCCTCGACAAGGATTCGGGACTCGAGCCTGATAAATATTTCGGTGATTATACAATTTGTTTTGACTCGTCACAAAATTCTGATATCGACTTTTTTACATTATTTTTCTTGATTCACTTTTTCTTCTGATTATTTTTAACCAACAACGAAATTACTATCGTTGCATAATTTCGGAAACAGAGATTCCGATTCGACATAGTACGCACGCGTGTACTATCTTTTATGTATCGCCTCGCTCATTCCCCGAAAATCCCTCTTTTCACAGCCAATTCCATCTAATTTCGTTACACAAAAACTCCATTACTTTCTCTCGAATTACAGAAACGTACTACGCATACTTTTGAATTTTTCTTACGATAATTATCCGTCAGTCGCTCGGCACATGATCGGACCATTTTCAAAAAAGCCCGCCAAAAGTTGTATCGTAATAATAACGAGCTGCGAAACCCCAACTATATGATCACAAATATTTTTGACAATTAGAACAATCAAAATATTTGAATTTTTTTTATTCATAACGATAAAACGATGATAATTAATCGATGCTCAAATTCAGAATAGAAAAATAAATAAAAAATTGAATAATAACTAAAAGTATCAAAAATATTTGACTGAATTAAAACGCTAAAAATCTTCTTCATGAAAATGCAACAATTTTTTTTTTTTTTTCAATCGTAAACCCGAGAAAAATGATACTATTGTATATCTATTGGCACTCTCAACTTTACACGTTCGAAAACAATATCGTGCATTATAACGAACGGATGATAAAAATTCTCGTGCCCTTCGAGCTCTCGTCCACGGGTTTAAATTAACGCTTAATTGAAAGAATGCTCCGCGTGCAACTTCTCATCTCGAGCAGACCAATCTTTGTGATACTGGTAGAATGATCCCACCGAAAAAAAAATACAGAACATCTTCAACCGGATGAGAACAATTTTTTTCTTAAAAATTTTTAAAAGATCGTTAAGAGATCGAAAAATAAATATAAAATAATAGATAAAATCGTTAAAAAAAATATCTGAAAGAATTATATCCAAAAATCGCCACCAACGAAGATTCCCAAAAATGTATAAACGATAGAAAAAAGTTCATGAGAGTTTTCAAAGAACTGCCATGAACTCTGACAATGAGAGACTCTTTTATCTAGTCGTCTTTTACCAAAAAAAAATTCTTTTATCCAAGAGCACACGCTGTATTCTCTTTGTCAGGTCAGGGTTTTCTTTGAGTGGGAGGCACAAAGAGAGCGAGAGAGAAACAGATACCAGGAGGACCATCGAGAAAACAATTTCAACAATGTGCCACAGGGAGAGCAACAGATCTTCCTGAGAAAATCTGAAGCTGTCCGGTCAGAGACGAACCGATCAGGGTCACATTTATCGTTGAAATTCGAATATTTTACAACAACATTATTAACAAATAATTCAATCTCATCGACGATAATCGGTCAAAATGGAATTCCAATTCGAATGACAACGTTGTTTTATGTCAATGATAATAAAATTTGTAAATAGTACAAACAGGTGGAGAATAAAAGTTTCTGAGTCAAGAGCTTTTCAGTCGAGACGACAAATTTCTTTTGGAGCACATCTCTCAATTTGCATCTTCCAGAGTATTCCGTGCACACAGAAATTGCAGCAACGCGAGGCAGCGTTCCGTGTTCACCCACTGAAAATCTAAAAATAACTTGTGCGGATCACAGCGCCTTAGATTGTTGTTTTTTTTTTTTTATTGCGAAAAATAAACTCCGCTTCAAGTTGATGAAGAAACCACCCCTTGTTCTTCTTTAGTCGTCTCTTCCTCTCTCTCTCTCTCTCTCTCTCACTTTCTCTCTTTTGACGCACAAAAGCTCACTCTCACAAAGGAATGAAACACGTTTACTGAACGCGACGTTCAAGACCGAAAACAGGAGAGAGAAAAAAAAAAGTTCTAAAGATACGAGACCGAATACTCGGTAGAGCAGCTGCATGCTGGTCTACGATTTTCTTTGCAGTCTCCCCCCAAAACTGTCTTCTCAACCGATAAATATATTTTTCTTTGATTTATTTTCATCTAAATAAATTTTTTAAATATTTTCTTTATGAGCTTATCGGTTATTTGTATTTATTATACACTTCGATCGATACGAGACTTTTTTTAGACATTACAGCGACAAAATTTAAAAACAATTTCTATCAATTATTTTGCAACTTTCAATCATCGAAATAACGACAATTTTTACAGAATTTTTTTTTCAACGTGTTCTAATCAGTTTTGCGAATTCAATTGACATCATTTTTGTTTTTTTTTTTTTTTTTTTAATAATATTTCGAGCAGTTTGACACTGGATTCTTGACATTTTGACAACGTTTTTCCAAACTTTTTTTTCTCATAATCTCAGTCATATTCCAGAGAATGAAAAAAAAAGATTCCTCATTCGTTGCAATCGGCGTGAATGCACGTAATAAAAGTAGGGAAGCTCTTTCCAACCGGAACAGATATGAATGAAGCGGATTTTTTCCTTTTTTTTTTCAAAAAAAAAAAAGAAAGTACATGAAAAGAAAAAAAAAGAGGAACGAGATAAATAAAAGAACGCGTCAGGGTGTGTCGTAGACGAATAGCAGCTGCAATTAAGCTTATTAGAAGCGAGTGTCTTTCACCGTAATTAACATGCTCCGTTTCGAACACTCTCGAACCTCTTTGTCCGATTTACCTACGAAGAAGCGAATATTTATGAAAGATCCGAGCAGGCCTCGAAAGTGCGGGAAATCTTTTCGGCATTGTCTCTCAGTCCCGTTTCTATTTTAATCGCTGGGAATTTTACGCGCGAACATATACAAATATTTATGTTCTCGTTAACGCTATGAAATATAGGAAATATTTTTCAGACACTGTTATGGCGAATAAAGTTGCTTAAAAAAATATTTTCCTACAAATTTTACAGAAAATAAAAACAACTCACCAGTCATTGTTTATCGGACGATTTTTTTGTTACCAAGTTCGAAAATTAGCTAATTTTGGGATGAAATCATTTTTTCGTTTTTCTTTGGTTCGAAGAATTTAAGATCGAGTTTGAATCGAGGTTTAATGCCGAGAGAACCGTTATAAATGCTGAAAATAATCGCTCCAGTTCATCGGGGAATATTGGAACAATGGGCACCAGTGTAGTGTACAAAGGACGCTTAATATTCCACAATCTCAAGCATCAGGCGATGCATATATGCATACGTATCAGTACCGAGGCCAATAGTCAAAGAACGTCTCGATAAATATATATACGAAACTTGGTTCGTGCTTCGAGAAAAAAAAAAAAAAAAAAAAAAAAAAAAAAAGCCAGAGAAAAAGAAAAAACAGAGTGAAGGAGCAAGATAAAAAAATAACATGGGACTTACGGTGATAGAGAGCGATAAGAACGAACAAACAGGTCACAGAATCTCGGTCCAGATAACCCTCGAATATTCCCATCGAAAACATGAAAATACACGAAATAAAGAAAAAAAAAAAAAGTATCTCGGAGAAAATTTTTTTATTATCCGGGCTCTGAAAATATACGTAAGAATGGAGAAAAGTGAAAACGAATTTAACAAAAGAAAACCAAAAACGATTTCAATGAATAATTCGTGTCGGTAATCGTAGCTTTGTCTTCGATCGAGCATGATAATTTTATTTATCGCATGTGAATCATGAGAATTTGAATTTCCGGTGCGGTGCTCATGTGCATCGATTTTTTTTTCTCCATGTCACGCCTGAACGATTCAAGACCGCGATGGAAAGAAAGAAGAAAAAAGGAGAAAAACACGTGCCTCAACGACCCGAAACAAAATCCCTAGTGGCCAGCATCCCTTAGCCACGTTTTTTTTTCCTGTTTTTTTTTTTCAGCCTCTTTCTCTCTCTTACTCCATTTCCGTTGCATCGACGCCGCGTCATTTCCGTGGCCCGTCTCTCCCTTCAAGTTTAAACGAACGCGAGCCAGAGAGGGTTGAAAACTCCCCAGTGGCTTCTCCGGGGTTTCGATGTATATTTTGCCAACCGAAAAGAACGAGGGATCGTTTTCAATCTTTGCTATATCGTCTTTGATTTTATTTTTACTCATTTATTCGTGTTTCCGCGTTCAACAAATTTCGATTTTATGAAATTTTTTTTTTTTTTTTTTTTTTTAATACAGCCGCAAAAACAAATCGTTGTCCATAAATATTCGAAAAGCTTTCAAACAACACGTGCGCGAACGAATTATTTATATTTCTTAATCGAAATTGAAATAAATACGAAATCCGATTAAAATTTGAATAATTCCGGTAGTTTACGAAACTCTGATGCTGTACGGCAGACGTATCGATGCACTAAATTCTCTTTTTCAACGACACCACATCCGCCCTTGGTAAGCCTACTTAAGGGAGAGAGAATTCGACCCTCTTTTTACGCGGGGCTCCGGGCACAGATGACGACATCGCCCGTATGAAAGAAAAGGGCAGTCGAGAGAAAATAACGGAACGAGGGGGGGAAGAGAAGAGCTTGCGTATAAAGCGCGTATGTCGGGTGTCCACAAAATCACCAAAGTATCATTTTGAATACAGCTCGATCGTCTAATTCGTTTGAGAAAAAATTTTTGCCCATTTTTTTCCTGCCATCGTATAGCTTGACCGATGAATTTTGGTAGAAAATAGTCCGAGAGCTTTGATTTTGAGAATTCAAAGATCTTTCACCGATGAAGCTTCGACACGACTTTGAGGACACCTCGTACATCGATGGCTACCGTGTTACAGAAAACGTTTACACATATATAATACGAGAAAGGTTTAGAAGGAAGCGGTCTGTAAGAGTCTGAGTCACTCGACTGCAACGTACATACACGAGGTACTCGAATAAACTCACTTTCATCAGACGTACGTACGTTTAAAGAGAAAGAATTTTTTCATGGGGACCTGCTCAAATGTATATTAGTAGCGGGCACGTTTGCCACGAGCAAATTCGCCTTCCATCCTCGCTATTATTGCCCGTAATTGCTATGGCGGGAACGCGTATATGCGAAATCGCGTGCAAAAACATGGAAAAAAAGAAATAAAGGTTTGAAACGTTTGGACATTTCGTATGGAAAATATGTGTTTGTCCTGTGGTCTCTCTCGGTGCGTGCAATCCCCGAATCAATACCCTCGTTCTCCCCGCGCTCGTTACTCTCTCCCGTTCATACAGTGAGCATGCATATATATGTATATATCGTACAGTGTGATTCATAATTAAGTACGAGTATCAACAAAAGCCCCCGAATAACTACTCGAAAACATAATTATTGAGGGTCGAGCAAAATTCGAGAATTTTGTTGTTCTTCGCCTCCATACCTTGTGGAATGATTCCCAAAGTTTCTGGACTCATCGCATTTGCACCGCTTTCTTCTCGTAAAAAATGACAGCAGGACGCGACGAGCTCTCGTAAGAGCTTTTCGTGTGTCTTGAAAAAATCCTGAAAACTGAAGACATTTATTTTGATAGACTAGAAAAATAATTCAACCGGATGAGAGTATATAGAATCAGCTGGGCTGGTACAAAAGTATCATGACATCCTCCATCGCTGGCCCTGGCCGTGCCTCCAGGACGCGAAAAATAAAAATAAAAAAGACTTAACGATGGATATGCTCCATGTTTTCTCATGGACAACGATGAAACCACTCCTTGTCGGAACACTCTCGCAATCTTGTCGTTAGAGAGAGAGAGAGAGAGATGATGAAATTATTTGACAAGACGAGTAGCGTGAGAGCCGAGTGATCGAGCGCTCGTATCGATCATTTTATACATCGCTCTCTTTCCGTCAAAATAACCAACTCTACAGTAACAAATTTCATTTCAACCGTCAATTTGATAAACCCCAAAGAAAACTATATTATGGCAAATGCAATGATGTCAATTTTCTCGAAATAAATCGCTCGACTCACGAACGTCGTTGCTTGAAAAACTACCGGGTGAATGAACTCCAAACTTTCGTACAACGTTCGAGGAGCACCGCTCCATTTTACCGGAGGTTTTCGTTCGATTATTCCTGGTCGTTTGCGCTGTGATAACTGCGGAAGCAATGCGCGTCAAAATTTCTATCCGAAATATCGTTAAATTCTTTTAACTCGTGACAATCGAATTTTGCTGATCGAATTAAGGGAGTCTCGGTACAATTTGCATAACGACTTTAATGGAAAATTCGTTGAAACCGTTTTGACACCGCTCTTTTAAAAAGTTTCGAAATTTTTGCCAAGTATCGTTTTATCCCGTTGGGCTTCGAGTTTATCCGACTTTTGCGGAGGACCGCGAACAGAAAGAGGAAATGACAAAAACTTCTCTAGAGAATTCATGACGGGTCTCGGAAGTGCTGTCGCGATAAATCTGTTTCAAAAGCAGCACGACCCCTCGGCGTTATTTTATCAGATTCCTTGCGGTTGTACACCTCGTATTTCGTTGTCGCTGCTTCAAACCTTTTCGGAGTATAATATTGTAGCAGTATCGTTAAGATTATTACGTATTTTATTGTACTTGTGTGGACGTACGTAGACATTTATGTGAGGCTTCGAGTAACTCGATCGCAATTGTCAACGCTCAATTAAACTCGTTGAATGGAATAATTTGCATTGAAATAATAGAGAAGAAGCCAAAGTCAACTCTGCATTTATCGTGCATTACCTCAGGGATTTTTAGTGAGATCAGGGCAATCCGGGTCAGTTTTTTATTCTCACGATTGTTTAGAACCATTTAAAAATGATATCGATCATGAAAAGTAATTGAGTTTTAAAACGTTCGAGGTTTTGGAGATCAATAATAAATCCAGTCAATGGAAATCGCCGAGTGAGTAATTCATTTGATAATTTTATTTTATCGTAAAACAGCACATTAAGACAAAACGTTGGTACGTTTGCTCAGAAAATTGTTATCACAGCTTGACTCGATTCGCAGAGCCCGTACAGTGGCATTATACGACGCAATGGCCTCGGGGTCTGGAGGACTCAATTATCAAGAGGAAATTGACCTCTGAGAGCGAGCATTCGGAGACTCTAGTTCAACGGTGAATTGTAATTAAAGTCATGAGTTGATTTCACGAATAATTTGGTTCCATCGATCGACCTTACTCGAATTAGCGAATCTCTAGATTTTCGTATATCGTGCCTGGACTCAAGAGACAAATGTCTACTACGTAGAAAAATATATTCGCTATAAAAGTATTGAATTAGCTCGACCCGTGTTACCCCGAAGCTTATGTACCGAGGGCTGGAAAAATCGTGCCAAAAGATTGAATAAAGAATTGGACTGGAAATAATTTATCATGCTCGAGCGAAACAAATTTTTCACACAAAAAGAAATCTTAGGATGGACGAAGAATCTCTCGATTCTGGGGAGGAAAAAAAAACTAGATTTATTTTCTTTACCTTTTATACTTCCTAGAAACGTTCCGCAGCAGCAGAGACTGGATTACAATCAATCTTGCAATCCTTTTTTTTTCCTCATTTTTCCTTGACAGGTTTCTCGAGTCTATGCCAATAAAATGTCTGATTCTTCGGCTTGTCCGTATCGCAATGATTTGCTGTTTCACTCTGGCCAGCTCTATTTAATCAAAGCAGACACTCGTTGCCAGATACCAGCCTAGGAATCTTCCAAAATCATGGAATCGCTGTATACACACAGAGAGCGTTTTTCCAAAGAGAAAAATCGTTTCCAATTTTTCTCTGTGACGTGAGAAACAAGAGAGAAATATGTTTGACGATTTTTCTTTAGCAATAGCTGAGATATTAATTATTTAGAAATACAATCAATTCTTTAAGACTTCCGGGAGTAAGAGTGGCCAACAAGCGGATCTTCCTCTCCGCAGTTCGCTCACGAACTCGCAAGATCGGTGAACTGTCACTGCTTGATATCTCAGCAACAGTAGTACGTCGGTGAAAAAAAAATTGCTGAAGACTCGCGACATGAAACCTTGAACTTCTTCTTCGCACGAAGAAGAGAAAGAAAAATCAAAAAAAATTTACAATTACATCTTTCTCACCAATTAGCTTGATCATTGAATCCCTGGCAGTAAAGCCAGCACGCCCTACTAATTCAACCTTGCAAATCTTCCGCCTCAGACTTCCTCTATTCTTCAAACTTTGGCCTGCTTTCTCCAAGTGGCCAAGGTCGCATTTATCCTCCTATTCAAAAGTTCCATTTCGCCTTCGGCAAAGCGTGCGACCTAGCAGATCCATTGTTTCTCATTGCTCATCGGTGCGCGGTATACGCGAAGAAATCTTCGATATTCTATTATCAGGATTAGTCTCATAGGTGGTGGGTGTATACATCTTCGGTGTCGGACGTCTCGAGACTCCGTCCATAGCCAGACTCTTCAATAGCGAACGATTAACTCGACACACGGATAAGGGTACTCGTGTATTCTTTTTTCATCTTTTTTTTTCATGCTCTCTCGTTCTCTCACTACTTTTCTTAGTGTTCTGACAAACTATACATGATTAAGGGGCTACACTCGTGGAGGCTCTTGAAGATTGGAGAGTCGCCAAGTACCACGAGGCGGTCTCATTGAGGTCGCGAGCTTTTCGAGATACACACGCGGAGGAGAGGCCTCGCGGTAACGACTTTGCGAACGTTGCAACGCGATTCTTAACTCTTTCCCTCTCTCCTTTCGCCCCTTCGTCTCCTCCATCTCCGTCCCCTTTTTCTTCTCAAGCCTAAACTTCATCCGACTCTTAATATTTTTGCCTTTAGGTGATTCTTTGCAATGTACACCACTGGACCGAGCTTACAAGAGCAAAGTACTCGGACATTATCCGGACTCGGTGCCCTGGAATCCGTTCGACGAACACGCCGTCTGTATGGTAAGTAAAAATCCCCGAATTATTATTTTTTTCACATACAGGGTGTCCCAAAAGTGGTATCCGATATCAAGTGGAACGCTGGGATCGCAAAGTTGCGAGGAGAAAAGTCCTCGAGGGTTGATCGATCGATATCTCGTGAAGGGCGTATCGGAGGTAAAAAGTGCAAAGGACTTTTCTCTTCGCAATCGCCTCATATATGGGCTCCGTAAATTTGCGATTTCACATTCGGGACGCCCGGTATACGAGTCTATCGTTTTTTGACTGGATTCAAACGATCGGACGATCCAACAGCTTTGTTTGCCGAGCGGTCTGCGATTTCGAACGCAAAAACACTCGGTCGAGCCCTCTTTTCACTCGTTCGTATTGACCAAAGAAGATGGACACCGTACGTACGGTTTCAGTTTGGTTTTTTACGAAGAATGTCGAAATCGTAAAATATGCGCGGCTATGCAGACTCTCCAAGCGATGTTTATAACCGAATTGAGCAGCGGACAAAATGGCACACCACCAGCGTAAGTCCATATCTCATCCAGCCCCACTTTTGGTCAAATTGTCAATTTATTTTCTGCTGATTTACGAATTTTTCGATATTTAACCATCGTTACAGACCCCGGAGAGGTCAAGACGGTCACAGCACTAGATCATTGCCTAGACACTTCAAATTATCGGCACATTCGCCCGGTGCGGCGCTGGCTTATTACGATTCAACCAAAGACAAATTATTCGTAACCAAATCGATATCGCTACTGTGCCAACAACCTTATCTTCACGCCGCGAAAACCTTCCTCACCAATCTTTACAAGTAAGTAAAATACACTTTTAATCGTTTTTTTTTTCTTCACCATTCCAAAATTGTCTCTTGAATTCAAAAGAATCGAAACAATGACTCGATTGGCCTCAATTCGCTAATGGAAACTTCAATTGAATCGATTCTCATTAGAGTTTTACGATCGGAATATGATTCAATTGCATTTTCCTAATCGATTAATTAATTTTTTTTTGTTCATTCCCGTCGGATATTGAGAAATGTTTAATGCAACTGGACTTTGAATTTTTCAGATGTGTTCCTAGACATCCAGGACCCGGTCTCAGTCTCGAATCATACGTATACAATTTATTGTACAACGTACCGGTACCGTTGCCCGGTAAATCATTAAAATTTTTCGTACCGAACGACGAGCCAGCGAAGCAGCCTCTCGAATTAGTAATTATTCATCCAAATCCATCGTTGGAATTGCCCATGTTGGATTATCCCCTTAAAGACATGTTCACGTGGCTCGGTGTCGAGACGGTGATACAATTGTTCACCTGTGTTTTACTTGAGAATCAAGTATTGTTGAGGAGCACGGACTTTCACAAATTGATGGTCGTCGCCGAGTCCGTAACCGCGCTTCTATTCCCGTTCTCGTGGCAACACGTTTACGTACCTATTTTACCCGCGAGCCTCCATCACTTCCTCGACGCACCGGTGCCTTTTATAATGGGACTGCATGCGAACAGCGAAGGCGGAAATTTGAAAATCGCCAGCGAAGTAAGTTTCTACCAGCGTTTGTTCTATCGAGTTTCATTTTTTTAAATTTTTTCTTCAATTTTTTTGGTTTTTCCAATCATTTTTTGATGCTTTTTTTTTTACAGGCGAATCTCTGTTACGTCGACATAGACAAACAGAGCAGTCAATTCCCTGAGGAATTGCCGGTATTCCCTCACAAAATGCAGTTCATCGCTGAGCTACGAAGTCTCTTGAACAAGTACAAAATTCCACAAACCGAGAAGTGAGTTCAAATTTGTTATAAAAAAAAAAACGAATAATTTTCAACTATTTTTACCCATGGAACATTTGAAATACGTTATTCGTTTCGCAGGACTGACAATATGGTCATAAATTATTACAACGGCGATATAATGTCGACTAGTTTAACATTACCCGGCTCGGGATTTCATCTTGGACGAAGAAAACACTCGTTGCACGATGTTCTCGATTGGGACAGACCGGAAACGATGCCGCAATCCGATGCACTCCAAAGAATCGTCGACATTGTCAAGAAAACAGGTGATTATTAATTTTTCACTAAAATCGTCCGAAATATTTGAGTTTTCAAAACAAACAAAATTGAATTAAAAAAAACTAATCATGATTTTTGTTCTAATTTTCTTCAGGTATAAGTCTGGATGATATTGACTCGGTGGAAAATTTAACGAAAGACAGAATTCTCACGACCCAAGAAGAGTATCAGGAAACTCTCGTGTTCAACAATGCTGTACGAGAAATTTTTTTAAATCGTTTCGTTCAACTTTTTTCCGGATACGATCATTTTGTCATTCATCCGAGTCAGGTACAAAATGAAGAAAAAAGAAAAAACCAGTCCAATCGATCCAACGAGCGAATTCGTAATATAATTTTATTACTGAATTTCAGGACAAAGACGAATGGTTGAACAATCGTGACAGCATGCACGTTTTCGACAAAGCAACATTTTTGTCCGATCAGCCGGCTCAGCATTTGCCCTTTTTGTCGAGATTCCTAGAGACCCAAATGTTCGCCTCTCTCGTCGACAACAAAGTCATGTCCTCCTGGAGCGAATTGGACTCGAACATAAAAATTTTTGACCACAGAATCGCTCAAATAAAGTTTGTCGATATTTATGAATTTTTTTTCATCAGTCGAATAACTCTGATTTCGATAATAATAACGAGATTACAAAAATCATTTTTTTTTTTTCAACAGAAAAAAGGTTGGAGAGGGAATAATTCGATCGACCCGTTACGAAGTATCGAACAACGTGGTCGAGTCACAAAAAATATTGGAAAATAAGTTGAACAACGTAGATTTCGAGGCTAATCCTCCGGCAGAAATAGTTCCCCATCGAGCCGCCTATTTTCGAAGTTTTCCTCTGCTGGACAACGTGGCCATGAACAAGGAACCGGTCCAGAGGTACACCTTGTTTTTTTAAACTTTTTTCAAAATCAATTCCCATCGAAAACGATTTAAAAAAATTTGTAACTAACGTAAAAATATATTTTTTTTCTCTGCTCCACCCAAAGTCTGCTACGGTAAGAAAAAATGAGTATCGATGAGTTCGAATAAAATTCGGTGAATCCAAATTAATCGAATTTTCAATGACGAAAGAAATTGTTGGCAAAATTTTCGAATTTAAAAATTAATGAATTTTTAAAAAATTTATTTTTATCTCGTACAGCAGTCGAAAAGGGCAAACTCAATGGAAATACAAGATGAAATCACTTGAGGCGAATGGAAAACCGCCGACCCCGCAAGAAACTCAATCTCCAAGGCCGCAAACGAAACTCTCAGCTGACATGAGTCCTGCGCTCATAGCCCAGGCCAATTGGACTTTTGTGGAGAAATTGCTCAAGGTTATAAAGGCTTGAAAAATCTTCAAGCCTCTTTTTCTCGTCGAACGAAATCATTATTTTCCAAGATCAATATTAATTTTGCTATTTTTTTTTTTTAGGATTGCAAATCCAAGACAAAAAGAATGCTCGTCGAAAAAATGGGATCCGAAGCGGTGGCTCTGGGCCATGGAACCGAATCTCTTTCGGACGTCGAAGAAAATACTTTAGTCGCGAGCCTGTGCGATTTACTCGAACGTGTCTGGAGCCACGGGCTACAAAACAAACAAGGAAAAAGTGCTCTCTGGTCGCATCTCACCATGTACCAAGAATTGGAGGAGTGCAACGATTCCGCGAAATCGATCGATCCCAATTTTTTATCACCCGGTACGTTCCACGGCAATGTTACGAATCCGATAATTTCATTCTCATTGAATTTCCAATTTAGGCTCCGAATTAATAATGAAAACGTTATCAATTTCATGCGATTACTAAAATGAGCTTGTAGCAATTTCGAATTAATCATTTCCAGCGGAATATTTCTTGAATCGGGTAAAAAAAATATTTTTTAGTATATTATCCGTTTTGATTTTGAAAAACTCACACCTGATTGGATGATAATTCGACCCTGTAATGAAATTCCTAACAATTATTGTAAATAGGCTTCTGGTCTCGGCGACAGTAAATCTGGACAGTGGAAATTTTCAACGCAATTAATATGCCGAGAATTAACGAAAAGTCAGCGATTTATATCATTTCTACGCTCTCTTATTAATCGTGCTATTAATATTTTTGGATATGCAGCCCTAGCTTGGTGCGTTCTACGAAAGCGGCTTGACTGTACGTTCATTATTCTCGATCGAGTAAAAATTTTTCACTTTTTTTTTTTTCTGCTCACATAGCACTTTGTATTTACTCGTTGTCAGCACATTTTTCCCACTTTCGCGTTCACCATTTTGCACTAAAAAATCGTATCAACGGTAGACAAGAGCACTTGATACTATAAAAAAAAATTATTTGCCAATTAATTGAAGGACTTGGCTGAAACGGTTTGAAACAAAACATCGAATCGTTGAATCTTGACATTTAATTTTTTTTTCGAGTTTCATACAACGCGAGAGGTCCTTGAATTAATTTGAAAACTGCGCTTCCTGGCACGAATCGTACAAACTTTTATTTGGTTTTTTTTTCATTATTTTTACGTTATTTCGTTATTATTTTTCTACTTTTATGTTTCAATAGAAAAAAAACCATCGTCTAATAAATGTCACGGATTCTCGGATCGTTTAATCGCGACCATTAAGATCCGAAACATTTATGAAATAGCTTCTTATATCAAGGACAACTTTAACGGTAAGCCTATTGCATTGGCTTGCCGAATTTTGTTTCGTTTATGATTTTTTTTTTCAATTTCAAAGTTTGCAGTAAGTTTTGTGCATAGTTTCTCTTATATATATTTTTTTTTTTTTTTCAATGCACCAACTCCGCATGTTACCGCGATTGCACGAAAGCCACGTAGAATCCTACTAAATCCACCCTCGCATGTTTTCGGTTCCCAATTCCCATGAATGTGAAATATCAAAAATGTGCATTTTTGAGATTTCTGAAAAAAGCCTGAGTTATGATTTTTGGAGCATGATATTTTACGAACGTGTTGTCCGAAAAATCCACGGTAATCGAGTAATTAATAATTCGTATATATTGTTAAATTACAAAAGATTTGTCGAACCTGGCGCTCGAGACTGACGTTTCACCGACTCGTGGCAACGATCGTCAGAGATCGATGGGCGAAAGAAAATCGATTGGTCCTGAACACCTCAGACCGTTGCCCGATTCTCTCACCTTCGATATAAGAAATATTCAAGCGATGACTGAAATCAAGACTCACATCGGATACGCGAGGGCGTGGGTTCGATTGGCATTGGAAAAAAAATTATTGTCGCGTCATCTCAAAACCCTGTTGTCGGACAATGCTCTGCTGAGGTAATGAAAAAAAATCGAGAGAAAATGAGTTGTAAAATAAAAAAAGTTATTAAAATTCTTCAAACGAATTGAAATATCCGACGATAAATGCGATTTTTCACACGAATATTTTTTTTCGTTCCAGGAGCCAGTACAAAAGATCCGCGTTTCTTCGCTGCGAGGAGGAGAAAGAACAATTTTTATATCATTTATTGACCCTGAACGCGGTCGATTATTTTTGCTTCACGAACAATTATCCAACGACGAAACTGCCCTATCGCGTCATTATTTTTCCAAGTAGAAAAGCCAGCGCCGCAACAACTTCGGCCAACAGCTGGGTCGCCATTTCCGGCACTTTGTGCGAAACTAATCCTGTACCCATTCCTAAAAGCGCTCTCGAATTCGTATTTCACGTAAGTTTGCCTGTTTCTTCCATTCGAAATCAACGATCCTCCTCAAGATTTTTTATAATTTCGAATTTCAAACGAAAATCATTTTTTTTTTAGCACAAAAATTTGGGAGTGTTGTCGACCCTCCGGATAGGACACGACAATACAGGAATTTCACCAAAATGGATGGTCGAACACGTCGTCGTGAGGAACGAAGTAACCGGTCATACTTTTAAATTTCCCTGTGGCCGATGGCTCGGACGTGGAATCGATGACAGCTCCACCGAAAGATTACTCGTCGGTGCTCTCGTACCCCGAAGCATCGATAGCGAAGAATTGGTCGAAACTTGCTCTACTCCACCCCGATGTAGATCACCGAGTATACCCAGGAAACCAACCTTGTCACAAGTCGAGTTGCAGCATATGCTTGGTAAAAAAAATAAAAAAATAAAAAACTTAAAAATATATCAACATGGGAAATTGAACGAAAGAAAAATCGATTGAATTGCATTTTCACCGACTGAAAAATATGTTTTGTAATCAGGATCGTAAAGAAAAAAAATTTCGATTCCCAGTAAGAAAAATGAGCGGCGAAGAGCAGCTTCTTCTATTTCTGTAAATAAAATACTAACGTTTTCTGTTTGTGTTTTGAACCAGGTGAGGCAGTGAACGCAATAGTGAAATTTCACTACAGAAGAGAACCATTGGATGGCTCGTTGACGGCCCTTTTATGCGGTGAAGGGGGTCTGGTGCCTTCTCTGGAACAAACATTTCTGTATGGTTTCAAGAACCAGAGGATATTTGGTCGAAATTTTTACGTCTGGGATTTCTTTCGTGAGTTCATTATTTCTCGAGGGAAAAAAAAATAAACTTACGTTCAACAAATGCGAATGAAATGAAATGGAGAATAACGATAACTTGTTCCGTTGCTGTAGTTCGAGTGAAGGAAAATTTCGAAATGTCGCTGCTCGAAGAAATGGACGGATATTCTCAACGACTGAGCAGAGACCGAAGAATCCACGCCGAAAGTAATCAGAGATTCACGATACTTCGGTGCTACTGCCATCTGATCGATCAGATTAATACCTTCAGTCAGACGCTCGGCAAAGACGGAAAGTTCCAGCTTTTCATTTGCCTTGCAGCGAGGTAAATATTTAAATTCATACCGAGTCGAAAAAATATTTAAAAATGGATGAAAAAATTCTGAAAAATTTCTTATTTTCTTTTTTTTTTTAGGGAACAACTCCTTCATCCTATGCTAAGACCCATGAGCGACGCACGTTCGACGAGTGAGATGTACGAGGAAGCTTCGTTTCTGCGAAACCCTGGATTACTCAATTTCCTCATTCACATACTCGAGCCACTCAGCGAATTTCACATTGTTCTTGAAAAAAGTTTGACTCATGGAATTTCCAGCATATGCTGAGGTCGAATTCAACATTCCTCCAATATTTGAGCGTCCAATGCGCGAGTTATTACGAACGAAGATGGAACTTTGCATCATTGAGAAAACAAAAAGCAACTTCGCGAGCTTTCGTCAATAATAATCCGTAAAAAAACAAAATATTTAGCCACTTGTCACCAATTTTTTCAGAACTTTGTCCAAGTGCCAAAAACTTGTCAGCGATTGTCGAAAAAAACTTTTACAACTATCCGATATTGATAAAATACAAAAAAAAAAAGAAGATTGAACTACCAAAACCAGCGAAAAAAGTGGTTTTCTGCAAAAAAAAAAATGCGAAGCGTTCCATCTTTGTTCAAAAATTGAACTCTCGTGTTTGCGACAAAATTTCATTGCACATTTGTGAGAGAGAAACAAAAAAAACCAAAAAAATTATTCAACGTTATGAAAACAAAACAAAAAATGAGAGTGAAGAAGTGGAAGAAGACGTAATATTTGTCTTCTATCAGGCCGATCTTGCCACGGTTATTCGTACCAAGAAAAAAAAATGGTGAGAAACAAAAAATGAGAGGAAAAGAACGAAAACATAACGAACGTTGATTCTTTTAGCAAACGTTAAATCCTGTACCAAAGATATTTATATTTCCCACTGTAACGATACTCTTTTATCAAATTGTTTAGTTTTTTTATTATTTTTCATTTAATTTCATTGTTCCAATTGTGATTTACGGAATCTCGACATGACAAATAGTCCTACTGAAAAATATTTCAAGTTCCGTTGGTGTATATATTAGTTAGGATAATATGAATTTTATATACGTAGTACGATTCGATGTGAGATTACAAACGAATTCCTTTTTTTTTTTTTTCTTTTTTTTATTGTGATTCTTGAGAAATTTTTACAACTATTTGAATATCATTATTACTCTGTGATTTTTCGTTCTACGGTGTATAAGAAAATGTACGATAGCAATAAGTCATTCTGCATGATTTCTCCATCGCGAGTAACGTTCCTTTTAATCCGCCAAATATAAGAGATGAGCCCGTTCATTTTGATTTTCGAAAATCATTCATTCCGAATGATTCGAATGTTCTTAACGATTATCGAAGTTATTTATGCAGGGATAATTATTACCGATTACGTATAAAAAAAAAACGAAAAAAATTATTTGTTTCATTTTAATATTATTGAAGAAAAAACTTGTACATTGACGTAATGATACATCATTATTTATAAAACTTGTAAACTGGTGAATAAGTCGTGGTAAATAATGCTTCGGATTCCGATGATTTTTAGCAATATTTCCACGTGTTTGTCTGCGAGTGAAATGTTGAAGCGAGGTGTAATCTCGTTGAAAATTGTTTGGATTGAGAAAAAAAAAACAAACAAACAAATTCGAACCCCGTGTAGTCGTCCAGTGTAATTAAAAATAAAAATTTAGGAATTAGGCAATTCAGCGCGAAGACGCTGAAGTTTTTCTCACCTTTGGGAAAAACAATGAATCAATTTGTGCGAACAGAGTGATGAAAAAAAAACACACACACACACACACAACACGAAGAATTGACACTTTGCCCAATTAGTCGTAGTACATTCGGATAAATTCCAGCAATGATATAAAAGGAATTCATTATTTCGTATAAGGAGGATTTCTTATGGGATAAATTTGTTCAAACCCATACTCAAAATTCGTTTCGTAACTTTTAAAGGAAAGAAAAAAGAACTAAAACGATTCGATGTAGTTTTAGATTCTTGATAAATTTTTCCACACTCACTTTTTACTCGTAAACGAAAACAATATTGTCTGAAACATGATTCGTAATAGAAGTGGCCAAAAGAAGCAATTTTTTCAAGAAAAGCTCAGATATCCCTCAATTTACATGATAAAATAACGATAATCATGCGTTTAAGAGCCAAATCCATTCTGGTTGAAAGAAAAAAAGAAGTTGAAGAATGGAATAATAATGTGCTCGTTATACGTACGCAATTTGTATCAAAACGTATTCTTTGAAAAAGAAAAAAGATCTTTTTATCGTCATAACTTTACTCAATCGCACACACCGTGACGTTTTCATCCGATCCCACCGCCAATCTACATACATAGATTGTATATAAATGAAGAAAAAAAAAAAAAAAGATAAAATTAAAATAAACAAAGATTACGTAAGGAATAATAAAATAAAGATCTACAAACTTGAAACGATACGTAGAATCTTTTACAAAATGAATGACTAATAGATTATATTATGTATATATGAATACTCATAGGCGATTATTGTACAGTAGAATAATATGAAAAAAAAAATATATATGAAGTGAAAAAAGATATCAGAGTTATTTGTTTCACAAACTTTTGTTTTACCATAGAAAGCTTCGAAAGTGAAAAAGAAATACAATTTTTTTTTGAGTTCAGTTTTTTTGTTATTCACTGAGTTCAAAATATGATCGAAAATCGAATCCCTGAAAAAATGTTGAATCAATCATTGACCGTTGAAAAAACGCGAACGAATAAACGACAAAAAGGAACATGAATAATCGAATGGATGAAAAAAATAGAGCAAAAATACAGAGTTGTTGATCGTATAAAATACCAATACTTTATTTTCAATCCATTATGCGTGTCGCCACGCACAAAAGTTATGTACAAAGGTGTTGCGAGAGGCATTTACAAATTACAAGTTGCAAAATTACATAATTAAAAAAAAAAATTGTTTTCGTTTTTTTTTTTTTCATTTTTATTTTTATTTTTTTTTTTTAATCGATTACGAGTAAACTAAAATTAAGAGTAATCGTGTAAGTGATTCCGAAGGCTAAAAAAAAAGTAGTCGATATGGGAATCGATCAACTCGTATGTACGTGTGTGTGTGTGTGTGTGTGTGTGTGTGTGTTTGTGTAACAATATTTGCATGTATCAGTGTGTACGCGTGTGTACGATCTCTGAGGTATATCAGCGGTTATCTTCTATTGCATTCAATTAAATTTCACAAACGCGTGATTTTTATTCTCTGAATTAAAAATTAATCTTTTTCTCTCGGACCCAGTTTTTCAATCACCCGATAAAGTTTATCCGATAGTCAAAGATCTGGAACACAATACTTCAACCATCAGGTAAAATTTACCTGAAAGTCGAACAATCACGTAATAGTCTTGGTGAAAAAAAAAAACTTTATTTAAAAAGATAATAGAAAAGGCGGCAAAAATGATGAGGCGGTCGAGTGTCGCGTGAAATTTTTGGTAATCGACGCGAGACACACCGGTGCATCGGAACTTTATGGACCGTGATCGAGCACATGAAAATCGAGGAGCAAAATCGAAACTGCAGGAGAAGAAATCTCGTTAAAAAATATTCATGCGAAGGGAGAGAGATTTAACGAAAAAATTTCAAAAATAATGAAACATCAAAAATACATTTTTGCAGATTAAAAGGAATCAACGAAAAAAGAATAGCGATAATCGTGTGGCAAAAATCTCGTCTCTGTCGTCTTTGCTCATCGACCACGTTCTCGAAGATCCTTTTCTTTAAGGTATGTGCGGTTATTTCTTTTTAGTTTGTTCTTTTTTTATATAAAATAATTGTAAAAAAAAGGAACGAAACAAAAAAAGATCGCTAAAACGTGCTCAACACTCATTTCTCTCGTATCAAAAATTACGTTCTACAGCAGGTGTCCGATAAAAAAAAAAAAAAAAAAAAAAAAAAAAAAAAACAGAAAAGTACTCGGTTGTTCCTGCGCTTTACAATTTGTATTTATTTTCTTCTTTTTCGATTTTATTCGCAATATAACGCCAATCTGTGGAATAATGAGGAAAATATATACACATATGTATATTTATATATATATATATTTATAGGGAATACGACTCTATTGGCAGTTATAATTTTACAGCAATCTTGTATTCGATATCATTGTTGAACAATAACAACATTTAAACGATTCGCTCTACGATTGAAAGAAGAAAAAAAACCGCCCCTCCGTTGTACTACAATTTGGTTATGATTTTTTCTAAAGTAACTAATTTGCTGTGGCACTGGGCTTTTTATTTATCCAACCCCTTAAATTTCTTCTTCCCTCATCGTTTAATATTTTTTTCGTTCTTTATCTTCTTATCTCTCTGTTTCGCGCGCGCGCACTTTCTTTCATCTTAAGTACAAACCATTTTTGACTGTCCAGTTTTTATTTTTTCGGGTAATCCACAGAATTTTTTTTTTTTTCTCTCTTTTCGCCCAACAAATTGCTCTCAGATCTCGCCAATAAAACGATCCACCAATTTTCCTCGAGCCCTTCGCGCTCAACAATTTTTCATGTACAAGCAGAAAAATTGAGATTTTCGATCGTATTTTTTGTCTTTCTCTCTCAATAAGCTTTGAAGAAGCGTGAGGGCTCGAGGGCCTCGAGGTATCGATGATCACACTGGTTTTCATATAATGAAAAAATTAATAAACGGAGAAAAAATTTAAGCATTATTCAATAAAAATTGAACATTTTCAATGGTTGTAGTGCTATTGAAATCTTCTATTAAAATGAATGTTTGACAACGTGAAAAATCTCTAAAAACTTTATTTTTCGATCCATCATTTTTTGAATTATAGAAGCACGATCATTCGGAAAAAATTGTACGATCAGTGTACCTCACAGGCAGGAGTCGAACATTTTGAAGCGCAAAAAAAAATTTTTTTTCTTCAGCGCACTGTTAGTTTGCGGAATTTTCAAAGGCCCAACCGAAATTCTAACAACTTTAGTTTCATAAATAAAATTTGTATATATATTCAAATCGAAAAAAAAAAAAACATGCAAATGTGTGAAACTCTTTTTTTTTGGACATCAAAATGTGCAACTCCTTCAAATCGGTGCTTTACAAAAACGCATTCGGGATCTTCGAATCAAAAATTCGCTGGCCCACGGCCACTGTAATAATATGAATAATAATAATCTTAAAAACGAGTAAATCTTATTCGTACAAACGGCTCTTAAACCCTATATGATATTTACAACACAGACATAAAAAAAAAAATATCCAACGAAACGTTTCTCGCCGCTCTACATTTTTTTCTCATTTTTTTTCTTTTTCAGTTTTTCTGTCCCTCGGCTTTCCTCTGTTTTTCAAAAAATATATTATATAAACATAATAGGTAAAAAGATTAGAGAAAATATTATTTGTCTCTCTCTTTCTTTAGCGCTTCTCCTTCGTTCCTCGAAAAAACTTGGCTCAAAAAGATGTTTTTCTTCAACTTTTTCTCTTCATTTCATTCTTCATTCTTTTGTTTTTGTCCATCTTTGAGCTTACTTTTTTCGTGCTCTTTACTTTCAATTCTCTGTTAGCGCTCGAACAGGCACGCACATACATACACACACACAAGCACACATGCACGCACACACAAGCCACGTGACACACTCGGTCGGGCTTAAGAGTGATCGCTGCAGGAACCTCAATGGAATATACAAAGCGTCGAACTCCGCGACCTGGGAATTTTTCTTCTCATCTGAATTTTTTTTTTTTTTTTTCATGTGTTTGCTTTGAGTATACAAAAATGTTTCATGTAAAAACATAAATTGTAGATTAAATATCGAAAAATGTCCGATTGCTGATTTCGTTTAGTTTTTATTTTTTTTTTTTTCGTTTGTTTTGTATTTTAAACTTTTTACGTATGTACAGACGCTAAATGACTCGATATGACTATATTTTTTATCGTATTGTTTTTTCTCTTCTTCCTTGTGTTTATTTTTTTTTTTTTCCTTTTCTCTTGCTTTCGTAAACGTTAATAGTATCCGTCAATTAAAATTTAAGGTTATACTTAGACGATAATGCGTTGAAGCGTATTGCATTGCCTTCCCCCCCTCCCCGAAAAAATGCACACCCATTTTCCCTCGTGTCTAATTTTCCATCGTTTCTGTTTTCGTTTTTATCTCTTTACTATTCTATTGATCGATTGTAGACACGAGAATTTTTTTTTTCTTTTCAATAACGATTCTCATTCATTTTTTTATTCTTGCCAAAGGGTGTGCGCGTTGCTCTCTCCATTTCTCCTAGTTTCTCGGCGCTTCTCGGGCGAGCCTCGAAAAATTTTCGTACGTAAAAACAAAAGTAATTCTGTAATCTTCATTCCGATAAAATGAAAGATTTTTTCCTCATCTTCTTTTCTTTACCGCATGCTCTCCCCGTTGTGCGTTTAATCTCTCTCGTAGTTTATTTTAAATCACGAGCCAGGTTTAGAAATGAACGTCTCTAACGTCAGTCGGTGTTCCGGCTTTTTCGTGTTCCATTATCTTCTCCTGGCTCGTGTTCTGTTCCCCCAGCGGCCTCTGGTGTACCCCAGGATTACCCATCATTGACGTCGTAGATGTACTCGTTGACGACGTCGACGTCGACGTCGTGCCACCCTGATGATGATGATATTGATGATGATGACTACTGATCCCACGGGCCTGCGACACCATCTCCTCGATTTGTTCCAAGCAGCCTTGCAGATAGTCCTGAACATATGAAAAAAAAAAACCAATTCTTCAATATTGTGTTTCAATGTGAAATAAAATCATAAAAACCACGTTAAAATAATTTAGCAGAAAAAATTGAAAAGAATCCAGATGGACCGGATGAACACACATATAATGAATTTAAAAAAAAGTTCAAAGCTCGAAAAAAAAAAACGAAAATCCCAAATGAACCTGCAGGATAATAAACAAATTATAAGAGGCAAAAAATCTGGGTTCACCATTCCAAGGCCTGGAAATCATGAGTCCAAATTTCATAGAGAACGAGGATAGAGCGAAAGAGAGAGAGAGAGAGAGAGAGGGCTTGAAGATTCCAAGTTATGAATGGAGATGGTGGGTGTCGTTAGATTTAGAGGACACAGAGAGAAAGAGAGCGAGGATTTCCTTGGTGTCTTGAGAGACAGATGGGTCGGAGGACACGCAGATATTGCGTTTATAGAGGCCATGAACCCCATGCAAAGCCATTCATGCAGTTTATTTATGCCCAGATCCCTTTCTCCCTCTCTTTCTTCCTCTTCTCTTTCGTTGACACTCATCTGAGCTCATCTCTCGTCTTATATAGATATTATTTGAGAATATACCGTTGGCAAAGTCGAGGATTTTCTTGCTAAAACATGTGCCAGACACCTGCTGCTCTCTTCTTTCTCTCTCTCTCTCTCTCTCTCTCTCGCCCTTTCTTTCTTGCATTCAGTCATATGGTTTTTGCTACAAGACGGAGAGGACGTTCCAGAATGGGGTCCGGGGCATTTCCTGCGGATGCGAATCCAACAGAAAGAAAGGGAGAGAGAGAGAGAGAGCGAGAGAGATTCAGTCCTATTCCCCCACGAAAAAAAAGAATATATATATGTCTTCAGATAGTTGCAACATACTTGTAGCATAGATGTCGCTCACATGTAACGTCTAAAAATTTGGCCGATATATTTAAGCATCTATTTCACATATATGTTTTTTTTCGTGGGGGTTTCTACTCCAAAAAATCAAAATCTCAACGAGAACTTTATTCCAAACGATATTTCAGTATCGCTACTTCTCGCAATAACGGTATGCAACAATTAAAAAATTATTCGAACCAAAATTCTTGAGGAAAGAAAACTTTCCGCAATAAAAGTGACTTTCTTGTGTTTAAAATCGACTGAGACGAACCTGTTCAATGGCTGTGATGCGAGTGAGCTCATCCAGAAGACCGGAAAGTCCATAGCCGCTCTTTCCCGTCCAATCGAGACCGTGTAACGCGGCCGCCACGCTCGCTGCTGCGATCATGCTCGGTGTGTACATCGAGAATTTGTATTCTACAAAAAAAAAACAAAAAAAAAAAAAACAAAAATTAATTGATCAATAAAACGAAACTACAAAAACACAGAAAATAAAATGAATAAATATTAATCAATAACGATACGACTCGTGATGGAAGCTCTGTTCGTAGAGCTTTTTTTTTTATCATAAAACCATTTAACCGTTTTATCAATTCGATCGATTGTGAAAATATGTCAAAAAATAAAAAAATTTTAAAAAAGATTCAACGCCTAGTTTGGCGCGTGAGAAACAACAATCATCCCGATGATCTCGAGATTGCAACGCGTGTGTCTGAAATGGTTCGAACGGATGAGCGAAACGTCTCTCCTCGTGTAGTCTTTGCGAGGGCGACGTTTTTGCGAGCTTGCGGCTGTAATAACAACCATCGAGAAAGACCGAGTCAAGTTTATAAAATGGCCGATTTCAATACACATACATAGTATATATATATATATATGTATACATGTGTATATATAAAAGTATGGGCAAAGGAAGAAAGGGAAGAAATCCAACGGGGAGAAACGTCGGTGGCCATGGACACCGCAGACGTCCAGGTATTTAAGACCGACCGTATTTTCTTCTCTCGCTCGCTCTCTCCTGCCCTTTAATTCTTGCCCAGACTGCATTCGCGATCGTCGCGACGTGCCCGAACCGCTTTTATACATCATCGCGAGGTAAGCGTAAATCGATTCTTATCAAGCATTGAGTGAAAAAAAAAAAAAAAAAAAATGAACAAATTGAAAAATATACACTAAAAGGAGGTCAAATAATTAGGCTAAAATAACATTGAAAAGATGTTTCAAAAAAAAAGTCGAAATTCGAGTCAAAAATGTAATCGATGAAATGAGATTAAAAAAATATGAAATCGCATTAAAAATTATCGCTGAATTGTAAAAAAAAAAAAGGAGAGAAATCTGCAAAAATGTATCTTGATCGAGAGAGAGAGATAGAGAGAGAAAAAAAAAAGTCTTTGGAACTCACCTCTCGCACTGAGGGCTATGAAGGTCTGGGCGTGTCTTCTGACCATCAGGGAATCCCATGTCCGCGGATCAACCGGAAGACGCGTGAGTATGTGAAGAACAAAGTCACCCGGTGTGACTGCCGACAATTCCCATTTGAGCTTCGACACGACGAGCTGTTCCCACCTCTGCAAAGAAAAACAGCAAAGAAAATATTAAATACGGAGAATAAATATTAAGTCATATTACCGAGAAAAGTTATTAGCTTTTCTTACGAATGATTAAACAGAGAAAATCTTCTATTCCGCTGCTAATTTGTATAAATATTTTTCGATAATTCCTCAAACCTCGAATCTCAACTCGCGATCCACCGATTCAATCGCAAACCCGATCGCAATATTCATCGACTTTTTTTTTTTTCTTTTTTTTTTTTGAAGGAAAAATAGCAATAAGAAACTCGCGTGCGTAAGCAACGTAGCGTGGCGTTTGAGGGTGCGATATGCAATACGAGAGTAATCGTAGAGTACCGAGAGAGCATGACGAAGCCCAAATGTTCCACTCCGCAGCACCTTCTTTGTTTCATTCAACAGGCTGTCCCTTTTTTTATTTCTTTTCTCTCTATTTTCCTCCCTCTCTCTATCTCTTTTTCTACGCACTGTTCCGTACACAAATTACTACAAAGTTGTACGTACAGGCGTGTCAAAGTGTCCACGAGCTAATTAAGCTCAGGTGTAAAAAAGGGGGAATTGTTTCATTGGAGATAAAAAAAAATATTAATTTATTTTCTCGCCAAATTGGCGAAAAAACTTAAGAATCATTATGAATAAATATTTAAAATTAACCGAATGAAAATTTTCTATTTTTTCTATTAGAGGAGTGAAGAAGAAGGTTAAGGAGGAATGTAGAAAAAGGTATGTAAGGCGGCGCCTGTGTGAGCAAGGTGTTTACCATTCCGGCCAAAAGCGAGGTACCGCGCACGACGAAAAAAGAAGAAGAGAAAAAAAAATGAGGGTTTATATTCGTGAATTCTGAGAGTGAGCTGCATAGTTGGGAACAAAAAAGAAAATCATGGTTCCTCGGGGTCCAGCCAGTGTGCGCATTCCTCGAGCTCTGACGCGGGCCCAAATCCCCCCCTGGAGGTACGTCAAAACATTTGATAATTACCTGAGCCCCAAAGTTATTTTATTTTCGTACCGGAGGCACAAAATTTATCGCAATAAAAATTCAAATTCGCTCATCATTTTATATGCGTATAAACGTTGTATATGAAGAGAAAAAAACGAAAAAAAAAAAAAGACAGAAAGAAAGAGCGAGTAAACGATAAAACATGAGAAACGAAATTCGAGGATTGAATTGTCAAAATATTTGGGCTGATTCAGCGTGAAAGGCCGCGTACAAAAAAAAAAAATAAGAGGGTGAAAGAGGATGCATCGGACGAGAAAATGAAAAAAAGAATCGAAAAAGAGAAAGGTGAGCTGAGATGAGAGGCTGTGCAAAAATCCAACGCCCCCGCGTTTCAGAACTGCAAAAGCCTCTTCTCGACCAAGTAGAATCCTTGTTTGCGCTCTTTTGCGCCGGTCGAGTCTACAGCCAAGCGATTAATGGTGAATTTTCTTGCGAGAGAACGTTTCCACGAAAAATTAACCTTTGAGAAAACATCTGGGGATCGCATCATCGTTTCGGCGCTTTTGTCGAAAAAGAGAGAAGAAACGGGGGAGGGGAGATGAAGACGGCTCATCTCTCGAGATCGAAGCCACCTTTTTTCAGAGATCAAGACTCGAAGAGATTATCCAAAAAAAAAAAATGTAGAATCGCAGAGACATATTTTCTGTTTTCCATTTTTCCGACAGTTCAGAGATACAACGTGAACGAAGAATAAATTGTCAATTCACGAACCACCCAAAATGACAATTTGATAGAACAGTTTCAAAAAATTGTGGATGAGAAAAAAAAAAGAAAAAGAAAAACAGAGCGAAAAAGCAAAATTGTACGAAACGGTCGAAAAGCCCTGGCGATTCGTCACCCCCGATCTCGGGGATCCTTCCAAGAATTCCGCTCCGAGTGTTGTGTGTGTGTTCTTATTCTTTCTCCGAGGAAGGGAGAGAGCGAGAGGGACGAAGAAACGAAAAAAAAGAGCAAAGACCATCTGCCATGAGATGCGACGAGAAAACGTGAGGTCAGAAAATTAATACCGAAAATCGATTCTGTCCCAACTTTCGAGTCCAACCGGAAATAGGTAGCAAACACTCGAAAAAAAAAAAAAAACAGAAATGAAGATAGAACCAATAAACGGAATAGAAAGTGTCGAAGTTATAAAAAAAAAAAACGAATCATTCCATTGACGATTTTTTACTCACTCTTTCAATGAAAGAATTGAGAATCGAATAAGAAATTTGGGGACGTTTCTCCAGTCACGAATTTGGCGAGGCTATTTTTTATTTTTTTTTTCTTCTGACGTCACATCCGCGTTTTGACGTTCGGACCAGGGTATACTCTCGTACATTCATCACACAAATATCTATATATGCGAGACCCGTAATCCTCAGCTAGAAATTAGGAGGCTCGACACGTTCAGAATCTATGTACACGTTGAATTATATATAATCGTAGGAAAGAAGAAGAAAAAGGGCGTATTCGAAAAAACAGAAAGAACGTGACATTTGAATTTGGTATTATTTGGATGAATAAACTTTATAGAAGTATAACTTTTTCGTAGTGGTGTGCGATATGTGAGCTAGAAGTGTACTCGTCGATGGCCTTCACTCGGTCACCGCCCCCACCATCGTCACCGAATCTAACACACACAAACGTAATTTTTTTTTCAGCTGTATTATGTGTAATATATATAATACTCCGCAGTTTCGGCGAGAGTCATCAAAGTCTCGAAATAACGAGGCGTAGAGACTGGAACGTCGCGAGTATTAGGTTGTGAATTTTTTCCAATTTGTTGAATAATTTTTAATAACAATGATAATCGAATGAATAATTTTGAAAAACATTCAGTTTTAACCTTTTTTTTTTTGTATTTATGTATTCGTGCTGTAAGTATATATCGGCTTTGTAATAATTTTGTTTTTCGCTGGGACCATATGTTAGCTCCAAAATTAAGGCAGTCTCTCTCTCTCTCTCTTTTTTTCTCGTCATATTTCGAGAGAAATACACAGACAGACACCGCACTTTACGATATCAGCGATCGACCCTGGGGATAACCAGCTGCTGTGGCAAACTCGCTTTATAAACATATCGTTGGTATATGCATATAGATATATATATCAACGTCAAAAAAAGAAAAAAAAAACGAAAGAGTTAAAAGTCTGCGAGAGTTGAGATAATCGATATTCGTGGATTCGAGTACAACGAAAAAAATCTATCTTCGGTGCTCTTTCCGTTAATCGTGCGATAGAAATGACTTGGATTATTTCTGTGCGCATTACGATCGATCGAATCTATTTTTCTTCTCGTTTCACCTGTTGAGCAAAAAAAAGAAGAAATTTTTTTTTTCTTCGTCAAACGCACCTATTCGATTTGCATTTTTATGTCATTTTTTTTGTTGCGAATCAAAGTGTATTTGATAGACGCTTCGAGAGAATCAATGCCATTCCGTGGGTCCCGGGTTTCATGCGTGCGCGACCGTGGTCTCACTTTTTTCGACTTTTTTTTTTTTTTCTTCTCTTTGCCAAACCTATGCCCCATGTAAGGAACGTACCGGGTGTCCCGAGAGTCCGGCTCAATTTTATTGGAAACTGGATAAAAATCGTTGGCTCAAGAACAAGATACTTCCTCCTCGAAATAATCGCAATTTTCAATGTGTTTTCGTGCTCGATCACCGCGAGCACGTACAGGTCTCAGCGACGAATTGTCATTCTCGGCACATCTGGGGCACCCCGTGTGTGTGTGTGTGTGTGTGCCCCCGTACGAATTCGTTTTCTTCGTGGCCTCGACGAAAAAGTTTCTATGCGAAATACATCGCCCGAAGCTCGCCTCCGGCTGAGTCAGTTCATACCATTTCTCAGTGACCATACCACGACGAGACTCTCGAATCTAATGTCCGGTTTTACAAATCTAATGTACAACGGTCTCGAACCAAGGAAGAACCGTTCCAAAAAACAACACTCGAGTCTCTCTGTTTTTTTCCTCATTTTCAGATTCGAATTTTTTTGTCGTCAGATTGTAATCGAGCTGCAAAAAATCAGGATTAAAAATATGGTAAAATCGGTGCTTTGATTCAATGCCGAAAAAGCAGGAAGAAGGAGCTTCGTTCGTACGTCAATTCTCTCGATATCCGTTCGCCTTTTCTTCGATTTTTTCAAGCGGCTTATTCCGGTCACCATATGTTTTCGTTCAACGAGACTCCGGATACGAAGCAACAATAAAACGCGCATGTACCACATACGCGTAATTATGGTATTCGATAGCTCGCAACAATAAGTCCGATGAGCAAGTTGAATGCACCTGTATCTTCGAGCTCCAACTTTTTTTTTTTCCCCTCATTTATTTTTTTAATACTTCCAAAAAGACGGGAAGGGCCAACAGGTGGCGTGTGTTTCACTCGATATGGGCCACGAGACTGAGGACGATTTCTCGGAAGTCAATTAGTGATTTATTCCCTCAATAATTCAGCGTTTCCTACAAATTATTATTAATTTTACAAAAAAATTATATCAATGCGACTCGAAGACAGCAGATGGATAGAAAATATAATATTCTGGTCGATCGAATCAACCGGCTTAATGAAACGAATGATGGGGCGAATGAAATGCTCGAATGAGAGAGGAGTATACCTTGGGCGAAGAAATCAGCGAATGGTGAGAGGCTAAAGGTGTTCGTGTCGAGAGAAGAAGGAAGGATGCGAGAGCAGGTGGAAAGCGAGAATGAGGGACGCACGACACGAGATGTGGCTTTTTTTGTTGTTGTTATTTTTTTCTTCTTCTTCTTCATCTTCTTCTTTTTATATTCTTTTCTCCGGCTCGTTCCTTTTTCTGTAAATGAGTATGGCGCGCGCCGGATTGCAGATGCACAAAGATGGGGGGGGGGGGGGGGGGTGGGGGGCTGCATCCTCGAAATATCCAGGCAATTAATATCGCGATAGGAACAATGATGAGAGCTATAAAATGATATTCCGAGCTGAATATTCAGAGAAGAAGAAAAACAAAAGATTGAACAAGTTTTCTTTTTTTTTTTTTTTGTGGAGGTGGAAATGACGAGATGAAAAGAAAAAGAGGAAGCTTGCAGCTGTCTCGATAAAAGTGATCCTTGAGTAAAAAAAAAAAAAAAAAAAAATAAACAATAATGATGGAAATGACTGGAGGGTGGGTGTCGGGAGAATCTTTTCGGAAGCCTCATAAAATGCAGGCACACCTCAATCCCCATTATTCGGCTGACTCCCGACGACCCCCTTCTCGCTTTTCGGCCAAGATTATGTTATTTCCTTCGTGTTTTCTTCGCTTTGTAAAAGTGAAAGAAGAAGAAGAAGAAGCAGGGAAGAGGGTTGTTATGTGGAAAAGAGAACGATGGGACATCGTTCGCTATTAAGGAGAAGAGATGCAGGAGCAGCTGGCCGAGTTGAGCACGGGCCCGGTGCTCTACGTAGACGGAAAGAAAACGAGAGAGAGAGAGAGAGAGAGAAAGGAACACCTTTCGTTTCGTCGACACCACCTGGCTATCACCTGCTCTTTCGATTCCTCGCTCATTGCTTCTGTGAGTCGATCACACTCTTCGAGCCACGAGATCACTCTTTCCTTCGTTATACCATTCCTATTGCCAGGATCTTCATTTTATTCCTCAAAAATCAAATAAATCGAGAAGGAAACTTTGGAGACCAATTCAGGATCTTGGCTCTCTCGAACTTTTATTCCTGGAAAATGACAGTCCGAAGGGACACCAATTAATCGGATTGATCGATCGAGTGTAAAACGATACGAATACGTTGCTACCATTTCGTATTCGAATTCAAGAAAAATTCGTCAAGCCAGAAGATTATTTGTAGACAGCAAAATATTCGTGTGCACCTGGCTGGATATTTTTTTTTTTTATTATTCTGACAAAAGTCATTGCGCTCCAAAGCAATTGGGTGTTGCTGCACCGTAGGAATTTTAGCACAGCAGGCGATTCGAGAGAGTGTTCGAGGGGGGTGGGGGGGGGGTGGGGGGGATGTTTGGAAAGTTTAGTCGAGTGTGCCAATCCCCCTAGAGACCCGTTGAGCCCTGGAACGAGGGGTTTTGCGAGTCGCAAAAGCCCTCGTAAAACCAGCCCCAAGCCCTATATCGCGTCTCTCATCTCTCGTTCGGGGGATTTTACCACCGTTATTATTTCCTCTCCTCGTTTCTCGTCGAGCCTTCAGGGGGGGTAAGTTCGAACGCTTCGAGCCGGTATTGAGCGAAAGAGTGCGCAGAACTTGACACAAGCACACCTTGCACCGTTTGCATTTACGTTGACAAGTGGCAACCGGAAGGTGCAAATGCACCGGAAGGTGTTGCGCGAGTACGTTGCAAAAAATAAATTAAAAAAACGTTGCAGCGGTGCAACGTTTTGCATAATTTATTTTTTACTTCCGTTTTTCGACAAATAAATCGAAATGTATTTGGCAGGTGACGCACGATTTTTTGCACCCTGCTCGAGTACACTCGCTTCTTTTTTTTTCGTTTATTCGACAGTTTTTTCGGGTTTTCCTTCCTTTTACTCGTTGGCTATTTCACTCGAGCGTTTTTTTTTTTTTTTTTTTTCTTTTTTCTTCACGTACGCGCAGCAATCGTATTAAATAATAAAACGCACACGAAGATATACGGCTCCGATATCAGCAGCGTTATCTGCTAAACTCCGACGCTCTGGTCGCTATCGTTTTACTCGCTTTATTTGTCAGAGTCACACGCACTGTTTTTATATGTGCAGCTTCCAGAGCTTTTTTTTCTCTTCCCCCCACCCATTCGTTCGATACTCCATTTCTCAAATATTTTTCAGACTTTTTAGCTTTGATCGGGACTCAAGTTTTCTGGGTTTTGAGGACTTTTGGACCGAGGAA
This sequence comes from Campoplex capitator, assembly GCA_037576405.1. Lineage (NCBI taxonomy): Eukaryota > Metazoa > Arthropoda > Insecta > Hymenoptera > Ichneumonidae > Campoplex > Campoplex capitator. The sequence continues at coordinate 1,121,095 of JARBWI010000485.1, read as the reverse complement.
TACGGATCAGTTGTTGGTATGAATATACGAAAATTTTATGAATTGTGACAATTCGATTATGCTTATTGGAGTGTACGTTGTACGAATATTGAAAAATTTTCAGATGTGAAAACTTGTATTTTATTTATTTGTATTCGCTTTTAGATTTTTTTTTTCATAGCTAGGTATTTCTAGTAGACATGAAATGATTCTTCGTCTAGGAAATTACGAAGTTTCCAGGGATAAAAAATAAAAACAAATCAGAGAAAGAGAAAAGACTATTTTTGATGCGTTGAAGGGATCAGAATTTGTTCAAAATTTCAATCCAAAACAATGAAAACAGAAAAATGATGATAAAAACTGGGGAGACCTAAGATGTCATGATTTTTCATGATATTTCATGACTTTTTCAAGGCTCGATATAATTTCATGGGATCCAAGGTTTTTGATGACTCGTCAGGTCATTGGACAGCCCGATTTTTATTTTTGTGTAAGAAAAATAAAAAAAATATCTCGATAATCAATTTTCCGAGCAAACGAACCACAGGAATTCGATCCACATTTTTTTTTTTTCTTTCAAATTTCATGACGTAATATTCAAACGCAGGGGGAGAGAGAAAGAGAGAGCGAAGGAAAGGAACAACCGCGTCGTTGTATCGCTATTAGAATTTCACGAGGAGTTTGGGGAAGGGGGGGGGGGGGCGAATGATATTTCGCGGGGTCAACGTATCGTTCGACTCGCGAGCGTCGCGATCGTGCGACCGAAAATGAGGCTTCGGAGCAACAACGGAGAAGAATAATTTTTTTGTTTCGATCGAAGCTGTCGAGAAATATTGGGACACAAAATTTTGAAAGAATCAGGATAACAAGGAGGAGGCTTCGAAAATGATTTCTGCCAGAAAATAGCGAAAAATAATATCGACGAAAAATTGTGTATAACTTACCCATAGATCGTCGAGGGTGATGGAATTGTCGGTGTAGAAAACGAGCATTTCGGCGGTTAGTGGACCGGGCTCGCGGAGTTTTGAGGCGAGAAGGAGGCAGGCGGTACCGAGCAATTGAAGCTGAGATTTTCTGATGGGACAGATGGATAAAAATCTGTCGAGATAGTTCATCGAGAGCGGGAATACCTCGTCCTGGCATTTTTGTTCCTCGCATACCTGAAAAACATGGAATAAATTTATAAAATATTTACGAATCAGTCGACTACGAAATTTCGTAAGAAATTATAAATTATTTTGAGAAATTTGCAAAACGCTGTAATTGGAGAAAAATAAAACGAGAAATCAACTGGCCCCATAAATAAAGCGAATAAGCTAATAAATAAAAAATTCTTCGACGGAGTGGCACCCTCGCGCTCTCGTTCGCCGGGTCTCGAGAAAATTTTTCTCCGCAAGATTGGGCAGTGTCGTAAAAATTTTTCAAACAGCTGCTCATTTATTGCCACAATTTGAATAAGGGTAAGAGAGAAGAAAGAAAAAAATGCTTTTTGTGATTTTTTGTTCTGTTTTTTTTTTGCTTCTGGTGTCCAGAGAATAAAAGTACGTGTGAAAATGTGTAATTTTTCGAATGCCGACGAAAACACGTGGTCGAAGCGAGCTCGGTCAACGTTTTTTTTTTTTTTTTTTCTTTCTCTTTGCTTCTTTCCAGTACAATTTTTTTCGCAGTACGATTTTTTATGATTTTTTTTTTTTCTTTTCCTTTTTTTTCCGCTTAATAAACCGCTCCTCGTCACAAGGATAGTTGACCAGGCTAATTCGAGAGTTTTAACCGGATAATACGCCGGGTATATATATTTTGAGGCTTCGTAAAGGATCGCGAAGGGTTCGTGCGACCTTGGTATTGACGGGGCACAGCTTGCCAAAACTTTACAACCGTAAGATCGTTATTTCCCCCCCCCCCCCCTAACAGGCCCTTTAAACCGTACAGTCTCGACGAAAAATCAAAACTTTTCCTCCCAAAATTGTCTCGAATCTCGAACGATCGACATTTCAAAGAAAAAAACCTGAATTTTACGAATTTTTTCTAACGAAATTTTTCCAAACCCCAATATACGAAATGAGAATGACAGAATCGTCGTTAAAATAATTAGGACATAAGTGCACATAAAAAAAACGTCGAGCGAATGACTTGACGAAAAAAAATGAATTTAGGGGTTGATGGGTGAGCGAAGGGTGGTTTTTCGATGACAGATGCAAGAGGAGGAGGGAGGAGGAACGTGCTCGTGGCATGCACGAGTCCTCGAATCATAATTAGCCAATCGTTATTCGAAGTATCGAAAAAAAAATAAAAAAAAATGATGGTCTGTACAAATATTTGTGGTTTCAAAATAAGTGTTGTAAAAAAAAGCAATGAATATACGCGTATGTACGAAAATATATATATATATATATATGTTTGTAAAATTACGAGGCAACGTGTCTAGGGCATCACGAAATAATGAAGGGGTGGTTAATGAGCGTGACCAACAGACCCATCTTGCTTCACTTCTGCACTTCATATGCATATAGAAATGGATGTATATATATGTATAATGTTCTCTCGTCCATTCGCATCATCTCTCACACCCTTAGCAATTATCTTTTCGAAAAATACATACGCCAGTCGCCAATTAGCAATGCCTGAGTGTTTTGTGCCGCCACTTAGACTTGGCAGGAGTCTCGTCTCTCCCTCTTTTTTTTTTTTTTTATTTTCTTAATCTTTGTGTTTTAATCACGAGTTATTATTCATAAATATGATCGATTGAATAATTCATATCGAAGAATTCCGATGGGCTCTTTAAAGTCGATTTTTTTTTGTTTCTTTCATCGGATGCACCGACGCAACGCGAAGGGATTGGAAAATGAACGATTTTCGAATTATGTATTCGAAGAATTGAGACAAAGCGAGGGACGCGATGTTTTTGGCGACGTTGAAAAATCGAAGCGAATAAAGTCTCGTTCGTCATCGGACGAGACTCGAAAATCCACATCGACGGATTATTATTCGACACCGTTTCAAAAGACACCCGGTATAATCGTTTTTTTTTTTTTTTTTCTTTTTCATCGTAAATATACGCGTTCACGTACGGTGAGAAAGTTTCCAAATACTTTTGACAATGTAGTACTCGATTACACGAATATTCTCGGGCCAAGAAATAAAAGAAAAGAAAAAAAAAAACAGACGCACACACGCACACGCGATTGGTTACTACATTGCACGAGTCACGTTGCGACCTCAAGCGAGAGTATAAAGAATTTTTCAGTCGCGATTACGAAGCCTCGGGGACTCTGCTGCTGACTCGGCGCAAAGTTGTTCCTCGGATTTATATATGGTACGCGTCAAGAGACACGAGTGTCTATATTCCGGGGAATTGTGCGCAAAAAGAAAAAGAAAGAAAGAAAAACAAAAAAAAAAAAAAAGACGAAAATAATACAAAAGTATCGATACCACATTCATTTTCTTATTATTTTTATTCCTTGTTCCTTTAAAACTTGGCTAATTCCAGAAATTTCGTGCTCAACGAACGCCGAATCGCATGTTTATCAACAATTCCTCTCGCAAGGACTACTCTCGAGAAAAAAAAAAAAACAACAACAATAAAGTGGCTAATCTCTCGATCTTTAACGGGCCTATAAAGATACGTTACGAAATTCTCAGTATTTTGGTTATTTTTATTACTTTTCCGATGACTTTTTTCCCATTTTTTCAGGGCCTCGAGATATAATATTTATTTATTTATTTTTTCTACTTTTATATATTTACCGGCAATTAGTAATTTTGATTTCGAAATCATAAATGTTTTTATGCAGAATTAATATAAACTTTGAGGATTTGTTAATCCGAGACAAAGATAGGGTTTTGATAAATGATTTTAAAACGTAGTTGACATTCGTGTGATTCTGCGAAATTCGGTTGTGTACCGACGAAGCAACAGGTCGCTTGTACACCCTTTCCAAGTATTCTCGACATCGACGTTGTCTCTCGTCTCTGCTACATTGTCAACATCGAACGATATTTACCTCGGATAATTCATTTTTAAAAAACATACTCTGTTAAAATTCGGATTTTATTACAATAATTGAGAACTTGATTGAGTTTTTTTTTTCTTTTTATTTCGATTTTTCAAATTTATTTTCCAAAATTAGCGTGAAGAGCATTGCAGTTTTCTAGAGTTTTTTTTTTTTTTAGATTTTTCGAGACGAAATTTTGATTCGTTATTTTCGTAGTTTAAATGGCGAGAGCGCAATTTTTCTAATTTTAGATGGGCGAGAACTAAATTGGGAGACCGACAGTTGCGGGGAAAAGGGAAGGAGGAGGAAATTTAAATCGCGATGTCTCGGAGGTGTGTGTATAGAGAAAGAGGACGAGAGAGAGAGAGAGAGAAAAAAAAAAGTTTGTGGAATGGATGAAAGGATAAAAGACAGTCGACGGACACGTGGACCGGAAGTCGTGGCCAGCCGAAGAGAGAAAGAGATAGGGAGAGAGAAAAGTAAAAAAGAAAAAGAAAAAAAAAGTCCGAGCGAGAGAAACTCACCTCCAACATCCACTCGGCGACGATTTTGCGCATGAGCGGCGAAATATCTCTTTGAACGCACTCGAAGTAAGAGCTGCTCGGTGCGTATCTTTCTTCGGTTTTAAGTAAATTTTGTAAGACCCTTTCGTCGTTGAGTAAAGCAGGATCGGAATAAGCTCGACACTCGTTGTTTTGGGTAGTTTCGCAGCACAAAAGATCCATTTTTATTGATATTCGAACAGTTGAACTTTCGAACTAATGAAATCGAATAAATGTTGATCGTTTGTAAATTTAAAACGAAAAAAAAAAAAACTGTTTAAAAGTAACGTGAAAACTTTTAAATGCCGGAAGTGGCAGTTTCGAGGAGCGCTCGAGGCGTCGTCTTCCGTCTGTCTCGTTCGCAGCACGTGGCTACGAGAACGAACGCGGAAAAAAAAAACCCCCCGAAGAATTCACAGATTTAGCACTCGCCAGCTTTTGAAGAATCGATTGAAATAGCAATTGTTATCCAGTCTAGTTCACTGACCGGAAACGTACGTATTCGAAACACTTTCAAGGTCGAAATCACGAGATCGCGCACCCAAGCACTTGTTTTCCTTCCTTTTCTTTCTCTCACCAATTCTAACGAAAATTTCGTCGATGGAAACAAAAACAACACTGGGGAAGAGAGAACAATGTGGTCGTCGACCTCTCGTAGATTTTTCCGCCTATATATTTCTCGGTATTTGTACTCTCGAGGAGCTTTGTATCGAGTATAAAGATGATAAATATTTTCGAACGAGCGAGCAAGCGAGAGCGAGAACGAGACAATTTTTGACTCACGTTGTTCACAAACACTTTTTTTTTTTTTTTCTTCACGCTCGTGTCCGTAGCTCCCTTGTCTCAGTTTCTTCTTATTATTTTTCTTTTATTCTCCTTTCGGCGTGATCTTCGAGCTCGTTCGTATTAAGATTTAAAAAATTGCAGAAAAAAAAAAGAACAGTCACTAGACACTAAAATAAATTACGGATATATATTTCGAGCAGTATCAATAGTATTCCCCTTGTTTATTCTTTGTTTTTCACGTATCTTCGATATTATTTATAATAGTAATAAATAAGCGTAATTAATTTTGGATCCTTTGGAGCGTTGCGGTGATCGGAGATATATCTTCTTATTATATTATTATTATTGTTTAACGTTTTCGTACAACACACAGATTGCTCTCGACAGATAAATTCGATTATCGTAGTACAAAAAAATTAATCGAATTTCAAACTGTTCCTCGTGTATATATATAAAAGTTATCCACGTGTAATGTATTTCTCGTTTACTTGGATTATTTTGAAATACGCAGCGAGAGTCCGTGTGTTCCGAGGGATATTTTCGTAAATCGTGGTTACTGTCTTGTACGTGTGTAGAGACAAGTGTACGAGTGTAAGTGTCTGTGTGTGTGTGTGTATGTGTGAGATATTTAAAAGTTTATTGTTTCCGAGATTCTCGCTGTGGGGAGCAGAGAGAACCTTTTCACTTTCTCACGATCCGACACTGGCAGCTTACCAGGTCAGAATGCCGTCGTTTACTCGTCGTTCACGTTTCACGAAGTGTGGAACGAAAGACTTGCCCCGCGTGACGTTCCGTTCTTCGCCGCCGGTTCTCCCACCACCATTACTCCTCCCCTCTCTCTCTCTCTCTCCCACCAAAAGGCCCCAAATTCCCACCAGCTCGGATCGGCGCCAGGGCAAATTTTGCCACGTGATACCCCTCGCCGGCTGTTCCACGCCGCTCTCTCTCTCTACTCTTCTCGCTGTGTGTGAAAATGCCGGCAAATTATGCTATAGTTTGTGCCGTCTTTCGTGTTCGTGCTGCCTCCCCGGTGCCGGGGCGCCGGTTCCCCCACTCTAAAATTTCTCCTCGATCGAGGAAGGGAGCGAAAAGAAACGACTTTTGCCTCGTGTGACTCGGATATCTCTTGGTGAAGAAAAACCCCTCTCGCCGATCAAGAGTCTTTTTCTGTCGCACGCAGAGCTCGCAGAGCTCTGTTCCACTCGGAATTGCGAGTCGGTCGGTCTACGCCTTGCCCTCTCTCTCTCTTTCCTCGTTCTTTTGACGTTACTTACATTACAAACGCTTTCTCTCTCCCTCTGTCTTTCGTCTTCGACACTCGACGTAACCATCCAACCTTTTCGGCCGCCACACATTTTATACTCAAACTCATATCGAACGACTTACCGGATTTTTGACCTTAGGCTCGTTCTCGTTTCTCTTTCGCTCTGGATATTACGAAAGTGCTTGTTTTTTTTTATTTTTCATACTTTTTACACCTCGTTTCGAGCTTTTATGTTGTACACTCCCCTTTTTTTAAATCTCGCGATAATTGGCATGGAAATACGAAAATTGCGTAGAAATGTATCAACGTACCTTTTTCGGTTGAAAATCGAAGTTTTATCGCCATTTTTTTTTTCCTCAAGAAGACCGCGCAGACCCGTAGGCGGCGCTTCGTTCGGAGATCGTCTGAAAAGAAAAGTTGATTTTCAAGCGATGCTTCCGATGTTTACATTTAATTGTGCACTAATTGATTCCACGACATTGCCAAAAGCTTCGATAAATGAAATATTCTCAGCCAGTTCCCATAACCAAAGAAGCATCCGTTTTTTAATTCTAAAAGTATTCCAAAGATGCGGCCAGCAGCAACGCGAGTGAATAATTTGTAATTTCGAGGAAACACGGTGTGTTGTGAAGAGGAAAAGAAAAAAGTTCACTCGGTTGGAATGAAAAATCGTTTTACTTCGATGGTCGAGAGACATCTCTCGAGTTTTTTTTTTTTCTCTCTCTCCTTTTTCCTCCGTCTCCCCTTTGTATACGAGAGAGAAAAAAAAAGAATAGATGTAGAGGGCGGCACCGTTCTCGGTATAAACCGCGTGAATGATTGAGAAACGCTGTGCGAGGATTCATCCGAGTTTCACAACTTTCGGACAATAGACAAGGGTACAGGCAAGGGCAAATGCGAGAGACCGTATACCGGATCTCGATTCTCTTTTTCCGATGTTACGGAATATTAACACGCGGATCGTTATGCGACCATTGACGAATCAACGTCCATTCTAACCTCACATTTTCGATCTTAAAATTTTCTCATTTCTTTTCAAAATTATATTCAATCGAGTGACCGAATGAATCGAATTTTTCCCACTCTCTAAACTCGCGTTCTTCGTTCGAGAACCCGATCAATTACAAACGAAAAATCATCAATGTGTTATTCACGAGCTTTCGATCGTTCGCACGAAAAATCGAGGTCGTCGTATCTCAAGGCTCGCGCGCTCGGAACCGGCGAATCTTAATCTGATTTATCACATTCCTAATCTCGCGTATCATTCTCAGTCAATTCCATTTAGAATTAAAAAATGAAAAAAAAAAAATTAAAAGAAATCTATCGAAGATCAAGCTCGTCATGGGCCAAGGATCATCGGCGAGTCATCGTCGCGTCCTCTCAACCACCAAAATCTATATGCTCGGAACTGAACAAACCAAAAAAATGCATCCTGCCTCAAAACCCAAAAGAAACGCAGTTTTCTTCGTAATTCACGAATATTACAAAAATAATATATTTTATTCAATGATTCTTGTCAATCTTTCCTTGTATTTATTATTTTCGTTTTTTTCATTTACAGTGAAGATTCTCATTTGTTCTTAACTTTCCCCTTTTCCGTTACAGCCTCTCACGACACGAGCGTTCTTGGTGTGGCCTCGGAGAAATTTCAACTCGAATCAGTCACCGCAGACTCAAAGCCGTACTCTGGAGAATGCTCCTCCTGATGCATGAGAAATTGTCTGCGATATACTTATTGCGCGAGAGAAAAAAAAAGAGTTTGTGAGAAAGAGAAAAAGGGGGAGAGGGAGAGTTGCACCAATGGCGTGTGTCTCGTACTACGCGAGTATTACTACTATGCTCGTAGTATCGTAGCATGGCGGACGTAGTACGACGACAACAACAACGTGGCGATGCACACAGGATTCAGTCTCGTTTTTATTTCCCCTTCTCTCGATACGCCCTCTAGAGCGCGTGTATAAACACGCACGGATCTCCTGTAAAAGACCCCTGACCGGATGTGCATCAACTCAACTCGACGGGTTAAGGTAAACGTCGCGTGCGATCTTCCTACCCTACTTCCCTTCATAGTTATTTCCAACCGTTTCAGCGCATAAGCGACGAAATAACTTGCTCGAACTAACGCGAAGCATGCACCCGAAGTAGTACGAGGGAACCCACATCTCTCTGAACTCTTACTCGAATCGGTTTCTTACTTTTTTTTTCTTTTTTGTTTCAGGGTCAACCGAGAAAGGTGAAAAAGTATTGGATAGTAGAGTCTCTAGCACTAAGAATAGTATATATATATATAAGACATGCATTAAAAAACGAATCGATGCGGAGAGTGTCGAAGGGATAATGTAAACATATACAGTCACCATAGAGAAAGAAAGAACAGAGAGAGTTCTTTATAATTTGGCGACGATACCCTGTAGGGTTTTGTTCTAACATTTCAGTCTCTTAGAGATCTTTAAACTGTACAGACGATCCTTCCTTATGCATTAGAATGGAACAGCAAAGTAAAGTTAATCCATTGCGTTTTTACATTATTTATCGACCCATTTGCAATAAGAAGCTTGAAAAAACATAAGTTTTTCAGTATTTTTAAAATTCTACCTCACAGGTCGGTTGCGTGATGAAATTTTTGGTAGAGATCTCGAAAAAAAAAAAAAAATCTCATGAGTATTAGAAAAGAGAGCAGATCCTGATGAAGATTTGTCAATTAAAATGATATAATAACAGAGGATTTGACTGAATGTCGAATAAAGATGTTCCGGATAGCGGTTTTCCTTCTCGGTGTTGGGACGAGTGTCTCCTCAAGGGAATAAAAGTTAGTTGCGTTCAGTAGAGGAGGATAAGAATCGGTGTTGCTCGAATGTCTCTTACGAGAGGAAGGTACGAGGGCAAGAGTCAGGGGAGAAGGTTTCGGGTGAGAAACTTTACGTTCTCTCGTATTTAACTCCACTCGAGCGTTCAGAGCGGTGTTCTGGACGTTGCTTATTTAGAGTGAAAAACCACAAGCTCTTTTCTGTTATATTCCTAGAGCGTTTAAATTTATCCTGGTTGGAATAGTGCGTGTCTCATCATGAGGACACGCTCCGTGAAACCTTCGAGGTGCATTTTACAGCTGGAGGAACTTTTCTTTCGTTATGCCCTTTGCGACCAACTTTTCCCACTATGATCTACTCCCCCTCCCCCCATTTTTTTTATGAATTACTTGATTGTCTGACCAATCTCGATTAGACTCGGTTGAATGAAAAATCATTGAATAATGTCGTCGCGAATGTTTATCGGACGACGAATCGAGTTAGAACTCGAAAAATTCATCGATTCAAGAATATTATGCTCGAAACTCAAAACGATGGCAGGTCGCTGTAATTTTAACAGCATTTTATCGAACATATTCCGCGTCTATCAGCGAAATTTGAACAAGATTGACCACTTACTTTCTGAGATATGAAATTTTGAAGTTACCTTCAAATTGCACAGAGTCTTATGGCCACTAACGTTTGGATCAAAGAAATTATTTGATATCGTGTAGTAAAAACGTAGGTGGCTCAACGCAAATTCGATCAAGTATCGACCTATACGTTACAGTGATATGGGGAAAAGAATGGATCCGATGCACCGCGTATTTCATGAGATATAACGAATTGACTTATGAAAATTCGTCGAATTGTTAAATCGAACGAATCAATTTTTATTGAAACTCGAGTCAAGTTTCGAACTGCTCTCCATTCAATTTCAACGAGAACCAAATGTCCCGATTTTTCACAACGTTTTGGAACCAATAATTCCTTGATATAATATTAGAATTAACAAGTTTTCACAGAGACACCACTCGTTGCGTCATTATCAGCCTGTAACCGATGACCTCTGGTCTTAAACCACTGACGGTTCTACGATAATAGTTTCAAGAGCTATAATACAAAAGTCAAAGTCGATCTTGATCGTACGAAGGATTAATCGACTTCGAAGGTCGATTAAACTCGTTGGAAACAAATAGGGAAATTAAAAATTTTGTATTGACCTTAAAATACAAGGATCCTAATTAGAGGTGAAATGAAACACAAAAAAAATCGTTGACATTCAATTTTTCGAGACTTTTTTTACAAAGGTATTTAAGTAAATTGTAGATTCGATAAATATTTCAAGTAAAAATGTAAGAAATTGCAAAACTAATGCAACAGGTCGTCTGTAAATCGATATTTGTTGTACTTATTTTGTGTTTTTTTTTTTTTTTTTTCGCCAATCGACGCCCCTCGTTCGTAATGTCTCTGGAGGGTCGTCAAGTCCGTCGAGATGAATGGGCCAGGAGAAAAGGCGCGAGTAAACATGTGTACGCTCGAGCAATAACGCGCGTCGCAATCGTAGGAAGACTGCCGAGTTTTTATTTTTATTTTTATTTTTTTTTTTTCCACTCAAACGTGGCACATTTGTACGAGGCAATAAATTTGTGAGATTTTTATTATCTCGCGAGCGCGCGCGTAAATTTCTCCGGTACAATAATAAAATTGCACCAATTTTTTAGGCTCCTCGAGAAAAAGGTCAAGATTTTGCTCTCCTTTTGCGCTCTCGCGCGATCGTTTCGAACTCATTTTCATTCGATTACTTTTGTTCAACGGTAAAACACCGCGAATTTCTGCAACCGGTATTACCCAAGAAATATATTTTTATGACGAAATCGCGTCATGAGTTTGCCATTATTCATTGAGAATTTTTGAAAAGTACATTCGAATCGAATTTTGAATGTCGATCCGATCAATATTTAAATCGATAATCGAATAAATTGGAATAAATCACGATTTCGCGTCGGTGAAAAAATTAACATTTTTCAATATATTTTCCCAAAATTTTATGATTTTTTTTTTTTTTATGAAAAAAATGAAAACGAAGAATAAGAATAATGCATGAAAATTATGCAATGCACCGGTGTTACAGGCGAGCGACGTCGTTTCGTCACGATGCACTGGTAAAAATATGCAGGCACGAAGCAAAAAGGACTTTTGCTTTCTTTGGGAACTTTTGAAAATAAATAAACGAATGAAAGATTCGAGGATGGTCGTGAGTGCCGATGACGGTCGAATCACCAATTTTTTACACCAATTATCCGATCTTTACGTTCGCCTGCGCGTACCGAACTGATGACAATTGGGATCAGACCGAGAGCGTATTTGGGCAGCCTGAGATTTCGCCAATTTTTTTCATTCATTTTACGATCGCGACCAATGTTGCGAGGATGTGTATGACTTACGTGGGCATTTTGCAGCGTATATTTTTCTTCTTCAGAACGCATCGAATTTTCTTTTTACCAACAGACCAAAATGAGCGATTTATTTTTGCCACTACTTTCGAAAATTAAATGCATTTCAATCAAATCGATGAGCCCCCATTATCAATAAAACGTAAAATATCAATAATCGTGACGAAAGAAAAGCTTTCGAATAAAGAAATTTTCATTTTTTTCTTCTTCTTTGAGCTTGACTTTCTCTCTTAAATGAAAAAAAAAAAAAAAGGGAAAAGAATTAAAAACATGCACGAGTTTTGTTCGTGGCTCGAGGCATTTTTAAACGAGACAGGTAGACAGGTCTCTCATTAATTGGAACGTGGCTACATACATATGTATACATGTGTATATTAAAAATATACGTATATATAAAAGAAGATGCAGAATGGTCAGGCCGATTGTGTACGAAAGCTCTTAAAGATTGCTTCAAATTAAGCACGGTCTCGGTGCATGCACGAAAGCAAGGAAGCAAAAGAGAGAAGGAGAGAGAGGGAGGGAGGGAAAAAGATGGCAGAAATTATGCTACGTATAAAAATATGTTCGCATTATCACGAAGTCTCGTGCACGCGTATTTTTTATTATTATTATTATTATTATACGTTTAAAAAAAAAAAAATTTTATTTCTTTTTCATACGTTGGCAGTGCCAGAAAGGAATTTTTATCCTGGATTCGCTGTATGAGCGAGGAGAATACTCGTTACGCTTTTATAATCCTCGCTACGGCGGTCTCTCAAGGCCTCTCTCGATGAAATTAATTGAAAAAAAAAAAGAAAGAAAGAAAGAAAAAATTAGCCACCTCCTGTTCTATCTTCGATAAGATAAATTTTACGATTTTTTGGCCAAATTCAAAGCGGTCTCGAGTCATTTAAAATCTACGAAAGTCCACCGTCTAAGGAATCACTTAAACTCTTTTTTTTTTTTTTTATTTATCTTTGTGGCAACCCGACCTCTTACATTGTATGGAGAATTTGCTACAAGCGTTCCGGGAACGAAGGACTCGCTCCTGTCTCGTCGAACAAAAGTTAATTCAAAGAAAATTCTTGCCAGAATGATATTCGATGGAAATAAAAATCGTCTTTTCAGTTTAACGCGAGAACATTTTCGAATGTGATTTCGTTTATAAAAAGTTTCGAAGGGATTACGAGTCAGAGTGTGAAAATTGGTCGGACCGAAGCGTCATGTCCGAGGTCTTTGGCCGTAGAGAAAAGGAATTCTACGTGGAACAAAGAGTTTTTCAAAGAAACTCGGTAACTTTGATTCTGTAGAGTGAAAAAAAAAATTCTTAATGAATCTGTGAGCCAAGAAACTCTGTGTAAAGTTTCTTCGAAGCTTTCTTGGAGAAAAAAAAAAAAAGAAACGAAAAATGGAGGTACAGAGAATTGCACAAGTGTCGTGCTCGCGATGTATATGAATAGAGGGAAGGAAGTCTATTCAGCTCGGAGCTATGAATAAATTATTTCGGTGATAAGAAACGATTAAGTTTTTTTTTTTCCACCGCGGAGTAAAAAAAAAACCTTTTTTTTTTCAACCTACTTTAGCTCGATATTGAGCATTTTTTGCACCGAATCGTTGATCTTGTCAAATTCAAATTATCCGATGAAATAATAGAAAAAAAAAAACTGATCGAAAATTTTGCTACGAAATTAAATTGAAATGTCTCTTTATCTGTCTTTCTAGGAATAATTCGCTCGATGACATCTTATCAATGTTTTGTCGACTCGAAAAGTATTAAAAAAAAAGAATGTTTCGGTACACTCGGAGCGTCGTAAAACTCGAGGAACGACCAGACGAAAAAAGCATTAGCGATCATTTCGAATTCGTAAAGTAATTGTAAGAAAGCGAGAGAAGTCAATAAATCGAAGACTTTCGAACGATTTACTTTTCCTCGCTGTCGTAAATGTTAAAAAATCCTACATAATTGTACTTAATAGGCTTTTGTCCTCCTCGTCGAAAATATTGTTCGACCACTTTGTAATTCGCTTTTTTCCTTCCATTTCCTCTGTCATTTATTTACTCGCAAAACTCGGAGTAACAAAATTGTTCAATTATAAGAAAAATACAGAGAAAGATGAAAATAGATAAAGAAATGAAGAAACAAGGAGCATGAAAAAAAAAGGGGAGCGATAAGAGTAGAAAAAGCGTGTTTTTGTTTTCAGCCGGAGAAAGATGAGCAGCGATCGTTCGTCTCTTATTTTTTTGTTTTTTTTTTCGCAAAGCGGTCCATAGCCGCTGTATTTGGTCATGAGAGAAGACGATCTCGGGGTGGGGGGCTCTTAACGTCTCAAGGGTGGGAACTGTCTCGTGAACTGCGAACACGAGTTGCTCCCCTTTTTCTCTTTCCTCCCTGTGTCGGAATCGCGCGGGATCTTGAAGTTTTGCGCGGTCTCGCACGCGCCGCGAACAATTCGCGCGATCTCATTTTTTTTCTACTCCTACCTCCCCCTCGTTCCTCTTCTATTCGCTTCGATTTCTCGGAGAGTCAATAATTTCCTCATCGGTTTTTGGTTGTCATCGAAAAGTTCGTTTCGTTCGCGAAAAAGCTCTCGTTCGAACGCACCAACAGAACTATCGTGACAAATTGGTTGTAAAATCGCTTTTTTTGTACCCGAGAAATACGGTCTCTTGCAAAAGAATTTTTTTTTTGTTTTTTTTTTTTTTCTCGAGAGACCGAGGCAAATTCTCGAATGTTTCGAAAATTCTCAATGCCAGATGACCAGAAGTCTCGGCCGGAAGTTCTTCAGATTTCCAACATTTTCTTCGTCTCATTGTGTCCACAAGCATAATGAATATATATAGGTTAAGCGTCGAACCCGAGAGCACTCGATTGTACTTCGGTCTGGGGGTCCTCGCACCCTGGAAACACAAGGATTCACCCCCGCAGTTTTCTCGGACCTCCGAGGAGACTTATTGACTGAATAAAGGAAAATTTTACGGAGCAATGCGAGAGGGTCAGGTAAAGTGGATTTTACTTTCGATTCTTTCTTATTCGGCACTCGAATCTTTTGTGTCGAAGGGACATTTTCTCTGGCGCGAAAGGTTGTTTTTCATATTCGATAAATGTAATAATAAAAATTGGGGAAAAATTTGGAAAAATCAATGAAATTACGAAGAAGGATAGAGAAAATCGTGGAAATATATCGATCGTCGACGATCGATTGACCCTCGCGAAAAACTCATCCGTGGAAACATTGGTCGCTTCCCGGTAACGGATAAACAGACTCGCGATAATTGATTTTGTGAAGTCGAAACCCTTCAGAATTCTGCCTGCGAGAGAGAAAGAGAATTAAAAGAAGAAAAGAAGAAGAAAGAAGGGAATACGATCGATCGCGGGTATTAAGAAATAGAGACCGATCGCTCGAGATGAGTGCTCCCGACCACATTTGGTTCGAGACCGGAATGTCGCCGCGAATTTAATACGAACTCCTTTACTACGTTCTCCCCCTAACCGCCTTTTCTCTTTTGTTTCATATATATATGGGCAGATCCATTACTTTTCGACGAAAGTGTGCGCGCTTAGGTCAGCGATTTTGATGCTGATTTTTTCCTTGAAAGTACATCAGAAAAGGAGATGATCCTGAAAATTTGAGCCCGATTCGATCAAACCCGGTCGTTGAAGAATTTTTTGAAATTTCAACAAAGTCAGTTTTTTCATCATTTTCAAAAATTTGTATTTCAGCCACTATATCACTTAGAGATTTCGTTCAAGCGGCATTCTTTTCGGTAAACGTCCTACTTTTAAGAAAAACAATTTTTTTTCAAACCCAAACAATTTTTTTTTCCATTTTTTATTCTTGATAATTTATTCTTCCTAAAATAGCTTCAGCGCCACCTCCAGCATACACTGAAACAATGTTGGTTCTTTCTTATATTCTTATATAATTATATTCGTTATAGAAAAAATTCTTAAACGAATAATATAAAAACTTACTTCATGCGCCACTTAAATAAGTGGCGCCACTTAATAAAAAGAATACTACTGTATTCTTTTACTACGTATTAATAGGATCAAATACCTAATTTGACTATATAAAAATCAATAATTCATTTGACGTATGAGATATACTTGCAAAAAGTATTTTTTACAGTGTAATTTTTGGGATGTTTGAAAATTCATAACTCGGATCCAAGCTCGATTCCCTAGTTGAAATTTTCAGGGCTTCTTTGGGACATATCAAAGCAACTTTCCTGTAAATTTGAAGAAAATCGAAGTTCGGAGAAAAAAATGACAGCTATCTAAACATAGCGATTTTTCAAAAATCGATCATCTTTGGATGGCTCTACAGTGACGAAATCGAAGCAATCGGGGGAAATTAGGGCAGATATCAACAGAATACACCCTCACAAAAATAGAACACCCGTTATTTGTCCCTCCCTTTGGCAACTGGTAGGTTTGGGAAAATTTTAAAAACAAGTAAAATTTTGGTGATTTAGTGGTTTAGTTGATAGCTTCTAGCTGAGCCGAATTTGAGTTTGTCACTAATTTATATTTTTTCCTTAAAAGTAGGACGTTTACCGAAAAGAATGCCGCTTGAACGAAATCTCTAAGTGATATAGTGGCTGAAATACAAATTTTTGAAAATGATGAAAAAACTGACTGTTGAAATTTCAAAAAATTCTTCAACGACCGGGTTTGATCGAATCGGGCTCAAATTTTCAGGATCATCTCTTTTTCTGATGTACTTTCAAGGAAAAAATCAGCATCAAAATCGCTGACCTAAGCGCGCACACTTTCGTCGAAAAGTAATGGATCTGCCCATATATACTCGTACAGGGTGTCAGAACTCGTATTTCATTCTTTTCATATTATTCCTTTTCCATCTCACTCTTTTTCCTCGCGATAAAATTCCGATAATCATTAATCGTTGTAATATAATATTAAGGATTTGTAAAGGGGAGCGAAACGTTGTCAGAATTTCTTCTAAAAAATCAATCGGGTTGAAAATAATAAAAATAATTTGACGTATTAATCATCGATCGAAGTCGTCAAAGTCGAAATGAGAGAAAATTGATTTTTTTTTGTTTTCGACCATTGTATTTCGTGGCAATATGTAACGCGTGTGTAATTCGTACTTTTTTTTTTCAAAGATTGGAAGACAGACACGATTCGGACACCCGGTTTATTTTCGTATAGATCCTTCGTCTTTTGCACTAATGCTTCGAGGTCTCGTTCATCTCACCGCGCGATCGGTCTTTAATTGTAGCTTCGTTCGCTTTTGGTAGATTCCCTTTCCCTGTTCCCCTTTCGCCTCTTTTCCCCGTGCTGCCACTTAAAAAACCTCTTTTTTTTAGGTAGATTCAACCGCGGGCGGGCTGAAGGAATTCCGAACACTCAATTTCTCAAATTCCTTCGTCGCGCACTTATAATTGAAAATGCGGAAACACGCGTTGGATTCTTCCGATCGACTGATCCTCCTCCCTCCCAGTTTCGCGATTCTTCGAAACGATTTCAAAGAAAAATCCTTTTTTCAGACTCAAAATTGAATTTGTATGATTTTTATTTTTTATTGACAATTTCATTTTGAATTAAATTGAATTTTGATGAAAATAAAATTCGTAATTGAATTGTGCGCAAAATATAACGAATAAAACGATCTTTTTTTACTTTACCTTATCGTATCTGCGTTGGACCGTTTAATCAGACGTTTAAGGATACGAAAAAAATCCACAGCTTTTTTCGTCATGTATACGGCGTGTTCCGAAACTTGAGCGTAAGATTATCGAGATCGATAGATCGCGAAATTCTGGAAACAAAAGTCCTCGAAATTTTTTTTCTCCGATACACCGTTGAAGAGATATTGAGCAAATACTGTCTCGGCCAATCCGGTGCACGGCTAAAAAGCGCGGGAAGACGTTGACCACGCCCACTTCTCTTCGGCGGCGCACCGGATTCGCTGTCGGTATAATGATTTCGTAACTCGTCAACGGTAGATCGGAGAGAAAAACGATTGGAAAGTTTTCTCTTCAGAATTTGACAACGTTTCGGGCTCTCCACTTTTCAAAGCGACTCTCGGGATACCCTGTACTTTATTCGCTTTTTAATGTCTGCAGAAGAGGAATATAATATTTTCGTGAGTCGCCTGAGAGAGACGAGAGAAAGGACGGACTCTAAAATTCATTAATCTAATCAAAAAGTCTGCACGAGAGTCGAGTCGAGCACGCCGATGGCTCGTGTCTGTTTATTTTTGATGGTGCAGCTAATTTTTGCTCGGTCGATCCTTAAGCGGTTACAACTGTCGAATATTTACGTAAGTGATCGGAGTAATCGCAAGTAAACACGATTCTTCGAACTAGTCTGCTGTGTTGGCAACAAATTGGAAAGAAAAAAAAAAATGGTGAATTCGCGTGAGAGGCTCGACCACGACGACGACGACGACGACGACGATGAAGACTTCATTAGCGATTTTATTAATCGTTAAATATATAATTGGATGGAAATTCTTGGATATCGGGATAATTGGAAACGTTGTTATCTAATTTCCGTTGTATCGTCGCGGATTCACGAATCTCAGAGATAAAATAATAAAAGAAGAATTGTCTAGGGAAAAGGAGGAAGAACGAGAAAGAGAGAGAGAGCCGAAGGAGAAGCACAAGGAGGAGAAACAGAAAAGAAAAAAAAAACGAAGACTCGAGTCATCAAAGCTACCGCGCGTTCTCTCGTGTCTAAATGATGCTGTGAAGCAAATGAGTTTTTGGTGGGCCTGCTTGAGATGCAGACCGACGTCCTCCGCGGAATCTCGTTTTCAGACAAACTTGTGCTCGCGCTCGCGCTCTCGCGCGCGCGCTTCTGCAACGATCTTGGGAGAAAAAGGAGGAGGAGGAGGAGGAGGAGGAGGATGAGGAGGAGCAAAAAGGCAGCAGAAGGAGAAAGAAAATTTGACGAAGCACGATATCGCCTCTATTAAACGAACACTCCCGCTTCTCCATCTTCCTCTTTCTTGACCTTCTCGTGTCTTTGACTCTCGACAATATACGTGTTTATTCGTCATTTCGAACCACCGCTAAATTTCCCATACATCTTCAAATTCCCCCCGAATTATCCAACTCTCACGCAACACCTGATTCCTTCAAGAAAGCAGCCCAAAAATTACTAAAAATTTATGTTTTCATATACATTTTTTTTTTTCACCTGTTCCCCGTACTTTGCACATTTAAAGATCATTTTTGAATTACATCCTCGAGCTCGGCGATTCAAAATGTATTGAGATTTTTTTCAAAATACATCATTCGACGCCTACTTTTTGTGTTTTTTTTTTTGCTTTTCGAAACTTTTTTCCCTTCGACACCACCGAAGCTCGATTCTTTTCTCTTTTATCGTAAGTGGGCGTTCAAAGTTATTTTTTTCAAAACTTTTTTTCCGCTCAATCGATTTTAATTGCCACGCCCGTTTTTTTTTCTCTCTTTCTCCGTCTCTCCTTTTTTCGTATCGAATACCCGGGAAGCTTATCGCCCGATAACTGCTTCCGTTTCTCCCTGATAAACGCGTATATCCGATACGAAGTCGTACTCACGTTCGCAAATAATTAAACGCTCGTAACGTCATTACGAACATCATTTTTTTAATTTTAATTTTCTTACGAAACCCGAGATATCGATCGTTGAAACGATCGATATACGAATCGATCTTCCTGCTCGTCCTGCTGCTGTTTACTCGAAGCAAAAGAAAAAAAAAATATTCCTATTCATTCGATGAGTCGCTACGAAACTTGACGCTCTCGCGGTCAAGTCATTTGACAAGCATTTGATTGGTGAGAAGATTGAGGTTGTAAAAATTCTGTAAAATTAAAAACATGGGGATTTCCATAGTTTTCAGGTCATCGCTATATATTCGTATCATCCGCATAATTATTAGTTTATTCAACGTTTTTTTATTTTTTATTTTATTTCGTTGTCAGAATGAACGTGACGAAGAATAATAATTGAACAAAAAAAAAGAAAAAGAGAAATAAAGAACAGGCGTTACTGGCGCCAGACTCATAGACTCGTGAGAGGTTGTCTCTTGTTTTCGCCCTTCCTTCGTTCTTCCTCATACTATTACGTACGCTATCTCGACGACTATTATCGTCGACCGATTGTATCCTGGACGAACTATAATATTACGAGGTAAATACACTCTGTCGGCAGCTCTTGGTGATAAGAATTTCTTTTTTTTTTTTTTTTTTTTTTTTTTTTTTTTTCACGATAACTCAACTATATACTCGGTATGCAAATAATAATACTATTATCGGTAACACTCGAGTATAATAAAAAGAAATAAAAAAAAATAGAAAACGCATGTACTTTTTCGTACTTCGATTTTGTACCGAGAAAAAATCGAAATGATGACAAAGGTCAAATCTAAGGGTGTATTTTGGCGCGACAGTTTTCGAGGAAACCGAGAGCGTTGACGAAGTTGAAACAGGATCAGTTCAGTTTTGTTTCGATTTTCGTTGCGATCACCTCGAGTCAGAACAGAATAAGGAGCGTTTGTTTTGGGTTCGAGCCACGAGCAGCGAGTATCGATGCGGTCAAAATTAGTGAGATGATTGAACGAAGAGGCTAATCTCTCATTTACGTTGAACGGCTAAATTGCGAGAGATGACCCCCAGGAAGGAGACACGATATCGAGTGAACCGAGAGAAAAAACTGGCAGAAAAGGAGCTTCGGAGGAAGAGAAGACGTTGAAGAATTGAACGAAAAAAGAAGAGAATTTCGGCGAAGCAAAGAATGAGCAATCCGCCGGACCGAGAGGATCGCGCATGTATCGATCGGCTAAATGGCAAAAGGTCTTGGAGACGAGTGGTCCGAAAACGTGGCTCTAGGAGGATTACGACCATTTGCTTTGAAGAGTTTTGTAGCTGAGTCAAGGAAGGGTCGCTCGGCCAAAACAAAACAGGAGATTTTCTTTCCCTCTCCCTCTCTCTCTCTCTCTCTCTCTTGCGTTGGTCTCGATTGTCTAAGACGAGCCTAGGCGGCCCCCGCGGGCAACGATGCCAAAGATTTCGGGTGGCTTTGGTTCCGAGAACTCGTCAGGGACGCGAAAGAGCGGCCCGGCGAGATGCCAAAGGCCGAACCCGGTCCTCAACGAGAGAGCCGACAACCACCGAAAGGAAGCCAGTTCATTGAGGCTTTTTGCTCTCTTTCTTAGCCTCCCTCTTACTCCTCCTCGGAGGCCCCATCTTCTCAATCCTCTACCAGGTCCTCTTTGTGCTCTTTAAAGACGTTCGATCCCCATCAAAACAACAGAGCTTGTTTCTTTCCTTTTCTTTTTCTTTCATTTTTCTTATTCTTTCTTCGGTAACACGAAAATAAGTCGCGCTTTGCCTCTCAGCTTCCAACAAAGCGGATCTCCTGATACGATCTCTCGCGATAACGAGACTAATCATTTCTCGCGGTCCGCCGAAGCGGTTTCTCCAACGAGATTTTCACGATTTTTCATTGCTTCTTTGCAGACGGATGATCTCTGCGACATATTTTGACAGAACGATTTAAATTTTTTGTTCGATACAACTTTCACTCAAATATTCAAAATTACACTCGTTTCACATTTGCTCTTCGCTTTCTTTCGAGCTTCGACACACTTTTTCCCTCGATTCCAGCCTTTTTTTTTGCTCACGATCCCGTTTTAAACGTGCAAAAATAATATTTTTCGCGCGACGCTCCGATACCCTCGGAAATAAGTTTCGTTCGGTGCGCCAAAATGCAGATACACCGTTTACGTCTTTGCCATTCGTTTTGATGAAATATTACGTAATTTTGTAACTTCGAGGAACATTGGAGCGATCCTTTCGTCGGAGAGAAAAAGGTTTCGGTAGTTTGGAAAGTGTCGCGTCGCGTCAAGCGTGAATCCGTTCCTCGACGAATGAACGAAAATTATTTTCAAAATCTTGATAAAACATTTTAAGCCCCGAAGACGAAGGGGGTCAATCGAGAATCGCGACTTCGTCGAATCATCAGAGTCATTTCGATGCTTCGATAAATGAAGCTCAGTTTGTTTCCAAGAGAGCAATGAACGTACGTGTCGATGTGAAATTTTCAAGAAGCCGCGTCACCGCGAGTCTATCCGAAGTCAAAGAACGAAGAGAAACGCTGCAATCGCAGCTAATTTAAATACACGATTCTGCAATTTTTATTACGCAATGAAATATCGCCCCGTCGATTTCTGTCTTCGTTGTTGTTTTTTTTTTTTTCCCCCCATTCTTCGTGGTCAATGAGCGACAGTTATTGTTCGCTTGGTATTGTCAATATGTCAGTGACACCGAGAAGCTTGAATTGCAAAGTAAAGTTCACCTCATTGATGGTACCGAATTAACGTAAATCTTATGAATATTGAAGCAAATTGTTCGATTTCTCTTCATTCAACTCGACTCGCGTATACGAAATATCATTAATAATAAATGGGGCGCGTGCTGTTCGTTCAACATTGTACTACGTTTATGCAAAAGATTCATTAACCGTTTCGGAGCATAGACTTGACTCCGATTTTCCTTATGAACCATTCATGAAATGAGTTTTCCGATAAGAACGAATAATTCGAATGTTGCAAAATCGCTCAGCAAGCGCATGAGCTTTCGCGAATGAATGAAAGAAAATATTCGAACTAAAAGCACAATTTACGAGAATAAAAATGCAAATTGTGTTGCATTTCTAATTAACTTCCTTCGCGGATTTAGGAAGTGGTTGTTGCAGCAAAAAAAAATAAAATAAAAAATGAATAATTTTCGTCCTCATCCTCATCGCAGATGTGTCGAGACGAAGTATAAATATATACTTTTCTCTCGAGCATAGTTAGGAAGTTAGCGAGATGCAAAAATTTGCGGCAAAGAGATTGCGGTTTGCCGAGAAGGAAAACGAAATCCTGCGAGGAGCAGACCGAGACTGTCAATAATCTTGTTAATTAATGATTCAAAAAGCTCATTTTTCGAAATTATTTCGACGAAAATATTTCTGAAAGAAAAAAAGATTTTTTAGAAAACCTGTCGTAACGATAAATATTCGTATCGGGAGATATAATGACGAGCATAATTATCGCTTCGACGTAAACGTATTCGAAGGTGCATGAATGACGACGTAAATTCTTGTGTCTTGGCGCCATAAAAAGAAAAACGTGTCCGAGTACCACTGGAATAAGAAAAGCTCGTTTTTTTTTCTTTTTATTCGTATCTCGTCACGAGCATGACGTTTGTGCGATAAGTTATTCTCTCTTTTTCCTTCTATATCGCGATACGCGAGAACCTCTTTTATAAGTTTACGTTATGCATATGAATCCGTAACTTTTTCGAATAAGTAGACAATCTCGGTCGTACGTTATCCCGCGATTATAGAAGCGACCTGTCCGCGCGTTACAACAAACGCGAAGAACCATTGATAAAATTTGCGCGTAATTATCGAG
Organism: Campoplex capitator; assembly: GCA_037576405.1. Classification (NCBI taxonomy): domain Eukaryota; kingdom Metazoa; phylum Arthropoda; class Insecta; order Hymenoptera; family Ichneumonidae; genus Campoplex; species Campoplex capitator. The sequence goes on along the minus strand of JARBWI010000485.1, from coordinate 1,097,898 downwards.
GCCAATGCCTGGTTTATCGATCGTATACAACGTCGTCGTTCGGTACTGTGACGAAAATTCCAAACAGCCATTCGCTGATTACACACGTTCGAACCGAAGAATTAAGTTTTCGTACGAGTTTCGTGAAAAGTTCAGATTTTCATTCGAATCTTGATCCAAAGAAAAAGTGAAAAAAGCTCGTTAATTTCTGACTGTCAAGAGGAAGAATTCTAGTATCATTGATTCTTCGTTTAGTTCCTTTTATTTTCAATACCTTACGGGATCGCAATACTTTAACGTCGAAACGAAAAGGGTCCGCCCCCTCGCTCCTCTCGTCGGTCTCGGGGAGTGTTCGATGTCGAATCGCCGATATATACGACATGCTACATTGTGTGTACCATGCAAGAAAAAAAAAAAAAAAAGAAAAAAAAAAGGCAGTTCTCCGGTGCTATCGCTCCGAGCGAAGTTATGATCGGGTCGAAGTCCCGGCGGCGGCGTTCGAACCTCCGTGCGCGAAATGTCCTAACATACGTACTACCTATATCTATATGTATGTAACACTGGAATAACATATCGACGAAAATGTACCGTGTACCTGGCGGATTTGTGGGCCCCCGATTCTTCCCAAGCAAAAGAGTCTCGACAATCGACATTTTTCCGATCAAAATTATCACTTTTATTTCCGTATTCTTTCATGATGAAATTTTATCGGTTTTTTTTTCGTAATAACGAGAGCGTAATTGACAAGAATATAAAAATGAGCTTCCGAATGAGATATTTTGACGAAAAAAGTTGCCTTTCGGCCAAAACGTTTGATCCACGAATTGCGGGGGGTCTGTGACGCGAATTTTAATGAAAAAAATAGTTTTTTCGCGGAGTATCGGGGAAAACGGTGAGACGAGAAAGGCCCGGGTCACACATCGCGACGCACCGATAAAATATTTATGCACATGTCTTTAATGTGTACCGCGAGAACGGGTGTAAAGAAGTCAAGAGAGAGTGAGGAGGAGGAGGCAGGGGGTGGCGGCAGGGCATGCGGGGGAGTCGAAGAAGAAGCATGGGCGTTGAAGCAAACCGCGAATATATAAATGTTTCTCATTCTCTTGCCAGGCATTTTTTTTTTTTTTTCAATTTTTATTTTCTCTTCTCTCGCGCTCGCTTTTGCTCGCTCCGGTCACAACATATATCCTCGGCAATGATGTCATATCCGGTGTCTCGTTTTTCGCGGAGTGCACTTATCGTTGAAGACCGCCGTCGTCGTCGTCGTCGTTGCTCTCACCAATTTATATATCTGTATTGCTCAATGTTTACGCTTTATTTATTAATTTCATTCGACGATATAAATCATCGATCGACACCTTCACCATCGTCCTTGATTTCAGAATTTATTTATTTTTTATCTTTGTTTCAATACGAGTATCATATTTTCTTGTGAAATATTTGTAAAATGAAAAAAAAAAATGAAAACATTCGTTTGGAAATGATTTTTGACAGTGTGATTTTTCCTCCGGCAGATTTTCGGATGGTCAAGCATCGTCCTGACGAGTATCGATGATACAGACATAATTCCATAGAGGGGGCGCGATAACAATAAATAATGAGAAGAATGAAAAATAAAGCTGTCAGTCATTGGAAAGCGGAGAATTTCATTGCGGACGCGAGCAGGAGAAGGGGAAAGGTGAAGAGAGAGGAGAGAGAGAGAAAAAACACGTTTTGCAAATATGAGAAGATTCTTCGTAACTCTTTTTATTGGAATCGAGGATCGACGATGTTTGTCGGTGCTGGTGGGATTTTGTCCGGAAGAAAAAGTAATAAAAGTTAAAAGATTCGGGAGAACGAATGAAATGCCGAATTATTTAGAATTCAACGAGTAATCGCGATTCTTGCTCTGGGCTCCGGTTTCTTGCTCCGAAATTCCAACGAGAGGCAGGGCCCGAATGTAAGCAACAGAGAGGGCTACACGAGAATCCCTTTTCTCCCCTCCTCCCCACACTCTTCTCCATCCTTCGGGTCCTGCCGCTCAGAGGCACCCTCCGAATTCTCACACGATATTCAACATATCTATACTTTTACAACGTCGGACCAGGAGAAAACAAGGAGAGTTTGAGAATAAACAGGAAGAGAACGATTTTCGACCACCTCGAGCTCATTCGGTAACGTTACTTTGTACAAAATTAATTTTCCTTCTCGAAAAAATGAACGAACTTTGGTGATGTTACGAGCGATCGTTGGTGCACAATATTTATGAACAGTAACGATAAATTTGAAAAATATTTCAATTTCATTTCGAGAAGTATTTTCACGCGTTTTTTCATTGCTTTGTAATCGTTTAAAGATATTTATCGATCGACGAAGAAAATTTTTGTCAAATTCGAGTAAATTCAACGTCGAAGAAGCTCCTTTGAATGGCTCTCGAAGATGAGGGGATGGGGTGAAGAAATTAAGGAAAGTGAAGATGCTGGGAGCAGCTATAGTCGAGCAAATAAAGGAATGATGGAATGAGGGAAGACGAAAATACGGGGGAGGAGGTGTGGAGTATGAAGAAGACGAAGAAGAGGAGTTTGAGAAGCAGAAGAAACGCAACGCACCGGATTACATGGCGGAGAGGGGGGGGGGGAAGAAGAGGAGGAGGAAGAGGGGCGAGATACTGTCTCGCTCGGTTACAGGCGCATCCATTGACGCCTCGGCCGAGAGCATTTATGAATGAAACTACCCCCTCCACAGCCCTTTTCGCTCCTCCACCATTCTCACTCTTCTCTCTCTCTCTCTCTCTCTCTCACTCTCTCTCCCTCTCACTTTTAACAGCGCGTTCTCGCCCAAGATATATTTTCCTTCTTTCTAAATCTCCGGTGTATGCACATTCGTGTGTCTCTCCTCCTCTGGATTATTATTATATTTAAAATTATGAGACCAAAAACCTCTCGATATTTACTTAACAATGAAAAGGTCACCGGAAATCATAAAAATTCAGGGACGAAAAAAACGAGAGGACACAAAAAAAGAAGTATCACTTTCGTTGGAACTCGAGAAACGTCACCAACCAAAAATGGCAAAAACATTTGTAGCAATTGAATTGGATCCTAAAAACAATTATGAATAATCACTGAAATAATTTACTTTTTTATCCATGACCTTGAATACGACTATTTTTGGTTCCCTTGTTTTCGAAATTACGAGTAAATCGGTGAGATCGATTGATTTTTAATTATTGAATTTCACATTTATTTGTTCATTTCGTTCGATTTGTAATTTTCATTTCCTAAAAAATAAAAATGAAGGGCTGAAAATGTTCGCTTTTTTTTTTACATTGTTGTTGATGTTTCGAGAGTGATGTCGCTTTCAACTTTGAAAAATTGGTGCTATCTGTGGTTCGGTATTTATCCACAGGATACAGAGAGATTCGTTGCGAGAGAAAATTGTCCCTGCGCGAGGAACTTTCGTCGAAAGCAAAATCGCGTAAGCCCGATAAGAACGTCCGGTTGCTAATAATAAACAAACGTGCTCTCTTCCTAATAATCAGCCCTTCTCCTCTCGGATTCGTCATTTTGCGGTAATCTTACGGGCGAATGAATGAAGTTATTTTGTGAATGAAACTAACGAGCCCCGGAGACTCTGCTACTTCCGCGATTATTCAATGTTTCACAATTTTTTTTGCAGACTCGAAATTTTTTGCTAATACTCGTTTCCCGTTTAGTGAAAACTTGAAAATTCGTAAAAACACGTTTTTTTAGGTTTGGAAAGATACTCGAAAACGTTTCCTTTCCAGAATAATAGTTTTTCGGCGACTCTGCTGATTCGACTCTCCAAATCTTACTCGACGAAGATAAATATCGATAATGATGAAGAAAGCGAAGAAAAGCGTCTATAAAACTTCGACCAAAGGGGATAAGAATGCGGAGAGAGGAAGGGTGAGGATATCGAGAAAGAAGAGAGTTTGTAAAACACTAGCTGACGGATCCGATTGCAAAGCGTATCTCAGTTAACAACTGGTTACGCTGACGGAGAATATAGTTGTTTTACTCGTGGAATGCATATTGCCAGTGCGGAGGTGAATCCTGAGAGTGCTTTCCGAAGAATTTTGTTCGCGGATGAGGCAAGCGAAAATTTACGATTTTTATTTGATATTTCGATCCAATAAAAACGTTTTACAATTCTCGTTGTAGGCCCGGAGTCCTCGTATATATACACTGATTATTCGAAAATGATCATTCGAATAAACACACCTTTACGATCTTTCTTCGTAGCAGCTCGTACCCCAATAAGTAACGCAATCAAAGAGAATGTAGTTCCATCAGGCATTTTTCTTTTCCCGAATTCTGCAGCTCCTAGAGCAGCGTGTTCTAGAGCGTGAACCTGTCTCCCCGCGACATGAGCAAAGACCCAGCACCTGACACCGCGATTCCTCGCCGCAAGCTTCGTTATTCACACGACTAGCGACAACGGTTTTGAGACGCACCGAGAGAGTGTTTTTGAAAATACGTGAGAGTTAGGAAGAGGTGAACGAGTCTCCGGTATATAAAAGGAGACTGGAATCTGTGAAATCGGTTTGGCTTTGTGCGAGAAGACAGGTAATAAATAGTATAGCCGGCTATTACTTAACGTCAAACGCGGTTGTTTGTAGGGGCGGAGGAAGGGAGGGGGGGGGGGCGGCGGCAGCGGCGGGGGACCAGTTTCGAATTTTAGCACTCGTTTCGCGCGAGCGAACGCGCCCCGCGGCTCCTTCATAAATCCTCTTGGTACTCTTCGTCCTCTCGTCTTTCTCGCACTCTTTCACCAAGATTCTTTGGCCTCTCAAACAATTTAATTACCACACGCGCGGTCAGCAAACCATAGGCGATTCTTTGTGTCGCCGCGCGAGCGCTCGCGCGCGCGCGCTCACGGTTCGACTCTATTCGAACAAACTATCCCGCGGGCGGACCAATCATCTCTTTCTATCTATATGGCCCAGGTAAAAAAGGTATTTACCACTCTACGGATCTCAGCTTTTTCGTCTATCGTTCGCCACGATAAACTCAAAAAAATATAACTATGCATGCGTTTTTTCTTCTTCTTTTTCCAGTCGTCCTTGTAACTTGAAAAATCTACATTCGTGTCTGCCAAGTTTCTTAAAATGCTGCTGCCTTAATAAGGATAATTTACTGTATTCGATCGTCATTCAAGATGGCAAACGAGTCTGTGCGTAATTACGACGATCTCTATGATTTAAAACACACGAATGGACATACCGAAGACACGAAATTCGCATCGAAAATCTCTTTTGCATTTTTAGTTTTTTGAATTTTTTTGTTTTTTTTTTTTTATCATCTTTTCAACTTCGATCTTCCGTCACTCGATTTTGTTCCAAAGTTGCTGAAATATTCTGCGATAATTGGGAAAATGAGGCTTTACTCTCGGCATCGGCAAAGATTCGACACAATATGGCGATGGCCATACGAAGTCGGTGGAACGAAAAAAATTGTCACGCGGCGGGAGAATATATGCGGCGGCTTCTTTTTCTCCCATACGTAAAAATCGTCGCGCGAAATAAATTATTAACACACGCCTGTGAGCTACACTTGGGATAGAGAGAAGAAACGAGGGAAAAAAAAAAAAAAAAAAAAAAAAACTGAAGAGAAAAATAATATAAAAATATGAAGAAAAAAAGAGGCGGTAAAGGAAACGTCGCGTTTGCATTTTTGTGAGTCTGGACACGTGTGGTTCTAAGGAACGAGGAGAATCTCCTCAGCGTTGGTCTTTTCTCGTCTCTTTTGCTGGCTCCTCCTTATAAAAGCTGCTTTCTGCCTCGCGCTCGTGCGTCGTCTTCTTTCGTTTTGCGCTAAATTACATGAGACCTCGGACGCACATATGTGCATTTTAACATCCCTCCCACCTTCTCACTCTCTCTCTTTTTCAATGAAAAAATTATCAAAAAACGTTCAATAAAAGTCTGCGATTCTTATGAAAGACAAAGGAAAAAAGTCGAGATTGAGAATGAAAGAAACCAGCAACGATACTAGAATGAATCCGAAGCGGAAAAGCCTCGAGCTAATCAACCGTAAAATTAATCCAGCAATTATTGAAACGACTAATTTGAATTTAAATTGTAAAAAAAAAAAAACCCAGCTCGAGGCCAAAGTTTATCGTCGAAAAAGTTCGGCGACTTCCCGGTCAACGATTTAAAGTTCGCCTTCGTATAGGCGTCTCGCTTTTTCGAGGCGCTGGTCAATATTCTCGAGAAGCCCTCGCCTGGGCCAAGATCACAGCAGGAAAAGATCGATTTTCCCACGGTCTTTGGCTATAAAGTTTCGGTATTTTCGATGTTACGAGAGAACGAGGTGATATTAAAAGGGCCGGATGGAAATTCAGCGGAGCTGAAGACCGCGTACGGCGTATACATACATCCACGATCGTATGTGTGGAAAAAAGAAACAAGTGAGAAAAAAAAGAAGCTAAAAAAATTCAAAGGGTACGGAATGGTTTGTTTGAATATATACTTTAAGCGCATACCGAGATAAATCACCACGTGCTTTGAAAGATCCATCCCTGGACGGGAGTGGACAGCCAATATTTGAGATCAGTTCAAACAGAGGCTGAGCCTGAGGCTCCGAATGAGTTTAGCTACTCGAGCACGATCTCAGAAAATTGATTTTCCGTTCTTCATAAGACTCGTTATTTTGACTCTTTTCTTTGGATGAAAACGTCTAAGAATGGAGCAAAAATCGATCAGGAAGCTTCGAGTTATTAAATATTATCGACATATAAAAAAAATTCTGCGGATGGAGCAGAGATGCCGCATATATATATAGTGGGGGAAAGTCGAAGATGTTCGTGCCGAGAGAATCCTTTTGAGTTCGTTAACGCCATTCTGACATGCTGCTCGGTTATACAGGCGTCGGCTTCGTTGCAAGCCTTTAACGAGGAGTCGCCAACAAAAGGACGTAAAACAAGAAGAGGGCGGGGGGAGGCAGAAAAAAATGAGAACTGAGGATGAGAGAAGAGGAGAGGAGGAAGCAAAACAATCGTTCAGAAAGAATTATTCTTTCGATTGTTTGAATACCATTTTTTTTTTCCATCATGAGTGTAGGAACATGTATATAAATGGACCTAAACCGTGCAGATCCAAGAAAGACCCACATCTACCCAGAGATTCGATGGTCGAGAATGAACGAGAGAAGTGCCCCGGGAGAGCGCTCGAGAGTTCCAAAAGAGGTACGGAGTCGAGAGGGTAAAGCACGAAAGGTTGGAGCAAAGAAAAATAAATGGACGGTTGGTCAGCAATTTAGGCGATCTATCAGCGGATTGTGGCCCCTCCCTGATCGTCGCTTATTTCCAATCTTGTTGATGCTGATGGTGTTCTCGCCACCTCACGTATACCGTTGACTTGTACTTCGACTGGTCTCATCTCCTCGTCCCTTTCGAACCTTCGATTCTGAACCTGACAGAGAGACGTTGCCGAAGAGCTCAGAATTTCCGAGTTCAAAGTGGCAGCATCATCACCGCTGAGAACGTAGTTATCGAAGTGCGAAGTTAATAACTAACAAGATTTTAGAAATTTTCGATAAAATGAAACTCGAAGTGGCTGCCATAGTTGGGGTGGTAAGAATGAGTCGGAAGCTAATAAAATCGAGTCTCCGTGTCATGAAAGACGAGAAAGTGACACGGAGGCTGTATAGAGAAGAGGGGAATAGTGTGAGATGAGAGAAGCTAAAGATGAGGAAGGAGAAGAAGATGAGAAAAGGCGGCGAGACGCGGTGACGAGTGAAGTGCTCGCGCTGGTCGTTGTCGTCCTCGCGAGCATGGGAAAAGGCCACCAGATTCATTGACTCGGGTCCGAGTTGGCGCGAAGGTCCCGCCCGGCCACTGTGTGTGTCTTCGTTCTCCATTGTTCCATTAAGCTCTAAACGGGGAGAAGAGGGGAGGAGGAGGAGGAGGAGAGTGAGGACTCTCCCTGACGGCGCGAATCGTCTCTGTCTCTCCCATCAAATCCATCTCTGTCTATCCTGTATCTCCATACAGTTTTATGGGGCCTTAAACAAATCGTTTCCCTTCTATACGAGAGAAAGAGAGAGAGAGAGAGAGAGAGAGAGTATGCGTTCTCGGCAAGTCGCGGTTTTGACTCCTAAGATATGCTCACCGCGTTGTAGCGCTCATATAACTGCTTGCTACATGAAATAAGAGCTGATTGACAGAAAGGCATGAGCCCCGGATCTGTTTACGCGTCAATCGAGTCTTTCTTATTCGCATCAGGATCATTTGCTATATATATCTGTAATAACGCTGCAGATATGTAGCAAAGATTCCGCGTGTAACTCCCTCGCACCACGAAACAAGACCAGTCAGACTCTCCAGCAGTCTTCCTCTCACATATTTTATTTCTCTTATTTTCTCTGTCTCTCACTCTCTCGTTCTGAACACTCAGCAAAGACAACGAAGGATTAAGTAATTATTCCCGACGATTCTTATTTCGGACTGCTCATTTAGTTACTTGCCCATTTCGCTCGAGCAATTCCAGGCCTCGTATTTCATAAAGTATGCACACCCGGCGGCTAAAAATTGCTATGGGAACCGCCAACTTCTTCGTAACCTCCCGATAATTGACTGAGTAAACTGTCTTAATGATCTCGTTGGGGGCGACGGTTTAACGTGCCAGAAGCAATAATACTTTATCGCCGAATCAAACGAGAGATACGTTACGCCATATTTTGATGGAGGAAGTATGATTTAGGAGGGCCTGAATCATCATCGAACCAGCGAAAACAAAGTCCGTGGAAGTTTTTGGGTTAAGATTCCTTTAGGAGGAGAGATGGCGAGAGGTTATTAACCGGCAGTAGGTTCATCAAGGTTCCGCAAGGATTTGTGGGGTCTAGCGAGAACGACAGGACACTGGTCCTGCTGCTGTCTTGTGCTCGACTGCTCGCGATGGAGGATGAACCGTCAAAAGACGTCGGACCGGTCATTCCACTTGGCTTGTCATTGGTCTCGCGCGCTATCAACATTCGTTTTACTTCCTTCCAAAATTGCCCATAAGGTGGGAACGCTTGGATATGGCCCCCTTGGGCCATTATGACCTTGGTGGATCGCGGTTGGATTGGAAAGAGAAGTTGATCGCACACGTGTGGCGGAAAAAGGAAAAGGATCTGAACGCGTTGGGCGTTGTTGCTGGGCCACAGGATGAGAAAGAACCTCCCGCAGACACGTGTATGTGTATGCGAAATGTGTAAGTTGGCTGATGCTCGGAGAAAGAAAGAAGAAGAAGAAGAATAAGAGGCCAGGCGAGAGAGGGAGAGGAAAATATGTGTGAGGAGAGCGCCCTCTCTGAGGGCGACTCGGAACAGTGCCGAGATACGTCGGCCTCGTGGATGAAAGAGCATACAAGCAGGAGAGCAAAAATGAACAAGCAAAAGGGTAAGAAAGAGTGAGAAGAACATGTGAGCCCGAAGTCGGGAGTGGCCAAAAGTGCCGGTGGTCCAAAAGCAATGGCGCTGTGTCGACTACGTTGGCGGGATCGCGAACCGCCCAGCACGCGATATAGAGATTCTCCTTTTCTCTTCTCCATGCCTGCCAGGGTAATCTTCCCCCATATGTTACCACCGACAACCCTCTGCTTTTCGGCGGGCCAGTGAAACGCCATTGAAATCCTGCTTCCCATAATATTCCCATAAATAACGAACTAGAATAGGGTGTAGGCCAGAATCTTTCGTAATTGCGAACCATCAATGGGAATTGACAGGAATGCAGAAATTTGCATGATTGTAGCAATCGATTCGACCCGGCTCTTCAATAGCTCAAAAATTTCGAGTTTTGAATAATTTTTTAGTTACTTCTATCGTGTTGGATCTTCCGATCCCCAAGAGCACTCATTTTCTTTCAAGTTTTCGGTCTCAACAGCAAAAACTCGAGAAATTAGTTGAAAAAAAGTGCATCGCGTTGAATATATATAGAAGACAAAAATAAACTCTCGTTCCCCCGGACTCTTTGCAACCATAAATTGCTCAGCGATCAAACACTGAATCATAATTCCAACGAATCGATAATCTGCGTCACGGATGCGTAGAAGCCTTGGTTTAACGATTGCATCAAACTGATAATGCTACGTAGATACGCGTGTCAAAGTGCCGCTATCCCGAGTGTGTTCTTCCGCTCTCGATCAACGCCAACACGAAACACTATATGAAACTTTGAACCCTGAACGCATGCAGGAAACATCAAAGCAGTCTCTTCTAATCTGCTTATGTATAACTGAGATAATTGGGCCATGATATATTCCATCAATTACCGGCGTTGTTCACATCTGAATATGCGATACCTACTCAAATGCCTTCACTGAGGAATGCGAACCTGACATGGGAAAGTCTTTGAGATTAAGGGATGGAGTCCTTCCTACGAAATGATCGATCTTCAATTTTACTTTGATACCTGTGCCGAGGGACAAGAAGAAAGATGAAGCAGAGTATACGGCAATAAAGCATATTCTTTTCTTTGCCTTCTCATGCACTTATTCCAGATATGCGCAGTGTCTTTTGCTCGGTGTTCATCGTTTTTGAAAAAAAAACGACAGTGAGAATGAGAAAGCGAAAGAGAAAGAGAGAGGGAAAGACAACCACGAAGCCGTAACGTTCGAGGACCATGAAGACCACGGGGCACACACCATCATCACCTATTCGCAGTGAAGATCGGCCACATCGACCAACACAAGGAAGACCCAGGAGGACCAGGCAACCCCTCTTCCACTGTGCATGTGTATGCGTGAGGCTCGTGGAACCGCATTCCAACTCGAATCCTTCTCATGAATGTGAACCACGATATATGTATACATATATGTATATAGGAATAAGGCTGAAAGAGGTCCTCTGGGTGGCAAGCTTATTTCGGCAGGTAAGGCTGGACAATGGCAGAGGCGCAGGAAAAACATTCGCCGAAGGACTCGTGTGGTATAAACTTTCTCGAACATCCAATAACATGAATTGATACACAATGATTGATCAATGTTCATGCCTTCATGTGTTCATTTCCTAGGAAAATTTTCGTCTCAATGCGGCTGTAGTTCCGGCAATAGTAAATTTCCGGCGAGGGGAAACAGAAGTTTAGATAACTTGGTTGGTCCTTCGAAAAAATGGTTCTGAATGATTCGTTATGATTAAAATGTACCTGAGGCGGTCGTACAAAGTTTCAAGGCGCCGTAGATTTAAAGCGGTCATCATAAACACACTTTCAGACATTGTTACAGAGCGGTAGATGCTGCAAAAGTTCGATCGCAAAAGCGCAATTAAGATCTTATTAAGGAAATCCCGAAGAGTCATTCCTCATGGTATAAGGTTTGCTTTGCGGGGCGCGCGTTGGCGAACCTTCCGTCCAATTTAATGACTCGATGCGTAAATCAAGTCTTCTTTCTTTTCTTTGTATCTTTTGCCTCTCCTCTCTCTCTCTCTCTCTCTCTCTCTCTCTCTCTCTCTCTCTCTCTTTCAGCCTTCCGCTGAATCTCCTTTTCGCAACTTCTTTGCCTATTTTTATTTTTTCTTCCTCTCAAATCCTCGAGGTCGTATTTCTCGGGGAGATTCTTCTTTTGAAAGAGCGCAATAACATTGGGACGTGTTGGCTGTTACGCCGAGTTTCTCACGCCGATAATTATCACCGTACAGTGTATTTCTTCCTGTCTCTCAGTCTCGTTTGACATCGGTGCGTCATAGAAATGAAACGGGGAAAGTGTATGCGCCAGCGCGATAACAGATGATCATTGTCGCAGCATCTTTTTGCATATATCCAACAGAGCCGAGTTCAACTCTTTTTGTATTTTCAAAACTTTTGTATCTCCTGCAGTTGTCTCTTGTTAATGGACTCCCTACTTTACGAGCTCATGCAATTAACAACCTGAAAAGAAAAGACGTGGAAGACGAAAAATGTGGGGAGTCTTAAATGGTACTGTAAACACGTGATCAATGACGAGAAGCATCAAGGTAAAGTACCGACAAGAAGAACAAACCGTTCCCAACGGACATGGTCTTCATCGAAATATAGCTCGAGATTTTCGAAAAATAGTTATTGTTTGAAACGCTTAGGAATCCTAGCAACGTTTGGATCGTGTTAGAGCAAATATTCTGATCTTGAAGTGGATTCGCGATATGTTTGGGTCACGAAAAAAGGAGTTTTGGTACTCGGTGTTTTTCGAAGGTGCGAGCTCGAACGTTCGAATAAATTAAATCCTTACCAAGAATCCACTAACGACCCGGTACCGGTGCCGCTGTTATGTACAAGCTGCCGAATCCTTTCCTTCTATCTTCCACCTCCTGCCCCTTTCAGTCCCATCTTTGCTCCTTCGAATTTCCCCTGGTCAACGTTCAAAGGACTTTTAAAGCTGCACACCGAGCACGAATATCCGTGTTTTCTATTTCTTTTTTTTTTTTATTCAACAACCATCTTGAGTCTCGATGAAAGATTCTTTCTATGGCTGTCACGGAATCTACTGTGGCAAAAGTTTATTTGAACGTGAAAGATGTTAGTGAAAGTCTGCGAATGAGCGTTCACGTTATTGAGTCATTTGAATGAATTAAACGACTCTCTTTCCATCGGTTAAATGTGTGTGACATAGCGGTACAAAAGTCCTCAATCTCCTCTTCATTCGAAGAGAGCTGATAAGATAAAGTTTTATTTGTATATTCATGTATAATACGGTTGAGAATGTTTCTCTCGGCAGGGCGCGCACTGACACGCTTCGGGCGGTTCTCATGTCCCTTTTTCATCGTCTTTGCACCCTCAACTGCTATCTCCTTACTTGGTATATAAGCGAATAAAATACGATGTATACACCATGTTTTGAATATATATATGTGCGTCCTGAGAAACGCCAACGCGGCCGCCGCGATCCTCCTTCCGGGCGAGAAAGCCCGCTATTGCATTCGTCCTGAATGAGAAAATGGAGGGGGGGAGCAAAAGAGAAAGAGGGTAAAGAAACGATCAAATATATACAAGAGAGGGCGGGCGGGGGGCCCTGGGCGAAGCTCGTTTGCGTCCCACGAGCTTCTCGAACTCCTTCACGGCAGCCTGAAATATTTTCTCCCCTTATACCTGGCCTCGCCTCCCTTCGGCAATAAAAGGGAATGAAGCGGAGAAATCGGCTGAAATATGGACCACCACTTCGGACACGGGCTATTCCAATGAGCGTATATGTTCTATACTCTTAACAATCTTTACAATTTATGTTATCGAGGATTGGGTGTATAAATCGACGTTGAAAAATAGTCAGTGCGGATACGTTGTTGATGTATTTGTAACGAGAGCTCTTCGTGCGCTTTAAATATCGATCAAGGACGTATCGTGTCTCACGTGGATCTCACATGATGCGTGACAAAAAGTTTATGCAACGCGTTTGAGATAAAGAAGAAAGGCCAAGTGGGGGGGGATTGATTTCACGTATCATCGCGTATCTGTAAAATGTAACTTCGGTCTGGTCTCGAATGTGTACACGAGTTCGAGGAGAGTAGCGCATTATTACAGACAGGCGAATAGAAGTGAGAGAATCACCGAGGCATAAGAGCGAGAGGGTAGAAGTGCATACTGAGGATGAGAAAATAAGAAAGACAAACGAGTCTGTGCGCATCTCGAGAACCGCAGTGAATCACCTTGCGAAGGTGGCTCTCGCTGGTCGTGAGCTGTCCACGGTTACGTATACTCGTTGCCTGCTCAGACAACGCGTATACCCGACCAATTCCTACGGGATCCCCTCTCACCTCCCTCCTTCCCTCCTTCTGCCTGCCCCTCCCTCCCGAATCCTTCTTTGCACGTGTAAATATTCGTGTGAGCACGCACTTGCGCGCACACACCAAAAGAGAAACAGCGAACTCAGGAGAGACGCGCCGCATACCTTTGGTCCCCTCTGTTATTCCTTCCCCAACCCCTTGTTCTCACTCTCCACGGCTCTCTCTTCTCTTCCTTCGGTTATGCTCACTGGTACCGGCAGCTCTCTTTTGCTCCTGTTAGGTCTGCCTGCCCGGCCTCTTGTCTCAACCGAAACCTCACTCCCCCGCGCGCTTCGGGCACGGTGACCAGACCTTTAATCCAATCTCTGTGGGCCCACAAGCACACCGGCAACCATTGCCAACCCACATACACGCGATCCTTCCAACTGTTAAACCGTTCTATATACATACATGTATACAAGACACGGGTGTAGCGCATGGGGCCAGCATCCAGCGCCCTTTAAAACCTGGATCGGTGGGATTCTGTTCTCCAACGATCGCTTCACCGATCCCCCGAACCCTGAATTCCTCGCTCATACCTCTCTTCGCTTTTCTACACGCCATCTCTTATACACCACCGGTACAAAACGCTCTATTCAATTATTACGGACATTGCTCAATGATAGATATACTCGTGTGCACATATAATGAAACGAGATACCTATTTTTTTTTACCCCTAGGAGGTCTTACTTTCGAGTTTGCATTCAATCTCGTTTACACTGAATTACGGAGTTAATAATCCAGCGGATTGTCCGCTTACGTAGTATAAAGTACGCGTCACGCGAGGCTTTTCATTCATGTGATTCGACGTAAGTGGCCGCCGTCTATCGGACGTCTGCTGCGTGAAAGAAACACACGTTCGGGCGTGTGATTCAGTGTCTCGAGGTCGATTAATTAAGCTTGCCTCACCCGGCACGTAACTTTTACAGGCGTGTGTATCAAAACCATAAATGCCTGATTGGAAAATTGCGCAACTTTTGCGTTATAAGCCGGATTGCATGGTACCGAGTTCCGAGATTTGAGAGCTCTAATGAACTAGGCAGCTTGATCAGCACGAGTTCCAGTTGGATCAACAAAGATCATCCGCGTATTCATATTCGGACCTATGAGCAGAACCAAAATGGAACTTTTATCGCAGTGGAATCTTCGAGCGATGCCCCCCCAGTGGTGGGTCCCCCATGACGGTTCAGTTGTAAACCGTTATCCAAATTCGGGTCTCAAAAAATCTAACACGGCGTAGCTCTGAGCGACTACCAGGAATACCAATGAAGGATTTTGCAAAGGCCTCATCTCTATCGATGACATCTAAGGACAACTAAAGTTCCATCTCATCCTGCGCCGCAAATACGTATGTCCACCCGGCTAATCCAGTTTGACCTATCAAGCTTGCAGCAATGGGAAACAAAAAAAAATTCGCTGCAAGACCAGTTGAATGCGGCATTTTCAAACTCTCACCTTCTAGCTTATTTTAAAGGATAACACGTATAGAGGTCCCGCGAGACCAACAACAGGCTCGTTTTCGAGAAACGGCCAGGCCCCCAAAATCTTTCTTATACACCATACACCAAGGTATATATCTCAGAGAGCAAAGAAAAGGCCCAAGGTGGGCCAAGAGGTGGACCATGGACCCACCACACCACGGGATACTCGGACTCTTTTCACTCTCTTCCTTGATCCTCTCTGCAAAACCCACCACTACCTAAACCACCATCTTACACACGCACGTACTATCTTTCTCCCTCTGTTTCCTGTTTCACCTTTCTTCGCTTAGTTTTCCTCTCCCTTGTATACATCCCAGACACCACCACCAAATCGCGACGTGGTGGCGGCGGCGGCGCAGCATCCTTTAATATCTCTCGCCGGTCCAGCTCTCCTCGCCTCCTCTCTCACCCTACACCCTCGATAGCATCTTGATGGAATGCCTGCAGGATAGGTACCTGCCGCATTGTCGGCGCTCTCTTCTTTTGCTACCTTTCTCACCCCCTTGGATTGCATCTCTCTCTCTTCCATTTCCCTTTCTTCCTTTATGCTCTTCTTCTTTCTCGTCTTCTTACTTCGCGCACCCCAGCTCCTAACAATCTTTTTCCCCACTACCGTATTATTATTTTGTATGTATGTATCCATACGAATGTAGGTTCTTTGCCACGCTGTTGGACACACGCGATACCGACTGTATCCATACGTACATATAAATCACCACTTCCCAACCCTCCTATCATTCGTGTCCTTTTTTCTTCTGTATACCCTCATCCAATGTCTTATAGACTTGGATGACTTGAGAATTGGTCTCGATAAATTCGATTCCAAAACTTGCATTTATACTCAAATGAAAATTGCTAGATCGGCGACTTTTATCAAAGCACTTCAATGAATAACCTCAATTAATCCACTACAACGGATTAATTTCCAGTAAGACTGCTTCTATTGCGGATGAGCTAGAGACTCTGAAGGGTAATTCTCAAGATGTGCGATAAAGCAAGCTCGGCAGGGAAAGGAATGGCTGGTTTTTTGGGTTAATGAAACATTCCGATTGGCAGGGTTAACAGCCTGTTATGTCATCAAAGATAAACGAAGTTCAAGAAAATTCCATACTTCGTCGTTATCATCATATCTTCCATTCTTGATTGATCAGCGATACAACTGAATGAAAGCCTTACGTAGAAAATAATCGGCCGTCCATAGCAGTCGTATGCGATCAAATGGTCGTTTATTCATCAAGAGGCAAGTAAAAATATGGAAGGATCGGTCAATT
This sequence comes from Campoplex capitator, assembly GCA_037576405.1. Classification (NCBI taxonomy): domain Eukaryota; kingdom Metazoa; phylum Arthropoda; class Insecta; order Hymenoptera; family Ichneumonidae; genus Campoplex; species Campoplex capitator. The sequence goes on along the minus strand of JARBWI010000485.1, from coordinate 1,081,454 downwards.
GCAAGGTGTTTCCGATCCACCACTTGTTCCCTGTGCAAACGCACCTGCTGCTCTTTTTCCCATCCCACTATAATCGCATTTATGCGAATTATGCTCGTTCTTAAGTATGAGTTTACTCACTGTACAGAATTATTATAGTGACGTTTTGTTGACTCGTAGATTCCAGGCTGAACGCTCGCGATCTTATAGCTGCTTCTCGTAGCTCGGTTGGAAAAGCAATGGAGTCCCTCGGCCATGTAGGCGCGATGGAACTACACACACGGTTGAAATATCGTTGGGAAAAAAGCGAGTTTAACTTTTAGGAATTCTCGGACTTCTCCCGCATCTCCTGTGATAGAAAGCGAGGGTGGGAGTTAAAGGGCCATCGTGGCACAGTGACGACGGCCAGTGGGGGAGAGAGGATTCAGAGGAGCTATAACGCATCTATGCGGGAGATAGGTTCGGCTCGGGTGAGTCGGGAAACGAGGAAAAAAGGGGAGCTTGGATTGTGGCTTAACATAGTACGTTGGTCGTGGTGTAGTGGTAGTGAGAATGATGGCGGTCTTGTATAGAGGGACAAACAACTGGGGGGGAAGTCAGAGAGCGTGGATTTGATGGTGGGCCACAAAAATCGTTGCGTCGATGGTCAGGGTTCTGGTCTATGGATGGGGGGAGGGGGGGGGCAAGATTTCTCTGGGATCTTACACTTTCGATTTCTTTCAACCTCGACCGGCTATTTTTTTAATTTTCTCGTTTTTCTGTAGATTCGAATTTCCCAGTATATGGTAGACAATCTAACCGAAACGACCGTACTACATGTACGTACAGTTTGTAACAATTAGATATGCACCGCGGACGTTGAGTGGGTGGGGCATCTTGCTGAAGTGAAGAATCGTCCGTTCCACTACCAGCACCATAGTAGCCCCTTATCTTTCGTCGGTTTTTCTAGGCCCCGGCATGGGGCAACTAGGAATGAATAAACAGTGGTCACTCTGCTGCGAGCGATACTAATCTACCGTGGCTCGGATGATAACTGACCAGAACAACGCCAGGAAGTCTTTTGAACGCGGATGTTGACGGGGAAACGGATAAAAGTTTGGAAGACTGATATATGGTTGAAAAATGATTTTCCTCCTATATCACGGTGCCAACAGAATTTTTAACATCCTGACTAGGTTGAGCTTTTAGTAACGAAAACGAAAAAGGGGAACAAAAACATGGTAAATAATGATGAGCAACCTAGACGCTCCACTTTCAATGTTCGCGTTCAAGTGACTGCGTTTGTCAAAAAGATGATTGATCAAAGGCTCCCTTAACTCGTAACATATTATTCTTGTATAACGCATCGTTTCCCGTTTTTTGGATTAGAATCATGAACAAATGAAGATGCCAGGATGCTCCAGTAACGAAAGATTCTTGAGCCCAGAAGTCAGTGCACTAAAGGGACTCGAGAGAGAGAGAGAATAAGGTGACAAGCGAGCGAGGTATACCAAAGACGGAGCAAAGCCAACCACACTGTGTCTGCGATACCTGTTCGCGCCTGGCTCCCAAGGAGACCGCATTCCTTTCGTTTCAGCGCTTCTTTCGTCGCCATTCTTACGAGAGAATCTCGTCAGAAAGCGCGTTTCAGTCGATATCTCTATTCCCTGTTTCTTCGTACCTTTAAAGCAGTTTAAACGATCACTCGATGACTAATTCGAAACATTTTGTGCAGATATAACCCCATTTGAAAAGTTGACGACAACGTTCTGATATTCATCAACATTCGTTGATCTCCCTATCGGTCACAGGAGAAAGCAAGTCGTCTGCTTTGGTGACCTTGAACTTTAACCTGCCCCGCTGGTTTAACACAGTTCCACCTTGTCCACATCCAGGGCCTTTTCCCTGCTCGTTGCTTCTTAGAAGGTCACACTACATTATGTATTTCAAGACGTGGACTCCCCTACTTCCTTTACCGAAGGTTTTTATCACGTGTTTCCCCTCTTCGTGCCTTTAATATATAACCCGTAACAGCATGCACAGGTGATAAAGTTGGCTGGTCATCAGCCAATCTTGGATGAGCAATTCACTCTGCTGGAGAGAGAGAGAGAGAGAGAAAGAGCGAAAACGATAGAGAAATGCTCATGCCAATTACCGTCTCTTTTGATCAGAATTCTCCCCGTACTAGAGACTCCTTTGAGCCAGACAATCCCTACAGGTATGGCGGCAACCTCGAACGAATTAACGAGTGTTCCCTAACCGTGACTTCCAGTTAAGCTTGTAGAAGCTCAACTCATAACTACCATCAATATCCTGTAAGACGTTGTGGCCTAACGTATGAAAATTCAATTTGAATTCAAGGAACGTTTGCTACTCAAATTGGGTGAAGATCTGAATGATTTTCACAGGCACCTTCATATTGTAAATATAAAAAAAAAATAAAAAAAACTCTAGTTTTATTCATTTATTACTTAGAGTCTCAGCTTGTTTGCCTCGTTTATTACCTTTGAGATCAAATACACGTAGAAATTAAAGTTTCTCAACTTAAAAATTAGCGTGGTAAAGATCTAGAATTTCATGGTATATGCAGCCAGAGGTCGAAGCAATATTTCGAGGCTCGAGTGGAGCATAAAATTAATTTACACCTTTTTCAGAGCGTCGAAACCTCTCCCGTAAAGGTATTTTTGTATACACAACACTAGGTATGAAGAATCCAGCAGGTACAACGAAGCTGAAACACCTGACTTTCGTATAGTCATATTAAATCCTTCAAAGTTACCCTTGCCTCGCTACCCATGCTTGATTATAGTGCAAAAGGCCTTCCACCGCCACAACCAACTCCCATGGAAGCTGAATAGCTCAAGCGCGAAACTCTGAAAGCTGCTGGAGTAGCTCCCAAAGGCTTTATCCATTCGTCCAAAGACCGATACAACAACAGGCTCGAATTTCTTTTTCTTCTTTTCATTTCCCTCCCACCCCCCTCTCTCAATCTCTCACTCTTTCTCTCTTCCTCTTTTACTCCCTTCTCCGTTAGTCTCTCGATTAGTGGGTAGTAAATTCCCAGGGGGATGATTAGAGGTCGGCTTCAGGACGAAGGCTTGTTACAACACGACAGGCTTCATATTCCATTTCCAAGATCGAAATAACTTAGGAACCCCTTCCAACCCTATTTTCCCTTTCACTCTCTCTCTCTCTCTCTATCTTTTCTCTTTTGTAATGTTTATCTTCCCCCCCCCCCCCCCCCCCCAGTGCAATCTCAATTTATAGTTTATTATCATTTACATTTGAATTAGTATCGAGTTTATAAAGTTTTTATAATAAAAAATATAAAAATGGGTTTGCAATTCATTCGAAAATCGTTCTTTTTAATAAATGAATGAATCAAAAGTTCAGTTTTCTTTCCCAACTGCGAAATAAGTTTGAAGAAACCTGAATATCGAAAAATTCTACTACGTAGTATTCGGCCTCGAGATTGAACGCTGCACGAGCAAAATAATTGCAAACTGCAACTTTTTTGCAAACTCGACACGATTGCGACAAGCTTTGAGAGAAAAAAAATAGTATGAGACCGAATTCCTGAAACGATATGCGACGTTGTTTCGCCCGAAGAAGGTATAAAAAAAAAAAAAACGTTTCGAGTTACCAATCCAAGGATTTATAGTACGGAGTTTTTGCTGCGAAAATAAAAAAACGATACGAGCAGGTATTTAAATGGTTTCGTGCCATCGAAATTGTGTCCCACATTTATCGTTCATCGAGAGTTGCCAATCGTTAGAAATACACGTCGGATTATTGTGTTTTCTTTTTTTTTCTTTCGTTTTAAAATTTAATCGTTCGGTTAGTTTCTTTAGAAACGTAAGCATCATAGTTTTATTGCATTTATTTATGAGGCGCACCCTGTTTCCGAAATTTTGTCCCCTCTATGACTCGCGAGGTATGCGACACTCGAGACAGATACTCCGAAAATGTTCGTCACACGCGTATATATGTTCATATGGACTTTTCCAGACCGAATCAACCAGAATTTGGGTTCGAATCATTAGGAAAAATGTTTCACTTTTTTAGGAGGGAAGTTTTGAGACTTTTTTTTCAAATAAATCTGTAAATCGGGAAATCGGAGTCGCACTCCCGACTCTGGAAACAAGTTGACAGGAAATTGAAGATTGACCAAGTGACTCGAGTGATGTAGAATTGCCCATGTATAACGAAGGACTTCTCGGTAATGTAGCCAAAGATTCAGGGGAGAGCAAGAGAGAGAGAAAAAAAACCCTCGTAGAAAAAAAAACAAACCTCAGATAATTAGAATGCGCGTAACGTTTATGGAAATGTCTTGTCGTTGAAATGCTAACTATCTCGCACACTCGAGCTTGAACGTTCGAGCTGGATGAGAGATCCTTTGTACGACCCACGAAAATCACGAAATTACAAAGCAATAGAAGCAGCGGATAGAACAAAAAAAAATCCAGATAACTCACTATCCTCTATTCGAATTTTTTTTTCGTGGCATTATAAATTTATTTAAAATGATAAAAAAAACTAACTTTTCCAAAACAAAATGCTTTCGAATATTTGCTTATTCAAATTTTCTACAAATACTGTAAATTCGAGAGTAAATTCCATATTCAATCTAATTTAATTGGATTTTTCCTTCAATATTTCTTGTCGCACGTTTGCATAATGAAATTTTATATTGTGTATGGAATTGCAACTGCAAAGCTCTGCGGGTTCATGGCATTCTTGCTTGTCAAGGCCACAGCAAAGACGATTAACTCTCAATGATGCAAAATTGCGAGTACAGAAGAGCTCCTCGAACGAAAATGAAAGACAAGCAGGAAAAGAAAGAGAAAAAACAAGATTGAAAAAGAGGTGAGAAGAGCACCGAGTGAAGATTTGCGGAGTGTGGTTCATTGTGAGAGAGAGAGCGAGAGAGAGGGGGGGGGGGGAGGCCTCACGCTAAATAATAACGTTGGATAGCTCTCGTTGTGGTTCGGCCATATGGCGTGCATTTTGATTAATTGCAGCAACGAAGCATCGGGCTCACCTGTGCTGTTGAAAGCAACCTCATGCATCCAACAACTCGCTTTCGCACGTAATTTCATCATCGGTTGCGCATCAAAATTACTAATATTTAATTATTCTTTAAAAATCAATCGGAAACGAAATTTCATTGAATATCTCATTGGAGATTCGATCGAATCAAAATTTTAGAATAATACATTACATATGTTTTTCATTCCATGTTGAGAAACCAAATAAACTGATGAAGAAAAAATAATTGCAGCATTCAAAAGCCTGAACCTTTTCGAACAAAATGAATTATTTTTTTTTTTTTTTATCGTATGACGACGATGGATGGATGAACTATGAGCGAGAATGTGAACCAAGTTGTGAATTCCACACGTGGGTACTGTGAATCACGTGACGTCAGCTAATCGGAGTGGGGAAACGGCGCTACGCATGCCCAACTCGGTGCGCCAGCGCAATAGTCCAGTTCGCCGTCAACCGCCGTCGCGGCTACATCGGCCACGATGGAACTGGCGTATCTGATGCGTTACGTCTCTAACGTATCCTCATGTATTTTTCAGCAAAACTTCCATGGCCGTGATCACGAAATTATAAAATGATTTTCTCCATTCACATTCGTAATTTTTGTGTGCTCCCAAATTTTATTTAATAGCTAGCAACCAACAGTTGAGGGGCAGCAACAAAATAAGTTATTTTAATGACTGAAAATTGACACGAACATTGGATTAGTTAAAATATTTTATTGACCAATTTATTTTTAAATGATTCATTACGAAAATAGAGAATATTTCACTTAAAGCATCGCATCGATCGATAGAAAACTTTAAGGAGCTCAACAAATATGAAAAATTATTTGGCCAAAAATATTTTTTCCATTTACTCGATAGTAATGACCGATGATTTGAATTTTGTCGCAAAATATTACAAGATTCTAGATAAGAAGCGATATGTTGAATTAGTTGAGTTGACACGAAGGGTCAAACGCAAATGACGTTCGTGTCCTCTGTTCGGTGGGAAACGTAGCACTAATGTAGAGCCATTATTCAATGTACTTGAGGCCAGATGTTCTGGAATTTATTATCTATTTTATAAACATGTGTATATCCATGTATATCGATGTATATAATCAGGTCGATTCTTTCGGTAATTAGGGAACAAGAGTGAGAGTAAAAAAAGAGGGATCTTTGTAATCAGTTTCATGGTGGGAATTTGGTAGGATCTTTCGAGAGATACGAACAGGGGGGGGGGGGGGGGGGCAAAACACATCATCGGCACGCTAATCTCAACTTTGGCCCTCGAGCGATAAATTTGCTTAGACTCTGCGAATTTACGGTCTAACTTTCTCTCTCTCTCTCTCTCTCTCTTTTTTTCTATTGAGCTCTCTTTTATTCTCTGCTTTTCTATTCTCCCTTCCTTCCTGCCTGTATCCGTGGACACACACGAACGGGCTAATCGCACGCGAACGAAAATAATGAATGAAAGAGTGGAATCTACTTGTGTAGAAATTCTTTGGGAGACGAATTTAGACATGACGAGATAATCGCCAGAATTCTGGCTAACTTTCGCATATTATATCTTGCTGCAAAGCTTTCGAATATTCCATGTAAAAAAAAAAACAGAAATATTGCAGTGAAATAATATTTAATTTGAAGAAAAATGATTTTATTTGTAGAAAATCTCGATTAAGAAAAATCCTACATAAGCGCTGCCAAAATTAAGCGTCGAAATTACAAATTGATATTTAGGGTGAAAATGACGACGTATTAATAGAAAAAAAAAGAAAAATCGGTCCAAGCTGGTCCAGGTGGCAAGAAAGTATGAAAAATTGGAATTTTTTTTTCTCTCCTCTATTACAGCATCAAAGATTACAAGGCCAGTGTAGGGTAAAATCTATCAGGCATATGACAACGGTATAGACGTTCGACGACAGAGCAGGGAAGGGCAGATTTCGTTAAGGGTCGATTTCGGGTGGCGACCCAAGGCTTTTGCTTCTTAGACGGTTGTGCAAGGCCTCGAAGCTCGTGCCACGAGCAGATGTTGTCATTGTCATGCTAAGGGAATCTTTCCTAGTCCCTGATACCCGTCAAGGGTCTAACGTCTTTCGACCTATCTACTTTTTTCAACTGACCTCTACGAAATTATTTTTCAAGGGCAAGCGTATGTATATTCATATTTTTATAATTATGAAAGACAATCGTGCGTTTATTTTATCAGAGATTATTATTATTTGTGTTAATAAGAAGTGGCGAAGATTTTGTAAAACGTCGTTTAACTTTTTTCCCTCCCTTTTTATCCCTCGACCCTGACTGTCTTTTCTATATTACGTACACGTACATACGTGGTATCGATTTTCTCCCAGCTCGTCGAAGGAACAGGTTTCCTCGATCGAAAAAAAAAAATGATCGGGTTAAAGAGACTTCTCTTTGGTAAAGATCGCGGGGCATGCTTCAATTGAAAAATTGCATGAAGCGATACGTGATCGATTTATTATTTCTTAAATCCGAAGCGTTCTCGTTAGATCGATTCCAGAATATTTTGGAGCGTTTGCGAAAAAGAAGATGGAAAAAAGTGTCGCGATGCCTTAAAAGTGAAATAAAATGAGGAGAAAAAGAAAGCCTAAGAATAAATAATAAAAAAAAAAAAAGTGAGAGCAAGAAAAAATATGAAAATAAAATAAAAGAGAGAAAGAGAAAGAAAAACTGGTCGATCTTGAATATAAAAATTTCGCAGCTGCAACCGTTTCGTTTTCTTCTTTCGTTCCCCGCGCGCCAAGTAGTCGGGGAATACGCGACCCTTGTATATACACATTTCTTTAAGGGTAGCAGCACGGGCCAGACTTTTGTTCGTTTCTCATTGTCGTTAACACGGACTATGGGACACGGTGAGCCAACGACGACGCTGACTTTCGCAATCGAAAGAAATTCAACACCCCTCGAAGAATTTTTAGGGGTTGGCCGGGCCTGAGTCCTTATATTATTTTTGCCAACGTTTGAATTCCCGAAATATTATTTGGCATACTTTTTTTTTCAAATAATACAAAGAATTGAAGCCCGACAAAATATTCTGAAAAAGAATTCCGAAATGTAAATGGAAATCATGGAGAAAGGGTTAGAAAAATGTTTAAAGCAATTTATAACCACGAACGACTGTGCGTTTGCAGAATTTTTTTCATTTTTCAAACGGTTTGAAAAAAAAAATGTTTATTTCGATTCGAATTCTGATTTCGATCTCTCGCACCCCCGCAAGAAACGGACGAGTGGCTTCATAAAAGATTGAGGGGGAGAAAAAGAACGGCTTTTTCTTTGACTTCCGAAGACACCTTGAGCCGAAATGAAATTTCTAGATCGATCACGTAGTACGCGAACGGATCAAGAGGCTCGATTATGTTTAAGGCAGCACGCGACTGTTCGAGGTGCAGCTGCGTCAGGGGTGCAAAAGGGTCTTTACGGATCTACCAAGTGTCTTTCATATGCGTGCCAATAAGAAGGACTTCCTTTCGAACTTGAAGATTTTGCTGTGGCTCCAAAGTACGCCCTTTTGCAGTTCGAGATTGCCCGATGTACCCAGCACACCTTGTCGTCTTACGGCTTACGGAGAGATCCGTTGGGACGACGTGGCGTGTGCCAGGTGTCTTTACCGTCGCTCTGCACTTTTTTCTCCTCCTCTTCTCCTCAGCGTGCTATTTAATCACACGCCGCTTCTATCGTATTGAAAGTTTCGCTTTCTATCCAAATAATGCTCGCCCCCGATTTTTTTGAATTTATCGAAAACTGGCTGCGCCTGCGAGCTTCTATTTTTCTATGTCAAACATAATTTTTCAGTTTTTTTTTTCAATAAACTGTAACTTTTTTTTCTATACAAAATTAGAACCCGAACAATTGCTCACTTTTTCCATTTTCAAATTATCCTCAAACTGGTCAATTAGTTTTTGTAGTTCATCAATATTTTTTTAATTACTGATGCATTTTTGAACTTGAAAATTGAAGAAAATATTCAAACTTCTTTTTTACATTTTCATTGAAACAAAAAATATGAAAATTTTGTAAAATCACAAGCATATGGAATCATTATTTTTAATTTTTTTTTTTCTTTTCACCTTCGTATCATCATTATTCTAAATTTTCTGTTAGTTCATCCAATTTCCAAGCTTCGCATCATTTTAACTCGATATTCATCGAATAAATTTGTACTCCTCGATAAATTAATAAAGAAGTAATGAGAGAGGGAAAACAGACGGTAAGTGTATATTTTAATAGTGACGGAGTCGATTTTTCGACGATAATTTTCGACACCCTTAATTTTCCGAGTTCCGGCACTCCGAGCCCTGCATCGACAGGCTCCGTCTTTCTTTCTTCACCTTTCCCCTTGATTATGGGGTCTTTTTTTTTTTTTCTTGGCTACGCCATGCACGGTCGCTCGTTTGCCCTCCGAGTCTGCGTATGCAACGCAATGGTAAAGTGGTATTGCGTCGTAGCCGCGGGGCCCCATAGCCAGGTGCGGACCTCCGGTATTCTCCTCGTAAGTTCCCCGAGGCAACCAGCACCGGTAATAACGCAACGTACTACGTGTGCATCTCTCGTACACTCGTGATGCGTGTGCGTGTGTGTTATGGCACGTGAAAAACCACCCTTCCGCTATTCAAGATCCAAAATGGCGGCTGTATAGTATTTCTTAAAGAGAAGGCAGGTGTTTCTGGCACGCGCTCTCGAGGAACTCTTTCGCTCGTAACAACATCCAGCACTTTTTAATTGTCGAAGAAAGCCCTCCTGTCAAACCCCAGAGCACGATCGGTGGCCCCGAAGCCTCTCGATCCAAGAAAATGTGACTGTTGAACATCGCACTGGGTCTGGAAGACCCGTACATCGTCGGTCACCAACGAATTTCAGTCCTTTTTAAAGCCGAGCTCGATATCAGAAGTCTTAGGCGTTCTTTCCCAACGATTAATTGCGAAACGTTGAAACCGATCGTTGGGTCTGGTCGAGAACAAACGGAAACCGTTCAGTTTCGAGGTTGAGGGGGGCCTATGACAGGACCCCATGCATCGAGATCGCCCTTCTTGGACCGGCTGAGCAACCCTCTTTCGGAACCGGTGTCGCGATACAGAAGGAGAAGCATCAGCAACGTCGAAAGAGCCGACTTTCCGTTTAACGATTTCTTCGGGGCTGGGCGCCTAGTTTTCGAATTCGGTATACCGGGTGTGACTCATACGGACGATAACAAGTTTTTATCCGATTAAGTCAGGAAGATTCGAAACAGTTTGAAAAAATTGGTAAAACATCGTAAAAGGCAGCGGCTGAATCTCATTTTCAGGCATTTCAGCCTCGAAATTCTCTGCAATTTCCTAGGAAGAAATTCTTGATTCTGAATTTCTTTTTTTCGTCACCTTGTAGAAGAACAAATGGATGTACGATTCGGGGGGGTGCTTCAGGACTACGAAGCGCGACTACGAAAACCGTCTCCGACATAAGGCGCTCTTATGCATTCGTTTTCTTCAGTGACAGAAGCTCAAAAACCCTCAGCTCTGTATTCTCGGGGTGCATAATATGCCAAGAATACCAAATTGTATGAGAAAGTATCGTTAAAAGTTGTAACATAAGGGGGGCACGTGCTATAAGCGTGCGCGATAAAAAAAAAACCTTATGTTGCCCGAGACAACGAATTCTCGTTCCTTAGAGCCCTTGGTCTCGAGCCATCTTGCGCGAACGCGCCAGATGTGTTCTTCGCCTCAGCAAAATGCGAGGAACCATTGTCACGGTAAACTTTAATTAAATGATCCTAATTGTCGTAGGACGATGGAGCGACGGACACTCGCGCCCTGCCTTGGAATCAACAACTCGTGACCCTACGACCGTTGGACTTTTTTCTTCAAATCGACACGTGACCTTGGTAGCCTAGAATGATGGACGGCGACGAGCCTTGCGTCTTGGTCACTATGGAAAATGCTTTTTCGCCAATTAACTCCGCGATGAGGAAAAACGGGGGAAAAAATATAAATGATTCATACCTTTACGGATAAGATGAATTTTGACAAACCGGGGGAAAAGACTCAGACAAAAGTAAATTTACGAACGAATCGATGACGGGGTCAAAGTACCGAAAAAAAATACTATCACGATACGTTTCGAATGTGGGCTCAGGGTACCCCCATGCGAGTGTCCAGAGACTCGTTCGTCCACGAAACAGTCACGAAATTGATGGAAAGGTCTGCCAAAGTTTCTGTTATTATATTGCTCTCAAAGAGGAACGAGTCAAAGTGCTTAATTCGTGTGAGGGTCTGAAAATAAATGAAATAAGGATTGAACAATTAATTATGAAAATTGGAAGACTTCAAAACGATACTTTTGTGAAGTCCAGCACATAAAATATATTCGATTTATCGCGTTTTGCACGAACCTACAGACGTTTATAATACTTGATACAATGCGTATGTATACACATAAGATAATGGAACAGAGAATGTAGTGGGACCACAAGTACGAAAGAGCCCTTCGGCCCTTGTATACCAAGGCGTGTTAAAAACAGCAGAAGCTTCGGCAATGCGAGACGACCGCAGATTTTGGTCCAGTCATTATATTCAAGTTCCCGTGGGATTCGAGCTATGTTTCTCGCCCCGCTGCGCTGGTATCTCTCTCACGGGTGAATTCCATCGAGGAGAGACCCTTCGAGATGAGCGCAAGGGCGACCGATTATATGCCCGCATACATTTGTATCCCTTTGGCGAGAGCCCACGTGAGAATATCCACGAATTCTACTGTGCAGGATTATATACACGGGAGAGAATTGGGTAAAGGGGTCTGGATGGATTCACCAACCTTATTCCGAGGAACCGAATAAACTTGGGCCATTCGAAGAGCTTTTGAGCCTTGCGGCGCCGAGTTTTTCGTTTATTTCTAATGCTCTTCCTTTTTCCGAAAGTGTATGCCGCTTAATTAACGCAAAATCATCAATCAATCGGATTTCTCGAGTGGCACCTACGCGGTTCAAATTAACCGGACAATCTCCGAGTCATAGATAAATCGGTCCGGTCTTGTCTATTTTAACTCCGCGATAAGGCCCAAGTTCCTGCAGAGTAACTTCAATCATATACTACTTTTATATAAATATCTATATGTATATATGAATGAAGGTTCTAGTAGGTTGAACTGACCGCAACTGTAATGCCTGTGAACGGAAGACGCCCGGGCGTACCCAATGAATTCGTCTGCGACCGAATGGTAATGTTACTGCGTGCGGTCCTTATGTCGATGAAGTGAGCTCGCACGAGAGTGCACGTACACGAAAAACGCCACTGCCATAACCATAAGGAAGAGCGTGAACAAGAGAGACGGAGATGAAGTGAATCGGCAAATAGAGGCGTGTAAGTACATCATACGCATGTATACGGACGAGATGAGAACGTTTGCAATTTATCGTCTGGGTCTTCAATTTGCCAAGTGAGTGGCCGTGGGCGCGCAATGCCGCTTCCGACGGATATTCGGCGTCGAAAATTGCCAATTGTCTCAATGGAACACGATTTGTAGTATTTGGCCGTTGGCCAACACCGCGAACACCGAGAATAAATAGTCACCGAAGGGGTTTAAAAGACCTGATAATCATTGAAAGAAAAATATGCTCGAGCATTTCCTTTTTGGTTTGAGTGACGAACCATTTGAAAGAGACTGCTCGGTGTCAACGGTTAAACAAAGCACTGAAATTAGAAATTCGACTGTAACACCTTGTTGTGGAACTGATTAGTGGACAAGTCGTCAAATTGACCGAAGCTTGTTCAATTACGCAGGAACTTCCGCCATATTTAGGACTTCGAACACTGGATTGTGTATTTGATTGTCTACTTAGCGGCGAGTAGTCAAGATCTCATAGCTCGGTCAAACCCCATAACCAGTTAAACTCAAACGAAGTCATATATACGAGCTCAGCGCAACTCCTGCGCTAACTAGATGTCCATTCTCAGCAGCAGACCTTTCACACATCGTCATATCCAAGATTTTAATCATGTAATATCGAAATAATTATAGAGGTAACGGAACAGCAAATGGGCCCTGGCTTATCTGGTGACCAGAAGCTCCGAGCTGCTGGCAAAAAGGACAGGTGGGGTTAATGTTCGATGAGAGGCTCCAGTCCCAGGGTCCAGTCCCAATGAAAACTACTCAGGAGCGATTGAAAATTCCCATAGTCATTTTGTCAAGCCCATGGCGAAGTGACACGTGGTTGGAGCCGATAGACACCCGGCTCCAAATCCATCGATATCTGGGTGATTCTTACTGAGAATATTTCACCCATGCCGGAAGACTGAGGGCCATCTGCTGGTTCAGTTTATCATATAATTCGTGCCAGACCTGACTTTCTGCGTACTTACGCCAGAACTTTTGTCAGTCCGGACTATCGAGACTGATGGACTTCACGAGCTATATGATAGGATGCTCTGTATAAAAGGCTAATGGGAATGGGAACCGCGTCAGGAGTTGCTGCAGGAATTTTTTTTTTACAATTCGTAGTATACACGCCCGATGTACCTGATCATCCGTAGATTCTTGGGTGTCCGATTCACCTGGATTCTCATTCATGACCCCGCGCACATATTGTGGGAATTCTGTACAAGAATCCACGAGGGTTCGGAGCGAGGAGGGTTGGGGTTTACACAACAATACTTGCTCGTCAACGAGATTTCATCCCTGGGATTTTTACCCCCCTCCTCCTCCCTTTCCCTGCAGAAGAGCAAGGATACTGCAGCCTTCGAGATCAACTGTAAGGCGAGCATATTGATACAGAGTTGGAGGGATCATTTTTTGCTGAGTTTGATCTCATACGCGGTTGAAAAATTAACGGGAGAAGCGTAAGCAAAGTGCACCGTGTTATGAAACTCGATGATGGCTAAGATTTTGAAGATAAACAATCTGATAAGAACGATGGCGCCACGAAAAACTTCTAAAAGAGCTCCAATTGGGTTCATGCGCATATTAGGTGGTCCACCGACATCGGCGGTACTTTCTTAATGGACGAACATTCCCTGTGTAAATATTATTACAGAAGCGAAGTAGGACACACAAGTGACGTTCCTGCTTTCGTCTATTTTTCAACATCACACCGAACCATCGAACCCTCGGAATGCAATAGAGGCAGGATTTTTTGTTTTTTTTTTTTTTACGGACTGTATATATCTCTGGCTATATTCTCGCGGACCCTTTGGAACCCGAGGAACAACCCTCTCGAGCGGGCATATTTTTTAAACACACACACAGGAGAGGAAGGAGAAAAATATTTTTTCCGCGTTCGCGAGTTATCTTTCCTTGAAAAGATTTTTTTTCCCACGAAATACCAGAACGTTTTTTTTTCTCCAAACGTGATTAACCGTCGACCCTTCAACCCTTGATCCATCTCAGTGTTGAACACATATACCACCAAGATTTTTATTCTCATCACGAAAAAAACAATTATTGTCGAACATGATCGAAAAACATGCACAAACAAAACACAGCTATTAATTCGCGAAGTCATTGACGAGCGTGGGTGCGTCGGGGTGGGCATCCGCCCCAATCAGTTACACGTCATTATATGCAAATTTCAATCGTCGCATAAAAGTTGATGCGTCTCGACGCAAAAGAGCGCTAGCGGGCTAAATCAAATTTGATGAAACAATAAAAATCGCAAGAATCGCCCGTTCAAAGTTCTCGAGGCATAAATAATAAGAACTTTTGATGTATTTGTCGCAGTTTTTCTGTCCAGAGGATTCATTCATGGATAAGGAACATCCGTAGCCATGCGGTAACGGGATCGTTTAATCTTTTTGTGAGTTTTATGAATGAAAATCTCAAGACACGAAAATGTATGAGCTCGGAATCAAAGGAAATCAATATCGAATTACAGTCTCGGATGGTGAGAAGCCGTGTGTGTGATATTTTGAGAAAAGAAGGAGCATGCGGTGACTGAAAAAAATGTTTCCCAGGCTAATAAAAAAATATATATATGTGTATATACGAAAAAGTGCAAAGAGAAGTTGACGAAGAAACGCTTAGATTCCCACGTACTTCGCAGTCTTCGCTGACGCTCATACTTCAGAAGACTTCAATGAAAGCACACTGTATACGTGCACACGTACGTTAAGGTCTCTGCGATATATTGAACGAAAGCGAGAGGAACGACAAAGGTGGCTTCGCACGATCACCATAGCAAATGGAAACTGCTACGGATTCCGAGGCCCAAGTACAGGCCCACCTGAAAGACTATGAAAAATGAAAAAAAAAAAAGAAGAAGAAATCAGCGTCTCCGTCTCGCGTCGTGAGAAGAGACAAGAGTTCCTTGGAGTAGCTCGAGGGCCAATGCGCGTGGGAGAGTCCTTGGATTAAAGTGCGTCTCAAGCATCGTGCCTGAACACTCCATTGAAATTCCTTCCGGTTCTGTCCTGAACAGGTACAGCCATACAAATAGTACGTATATAATAAAGTCTTGTTCTTATAATCCTCCTCGATCTACTCATCATGAGAAATCGTGTCACCGAGGATTTGAGATTTTTCTCGCGGGCCTCGGTCCATGGGAATATGGGAAATTGAGTTACTCTCTTTTCTATTTAATTTTCATCCTGTGAAATTGTATCTTGTTCTTGTAATAATGGAGAATTATTGTGGACAGTCGAGAGAATATCTTTTCGTTTGTATCAAATAGTGGAAGTACAATTCTCTCCTTGTTCCTTATGCACGAACAATTTCCCGGAACATGTATATGTTTTTTGGAAAATCTGCCCGGAACTGTCTGGGAGGCCCACGTGCACATTGTAAATTGTAAAACTTTTTGTCAGGGGCGTTAATGTCGATACGGAAATTGTCGAAAGCGGCGGAAAACAACAAGGGAGCGTAGAAGAAAAAAAAAAGTAGAAGAGAAAGAGAGAGGAGGAAAAAGTTCGGTTAACCGTCTTGGATGGTTATGTACAGCTGAGAAGGTTTCAGAGATGGAACGAAAATGAGAAACGAGGCCTCTAATACCTCGAGAGAGAGAGAGAGAGAGTCCCGGGGCTTTTGGCCAGTTCACGCTTCCGAGAATCTGCTTGTTTTTCAAAGTCGCGGAACAAAACTAGAAAAGAAAAGGAAGAGAAAGAGAGGCTAACTCTGACGAAGGGACCATAAAACGTCGGCAAGTATTCCCATGGGGAACTTGAACTAGCACAATATAATCTGCTGACAATGATCGCGAGAATTCTCTTTACCTACACTGGTATCGTCTCGAAGTATATACCGAGTAGTTTCTTTCTTCCTCAAAAGTATAGATTTACGGTCTGCGTGTGTACAGTTCGGGAGTCCAGATGTAAGAGAAAATTTCTTGGGAGACTTTGCTGAGGTATTTATTTAATTAGAAAAAAAAAGATCAAACACGAGCAGCTTGGGGATATTTTCCTATAAGACGATCCCTAGTCAAGAAAAGCCCTCAAACATCCGGAGAGGAAGGGTTCTTTATCCCTGCGTCCTTGAGGATGTTCCGTTCCTTGATAGGATCGCTCCTCTTTTCCTCCACCCTTTTTAATAACCCTTGACCGGTTGTAATTGAACGCCATATGGCGTTCTTCCTTTCACGCAGAGGACATAGCGAACGCCCTTTTTCGGTCACCTTTATCGAGTTACATCATCCTCAGAAATATCTTGGAAAAGTTATCACCGGCCCAGAACCGTAAGCGACACACCGCACGATCATGAAATCGCCCCCAATCCAGGAATCGTGCAATTCTTACAATTGCGAAACGTCCTGAAGCGCACTCGGTTAATTGGCCAATAAGGCCACGAGTCAGCG
The DNA here is from genome assembly GCA_037576405.1 of Campoplex capitator. Lineage (NCBI taxonomy): Eukaryota > Metazoa > Arthropoda > Insecta > Hymenoptera > Ichneumonidae > Campoplex > Campoplex capitator. The sequence goes on along the minus strand of JARBWI010000485.1, from coordinate 1,064,696 downwards.
TGGATACAGTGCGACAAAAGAGTAGCCGTTCAACTGATGAAGTAAAGCCCGGAAGTCTTTCGGGTCCCATCTTGAAGCAACCATCAAGGAAGAAGCTTCACGCCAGGATGACCAGACGGGTCGGAAAGAGTTGACGAGGTAGCACACTTTGTGACATTCCCCATCGGGGTCGTAAGAAATGCGCAAGAGTATTTCCTTCCTTTCCAGCTCTGAAATTGTCCTCGATGTGGTTACCTTCCTGGATTAATGAAGACGCCCGCAAGACCCACGTGCATCGAGCCAAACTTCGGGTTGATGGCTTTTGATCATCGCAAGGAAATTCTGAAGACCCGGTACCTAGTTGGCAGCTAATTTCTTTGGGGTAAGCTCAGAGAGACAAGAAAATGTTTACTGTAATGATAGCCACCTGTTCCTTCCGGTTCAGTGGCTTGTGTTCTTATTACCAGGAACTAAATGGGGAAAGAGCACTGAACGCGATACGTATGTGTGGGTGAACATAGAAACACGTGGTTCTCGATCGCTAACAGCTAAAAACGATCGCGCATGTATATATGTCACGTACGATGGCTGACCTTCGAGTCTGCACGCGAGATAAATGTCGGAGTGTGCGAGAACAAAATATATACGCCGTTTGGGTGGCTAACAAAAGGTCTTAGCCACATTGATTCACCTGGCAAATCGTGATCGTTGGATCCTTTTGTTTGTTAACACTTTTCGTATTTATCGTGAATGTATGACTATAACGTGGATAAGCCTCGTCTTCCTGGAGGAGGAGTAGAGAGAACGAGAGGAAGATTCCACTGAATACCCGCACCTGTTTACCATGCACGATCATATTCAAACCGGCGCACATGGCATTTCCCATTCTTACGAGTCTCCTCTTCCACAGGACAATCAACCGTCAGGACAACTAGCGAAAGAGGTAAAAGAGGGAGATTCATGACGATCTACGAAGGAAGTTGCAGGCATTCCACACTCCAATGATTTCATTGGCATCTTCCATTATCTTATCTTTTTTCCAATTTCAACAGTTAGAGTCCCTGGCGTGTCAGTGACTGCCGGATGATCCTACTGAAATTGTTGGCAAATGCCGAGAAAAATTTTTCGGGCAATTATTGTTCAATGAATTTCAGTGCCATAAACTCGTAAAATTCAAGCACAGGCACCGGAGTTGTCGGAACTTGAGCCTTGAATTTCCAAGGTTCTGCTCGGTCTCTTATGATCTAAGACCCAGTCCTTGAGAAATTTTTCAAGTTAGATGTAAAGTAAGCCTGACAAAGCGAAGCTTTTCAAATTCTTAGTAACCTCAATTGAAATTGAGATGAGCAGATTTTTTTCATGCAACTCTCTTTCGAATGGCGAAAGTAAATGAGTAAAAATGAGCGGTGGGACTTGTCGATGTATCAGGAATTCTTGTCGTTGACAAATAGTGTTTGCGAGTTTATCCGACACGAAATTAACGTTCTCCGAAATTTTTTTTAATGAGAATCAAGATACGGCGCGGTGTTTTGCTTCTCATTTTTCGTTTTTCTCTCTTTCTGGTACTTCTTAGGCTATGATGCCCGTCGGTGCGGCTTGTTAATAAGATATCGTTTCGCAGATGATCAGGCAGGGTAAAGTTTCAATGTACCTCTTTTCGTTGATGCTGCCCCCACGGGAAAAGATAAACGTAATGCATCTGGTGAGAGGATCCGAAGATACATCTTGGTGGTGGAAAAATAAAAAGATTGGATTGCATTTTATGAAAGGGGGCACACGGAGCGAAACTGCCACGGCAAAAATCACCAGGAACGAGTCAAGAGTTTCGGAAGAGCTTGTACTTCTCTGGCCAGAGTTTGAGTAAACCGCGTTTCGATCTTATTCGCCATCAGAACGGGGATGTAATCGGAAAAAAAATACACGCCAACGGTGTTGAAAAAAAAAAAGTTTAGTGTACAAGCACGGAAGGGAGGGAGAGCTCGGAGAAAAATGAGGGGAAAAGTTTGCTAGTTCATTAATACTCTCTCCTGGTAACGTTCTCTTGCCCCTCAACTCGTCCCCTCCACCGAGTCTTTTGCTCTCCCGGTTCATTGAGTACGTCTGGTATGCGAAAAAGATTCTCTTCAAGGTGTTTCCACACAGGAGATGAATGAAAAAGTTGACGAAAACGTGAAAGGAGAAGCAGGAAGGATGATTGGCCACTGAAGAGATCTTACGATTGGCTCAATCATGAACCCGGCTAATCGCGTATATACCACCGAGTCTCCTACGAAATTCCGTGTGAAATCTCCTTTATCCCATGCCCCAGACCGAAAGGACCCCGACAGTGAACCAGGGGCACTGCTCGGAGACTGTACGGGATAACAGAGTGGCAAAGAAGCCGGAGAGGAGGAATGAGATGGAGGAGGAGAAGAAGGAGGAGGAGGAGAAAGATGAAGAAGTGGACGTCGAAGAATTTCGCGAGACCTTAACGCGTTCTCCCACGAAACGGGACGCGCAGGGTCTGGATACTTTTTATCCTCTCCCCGCCATTCTCAATCGAGTTCAAGTGAGAAAGGGACAGATCAAAAGATGTGCTTTCAACTCTCAGAGCCAAGGCTTTTTAACGCTTTTTCACGAACCAATCTTGAACCGATTCCATCAAATTTTGGCAGTTAAAATAACTCATGTAATAAATTACTATCATTATCCGCCATTACATTTTCATTCGATACTTGTCCTTTAAGATCGCATGAGATATCCTCGGAGGATCGCTGGTAAACGTCATTGGATGCTAGCCAATTTGATTTTTGTTTTAATTGTGAATTTGTCTGGACGCTCTCTGAACACGATGTATAATAGTAGTCTAATTGAAAATCTTCGCGACTGTGCCAAGAGCCAACAGTTCGGGCGGCGTCTCGTCAGTCGAATACGAAGAATTCTTCTCGGTTCGATCTTCGGCTTTGTTGTTTTCGTAAACAGACAGGAGGATTCCTTCTCAGGAAACAATCTTCGGTAGACGAAACCAAAGATGATCTTTCGCGGAGAATGAGAGAATGAGAAAGAGAGAGAGGGATATATAGAGGAAGAGAAAGAGAAAGGGAGAGAACGAGAAGCACGCAAGAAGAGCGACGACAGACGGGGATTTAAAGGGGCTCCGGCTGGGAAGTGCGTGAGGATGATGAACAAGCGTTTTCCTGGCGGCGCTCATTCCGGATTTCAGATCACGCGGCTCTTTCTCTCCTCATGGCGAGACTCGGACTGTGACTATACTCAAAACACAGGAGTCTCGTGGGGAAATTTTGCAACAGTCGCGAGTCCAACGACGCTTTCATGCAAATATCTCGCCTTCGTTTACTCTTTCCCACTCTTTCATTATCCATCCCAGCACGCGGTTTCTTCACATTTCAATCTAAAATTCGATATAAAAAAAGCGATTAATCAATGTAAAATTGATTCAACACTTGGAAACTCCGAGGTAATCGGTTGCCAGCAAAAAATTTGTATAATTTTTCTTAATCATTGAATCTTTCGATATTTGACTAATGAATCGGTCGTTTCAACGAGTCAAGGAAGCAATTGAAGCTTACACCAGTTTCTACGGTTCAGCAATCTTGAACAACTTCGAACGACAACTCCCTCCATATCTCTCCCCTTTCTCTCGGTAGCTTCCACTTGCTATAATTAGATATCACCTCCAAGGAGCCGAGATCGTACCTGCTAAAGCGCCAGCGCTATCAAAAGAGTTCTGTTACCGCCCGGAATTCATTCTCTAACATCGCCAGACTATGAACTAATTTTCATCGAATGATCTCGTTCTTTGATCCAATATCCATGAAACTTTTCTTCGCGGTTTAACATCGAGGTTCTATATAAGATTCTACCACACCACATAAAATCATCTTCGATCGAAATGAATTCATTAACATGAAATTTTTGGGCAATTTCTTGAAAAATGTTATTTTCAAATCGATGTTATGATAACCGGTAAGTTTCGCAATTTCCTCGAGTCTTCGATGATCAGCCTAATATAGCCGAACAACGGGGGTTACCATTTAATTCGTGTCTGGTGTAGAGTGTATATAGTTGTCGATGGCCCCTGGAGGCCACGGAATATATGGGGGTCGGGAGAGACAGGCTGATCCTGCCCCTTTAACCACCTCAATTTCCGCGAGCATCAGCCGGCTCGCCGGTTAAAGGGCCGAGGCCCGGCGTCGTCATCAATGTCGAGAAGAGAACGGACCAGCTATGCTAACCGGTACAGTTAATGTCAAGACGAGAGCAGCGATTGCCAGATTCCATCGAGAATCGCCTTCTTTGCCCGTACGTAAAGAAGGAGCCACGGGGATGTCAATCACTGATACTTCTTTCTTCCGCTTTTGCGGCTAATCATTGGATCGGGCAATTTTGCCAACGTGTAACTATATACATTCGGCGAACAGTCTCATTCCGTACTTATGGGTTAACTCTTCTACCTTTATGCTCATCTCGCTTTCTCTCCCGGTGTTGTTATATACACTTTGATGGGACGTATGGTTCGGTGCTCAGCGGGTGCCGCGAGTTTTTATCTCTGATCTGTAACGACGCGGGAGGCGCGTCGACGGGAATGGCCAAAGATCATGGCGAATCTTATACCTCTTCGGTTTAATGCCGAGCGAGAAAAACTTGAGCTTCGTGCCCTTGAAACATTCCATTTCTTCGATGAAAGCTGTCCCGATTATTCGATCGTGACGTTTGAAAATCTAATCGAATTTACCGACTCCCGCAATCGTGAAATCCTGATTATAATCCGCAGACCCCGCGTCTTGCGCGAATCGAACAACCACTTTTCTCCATATGTACTCGACGCTAACGGCTTTTTTGTCCGCTGGTTCCACATACCTTCGCCAACAACTACGGTAATATGGTATCGAGGGTACTCTATCATCGTGGAATCCGCCACCAACGAGGACTTGATTCTCGAAGGCGCGTCTCCGATTCTGGTTAATCTAGTTACCGGGGCATGGGGCGATTCTTATTAGGTGCCGGTTAGTCGGGACCGGCTACGGTAGAGGCCATTGGCTTCTAAGAAACCTCACTGTAAGTATCGGTCCAACTTCCAACACTCTTCGCTCATGTGAGCACCAAGTGGATCTTCGTCGACTCCTTTAATTCTCTTCTCGATTACGACCTCGCACGTATTTTTTCGACTACTTTCTTCTTTTATCCTCACGACTCATCGTCCGTCGAAAAGAAAAACGTCGTTGGGTGAAGAACTTTCGGTCGCACGGCTCAGGTCTATCGATCGATGATGCGTTTTATGATTGATACTTCTTTGAAAATAATCATTCATCGTTAAAACTTCAATCTGGAACGCTTCTATCTCGCTTAACCGTTTAACTTCGAATCGTCATTCGGTCGGAGACTGCACAATTAGGCTTTTCGTCGTTCATCGCCTAATGCCAATTACGAAGTCCGATCGAGCCTCTAATTGACTGATTCGAATGCAAAGTGAAATGACTGTTGGAGGTCCGAGGCTGTGTTTACCGCGCGTTCAATCCGATATCCGACAAGATCCATGGAGACGAAACAATAGCGACGAACACTTAGGAATCTGATGACGTTGCGAGGAATCGTGGAGGGAGGAGCTGTCACGATCAAAGACACACAAGATTGCACCTGAAGACACGGTTTCGCCGTGTCAACTATTCTTCTCGAAAATAATTTATTTTTAAACAAAAGCGTTTATGGGATTGAAAAGAGAGAAGAAATAATAACAGAGCCAAAAGACTTCACTGGCTTACCTAACTTATCGCCAACGTGCCCCGTTCTTATCGTTATACGGAAACCCTCAGGGCGTATCTTTTGAGCCGCAACGCATTAACATCACTGCGCGGCAAAGATATACGCTTTCGTCCGCGAGTTCCTGGCAGCGAGACAGCTCGTAATTTTGTTCATGCTTTTTATTCCATGTTAAGCGTTTGAGCGACGGGCAATAATAATTTTGCGATAGTCGCTCGAGCGTTGCCTGGGTGAGAGCAGTCCGAGCTCTTCGTGAGTCGACCCGGGTAAACGATTATGCAAACGACAAACGTATGTTTGTTTAGGTACTTGACTCGGTTTCGTTTTCCCTTTTGTCGCTCGCACGTATAAAAATGAAGAACATTTGTTCTCCGACGTTATCTCGGACGCATTATTTAATTACGTATATTTAAGGTAAATGTAGAATTTGGACGTACGATAAATTGATAGCGAACTTTCAAGTCTCGTGGAATATTCGTTGGTGCGCGAAAATTTCTCACGTTTCTGCTCGTGTCCGATCATCTTCTTTTTATCGTTATCCCTCCGGGAACACCCTCTTCAGCCCCCGCCTGCTCGGCAACAATGTAACTTTGACCAATTCGCGGTGGTACAAAGTAACGATGAAATTTATCTCGAATCAACATCAACGTTCACGTTCGATCGCCCTCACCGATTTAGACGTTATTGCCGACCGGTGAAACTTAATGCGGGTTCAAAACGGGGGCCCTATAAATTTGGGACCATCAAGGAGTTCCAGAAAAATAGCGGTAGAGAAAAAAGGAAGTGGGCCTACGAAGCTTTCGCACGCGATGAGAATCGAGCGAAAATCAAAAAAAATATCAAAGAACAGGTTACGCGCTGGTCGCTTCATGGACCCATTTTATTTTTGAGGCGAGTCTTTCCTCGGACCGATCAGGAAAAACCGTTGGAGGCTAATTTCGGCCAAGAATGAACGATGAAGTGGGCAAATCTTTGAGGAATTCCGAAGTAAATGGCGAATGAATGGGAAAATTTAAGTTTTCTTCGAAGTTTTTGTAGCACGAAGAATCGACGGAGTAGAAAAAAAAATGTCTGGCTACAAGGCTTCTCTCGGGATGATCGGGAAAAGAAATTGGAGGGTTACACTTGAGCGGAAGAAGAGGGAAGAGGGTTGGAAAGTTCGATGGGGTCTCCGAGCAGAAGAAAGTTTCCTGGGGCATGCTTTCCCGTGGCAAGGTCAAATACGAACGAAGTGGAAAGAAATGAAAAACAAGAGAGGAAAAAAGATGGCGGCGTTGGTATTAGCGTTGGTGGGGTAACATACATGGTTGGAGTGGCGAGGATAAGCTCTCCAATGTCACACAGGCCGCCGCTCGAACCTTCGCACTGGACCGGCTCGTGTTTCACTTTTCGGGTTTCCAAGAAACGTTTTCAAGAAAAGAGGAGAGAGAGAGAGAGGTGAAAAGTGAGAACTACATTCTGGTCTTGCTGGCAATGGAGAGTATTGCAGGCTGTCGGGGAGAACTTTTTGAACGGCGTATATAGAAGCGAGAGGAAAGACGAGCGAAAAAGTAGGAAGAGGAGGAGGAGGAGGTGGACGAAGTGGGAGAAAAAGAAACCCGCTGCTCAGCATCAGAAAGAAGACGATCCGGAGGAAAAGAAAGAAAGAGAGAGAGAGAGAGAGAGAGAAATGAACATTGTCTCTTAGGATCTCATAGGCGGACAATGAACGAGAGAAGTGCAGCTTCTGCGTTCTTTCACAGGGCGAAATGCGAAGTGGAGAACCCTTTTTGCTGTCATTCTCTCTCGCTTTCATTATTTTCTCCCCTTTTTCGCATCTCGCTCTTTCTTTCTCCTCATCCACGCGAGACCCCACATCAGAATCATTCCCTTCCCGTATCCGATCTCCACCACCACTTCGTGGTGGCGAAGCATCGAAGACGACTTGCGTTACCGAAAGAGAATTGGCTCGACAGTCTACCCGGAGAAAACATAGAAAGAGAGAGAGAGAAAGAGAGAGAGAGACGGAGATAAAAAGTGTTGTGAATGAACAGAGTTCTGATTCGGGAGACGAGAATTCGAGGCGAATGAGAATAGACAGGAGCAGCGAAGGTGAGCTCTCAGCTTCGCTTCTCTTCTCTTTTCTCCTTTCCGTCTCGAGCGACGTCTACACACGATGATCAAATCTCGCTCCCACTTCATGGTGGCAACCTGTCGCTTTGCGAACAGAGTGAAGTGTAACAAGAGGGGGATACCTGTCTCGAACCTCCCCCCCCCCTCTCTTCCCCCCAGTGGAAAAAACTTTCGTGGGAAAGTTATACGGCACGGTATGAGTGTTCCTGCAAAATAATTTGGCATATACCGATCGAACAAATGAATTAAAGTTACCGACTTCTTTTGAAATTTCAATTCGTTAGATTTGTTTTGCATATACGTATCGATGATATTTTTCAACTTGCAAGAATCAGCGTTCGATAAATTCATTAATAATGAGCCAAAAGTCAATCATGAATACGTCCGCGTGTGTATGGATGAAGGAGGACGATGCTTGACAAAAAACCTCTGATCGTTTGGTCGAACGAAGGTAGAACTTTCGTGTGGACAAATACCGCGAAGAGAGTCCGGATGATGGAAGAAAGCCTCTTAATTCTCTCCCCCTCTCTCTGGTCCGATCAAATTAACCGAAGGCAGCTTTTCTTCGAGCCGTACTTGTGATACTAAAGACAAAAATTCAAAAAAAAAAGTATTGTGCGTGTCGTCTCGCGGGATTGAACTACCGGGACCGCCGATCGTCCGATCACTTCCGTGAAGTTATTTCAACCGCATTCCCCGACCGTTTCTTAACGCGAACAAAAAAAAGCTCAACTTTCGAGAAGCGGAGCATCGAATTTCGTCGGTTTTTATCGAAAATTCTTTTTCCCTTCTACCCCGATCAGCTGATTTTTTGAAGATTTTCGAAAAATCTTTCGACCACGACTTCGAGCTCTCTTTCTCAAATATTCATTTACCGATAAACGATTTTTTAGAGTATTTATCGTAAATACTTCCATTGGTATGAATAATAATGGCTCTCGATAATTAAGCTCAATGTAGAAGTTTAAGAGCGCGAAGAGAAATTCTCCCTGCAGCCTTCCTCAAACAGGCATAACCAGACGTGACGATCCGTATCACGTATTCACGAGGCATGGCTACAAGTGGAACTTTTAATATATATAAACATAGAAAAGTACACTACTCGACGAGTATTTTGTAGAAGATAACTCCGGTAATTTAAACTAGCAGTACAGTGTCGTATATGCCATATGAGTAAATATAGACATACGTATGTACATTAGACTTACGTATAAATATAGATGGCATTCGATATTCATCGACCGAGCGAGAGAGTCTCTCTGCTGGAACGAAAGGGGAAATACTGGTTTTATCGGCGACATTGAAAAGGTTCTTCCCCCCCCCCCCTTCCCTGTCTCAGCTTCGATTGGCTTTTCTTAAATAAAACTGAATACCCCTGGCTGGTATCTGGGTTCTCATGTGCGAGACAATTTTCCAATCGTCTCATCGTTCGCACGCCTTTCAATCCTTCGAATCGTTGTAAATACGAAATTATACGATCATTTCCAGATACTAAAACACTTATAACGGTAAATGACATTGGTCATTTGGAAAAAAAAATCCTGTTGCTACGGTTCATTGTTGCATGGATCGATTAAACGAGTTAACTCTGCTGGGCTTTTTTACCAGTTAAAAAAAAAAATTTTAACTTGATGACGTTTTCGTATTTTGTTTAAAAGGGCTATACCGGTGTGATGGCTGAAAATTTGAGTGATTTTTGGATATTTTTTGGAAGAAAAGTACTCAATTAAATGTTTCGGAAAATAAAGAATATATTTCGCAATATTTCACCGATATCACGTCATTTTTTCATGGAAAAATATTGAGATCCAAACGACTTATGCGCCGTAATTATATATACAACAATTTGTATATATAATTACGAAACTGAAATAATAATTGTTGCTTCAGTGACTTACGTGGTTCACGCTCGCGCCGATAAGCGCGGCTTTAACCTCTTCATCTCTAAAGTGTCAAAAAACACCGTCCGATGCCGGAAGTTCCTTTTCAACTCAATATTCCATAAAAACTAGATCGACAATCGTTCATTTTCCGAGTCCATTGGATCGCTACATTAAAGAACTTGAATCTGATTTTTGTAAAATATCTCATGAATTTTCACCAAGATATGTATAGATATATATATTAGTGACCGGAAATCGAACTTTTCTATGTCACTCGCCTGGCAATCCATCGCGAAGAACAGTTGCTTTAAATAAATTTTTTCCTCTCTCAATCGATCGATAAACGACCCTGAAATTTCGTGAGAACATTAATTCATCTATGAAGAGCGGCATTAATTTTTTTCAGTCACCTCGAAAGGAACACCTTAATGTTCAACGTTATTACGTCCGGAATCTAACCGTGTATAAATGTACAAATGTATTTATAAGTGAGACATTTATTATGTAGTATACGGTATCTACCGTACTCGTCCGTAACCCAGTATGATAATATGGAAGCATTAAAGGGACATTGCCAGCATTTGTATCGGTAATGAGCATCCGTGCGCGTCTCTCTACGAGAAAGTTCCACCACCTTTGTTCTATAAGAAAAAAGCCTACATTCAGTCGAGTTACGTCATTTTGTGGTAGAGTAAGCAGACCGTAGTATCCAAGCATATATAAGACGGGTTGGGAGAATAAAAAAAACGAAAAAGAAAAAAAAAACATTTTTCATACACATGTGCACGGCGAAGATGCGAGGAAATTACTACGTACGAGACCGGACGTCATTGTTTTCTGATGTCTGCGTAGTCCAGATTGATTCTCATTTCTCATATTCGTATGATAGTACACACACACACACACACACATATATATATATATAACTGTAGACAAAGTTCTCCGTGCAGTAACAATGGTCTGTATATAAAGAAAAAAAGAAAAAACGAATCGAGCACGTACGTAGTACTTTCAATATCAGTAGCTGGAATACACGAAGTTCTTACACACACACATACACAATGAGATCCGTACGGACTTTACCTTGCGTTACGGAGACGACCCAGAGGTCTCCCTCAGTCGTGGTTATCGTCATCGTCGTCGTCGTCGTCGTCGTCGAGCAATTCGAGTTCGTTGAGTACGCTTTACCGCAGAACTTATATACATAAAAAAAAATGAAGAAACGTGAGCGGGTAACCGTACGGATCGCGCACGCACGAACCGCGAACACTTCGTCCCTACAGTCGTCAATGCGAAAGAGTTAAAACGACAAGAAGAACAAAACAAAAAAAAAAACACAATATATCGCGCCGCACTATACGCGACTCATTGGCCAGTGATACGAGAAACTATGCTTTTCTTCGCACTGCGGGAGGCGGTTTCACTTTGCAAATTCGCGGTATAGCCACGTTCTCTCTGTTATTTGTGTGTATACCGGACTGTTCAGCTTTAGATTCATAAATTACTGCGCGAGAAAAACCATGTTGATAACCAAAATTTATTGACGAATCATTTCAGCTGCGCAAAGTTTTCTTTTTTCACTTTAAATGACAAATTTCGTTTCGGTGATTAGCTAATAATGAATTTCGATCATATCGCGTGGCTGCTGAGCTTTTGACGCTTCAGACTGCCGCGTGGCAAATCTAGGGCTAACCTAAAAACTTTTTTCACTTTCGCGATGTTGACCCGTTGTGTATCGCTCTGTACAAACACCTCGCGAAAGCGATAAACTCTCGTACGTACAAATCCCGATAGACGCTCACTCAATAATAATTGTATCGCAGAAAAAATAAAAATAAAAGAACGGAAAAACAACAAGAGAAAACATAACCCGAGCGGTATTTTACCTCTTAGGTCGTTCACAAGATTATCGATACTATGTGTGTCGCGCGCAAGATATTGAAAAAAAAAGAGAAAATTGAAAAAAAATCATTCGTTGTTTCTGTTACGTGGGAATCTCTTACGCGTGTTCCCTACACTCTTCACTCTTTTCCTCTCTCACTCCTTCTTTCTCTTTCTCTTATAATTTTGTTCTCTCGGCCCATGTATATGTTTATCTCGGCCAGGAAACATTAAAAGTATGGTAATCGCGGTGGCGATAGACTCTCCTTTAACTCTATAAATAATACGGAAAGAGTTCATCAAATTTTATTACGTCTGCATTCGTAATGAGATTGACGAAGCGCACAATGCTTGGTTATTATTTTTTCTCAAAGGGTATACGCAACAAGAACGCTCTGTCGCTCTTGAGTCCCTTCTGTCTTTAGATGTCGCAGTGAGCTTCAATGTAAACACGCCGATTCTTCAAATTTCAATTCATTTGTCTCGAGTAGTGAATAATTCGAGCTAAACACTCTTCCTCGCTTCTGAACAGTCCTCGGAGACGTTAATTTGTTTTCTTTTTTTACGATCCACACGTACCGGGATAATCATATTGGCGTAATTAGCTCGTTTACTTTTTCTACACGGTTAAACGATGAACAAATTTCACGCTCGGAAAAAAAAAAAAACTTTGCGCATAGACGAGTAAAAGACTGGTTAAACTTATCGATTAATTGCATGGACAATTTCAACGACCGAAATTAATGCGTTACGAAACGCAAACTACAATCGACAGCCTCAAATTATAGCTGCCAACGGGTTATCCATTCGGTTTCAAATAAACGTAGAATGGAAAAAAATAAATAAAAAAACAAAAAAAAAGTCCTCCCGACGAAGAGTGAAAGCCAAACAAATTTGTCGTTTATTTCTACATCGGTTATTTTTTTTTTTTCTTTTTTTTCCCTGAACTAAAATAATTTCTTTGTCGCTGATTTCGTGTATATACACGGGGGTATAAAATGTATGCGACGAATGAATTTTGGCAGTTTCTTAATTAATGCGACAGGCGAGGCCTCGAAAGAGCTACTCTTATCTCAGCTCAACATTCCAGAATATCTAAAATCGAGGCGCTCTTTCGGTGTATACAGGTGATGCTGGATATTTTATTCCGGTCGTTTGTTTCCTTACTACCCGAACGTGGACACGTAAAATCGCAACCCCTCCCCCCCTCTTTGCCCTCGGTCAAGCATATTTTCAGGTACAATGGGAATGGGAACCACTGATCCACGCTAACAGCACTACACTCCATGAATGGAACGACTTCCACGAATGGTACAGCCTTCTCAAAGATTTCCGCATACGCGAGCTTCAATCTCTAATCTCTAATAAAAAAAAATAAAAAAAACATGCAAAATATTCAAATGTGTCAATTTTTCGAAACATTTTTAAGGTTAAGCTCGCATATGTTTGATTTTTTCGATAATTATCCCGGTTGACTTGCCGAAAACATCAGAAGCTCTAACTCTTACCAATTTTCATCCATTTTCGTAACGAGGTCTTGCGAATGATGCGAATTTTTTTTATTTTTTCAATCGTTACCTCGTTGCGTTGACACACACGCTCTGGGGTGCGGGGGTCGGTACACTTGCCCTTAAATTTCACTGTAAAGGAGAAAAGACTCGCTATAACGGAGACTTTTTTTTTTGGGGATCCACCCACGTCTATTCGGACAGAATTTCTCTGTCTTTTAACATCCCCGAACCGATGCTGTGTGGTCAAATTGTACGACTGCATGCGACGTTCCCACAGTACAAAAACTCACGAGTGGAGTGGGGGAAAAAAAAATGAAATTTCACACGAGTCTCAACATTTTTATTTTTCATACAATAATAATTTTGGGCTTAAAATATTTGAATAAATAATAGAACGAGAATCCACAAAGAACCAACCAATTGACTTGTACACACTTTCTCTGCAGTTTTTGAAGCCCATATATATTCTCAGGAGTCGAGAGCCTTTCGGAAACTTTAAACGCAAATACTTTGAAATGCCGTTGAACGAGAGTGAGCAGCGCGCAGCTTATAATTAAGGGGCTGAAATTTCGAAAATGGCAAATTTCGAAGAAACATACTATTCTCGACACAAATTTGAACGTTAATGTACTTTGGGAGAGGTGTTCGCCCGACTGCGAGCTATACAAATGTATATACATTCGCAACGATCCAACAGGTCTCAATCAGGTCTGGTTCAAGACCACCGAGTGGAAGTCCTTCGGTATAAACAGTCGAGATTGGCTCCGACGAGCCAATAGGCTTGAGCCGCGTTATTTTATGCGGTGAATTTCGAGGGTTACGCCCTTCTGTCATCCACGTGTGTATATACATATATATATATTATATGTTTATTTGATTTGAGAACAAAATGAGAAGATTACGTATTCGTTTGAGCCATAAATCACCGAGTGAGTCTCGCGCATTGCAAATATTATACGTACGAAATCGAAGTCATTATTTTTTTTTCTTTCTCTCATCCTTTTGCGAAACTATTTCATTAGCATCGCGCGGTATAACTTTCCAGACAAGAATTTAAATGATTTTTTTAAAAATAATTTATTTTCTATTTTCTTGAATAGTGATATTACGAATTTTGCTTCAAGGACGTGCAATCTTAAAATTTACTCAGCCAATTATTTTTCTTTTCGTCTTCGAAACGCGCGTTATTTCATTCGCTAGCAAGCGGCTGTATATGACATTGCGTCATGGAGTTTCTAACCCTAATGATCGGCCATTGGCACAGCAGCAGCGTTTCGGAACAATCGGCCGAGCGTGGATGTGGTGTGTGTGTGTGCGTAACAGTTTGGGATTTAATCCCGTTTCAAGATACTTAAGGGGGGAAACCAGTTTAGGAGGCCGAAATTTTGTTGTTTTTCGTGAATTTTTTACATATGGAATAAATAAACAGAATTTTTTTTTAATTTGAAAATATTTTATTCATGGTTTGAAATAGACTTGAGAATTTTTTGAAGCGATTTCCGCCGGAAACAGTGTCGCTAGATCGTGCTGTCCATGGACGATTGCCATCGGAGTATTTTGCTGGTGGGCATTCCTGTGGTTTCAATTTTCATCTGTAATCATCACAATTTTTTTTTTTCGTTAACAACATATTTCCTAAGAATATGAACCTGATTGTGTAAAAAAAAATTGAAAATTGCATTTTTTTGAGGTGTTTGAAGACAATGTTATGTTTTTATACCATATTTTTTCACCTTTTTCGCATAAAAAAACATATTTTTAATAATCATATAATTCCAGAATTAGGTTCATCTAGATTTGAATTGAATAAAGAATGTTCACACCAAATTTCAGAACAATTGGTCAATAACTTTTCAAGCTAGAATGCCCACAAGTGGAAAAAAAGTCGTTTCGAGAAAAACGCGTTTGAAATAAAATGTAGCGAAAACGAGATTCGAGGCAGTAATTATTTTTTCTTAATTATATAAAATTATTAATTTTATTAATTTTATTAATATATACATTTATTAATTATATAAAAAAGTTAATTATATAAAAATGCTCACCGATTAATCAGCTATTCCAGCACCATATAACAATCCCTCTTCTTGTTCGTAAGCGTCATTTCGGGCTTGCATCTCCTCTTGACGAGCTATACGAGCTTCCTTCGTCTCCAACGAGCTGCGCCTATTCTGTCTCGTCACGCGTTGATTGTCCATGTTTTCGGCAAAAGTGAAGCTCTGCGAGCCAACTACGAGTTGTAATTCGTTCATCACCATTAGAAGCGCTGAATTTCCTTCATTGAATAATGCAGCAGCCAAGAACGCTGCAATCTCGACTATTTTTAGGCCAGCATGAAGGTGCTTTGGAGCCAATCGCCAAACGGTCGAATTAAAACTTTCATTCGCGTTCTGCGTATGACCGCCTAAACATCTCGTCAGCAAATCGTCCCTCGATAAATCTTTATATATCGGAAGAAGTTCCTTTTGAACGTCGGGGTGTAATGGAGCAGGGTGCGGTCCAGGCTCTGTTCCAAGTGCTTTAGCTTTCTGCCACTTGCACCAGCTGTCTTCTCCCTCTGGACAATTGTCGTGTTGTGGATTGTTATCCGTGGATATCATGTGGTGAAAAGTTGCCATTACAGCCTTCTTCATGTCTGTGACACTGTTTATATTTCTGCGAATCGCTAAGCCATAATACGTGCTGAGCTTTTTCACCAAAGCCTCCGTCAACTTTCCTTTTCCGCCCAGTTTTTTAGTTTTCCTGACGTTTCGGAGCCGAGTTCCCATCCTCTTCTGAACATGGCCTATGCATTCACTTTTAACAACTGTCAGTTCATCATGGTAGGGATTCAAATTAAGGATTGCTGTGAACGTTTTCGAATCTCCATCACCGATGTAATTGCCGTATTTTACACCATACAGTTCCTCCGATCTCAAGAACATCATTTTTACAGATTCCACCTCCATGCTTCCCGCGGAGCCTTCATGTGTGTTCATGCAACTTTCTTCGTCATGATCGTCTTTCCATGTGAGATATTCTGCTGAATTTTTCGGTTTATCTTTCCAATATATGCATGATTCGCAGTAAGAGCTTCGTACAACCAGATCGATGACTTTTCCGGAGTAATATCCGATGAGCGTTGTAATACCAAACAGTGATTTGAATCCTCGTTTTTTCCACGTTCCATCACCAGATACTTTCAAATTCAGAATAGGTCTCTCACGTTTCTCGTTCTCTTTCTTTTCTTCTTCAACAGCTTTCTTACAGCAGAATTCATACACTTTTCTCGCAGAGGTGTGGATGTGAGTGCAAATTCCGTTGTAAGTTTCCTCAGCCATACCACTGCTGATGTCCATATAATTACAAAATAAATTCAGTCCTTGTTTGCCAACACCTAAGAGCCGCATGACAAATACAATCCTACGATTTATCTCAAATCCAGTGTTGATTAAAGGACCTGAATTGATTTGTTTCGATCCACAGTGGCAATTGACAACAAGCTTGAACCCGAGGCCACGTTTTCCAGTTTCGAGAAAATTAACTTTTTGTTTACACTGTCGACAGATAAGAATTTCCGACAGAGTAGTGAATACTGTGAAAAATTCGATGAGCCTATAACAGTGTAACGGATTTACAATTATATTGTCGCTCGTAGCACTCGAAAGTTTTTTTGCACTCGCACTTCCATCTTCTTTGCTGACACTCGACTCACTCCTGGTGTGTTGATTACCATGGAATGATCTCTTACGTGGTCTACCACGTCGTTCGGTAAACTCACGGGAACCTTTCGGATACGCTGACATTTTGACAACACTCGGTAAGAAAGCCGGAGCTGAACTAGCCAAGCTCGACGCTCTGTCGAAATATCGTAAACTTTCGAGAAAGTTCTACCCCAGGTCAAACAACAATATCTGCCGACATGCCCCCCTCTCTATTATTCCTTAGTACAGCGGTACTAAGGAATAATTGAGGCAGGTAACCGAAAAAGGGTCCCTGAGCGACCGCTCCGTTCTAACTACCGCGCGCTTCGACTCCGGACCGACGGGCGGTCACTCAAGTCCTCATAGCATTGAAAATAATGCGAATTTTGCTTTCAAATTTTGACCACACATTCTTGACGAGTTATACTAACGATTTATGCAATAAAAAAAAAATCGATTTTTTGATCGGTCTAAACTGGTTTCCCCCCTTAAGGAGTCTATGAAAAAAAAGCCAGGAATTCGGGCTCGTTTTGTTGATTTTTTTCGTTTCTTCTTTGTCCTTTTTCGTCCGTTCGCTCTAAGGATTGATGATATTATTCGCGCTAGCTGAAAGAAACTCTAATGTCTGTGATTGTCTAATTCGTGCCAGCGCGGCGAGTAGAGGCAGTGAAGGTTCGCGAAATTTTCGACTGAACGAGAGAGAGAGAAAGCTCACCTGATCCCGTCTATTCGGGGTCAAAGCAATATCCGCCGTTTCTTCTAACGACCCTACTTATATATATATACATATATATACACGCTTTTTTTATATCCATATATGCATGAACTCGCTCTCACTAAGGATCCGATCTCATAGAACGATCCTTTCGCAAATCGTGAGCCTTCAAATATGCGAGTCTGTAATTTTCGAGTTTAAAACTGGTTTCTATTAAAGATCCCCGCGCGCACATATATAAGTAACTGAGCTTTGCTAAGCAGCGGCAAACACCAACATCCAATAATAACCCCCCGACAAACAATCGTCTGCTCGATCGTATTTGTATCAAATATTTTTTCGTTTACACTTTAGACGTCTTATTCACGAGTGTTTGCAATTCTTTACGGGCACACTTTTTCGTTTACGACTCTCCACGGCTTCGGCGAATAATCGACTGATCATTATTTTTTTACTGTTCTTTATTAAAACGAATATAATTAGTAGATCGAGAAATTCGGATGAAAATATTCTGCAGTTAATTTTCTGTACGACGCACCGCGTTGTCGAGTTATTTCTTCGGTAACCTATCCAGCTGCGTCTGCAAGATAATCCCCTGGTGGGAGAAACGTTCTAGATTGGCTAATGCGTTTTTAGTTAATGTAACGGCCGCAGTGTCGCGGAAAGGCAAACAACGAGGAGGAGCAAGGACTTATCTCTCCGCGGAACTTGGATATTTATCTAACCTTAAAATCTCAAGTTGGAAACGAGGAATATCGAATCTTCGTATTTCGAGGGCCACCCATGAGTTTCCTACGCATCCTATATTCCTATTATTTTCTCACCGGTGTTTAATTTTAATGCGATTATCGATCGTTCGCGCGTTGCCGGTTGTCGGAGAGACTGAAAATTTGCATAGAGACTCTGAATATATCCTCTCGAGGTTCGGACTCCCTTTTTAACGCACGGTGAACCCAGACGCTCAATCGATTTTAAGCTTCGACACATTAATCTTGAAAACGTTCCATTCCTATAGCTGAGTTTCGTTATCTTTTCGAAGAGCCTCTCGTCGTTCTCACAATGTGACTGTGTTTCAAAGCCGAACCCTCGACGCGATTAATTTTAAATGACCCAACCTCGACCGCGAATATTACCGAACCCAAACCCGCCGCCGCTCAATCGAACTCAAATTTCGCACACGTCATGATATCCTACCGTTCCTTTTTTTTTCTCTCGAAAAGGTAAAAAAAAAAAAATTAGGCCGTTAAAGCCGATGGTTTAGCGAGGTCGACCAACTCGATCGGAAAAGACAAAACTTCTGTGGACGCGAAGACGCGCCCGTGATTTGTCCCTGTCCGTGCTCACTCGCGTGTAGACCCCGGGGCAAACGCAAAACCTTTTAAAAACTCACTAATACTCTCGGCTCTGAAGAAAGAAAGAACGAAAAGAGAAAAAAATAAAAATAAAAAACGGTCGGACCGTTCCACGAATTCTTTGTGCGTGTATACGTTCGTGTATATATGTTTTTTTTTCTTTCTTTCAGGAACTCGCACGAAAATACCCGTATTATTGTGTCACGATGTTTTGAATGAACTCGCGGCGATACATTGCCACTCGGTCGCGCGCCTATTACCAGCTCAAATGAGCCGCTTAAATTCAACCATCTTTATTTATGTACGATTATACCTCAATACGAGATCCATACACGAAATATTTTTCGTTCGATAACGTATCGAAAGAAGTGACTTTTTTTTTTAAATTGACTCGAAATAATATTTTCAATTATTGCATCAAATTTTTGGTCCTATTTGTTAAGTTTGACTCGAATCATTCATTTTAGGACTGGCGCGCGATAAAGAATCGTTATTATTGGTATTTGGTAAAAAAAAAAAAAAAAAATTCAATGAGCTCAGTAAAATCAACAAATAATTTATAGAATAATAATTCGTAATTATAATTGTTATATACCTATAAAATGGAGCTTCTTTCTCTCAATTATAAAGAAATATTTATTTATGTACATTTGGTTACGCTTTATTTTTTGGTTTTTTTCTTTTTTTTTTGTTCTTTTTTTTTTCGTTTCTATTATAAAACAATAAAATCACTTCCTTGGTCTTGGCGTTTGGCAACTTCGAATAACGATAAAAAGTAATTTCGTTTGGCAGGTTCAATGTAAAATGTGAGAATATTGTTGCGATTTGATTGGAGCCCCTGTATCGTTTCCGGTTGTTGATAAGTACCGGAAAAACTCGTGCAGCCCGTACTGCTTCCACGCACGAATTGTTCAACCCTTACTCGCATCGCTTGGTCCATCTGATGAAAATAATTTTTTTTTTTTTTTTTTTTTTTCGTAGGAAATTTTCACACTACCCCTTAACGAATGCACGACGATTCAAATAATAAAATGTTCGCCTTACCTCTGGATCTTCGGTCGGCGATGGGGATCTTTCAGATGGATTTTGAGTTTGTTGACAGTAGAGACACAACAAAGTCGGATCAGAAATGTGTTCGGCGTTGGTCAATTCTTTGAGTAAATAAATTTTATCGACGCTAGCCTCGTCGATGTTCGCTACGACCAAAGTCTGTCTAGTAAGAATGAGCATGATTCGTCGTTCGACACCTTCGCAGATTGGAAAATTGGCATCTGTCACGTGCAAAATGGGACCAGCTTTTTTTATCAATCCAGGCCAAAGTCGCCAAATGCATTTCAGCGACGAATTATTCGAGTCGTCCACATTTTCAACGATCGGTCGCTGTCGTGGCTACAAATATAATCTTCGTTAAAAATTTGATGGTGACAAAAAAAAAACTCAAGTTTGACTCTAGACGTTGAGCTCACGGTAGGCAAAGGATTCCATCCTGTCCCTTCGAGCAATCCTTGTCCCGTCAGAGCAACCAACTCGGCAGCTCCGCTCAATGGCTTCGTTACAGCTCCAACGATTCCGAGACCAACTCCTGTCACGAGCCCTCGAGGAGTTGCACCTCCGGAAAGTACTTGTTGCAACGGATGATGAGCCAAACCCGCGACAGCCCCTAATTTGAAAATATTTCATTATAAAACAATCCACTGAAATTTTTTTTTCACATCGATTCAGGAATTTTCTATTAATCGTCAATCTATGACTAATCATTTTTGTTGATGAGAATGTAATAATTAAAAATTTGATATTTTCATCATTTTTGTCGAAAATATTCACGACTTTTTTTACTATGAAAAATATATTTTTGTAATTTGAAATAATTCACCGAGTAAACTCATCCCAAATCCTGTAAGACCCTGATACAATCCTTGGGCCATTCCTTGTGGCCGAGTCCGTCGGGATTCTTCCTGTCGTTGAAGATGTTCGTCGTCCAAAGTCAAACGATCTAAATTTCTTGCCACGCTTGATGCCAATTTCGTGACCGAATTGACAGTGCCTGAATAATTTTTCGTAATTATTTTCAAGTGTATCGTATGAAACAGAATTTGAAAGGTTGATTAATCGATCTGAACGTGGTCCACGTATATTTAATCGAAAAAAAAAGTTACCTGCTGTCAAATGCTTCATCAAGCTCGCGGAACCTTGCGTAATTCCCATCAAAAAACTCCAGGGCCCGCGTAATATTCCTTGGATCGGAAGCGTTACAAAGTCCTTGAGACCGCTACCAAGAGCTTGCGCGAAGCCTCCCGGCGAGCCAAGAATTTCCAACGAACTGACCATCCAACCTGCAATTTTGTCAAATAATCAAACATCGATTTTTAATTTGGCAATGTTTGAGATTTTATTTTGGTTGAAAATAATGGTTACCAGCTCCGAATAAAGCACCCGAAATATAGTGCATGGTCAAGGCATTGGCTAGTCCACCAGGAGTCGTGATGAGATATTCTCTCTCGAAAGCCCCGAAATAAAGTGGTGAATGATCGAGAGCGACGTAAAGACGAATAGACGTGTGTACGCTCAACAAAACCGAGATTGGCTCGATCGTTAATTTTTGTAGTCTCAGGGGTGTTCTCAAATTGAGAGCTTCGAGAAACACATGCTCCGGTATCGTAACAACATTTTGAATGAATTCCACTTGGTTCTCTATGGAACTGACAACTTGAACGTTGAAACATGGTGGCGAAGTTGATGTTGTGTACTCCAACAATTGCGTCACGAAGGTATCCTCGATGTAAGCACTCATCGGACCAATTTTGATGTTTACGTTTGTACAAGCTGTTGAACAAATATTATCATTTTTTTTTTCATTTTTATGTATAAACGATTTGATCTACTTTCATCCTAATTACGATGAATATCATTTTTAAATTTTCATACAAACCATAAATAGGGGCATTGACTTCCCAAGCACAGTCAATAACGATAAGGGATTGATCCTCGATCTCGTTGATGGAATGTTTCGATCCAGATCTGGCAGTTGAACGGGAGCCTCTTCTCGTGTAAGGATTCTGGCTCATAAAGACGACCGGGAAGTCGAAACCACCCTGATCGAACATTTGATTGTCGAGTTGCAGATCTCCAACGCAGGCGCAAAGAGTCAACGATTTATCGTTCGATGTGCTCAGAATAATTAAATCGCTCAGACACAAACTCGCGACTTGGACGCGTTCGGCATTCTCGTTTATGTCCTGCATTATTATTACGTTTATTCCACGAACGTAAACGCTCAATGATCCCTTCAATACATTGACAGTCCCCGAGACTTCTCCAATTTTTGAATCCAAACACGAATCGTAAGTTTCCTCGTATTTTCGCTCTCCCTCGTCACTTTCGCTTCCGGGATCCGAAAAACCAGCGACTGTATTCGAGCTCTGAAATATATTAATTCTCGTTAAAACACACAGACATGAAACACAAACCCTGAGAATGATCAAATACAAGAAATTTATATTTTCCGATTAAGACTTTTTTTCCTTACGAATAAAACAGAGGAATCCAAAATTACACTTACAGAACTAAACGATAAATATAAATTAATTCAAACTCACTCCAAATTCAGACCCTCTGACTCGATCTCGATTGTCCAACCAAGGAGACTTGAGGGCCTCAACGTCGGGTGATTTACCCTCTTCTAAAATCAACCGAGTCCTGATGTCATGGGCCGAAATTTCCACCTAAACAAAACCGTAAATATTTTTTTTTTTTTTTCAAATAATGAGCCTAAGGAATTTAGGGCTGTCAAAAATACTAATATTTTTCACCTGTGACATGCAAACAATTCGAAGACAAATCGTGTTACATCTTTTTTCCATTAATAATTTAATGTCACCGTAAACCGGAAGTCGGACATATTGCTCCATTCTCGAACTCGTTGCTTGCGATATATTTATAGGCTTGGACCACATGGCATCTTTGTTGTCTAAAAAAATCATCGTTTCATTTTTTTTTTTTCATTTTAAGTATACATATTTTGTTAATGTATTATTTCTTTCAAATTATTCAAAATCATTCCAATGAGTTCTGTTTCAGAACTGAAGAAAAATGTAAAAAATAATGTATTATCACAAGTGTTGATTT
This sequence comes from Campoplex capitator, assembly GCA_037576405.1. NCBI lineage: Eukaryota > Metazoa > Arthropoda > Insecta > Hymenoptera > Ichneumonidae > Campoplex > Campoplex capitator. Next base: position 1,041,695 of record JARBWI010000485.1, on the reverse strand, counting down.
TTATGTTGAAACGAAGAATTCACTGACCTGCAGAATCTTCAGATCGAGAAGATGGTAAAACGCATAAACGTAATTTAGGCAATGGGTCGTTCGTTTGACAATCCGGCATTTTATTCGCCGTGCTGGGAGTACAATAATAATTAGATTTTTCCGATTGGACTTGAAAACTCCATGAAAAATGCGAGGACTCTTGGATAATACCTTCTGTGGAGAGATTGAGTAACTGAATTTTTATAATATTCCCAACATAAATGAATAATCGTAAATTCTGTATTATAGTATTATTTATTCACGCCAATTAGCATACCTCCGTCTCCATTCGCTTCGCCTAAAACAATTGGGAAAGGACACAAGTTTTCAATGTACAATTGAGGGTGATCGTCAACGTGAATCAAAATGTAAGTCGTGCCTTCGTCTTCTTGAGTTATTATAACAACGGGAATACCACGAGAATCGTCCTGAAAAAAAAAATCAAGATACCAATTCAACAAATTTCTCTATTTTTTATTCATATTTTTTTGTTCGTCGATTCATTTCTACTCATTTATTATTGCTCATTTTCTTATTTACCGATATTGCTGTACACCTTCGAGACGTCAATTTTTTGTCGACCCTCACAGGACACGACCACGAAAAGCCGCGGCTCAATGAAATGTACAAAGCCTCATGCTCGAGAGAATTTCTATCGTTTACGATACGCCACTGATCAATGGGAATGCCTTCACTAAAAAATAATTAGAACGAACAACAGTCATTTTGTGTATGAAAAAATTAATTATCAAAAATAATCGTTCTATTTCATAAGCAAATTTTGTCATTAGTTCATTTTTCTTACGTTCGATTCTTGCACGGTGAAATATCGAAACTTTGAATCGATTGATACTCTGGAAATTCAAGCCCAGTGCAATTTTCGCTCACAGCGAAACAGGCGACTCGTAATGGGTGTGGAGTTTGATTGCAAATTACGTGACTCGCCATGATTCGCACGATCCTCATATCTTCGTGCATTTTGGAATTAATACTTGCCACGCAAATCTGTGAAATATCGTAAATTAAATTTAAAAAAAAATGGACGATGTGAGACATGGCAGAAGAATTTTAATGAAATACGAATATAGTGGAATGAAGTTTCATATTATTTACATTTGAACCGCACTCGATCGATGCTTGAATGTTGCCATCGACAGGAATGAGTCCTCGAATTCGTGGCATGTAAAATCCAGGATTCCAGTCGGGTCGAGCGAGCTGAATCGCTGGTGATACGTAATCTTTATTTCCTACTGTAACTTTCAGATGAAACGTTCCCTGGCACAAATAAAAATTAGATTATAACAGAACAGAAAACTTTTTACTCAATCAAAAAGTCATGAATACTCATAAAATGATTAATAATTCACTGTTTGTTCTCACTTCCAATTTCGGTGGCGTGATTATTCCATTGTGCGGTACTTGGCAGAGTTCAAGATCCTCAGCAACAATTGCAATATGACAGCCTAATACGTTGAAAATAAAACACCACGGCTGCAATTCCAACAACAATGTGCTCGAAACTAAACCAGCGTCTCGATATTTAATCTGCAAAAATGTCCAAAAGCCAACTTTTTGTAGAAAAAAGAAAAAAAACTTTGGACGAGTCATTTTGAGATTTCTATGATTTTCTTGTTTTCCCACCTGTACATGAGTCTGAGGCTGATCAGCTGAAATATGAATATTCGGATGATTCGCTTGAAATGGTAAGAACGAATTTTTTTCTGGTCTCTCAAGCTCTTCTATAATCGCATCAATGTCTTCGTTTCGTGGTCGAGCGAAAAATGTTCTCTCTTCGACCGAGCTGTATGATAATGGAACGTAGGGATTCGAGGCGGGCATATTCGACCTGAAACGAGAAATAGATTTTGGCATCGATTTTTTCACAAAAAAGATGCAAAATTTGACCAAAAACGTTGTTGAGAATTTTAATCACTGAAAACGTATATATCGAGTGAAAAAAAAACATACTCGAATTGAAAAGTCAATTGATGACAGTGCTCAAACGTTCCTGGACAGTAGAGCTGCTGAATTTTTCCTTGTCCCTTTATCGTCGCGTTCGATGACATTCCTAATGATGGTGTTTCAATTTTGATAACGACAGGCACCGGTAAATATGACTTGATCATGTACAATGGACTCATCACGACCTGTTAACAAAAAAATATGAATACACAATGAATTCTTTCGTGTTTTAGAATTACATTTGAGTGCTGACTCGAGCTTTTTTACTCACGAGAATTCGCGTCTCTCCGTGCATCATTTCTTCCACAATGCGAACCCAAATGCTTAAAAATTGGCCACGTTCTTGCAAGGGAACTGGAAACAAATTTGATCAATAATATAGAATAAAATTCTGTATTCTGACAGACGAATTACTCATTTTTTCCCAAAAGAATTAAAAGAATAAACTAGAAACAAAAATCTGCAGTATCGAAGCTTGAAGCTCGTTGAAGTAAGAATAAAAAATTCGAAAAAAAATCATATTCTTATAATGATCATAATAAAAACTATACGACAATGGATTAAAATGAACCTTTAACGAGCCAAGGTTGTCCGAGTTTCGAATTGCTTTTGAGTGGAATATCGCCGGTCCAGGATAAATTGGCAGAAGATGCGAATCGCAAGCGTACAGCAATATTTCGTGTGTTGTTTAAAGCAATTGAGGCTGGTCGATCGTTGCCGTTGATCCAGAAAATCTCTTCGTAAATTTTGTTGGCAGATTTTTCTTGAAGAGGGACAATTTTCATTTGAAAAGTTTCGACGAGTCGGTTGGTGAGCAAGAGCAAGCCAGAGAAAGTGACGAGTTTTTGTGTCGCAGAAATGGAGACGATATTTGCAGAGATTATTGGCGAGTTGTTGGAATTTGGAAAAACTACGAGTTGCTTGCCATCTTTGTTGAGACTAAGAGGTTGACTCCAATTTAAAGGGTGTTCATCGAGCGCGAGTCGAAGAGTTCGGTTATTAGAAAAACGCCAGCAATAAAAATGACACTCGCGAGTTTGAATGAGAAAATCGTCGCTCGAGTTGGTCTGTCCGAATCTCAGAGGAATATTTGTATCGTTGGCGACGACTATTCTCGTTAAAATGGCAACGTATTTATTTCCAGGCTCGAAATAGTTCAGCCACAAATTGCTCGATACTGCGAGAGTATGAGCTATCGAGGGGCCAAATTTGATGGAAAAAGGATTGGACTCGATCGACACGTGAGTCTCGTCCGCGATGCAAATTTGAATGTTTGATTCGAGTCTTTCGATCACCGGTTGTCGATGCAATAACCCATAATCCAGTACTTTCAGACTCAAATCTCCACTGACATCGATCAAAATCGCTCCGTTGGTCCATCCATTCAACACGATCGACGTTCTCTCGTGCGATAGTTCCAAAAAACATTGCGTTTCCGGCATAAGACCATTCAACCGGAAGTTCGACAAGGGCGCTGGCAATTTTTCGTACGACGATGACGTCACCTCGTTCGATACGAATATTTCGCAATTTCCCAGATTCAATGCGATTTGCAAATTTGGTATCGTCGACGCATTGAAATAAGAATCTACTCGTAAACAACCAACCAAAACTTGAGGCGCTAATCCCCAATCCTCTTCTTCTCCATTGATTTCTTTTCTCGTCGATATTGTAACTCGCCAAATTGATCCCACCGCTTGACTCGTACACGCTCTCGGCAATTCCGGCTGACCATTTTCCGTCTCCGACAAATTAAAATCTACGTAACGACGGTAACCTCGGTGACTCTCGCTCCAATATTCTAACGTACATCTTATTGGTTCCTCTTCGAGATCAACTTCCTCGGATACCTGTAAATTACAATTTTTTTCTATTACTTTTTCTGACATTATCATGATTACCACTTTCATTCAACGAATATATCGATTTTTTTTATCGCTCTTTACAAATTGGTTCTTCTTTTTTAATATGTCTCTTTCGAATTCATTTAATTTTTTAATTTGCTGACGTTTTTTGGCTGTTTATTGAATCGAAATGTAAATACTTGCCTCAAAAGGTATGGGCGACACAAAGAGTCCAGTAATTATCCGAGGCTGAGGATATCTCCATGCCATTCCTTTTTTCGGATGTGTAAAAAAAACGACCTGCGATAACGATTGAATGCGTCATTGAAGTAACATATAATTTTACATTTGGAAAAAAATAAATTTTTTTTCAACTAGAAATTAAATAAAAATGAATTACCTGATAAGGCAACGGCATTTCTTCGACGTTTCCGTTAACGAATTGGAAAGCACCAGCTTTGAGATCATCTTTGTAATATTGCTCAGCAGCTGGTAAATTTTCATAATTTTTATCATCCCGGGTCTTCGAATTAATATTCAAATATTCCATACACGCGTGATATTCTTGAAGCACAGATTCTAGCATTTTCAACTGTTGCGGCTCGAAATTAAAATAAATGTTGTCGCTGTGAGCCTGAACTTTAATTTGTGGCTCTTCCTCAGGATCTTGCCAGGTTTCCCAAAATACATTGGCCGTGATTTGAAATGATGAGGGATTCAAAAAAACTGTTATTTTGGAATTCAGCGCTGAATTCATAGATGAAATAACGAAAGATTCGAGACTCAAGTTTCCATGAATATTCTCTGATTTCGGGGTTCTCGATATACTCCCGGACAATTTTGCTACGCTCAACGATACGATTGGATCCGACTTTGTAAACAAACGCAGCACCAGCTGTTTCGTCATAAAGCCCAACTCGGGCAATTCGAATTTCGTTGGTTTCACAGTTTCTATTTGTTTTTGCGATTCAATTGTGCTAGACGAATTAGCTTGATCGAAATCCTCGACTTCCTGAGAGTCGAAAGAAGCTGCAATCTGAAAAAAGTAAGCAATTTGTCATTATTCAATTGCTGGCGACTTGAAATGAATCACCTTTAAAAAAAAACATTTAACTTTTACGCAATCCTGACGTTTTATAACTTTTTTCAAATGCTTCAGAACTGATTTGAGATAAAACTGATATTCGCGTTTGTGAAATCCCACTTTACCTCTTGCTTGATACGAATAAAATGTTCGATAGCTGTCATCGAGTAATTAATATTGGTCGGCCGTCCAACATCGACAAAAAATTCAGTATTCGAATTCTGATTTTTTTCGCATTTGAATATTATGAACGAAGGCGGAATTCCGGTGTTTGGATGAGGACTTCCGCTTGTCGTTTCGACAAGTGGCAATTTCCGGTTACTTCCATTCTTAAGCAAAACGCCTAGATCGAAACATGATATCTAAGAAAAAAAATGATTAAAATATCGTTCACCAATTATAGTTGAATTAATTTCTAAGGAAATTGCGTCGATTATAATTACTTGTATTTTTTCCTTTTCATTCAATTGGGAAATGTAAAAATTTGGCTCCGTCAGCATGACGTGGAAAATGGGAAATTCGAAGTTCGCTTCTCCTTTGTTAGCCGATTCGTTGGTATTCTAAGGCCAAAAAATAACGAGTCAAGCGTTCAATGTAACGAATGCATTCTATATTAGATTTTTTTTCTCAAAATTTACCTTTTTATTTTGCAGCGATGTGCTGATCATGTTTAACGATATATTGACCAAACCACAATTGACTAAAATTTCCAATGGAAGAGGCGTTGAGGTTCCTCGCGTCGGTATTTTTCTCTGAGGAATAAAAGATTTTTAAAAAAGTTTTTCATACACAGAATCGTAAAAAAATAAATCAATATGATTTCATACGGTTGCTACAAAATTGACACTGGACGATCCAAAATCAATTCCACTGTCGCCGGTAAAGTCAGGCTTGCGCTCCCTCGAAACAGTGTCCGTAACTTCGTGCGAATCGGTAATGATAAGAGAAGGTGGGTTTTCTGGTCTGGAGAAATTTTCCAAACTACCAGAAAAAGTGGAAAACAAGTTGTTCATCTCGTTGCATATGCGCCACAACAATTTCATTTGATCGGAGTTTATGGCCACGTCTATATCCGTCAAGCATGTCAATTCGAAAGCTCCTCCGCAAATTATTTTTGAAGGTTGCAAAACGACGGCCGGAGCAATTATCACACGGACGTCAATCCTATTAATAAAATATGCGATCATTATATTTTCGAATAGCCGATTCCGATATGGTTTCATATAACGATTCTTAGGTATGCACATTTGTGAGAAACAAAAATATTTCTGTCTGACTTTGTTTCCTGATCATTAATGAAGTGTATTAAATTCCAATTGGAAAATGAAATATTAAAATAACGAAGTTACCTTGACATAAGAAGAGAAGTTGAAAGTTGAGGCTCCAGATTACTGTCACTCGCTAAATTATTCCATTCCAACGCTGGATTTTCGTTCATGGTGTACAGATAAGATTGAGAAATCCGCTGAGGAAAAAAATTCATCGAGAATTATGATTTTCGTTATGGTATATTTATGATTTTTTCTTTATAAAAATGATCTAGCTTAATGCGCGAAAAAAATTGGTTTTTACATCGAACTGATTGTCATGATTTTTAACATCAGTGTGAAATACCTTCGGAACATTCTGTTGATAATTGAGCCAAGTCGTGGTGCACGCACAAATCCCTCTGATATTTATTTCATATTGTCTATCTTCAACGGTAGAGCCCGGAATATTAAGGATATTGGATTGTGCAGCAAGTTGATAAATGTCGGAGCGGAGAATCGTCCTGCAAATGGGATTTTCGGTACTCGGTGTTATACTGATTCCATCCAGCTGAATATTGAAAAAAAAAATGAAAATAAAAGAAAAACCAATTCTTTTTTTTTTCGTTCAATGGAGCTCTTTAAAAAAATGTATTCGAATATGATTTTTGTAATGAATAATGCAGAAAAGTTTCGTACCTGAATCATTAATAAATTATGATGAAGTTTTTGATCGACTTCTGGCCATGTCGGTATCATAAGATTCATTCCTTTGAACTCCAAGTAAATCAAGGGTAAAGATTTATTGTCGAAATTGTCACACCGAAGCAACGGTCTTGCGGGTTCGATTTCGTTCGTTTTTTTCACCTCCGGAGTAGCTCCAAGGAATGGCTTCAAAATGACTATGAATTTATTCACTATACTCGGTGGTAGAATAATGTCAACCCTCTGGAGACTCATATCTATTTCGGTTATGTAACCCTCTACCGAAAGTGGACAATCTCGTTTTACACGAATCTGAAAAGGTACAACATTCAATAAATTCATGAATTTCGAAATTATTTACGACAATCAACTGATTCAACGAGTGATTGAATTGATCCATTAATGAGGATTCTTTCTCAAACCGTAGTAAAGACACGAGTATGAATATGCACCACCAGGACAATATTTTTTGAAAATTTTTGTTTTCATTGTGATTTATTTTTACGATATAAATATTATTTTCGATATAAATGTACGCTCGTTGAAAATGTGACTATTATGAACTAAATATTTAGACTTTTGTACTTTTTGCAATTTCTGGTGTTTCTGGGCGCCCCATCTCGTGTGCACGTTACCGGATTGTGCCTTCGTGTAAGTGACACTCAGAAATCCTGTGTCTTCACTCTTTTCCGAAGTACTTTCACGTCCAAGCATTATTAATCCGGCGTAATCACCCAACGTCCATTTATCATTAGCTGATTCTCTGTTTCCGAGAAATCATAAAATTCAAATTTAATATCACAAAAGCCTGTTAATTTTAATATCATTTACCAGCACCATATAACCATTGATTAAAACAAATGTATTAATAACTTCGAAAACAAAAAAAACATTCGAGATACAATAAACAATGGAGTATGTGATTTAAAATCAGAAAAAGGAAACATCGTACCTCGTGAAATGACAAACGGTGGCAGTTGTAATTTTATTTTTCAACTGTAAATAAATTGGCTGCCAATCAAAGGTCGTTATAATGTCTTCCAATTCGAGCAACATTTTCATAGACTTGTCATTCTCTCGATCAAGAGTGTACATTTTCAATGACATTTTCGTAACAGTCCATTGTATCATCGCAGTAATGATAGGGCTCTCGGCTTCCGCTTAAATTCAACACAAAAATTGTTTTTCCGATACATTTCATACGTGCGCGTTCTTCGAATTACTTATCGCTGCAATTGAAAGTTGAAACTTGATTTTCGTTTATTACTTTGATCAGAACTATTTCGAGCTGTTGAAATGCTGGACGGTGAGGTTGTATTCTCAGGGTACACAACAGGATTGTAACTCGATGGAGTTTTCGGCACATCGATGTACGCGGCCTCCATTTCAGCCACCGGAGTTTCTCCCATTTTTTCGTCAAAATTTTGAAAAATAGCCATTAAACTTGATAAATCCGAGGCAACGCTGTTCAATGCAGTAATCTAGAGATTTTGTAAAAAATCAATTAAAAACTTTAACAAGATGAAACAACCGAAGATTATTTCGGTATAATTATAGTTAAAATAATAATTTTATTATGTAATTGTTGCTCAAGGCTTCACATTAACGCACCTGTTCTTCCGAAAGAGAAATAATAATGGGCGAAGTGTCGATGTAAACACAAAGTCCCAAGCCAACATGTCCTCCCTCGACGAATTCGGTGATGGCTGATTTCGTGGTAACGTCGATCGTAGCAGTCAAATCAACACTACGAACGAGATTCGTTCGCAAATTTTTTTTTAAAGTGCAACAGCTCAAATTATTGAATTTCAGGGTCCAAGGGAAACTGTGGTAATCTAAAAAAAAAAACCATTCCTGTATTACGCAAAATCTGCTTTTTTCTTTTCAAGTTCTGCATTTTTTCAAGGTTGCAGACTCCATTTTCTATTGAGTTTTGAGTGACTCACCTGGCGACCGTATTGCCATGGGTAGACGATACGAAAGTTGCTTCAAATTAGGTAAAAATTTGTCCAATTGTACGTTAGCCGAATGCACAATCACGCTCGGAGATTTGATTGTGAAAATATGCAAATTGGGATCGCCCATTAACGCTCGATCTTTTGCAGGTTCAATACCTACAACAAAAATGATAATAAATAGAGAATGAATTTTATCAAGAAAAATTTCTGCCACAAATGATTGTTTCTTATCAATTATTCAATTGTTACCAGCAACTCCAATTCCATCCATCGTTACCATTGGTATGTACAAAACAAAATGGCCGATGGATCCACACAACACGAGCCTGCGCCAGAAAGGATAAAGATGAGCAACTTTCAGAGCAAATCCATTTTTTTGCAGTTCCTGCAAATAAGAACAATTCTTTTAGAACAAATTCTCGTTTACATACGTTATAAATAAACACGATAAAGATTTTAAAAGAAATTAATCATTTTCGGACCTCGATTTCGTTATCATCATTGAGAGTATTTTTCTTGGCCGACTCGTCATTAGCCGTAATTCCTTTGGACCAATCAGTTCGCGAGCTCGATCGTTTCTTTTCCTTATCGGACAAACTGTGAACACTCTCGTGCAACGTACGAAATATTTTTTTTCGCACATCCGTGTCTGAGAAAGTTTCATCGACCGCTGGTGTTTCCACTCCCGGTCTTGGGATATAAGCATCCTTTGGTTTTTCGTAGATTGCCTGATATTTCAACCATTTGCACAATAAAGGATCAAACGAACCACGCATTTCGGCCATTCTGAACGACAATATCGGTGGATCCTTCAATTCTTCGCCGAACGATTCCGAGTATCGAAGAATTCCAGTGAACAAAACACCATCTTCTTTTTCTCTGAAAAAAGAAACAATCGTTTTTGCATTAATATGGTACTGAATAGTATGAATATTAAGTTAAATTTTTTTAATTTGATTTCGATAGAAATCTACTACTTACCGATTCGCGTCAATTTCCGGTCCCGAAAGAATGAACGCTTGCTGCGTATCATTAATGGCGAAAGCCTTGATGGAATTTACCTCGAGCTCGATGGCAATGGTTTTAGAAGATTTCGTTCGTTTTCCCGTTACATTTTCCAACGATAGCTCGAGATAAACCGGATCTACGATAAAAAAAAAAATTATTCACAACGCTGAACGTCGGATGTGCTTCATTTTTGGAGATCATGAACAAAAAAATATTCTAAACAAACCCTTTTCGCTGCAAGCGTCCACAAAGAGAGATGAGGAAAAAAGTGGATTGGAAATTTCTGTCGAGTTTACAAACGTCGTTGCAATTGACGCTGCTACTAGAAATTTGGCTTTTGTTCCGGTGAGTGTGATGTCATCGATGTCACAATTTATGGAATCGTGATCGACGTTACTCTGACGAAAATATTGCGAAAATACTAGAGATTTTTTGGCACACTTTGCATTACAAGGCATAACAATTGTAGTACGACAATTTTTGTTTAGATAAAGTTGACTTTGCAATCCGCTAATCTGTAATGAATATTGATAAAAAGTTTAGAATAATTACGATTTCAGCATAAATGACGATGAAGTTTGTATTTTCAAGTTTTTACTTTTTACCTTAAAATCTAAAATACTGTAACAGTCGTTGAGCATGTCGGGATCAATTTCGGGCTGCTGCGAAGCACAGGACGCTAGTCTGAATGGATACATCGGCTCGACGATGCTTCCCAATATTTCGCTGAATTCTACACTCAGGTGAGCATTTTCGGATCGCGCGGAGATAGGAGTGGAAAACTATCGGGTGAATAATCATTTGAAATAGTTAAAAATTGCATAAACAAAAAAATTGCATGATTTTTTGATTTTCGTTACGTTTTTACTACTTTGAATATTAGGTATTTCTTACTCTGCTTTCGGGTGCAATTTTCGGATTGGAATTTTTCATTAAACTGTGATCGGTCAATTGTAGTTGTACGCTCAATCGAAAAAAATTGAAATACGTTTCCGTCATCGACACATTTTCCCGCAAGGCTTCATATTCTTCGACGGTCACCGGTGGTAATTCGTCGAAACTTGGTTCTGAAACAAGATAAATTTTACACACTGGATTATCACTGTTCGAGTGATTTTATATAAATAAAGAATTATTTTGTAAAATGAGTATGACTAAAAATTAAAAAATGTTCTGTCTATGCACGAAAAAACTGAATTTCAACTGTGAGCCATTTTAAAAACGTAGAAGAGGAAAAATGTGCTTACCAGGCTTTTTCGTCATATACAAACTGTGATCGTATTTCGCTGCGGATTTCACCGCATTTATGCGATGCATCAATCCCGTGCAAATCTGAATTTTGAGATCTCCCAGAACGTACCTCGTTATTTTGCGTTCCGGAAAGTTACTGTAAAAAGAAAACAAAAAATTGACAGTTTAAACCAAACTTGCAGCCAAATTAGCACCAGAATATATTTCTTCGTTTATTGAATTTTTTGATGAAAATTGTTTAACCTGTACTCGAAATTGGATTCAAATTCAGGAAGTTTATCTTCGGGAAAATCGTCAGGTATATCGATCGTGCGTATAATGTCCATTCCAAAAGCTGGACTTCTCTCCAGCATAGTTGTCACTACAAAATCATGAACGAAGTAAGAGATTTTAGTTCAAATTTCTACAACGAATCTGTCGGTACAATCATACCTCGGACTGTCCTCAAATGATAGTCAATGTCGTAGTCGCTATAATGATTCTTCCAGTGTGTATTCTCGCCAACGTTTTCATCGAACAATGAATCTTTTAGATAGTCATTCCGAATAGTGCCAGCTTCGACGTAAATTGGCGGCTGAAAGATTTTTCAATTAATTAATCATCATTGAAACCTTCAAAATCAGCCAATAACTTATTGGCTAACGAGCTTGAAACAAAAAAATGACGATAAAAAAAATATTACCTGCATCTCATCCACAACTTCTTGGTAACCACAGCTGCAAATACCTTGGGGCTGCAAGCGAATACTGCCTAATCCAAACTGTAAGTTACTCATCGATACTCCTTTAACGAGCATCGACATAACAGCGCTCGTAACACGCAGTGTGAGGAACGAGTTGTATCTTATTTTTCGAGCTTTATAAAATAATTGCTCTTGAAGAGTTTCCACAGTCTGCAAATAATTGAAGAATTTCGAACTCTCAATTCATGCATAACTTTCAACAAAATTTTATTTTTCCTCAACTTTGTTGAGGAAACAACAAGATGTAAAATTTCGATTGATTATGAATTTCATTACTTTGAAAGTCAATGCTGCTTCGTCTATATATACACCCATGTGGATCGTGTGACCAGTTGCTGGAACTTGTTGCTCATCGGACCAATCCGGATCCCAGTTAACAGGCAAAAACGAAGTCACTGTGTTCCATGCCCAACCGCTCCAGCTCGGCCCATCACCCAAACTTCCATGCACTTGATCCTCGTCTTCTGTTTCATACGATATCAACAACGAATTTAAAAAAGTGTTATTTCTGTCTAAAGACTTTTTTGAGTAATTTAGATAGAATCATTGGTTTGAAACAAATCTGAAGAATAAAAATTTGTTCACCTTGCAGAACTTCTCCTCTCTCTTCCGATGAATGAACGGGTTTATCACTGCGAGCGCCTGATTGTTTCGTTTGTAAACTGCTAATCAGTGTTATTAATCGCAACAGCATAGGTAACTGTTGCTCGGTCATGCTGAATTCCATTTTTTCGCAGTGAAGATCGAATCTCGTTAGTGAAGCGCATTTTGCAAGAGTACTGTTATAATTCATCATAAGACGTATGACCATGGAACAACGATACAAAACCGGATCCTAAAATAAAAAATTGTTAGATACCGAAAACTTCAACTTCATTTTTTTCGTTGATAAAATTTTTTTCCGTTTTAATTATTTCACCTGATATATTTCGATCTTTCCGGCCGTGTCCATTTTATCCAAGCACAAGGTCAAATCCTCAATGACAACGATCTTTCGAAGAGCAGTATCGGAACTCGAAACGTCTGGAAATACAATACCTTCTTTTATTGTTTCAATGACTCATCCAAATGTAATGTAATTGTTTTGATAACGAACCCGTGAAAGCTGGCTCCCACGATTCGTTGACCGTTTGCATACTCAAAAATCGAACATTCACACTGAGCACAATGTCCTCCTCGACATATTTTAAAATCAAGTTGTTGCAATTTATTGTTATATTGTTTATGACTTTTGTAACGATGCTTTTTATGTAACCCGGCGGTGACTCTTCTCTGTGAACATAACATTTAAAATTAATTGTATTCGTATAGCTTATTTATTAAATTCGAAAATTCGTTACTCCAAAATCATGATGTCGATAAATTTGTGAAAATATATTGTTGACATAACGGCGTTGAAATTTTTTTTACAGATTTCGCAAGATGAAAGAAAAAACATACTGTATTGCTTTTAATCCGGCACCTTGATGCATGCTTGTACTCCTTTCCACCTGTCCTCGATCCTTCAAATTTAGAATACATTCTGCAAATATTTTTGTAAAGCCAAATTATACATGCAATGACAAAATATATGAGAAACGTTTCGATTCTTTTCGTCATAGAAATTTTGTCAGTTACGATTGATGAATAGCTTTTACATAAAAAAACAGGAATCATGATAGGTAAATCAATAAAAATGGAAGCGAGTCAAATTTTGAAAATTTCATTTTGTCAACTATTCGACATGCCTATTGTGTTGATTGTAACGACTATAGGTTCCGATGTAATTTTCACCCAAGGCACATGAATAATCAGTTCGTGAATATGTCCGCTAACGAAAGTAAATGGAAGATTGAGCTGTTCCTCCAATACTTCGAGTCGCAAATCGAGGTTTTGAAAAGACGCATCTCCGCCCCATAGAGAGACCTGAGAAAGCAAAATTCATATTTCTCCAATAATTCCCATGTTCTTTATTCTACACGATGAATTATTTTGATAAGTCTCACCTGAGATTGCTCGGGCTTAAAATTCTTCACATACTTCTCCACATAACTGAGAATTACAGGTGTAATGTAAGACTCGATTTTAAACATTTTGATTACTTTGAACTTGTTCGTACATTTAAATGGCTCAGCCGTGGCATTCTGTTTAATTGACAGCTGTCACAGAGCATCAATCTCGGCATATATCCATTATCTATGAAAATCAAATTTTGAGGGAAATTGGAATTAATTACGACTAAATTTTAAAAAATTGTCGTCAAAATATAATTAAGAAATATGGTTAATAGCTTTTAGCAAGAGACGATAATTAATTTAGTATAAATAATTTGAATAACTTCATCAATTGTATTCAATTCTATTAAAAATAATATCAAAATATTTTTTAATTGAACGGAAAGAATTTTGCTGCCAAGCTTTCAAAAACGCCATCGAACAAGCTATAACCTAACACAACATTATGTTTCAACTTTTTCACAATCACTTGCTCGAATGTCACTTGGATATAATCGCCTTAATCCCTTCTCCATCTCACCTCACTTTAACACGATAAATAAGATAGATTATTATTAATTTTATTGAACCGTCTGACAGCAATAAGTCTCATGAGTAATATTTACAAATGTGACGTGTATATACACTACAATCCCTACAAACAGGTAATTTTTTTATTTTTATTTTTCACCGTGTCAAACGTTCTCGCTCAATTCCCCTCTTTTTCCTCAAGGCTCGATCATATGAGGTTGCTGCTACGAAATACCGGGCTCTGTTCATCCCGGGAGTGTCACACTTTCCAATCACTTCGAAAACACGATGCGCACTGACGTTTCAACGACTCGATCATCCGTTTTGAAATTTTGCAAAAATTTGTATTATTTTGGCACAATTCTTTTTCAATCATTTAATTTTTTTAAATTGTTGATAATTTCTTTAGAAAAAATAAAGTACAGTTTGCAGCTGTCTCTCTCCCACTTGTAAAAGTATTGTACACGAAACTAGTGCCACGAGGGAGGTACGGCGTATAGCGCAACTGAGAGGAAGCCGTGCTATGCTGCCATTGGATAACGCTCCACCTTATGACCCTAAAAATCACCTTTGATTCGATGATTTTATCATTTTTAAAAAATCCAGAATTCCCGCCTTTTCCACTGGTATTTTCATTCGAAATGTACTCGGAAAGATTAGCACTTGCACGGCATGATAATCGTGGGTGGAACGAAGACAGAATATGGGAAACAACATGCCCTAAAATGGCCCGTAGAATTTTTCAATCGTCTTCCATTGTGTATTCTCCATTTCGAGTTAAGTGTGTTTGTGTGAATCAGTGTGAATTAAAAACACGAAGACTCAAGTGTGTTGAACAGGCTCGGTTAATCCTGAATATTAGCCAAATTAACAATCGCTTTTAAAACAAATAAACTTCAAAAATAGTTGAATAATTGTGTCAATTGTTTCCTGCCCTCCTCACTATCGTAAGATACAACAAATGTACTCATAATAAAATTCGTTTCATTGGCAAAAATTATATATTTTGTGTCAAACTCGTGTTGCAGAAAAATGGTTGAAGAAAATCAAAAACGGCTCCAGGCGGAAATAGACGTTTACAAGCAAATACAAAAAGGTTCGTGAAGTCGTTTATCAAAAGCACTGACACAATTATTTTCAAAATAATTCGGACTTCTCTGTTAAAATAAATGGGATGTGTCGAAAGCTTGACATAACCTCAAAAAATCATTCCAATCCTCGAAATTTCGCAGATTATCACAAGGCTATTGTCAAACGCCAGCAATTGGATGGACAATTGAACGAGAATACCGCTGTTAAGGAAGAACTTGATCTTTTAAAGGCAGGAAATGAAGTGTTCAAATTGATCGGTCCTGTTCTCGTTAAGCAAGATCTGGTCGAGGCCAAACAGAACGTAGCTAAACGCATGGAATACATTTCCAATGAATTGTAAGTTGAATTCTGTGTTCGAGGTTTTATTGCACAATTATTCGTCTCTGATGCATCTTTTTGAAGTTTCAGTAACAGTCAATTTACTTTCATTCCTTCTTTGAGTTCCTGGAGGATTACTTGTTTAATTTAATTGTTGTACACGGTAGAACCAGTTATTTGCCCGCTTTTGTTCTTATATAAAGCTGATTAAGATTCTACTTCCCTCCGAAGAATATAAAATACAAAAAATACTTTTTTTCAGAAAAAGGACAGAACAATTGATCGCCGAACTGGATAAGAAGCAAGAAACCCATCGTGAAAATCTGGACAAATTACAACAATTGTTCCAGCAAGCGCAAATGAAAGCGGCAAAAAAATCTTAGACTACAAAACTACCAGGAAGAGATGATTTTTTTTTAAATGGCGTTGAATATGTCCTCTGGAAGATTGAATTGAAGATCAACATGAACGTGTGATTATCATTTGAGATTTACTTGAATTCTATCCCCAATAAAAGAAAGAACTTCAAACAATTGTTTATTGATTAGTTTAACTCTTTCGGTTTAAAAATACAGTCGAGCTTGACGTACAATAAATTAGTTATAAAAATAATAATTTATCAAGACAATTCGCCACACGCGCTGATAACAACTTTTTGCGAGGGCGTCCCTGATTTGCTACCACATTTTTCCATCTTTTTGAGCACATCGAGGCCGCTTATGATGTGACCAAAAACTACGTGTTTTCCATCGAGCCAATCGGTGCGAGCGGTACACAAGAAGAATTGGGAGCCATTCGTATTTGGTCCGGAATTTGCCATCGATACGGTCCCTGGACCTGTGTGCTTGAGCTCAAAATTTTCGTCCTCAAATTTATTACCATAAATCGATTTTCCACCAGTTCCATTGTGATTAGTGAAATCGCCGCCTTGACACATCTGGATGGATAAATCATTAAGGAAACATCTAACAGTAAACAAATTGAAAAATAGTTATTTCACATTATTACAAACATTTTTTGTTTTTTTTTTTTTTTTTCAAACGGAAAATCAAATTTTTAATGAAAAAGGATACGAAGTCTGGAATAATTCGATGAAAAACACTGCCTTGGTAGCCAAAGCCTTTCTCATGAGTGCAAAGACAGCGAAAATTCTCAGCTGTTCTTGGAGCTATATCAGTCCTCAACATGATTATAATCCTGCCCAATTCTTGCTTGCCGATACTTATATCCAGATAAACCTGTGGATTCTGTTTGCTTTTTTTCTGTGGCGGTGCTTCATTCGTCGTGGCGGTCGTCGTTGTTGTTCCAGATTCATCTGTCTTAAGGGTTTCTCCGGCATGCTCCTGCAGCCAAACATCATCCGCCCAAACTGGCTTCGAGGATCCTTCTTTTATCTTTTGCGGTTTAGCAATATTCACTCTTATAGTTCTGCCAAACAATTCTGAATCGTTCTGCAGCCAAGGACAAAATTCTCAGTCTCATTTATGGCAAAACAAAATATTTCACGTTGATTCGTAATCACTAAAGACAAGTCGCATCGATTAAGATTAAGTATCTTACCATATTATCTATCGCCGCGGCTGCATCTTCGGCAACTTCAAACTCTATGAAGGCAAATCCACGATGTTTTTCTGACTCATAATCCAATGGAATTTGGACATCGACAATTTCTCCAAAAGGAATGAATGCCGCGTGCAATACTTTTTCGTCAACTTCCTCTGCGAGACCACCTGAAAAAGGGCAACTCGTAGTCATAAAAGTTTTTTTTATGACCTATATAATATTGAGGAGGAATAATGAACTTCATGTTTTGATCAAAACCTGGAAATCACGTTCACTAGATCTTATCAAGAACACAGGTTATCAGCAACAAATCAAACATTTTATTTCACTCTCAATTCTATCTTAAAATATACCAATCGATAAAGTCGATAATAATTCTCTTTGAAGACTTTTTATCAAAAGTTTACGTGACCATATCTCATTGCGAGTAACTGATAAGAAAAAACTGTTCGAACATTTTCGAATTTTCTCGATGATTCTAGTCGATTCCATGTTTTTTACGATTACAAATTTTTTTCAAGCTAAATACGTACTACGATCGTTCCAAATTATCCTGTTTTTTCGAAAATTCACAACGCCAATTTTTAACACCAGATATGTCTCTCATGCAAATAATAAATTACGTTTATGTACCTTTTCGAATTATTCAATGTAAAATTAAAACTCAGATAATGAACGTACCGCAAACCGGCATGTTTTGAGGTTAGAATCAATTCAAATGTTTCTTACGATATTGAGTGAATTATTTAAATGTACATACCTACGTATATCGTTCGTTTTGTGTTATTCATTTTTCAGTAACAATTAAAAACTTTGATTTCATGCGATATCATGTATATTCAAGATAGCTTGGATTGTTGATCAACAATACACGCAAATCGGCAAAACACTGGCTAACATGTGAATCATATATGATTGTTGCTGTACAGACGAGGGTACAATTTCGTGCTCCTGACGAAGATAATACAAGAACGGAAATTTAGATGTGAATTATGCCACCGATCATTTGTCAAAAAACTACACATTTGCAGTGTTCTTACGTGTCTCCAGCCAACCAAAAGATTCGATTTCCACTGGAGTGCAACACAAAATCCTTATCCGATATTTGATTGGCGTTTTGATTCCCGATTCAATTTTGGACCCTTCAAATATCGCTATCATTTACCAACTATGTCGTAATTCAAATTTTTTAAAAATAATCTTATTATTACGCAATGGAATTTTGATCTATGACGGTCATTTTATTTCCGAAAAAATTACTTGCGCACACGCAACCATTTAAGGATCAAGTTTTTGCACTCGATGGTACATAAAACCGGGACGAACTGTGTATCAAATTGTACGGAGACGATAACGATAAGATTGTTAATAGAATTTATCATTCGATAGGGCAGCCAATCTCGTGAACATCATTCACAATTCCTCAACCGAGAGAGTTCGCGTAACTCGGTGAAATTCGACGAAAAAAAAGTTGAAATTTATTGGAGTGCTGGTGTGTTTTTGTTTCGAGGATTTTCACTTGTCCGAGGTAAGCAAATGGTATATCTATATAAAACGAACAATCCCAATAATAATGAGTCGTACTCTGTCTGACGTTAACCAATTGGCAGAGCTGCCACCAATCAAAAATAATCGACCTACCCGCAATTGCGAATCATAAAGTTTAAATTAAAAAACATAACCTATAAATAAATTTTTCGTCAATGGATTTTATTTGTGTTAGAACGCAAATGAGAAAACCGAAATTTTTCAAATAAAATTTCTTCAGCATGAAAATAAAATGAGGAAAAAATACGAAGGAAATTAATCGAAACAAATCATTCTTACTGTATAATGAACTGAGTTAAAAAATGTTGGATTACAGATTCGACTTGAACGAGTATTCACACGATGTTGCAACTCAAGAAATGTTTGTCTCTTCGTGCTTCGTGTAAATCAATAAATATTTCCCGCAACTTGTCTCTTATTCGAGAGCAAAGTTACGTCGATGGAAATTGGGTGAATGCAAAAAATGGGCAAACTTTCGAAGTATCGAATCCGGTTGACGGGAGCATAGTGGGAAAAGTGCCGAATATGAATAAAGAAGATACGGAATTGGCGATAACAGCAGCGAGTAAATCTTTCGAGAGTTTCAGTCGAACGAGCGCCAAAGAGCGCAGTGATTGGTTGAGAAATTGGTACAATCTAATGGTTAAGCATTCGGAGGAATTGGCGTGTATATTGACGAAAGAAAACGGCAAATCATTGGCAGAATCGAGAGGAGAAATAAAATACGGTAATTCATTCGTCGAGTGGTTTTCGGAAGAGGCGCGTCGTATAAATGGCGAAATTTTGCAAGCTCCCGCTCCCAACAGAGAATTATTACTGTTGAAGCAACCGGTCGGAGTTGCGGCTTTGATAACACCATGGAATTTTCCTCATGCTATGATAACACGAAAAGCTGGAGCAGCGCTAGCAGCAGGCTGCACCTGCGTTATAAAACCTTCGGAAGATACGCCACTGACGGCGCTCGCGTTGGCAGCTCTGGCCGAAGAGGCTGGGATTCCCCGCGGTGTGATCAACGTCGTGACCGCCGACGCGAGCAATTCTCCCGCGGTCGGTAAAGAATTGTGCGCTGATTTTCGGGTACGAGCACTTTCCTTCACAGGTTCAACGACCGTTGGCAAAATGTTGTATCAACAATGTGCACCGACGATGAAACGTCTGAGTCTTGAATTGGGCGGTAATGCTCCTTACATAGTTTTCGAATCGGCCGACGTTGATCACGCTGTTTCCGGAGCGATGACCTCCAAATTCCGTAACACCGGACAAACGTGCGTTTCGGCAAATCGCTTTTTCGTACAAGATCGTATATTCGACGAATTTGTTGAGAAATTTGTTGGAAAAATAAAAAACGAAATTAAATTAGGCGATGGAATAAAGGATAACGTGACGCATGGACCTCTCATTAAAAAAAGCCAGCTTCAAATCGTTCAGAAGCTGGTCGATGACGCTATTTCTAAAGGCGCCAAAATACATTGCGGTGGCAAAGTTAGAAATGATTTGGGACCCTTGTTCTACGAGCCCACCTTGATTACCGACGTTACCAGCGACATGGATATTTATCGCCGCGAAATATTTGGACCCGTCGCCGTCATTCATAAGTTTAATTCCGAAGACGGTGTTCTTCAAGCCGCTAACGATATCAATGTTGGTCTAGCCGGCTATTTCTTTTCTCGTGATATTTCTCAAATATTTCGGGTTGCTAAGAAAATGGAAGTTGGTATGGTTGGCGTTAACGAAGGATTGATATCTTGCGCGGAAGCTGCTTTCGGTGGGGTCAAAGAATCTGGCCTTGGAAGAGAAGGCTCGAGACACGGGGTCGACGATTATTTGGATATCAAATATGTTTGTATAGGCAATCTTAAATTGTAAATCTTCCGAATTGCGGAGTGACTGATAAAATATTTTGGAAACTGTTTTTTGTTTTTGTAAATGGAATTTTCCATAGTATTGTTATTCGTGATATTCCAATGTCTTCCAATGATCTATCGATCGTCGCTATATAGATGATATTAATTCATACTCGAAAAACTAAATGTGAAATAATAAATGCTCAGCGAAACCCAGAGATATAGATACTAAGCAATTATTTATGTACATTATAATTATATACAGTAGCATAAGTTGGTTAGAAAATAACCAAAAATAATCAATGGATTTTATTTTTATGTATCCGAATCGTTGGAATTTTGATTTCCCGTTAGATTTTATTTTTGTTTAATGTATTGAAAAGAAATAAAACGAAAATCTACAACAAAAAAACGGTTGTTCACATCAGTGATGGCATATGAACAAGTGAAATGAATTTTGATTTATTCGAATTTTGAAAATTGTTTGATTGTTTCTTTGACATTCGATGTCGATTTTTTATTTAAAACAAAATGAAAAAAAAAAATGTCAACGGCACGCGGTGTTCCCAAGCGGTCACCCATCCAAGTACTGACCGCGCCCAATGCTGCTTAACTTCAGTGATCGGACGAGAACTGGTGATTTCAGCGTGGTATGGTCGTTGGCTGTAGAGACAAAAAACTATTAATTTACTTCAAGAGTATACTGGGAGCGAATATCCAATTTTCGAAATGTAATTATTTGTTTTAATGACAATGACGATTCATAAGCATAGTTACTTTCAATCAGAATGATAAAACGGAAATCGTACGATAATAGGCAACATACATGCATACGAATCGAAATGGAAGTAAAATATTTGAAAATTTGATTGGCCGGTGTTGCGCGCTTTTTTATAAACACGCAAACAACAAAAAAAATATCAACAATTGTATATAATGTATGAATGAACGATTTACCCGATAATTGCATGACCTTGTCGTAGAGGTCACTCGTTTCGTCTGCTCTGGATGGATCAGTGAGCTTTAATCGGTCACCACCGGGCTCGTAATTGTTCCATTGAGCATGGCCCAGATAATCAGATGGAGATTTCGTTTGGGTTCATTGAAATTCGACAAAAATCCGGATATTCGTAAATTTGTACCTTGGAAATATCGGCGATCATGGATTCACACGAGTTACATTATGAACGGTGAGTGAAATCATTCACAAATCGATAGAGCAAAAATGGAAAAAAATGTGTTGAGGTTAAGTTCGATCATGCGAGGGTGCAATGAAATGACATTGCTTCAAATTCAAGAGTTTGCCAGGTCATGACAGCAATTTTGAAACTTAGAATAAGCTTTTCTTGTGTCTCCAATTCTGAAATTCTTCGGTTTCAATCCTTTTTGAGGTTAGATTTATGCTTTTTCATTTGCATATCACGGTTATGCAATCGCCAATTTGCAAAATTACGTTCTGTCAAACGTGTTTATTGTTTACACGGTAGTCAAGGGGAAAGAAGTGCTCATGCCTTCGCTCTCACCCACCATGGAAACCGGCACCATTGTCAAATGGATCAAACGAGTAGGAGATCCCATTCAAGCCGGAGATGCTTTAGCCGACATTCAAACAGATAAAGCTGTGATGACTTTCGAGATGGACGATGATAGCGTACTCGCCAAAATTATTGTGAGATTTACCTTTCTGGATAAGAATTGCTCCCTTCTCCCCTTTTATTCTTCAAAGTTTCCCAAAGTAGAAATGAAATTCATTTGGATAAATACAGGTTCCCGAAGGTACCAAAGATATCAAAGTTGGAACTCTCATTGCCCTTACTGTCGAACCGGATGAAGACTGGACCACAGTCGAGATGCCATCTGGCACGGACGCAGCTTCTTCAAGTCAGTCAGCTCCTGTGCAATCGTCCGCAAGTGCAGAGCCCCAAGAAATACCTGCTGGACAGTAATGTGCTTCTTATTTACTTTTCTAAAACAGTCATAAATTTTTCACTGTGATGAGAGTTTAACCATGTTTCATCCTTTAATTCTGAGAATATTTAAAAAGTTACAATAACTTTCTGATGAATGTTTTTTCATCATTTCCAAATTTTGAATTTGGAAATGATTCATGATCATTATCAATTTTTAAATTGTGTCTAATTTCAGAATAAGCGTAACGATGCCGGCACTTTCACCGACAATGACAACAGGTACAATTGTCAAGTGGTTGAAAAAGGAAGGCGATGACATATCTCCCGGAGATGCTTTAGCAGATATTCAGACGGACAAAGCTGTGATGACTTTTGAGATGGACGAAGAGGCGACATTGGCTAAAATTCTTGTGAGAGATCTTTTCCTACAATCATTTTAATTTAATCTCAATTTTTGTGTTTATTTATATTTGGTTAGATTCCAATTTCAATGATGACTACTTGAAGTATTGAGTTACCGCTATTACATCACGGAAGTACTAATTTTTTAATGATTATCATTGAAATCCGTATTTCAAGATTCCCGAAGGATCGCAAGTTGAAGTCGGTCAGTTAATAGCGATCACGGTTGAAAAAGGAATGGATTGGAAAAATGTTGTAGTTCCGACGAGTGTTCCAAAGTCAACGCCTAGTCCAGCTGCGTCGAGTCCAGCATCGGCTTCCCCAATTTCCCAAACATCTCCACCTGCAGGCTCAAAACCACCAGCCAGTGGACAGTAAGTTGAAAAAAAAGAATTTGAAATTCTTAACTCGCGTAACAACTGTTTGCTGATGATGATAAATCAGTTGAAGTGTATCAAATTTTAGTACAATGCAGAACTATATTTGTACATCTTTTTGCAATTTTTGAAATTAATTGAAAAAGTCTCTAATGTCGCGATTGAACGATTGCTTCGCAGAGTTTACGGTTTGGCGGTTAAACGACTTCTGGAAGAATATGGCCTGAGTTCGGGTTCGGTGAAAGGAACCGGTCGGCCAAATCGTCTCCTCAAAGGCGATGTCCTTGCTCACATACAAGCAAATAATATACAGAAAGTTACACTCAAAGCTGGTAAATAACCAAACTCAATTCTCCACTTATTCTGTAAATTTGTGTGTAACTTTACATTTTTTCTAGATGGTCCACCATCCGGTAAATCTGAACCTAGTCCAACCGAAGTGAAGGGGCCAATTCTTATTCGAAAAAATGCTCCGTCTACGTACAAAGACGTGGAAGTTTCCAACATTCGTGCCGTTATTGCTAAACGGCTCACTGAATCAAAGGTACATCTAAATTGAATTGAAACTCAATTCATTGATTTTCAGTCATTCTGATTGTGTTGATTGTTTTTGTGCTGTAACTAATTAGATTTTTCGTCTTCATTGCAGAGCAATATTCCTCATGCTTACGCGACAATGGACATAAATATCGACAAACTATCGGAAGTACGAAATAAACTGAAGGCTGAAGGTGTTTCGGTCTCGTTAAACGATTTTATTACGAAAGCCGTGTCGCACGCCCTTCTCGAATGTCCCGACATAAATTCTCTATACAAAGATGGACAGGTAAGATAAAAAATTATGCTTTTTTTTTTTAATGCGCTAACGAAAAAGTACAATTTGAAATTGTATTTGTACCCGGTGAAATGAATGATTGAAAATTTTTTTCCAGGTGATCCGAATGCAAAATGTTGATGTATCGGTTGCCGTCTCAACGCCAACGGGTCTAATAACGCCGATACTATTTGACAGCGCGAGGAAAAGTCTGACAGAAATTTCCTCCAGTATACGAGCACTGGCTGGTAAAGCACGCGATGGAACACTTAAACCGAACGAATTCCAGGGTGGCACGTTCACGTAATGCCAATTGTTGAACAAACGCTAATCAAAAAATTATTTTTCGATTAATATCACAAGTAAAAAAATAATACTTTCAATTTTATTTTTCCAACAGAATATCGAATTTAGGGATGTTCGGTATCAAGGAGTTTTCGGCCATTATAAATCCACCGCAAACTGCTATTTTGGCTGTCGGAACGGGACGAGATGAGTTGGGTAAGTGTCGAAAACGGAAAAAAAAAATGAATTTTTTAAAGATGAAAAAAAAAAATCTTTTAAGGATTGATTAATGCAATTATTTATATCCTTTTTTCGACAGGCACTTCTTTCAAAAAAGTAACACGGCTCACAGTGACCCTATCCTACGATCGAAGAGCCATTGACGAGGATCAGGCCGCCGATTTCCTCGCCGTTTTACGAGCAATGTTGGAGGATCCGACGTTCCTCGCTGTTGGCCGTGCACAAGCGCTTCGACACAAACGCGAATGACCGTAAGTCGAAAAAATTAATATCTACCGATTATTTACAATGAATTCATCATAACTGGTTGAAAAAAAATCTTTATCGATAAATTTTCTAGTTCTTTTTTCGAATGAACTATTATAATTTTTTATGCATATTAGATTTGTTCATGAATATTTCCACTTTTGAATTTTACTTATGGGAGAGTAGCAAATTTTGTTTTTTCACTCCATTTTTCGACTATTTTCCCTTTTTAGATTGACAGCATCCCGTCGAATCATGGACTGCCAAGCAGTTCTTCAGTGAGCTGTCCCGTGTGTTCATCCTAAAGTGTTACCTGTAATGAAAATAGCCATAAAAAACGTCGCTTGGTGAAAAGCAAAAAAAAACCTGTAGTACCAAAAACAAGATGACAAAGAAAAGAGAAAGCACGAGCTCGAAGTTACGCAAAGTTCGAGATTTTAAGAAAATAATAATATTGATAGCTTGATTATGTGCGGTACAAGCAAAAATTGGACTCACGAAATAAATGGTAATGAAAAATGTTTGCATGGGCATCGGTATATGGTGATATTGGAGCTAATTGGTTCTAAAATTAGAATATTCTTATTTATAGCGTTCTGTTATCGTTCTGCACGATTAATCTCGTGGGTCCTTTTTTTTATCAAGAAAAAAAAACACAGAAACCCCAATGCCTGATAGCATTGTTGCATAATTATAATAGAATCTCGATGGAGAACGATCCGTTGGATCTTGTGAATAATATATTATTTATTCGAAACCTCGAGTTCGATGTCTAGACAATTTACGCTGTAAATAACGCAACTCAATTGAGTTATATCCAAATTACAAATAATTAGAAAACTTGAAAACAAATTTGATTATTGTTTCATTCATTCGTCCCGTGATTCTGATCATTTTATTTAATGATAATTCGGTACTGTTATTATTATTATTATCAGAAATGGAAAAATTAATTTTGCACACGCAGACAAAAACCAAAAAGAGAAAAATGTTTTTTGTATAAATATAACTTTATTCACAATGATACAGAAAAATTTCAATCGATGTGATACAAAGTGCACTGCAATCGCAAATTATAAAAACATTACGAATATTGAAAAAAAATCTCGTCAACATGCTCAAGTTTCGATAATAATGTGAATTTCGCTAAATAAAATCTGAAATACATCAACTGGATATAATTGTTGTTTGAGTATTCGTTTAATACGTCGGGTTACAATAAAATAGGGATTCAATTAAAATTAATTGCGTTTTAACAAATATAATAGAAATTCATTGAATAAATAATGGAGCATGTTAATAACTGGTAATAATCTGTGAGATTCGATGAAGAGTTCAATGAGATTCGTAAAAGTAGAAAATCAATTTACTTTCGACAAATGTTGATCACATAAAAATTTCACGATTTTTTTTAGCACGCGGTACGTAGCCTCGTCGTACAAACGTGGCAAATAATGTTGGTAGAATAAAAAATTTTCGGGTAATTACTCTATTTACAATGATTAACAATAATATTGAGTATTCAGGCAATGCACGGACGGTGTTATCGTTTTTTGAATAACGAAATTAATCAGGCGAATAAAATCGTATAACACAAGCGTAGACGTAAATAATCGGTGGGCCCGTAAAAGAGTCAAGCACCGAAAGCTTCTTCGTCTAAAAAATACACGCCTTTTTCGATATTTATTTATAAATTTTTTAGTCACAAAAGAGTGACGGATGATTGTATATATTTACATGTAATCTCGATTGACTTCTTTAATTACTACGATCTGGAATATTCTTTTTCAATCGTTATAAAAAATAATTGAATTCTAGTACGATTTAATGAGTGAATCAACTTTTAAAATAATTTCAATAGTCGATGAATCTCCACGGATGATAAAATCTCAATAAAACTATATTCGCGGTATTATTTGGTGGAACCAGAGAGGAGTAATTTTATCGAGCCTTCGAGATAATAAACTGTTGATCCCCTTATCTTAATTTTTCTATTTATCGCGGTGCGAAGAATTGAGATTTCTCGTTTTGGTCCATTCGATAAGTCTTGATTAATCTCATCGGATCAAGACAATTGGGAAATCATGTCTTGAAAGGTCTGAGCACCGATGTTCGTATTGATTTTTCCAATATTATCGAAGAGTACAGAGGCTTCTAAATTGTCGGGTAATTTGGTGAGAAATTGCGAGCATCTGACAAAGTCCATGCCGAGTAATTCGTTCTGGAACATACGGAGTATACCGAGGGCTGTTCTGAATAAAAATTCATCGCCGTCGCGTACGAAAACGTCCCAAATTCGACAGACGACGTCGAGTGGCATTGCTTTGGCAAAGACGGTGTAGAGCCAATCGAGAAGATAGAGATCAGGGCTAAGGCCGGTAGCACGAAAATGACCATGTATTTTTGGAATTTTGTGAGCAAGAGCGCTTGAGAATACACGATAATAAATGTCCATTTGTTTTTGGTTGAGAGTGAAGGCTGCTCGATGGCAAGGTTTGTTAAGGAGATTCGCGAAGCAGACAAAAGCTTCCTCGGGTTCCATATTGAGAGTGAGAATTGCACCTAGAAAGCTCATACCTTGAACGTATCCGATATCTTTTCTATAAACGGTATATGCGGATAGCAAGCCCTGTAAACTTTCGTGCAGGGGTCCACCCTCTTGAAAAACCCCCAAATTTGAAAAAGTACGAGACACGTCCAATTTTATAGCGAGAATAGATTCATCCTTGGCTTTGAGGAGAGCATCGCTGTTTAATCGTCGAATGCACAGGTCAAATTCATCCGAACCGATGTCAAGATCATTGGCGATGCCTAATTTCCAGACTTTACCACGAATACTAGGCGGTAAACCGGCCCACCACAGATCCTGAACCTTTTTCGTATTTTTCACAGTCTCGAACTTTGGTAAAATGCTGTTAGTCCACAGGGCAGACTCGGCTGCCAATTTTTCCTCCCTTCGCAATTTTTCTTCTCGTTGACATCGGCGTGCGGATTCTTCCTCAATTTCACGCTTTCTCACCTGAGCCAAAATGATGGTATACTGTTTCCGGTGATTTCGCTCTTCCTCCGCGCTCTTGGAGGGCAAGTTTGGTGGCCTAGAATGTTGTATCAGAGCCAAAGTCCCACCAACTTTGTCTACGTTACGAGATATTTTACCCCTGCATTTTTGCCGCCATGGCAGCAGCGTTTGTAACAGCGAGACATCTTCTTGACGGCTAACGATAAGTTGGTCCAGATTCTCTTTGATGTTGCAATCCTCATAACTCGAAGTCTCACTGGACGTTGATACCCCACTGTCCGATGACTGTGTAACGTTGTAGTCCTTCCCGTTGACATCCCTCTCGTCGTTGCAACCAATTGACGAGGGCAATGAAAGGTCGGCTTCCGACTCTGATGACTCCATAGGCCTTCCGTTTGACTTGACAATTTTCTCTCTCTTAAGATTAGTCGACGATAAATCTTGCAGTCTCGAGACATTTTTGTTCAATATTTTACATCTTCATCCGCTGTTTATTCACAACTTTTTGTATAATTTGGTTTTTACTACTTGCACAATGTTTTTTAAACGAAAAATATTTTTCTATCCGTTTATCAACATTGCTCCAACCTCCAAATCATTCCACTCAATTTCGTATCATTTTCTAAACATTATGTTTTTCATCCAATTAGTTGAAATATTGCATTAAAATATTTTTTTCATTCTCTGAAAATAAACGCTTTTTACGCATCGTTGAATTAATAAGTTAAGTTGCCTTTTTCATAACTTTTGACATTGACAGATTCGTCGATGTTTGAGAGATTGGTTATGTTACTCCCTAGTCGACGTTACACGAGAAAAGACGAATTTTTAACTTGCTTTTTACGTTTCTTACCCGGGAATTCATTTTAAAATACTTATTTCACCATTCAATCAAGTCGCTGTTTTTTTTCCTTATTTGGTGGAGTTTCATTTTGTTTACTGTTTGATTTTTTCTTTCCACTTTCAGACATATGTCACTTAATTTTGTTCATTGGGATGAAAAAAAAGTTTGAGCTTGCAAGTGAGCGCAAGTGTTTGCTTTATGCTTGGAAAAATTCAATCACAATAATGAGAGATTATTGTGGTTCCGTAAACAGAGGTCAGGAAGTTAGAAAATAGCGAGATAAATAAAAGAGTAATCACGTGAACTCGAAACCCAAATCTTTCTTTTTTATTTCTTTAGAGATAAAGTAGATTTGTCATAAACTTTTCTGTGGACTGTACTCTCTACGACGGCGGTGGGAGAGATAGAAAGAGACAGACTTTCACCCCAAAACAAGGACAGAACTAGCGTCTGTGCTTTTTTCATGGCAGGGGCCGGTGTTAGGGGGCGGGGGAAAGGCACGATGGGGTAACACAACCTCAAAGTGGACCATAAGTTTTCTGTCTTGCCGTCCATGAAAATGATTATAATCGTAGATTCTTTTTGTGATCGAAACAACGAGAAATTCAATTATCTCATTGTTTAATATAGTGCGATTTTTTTTTTATTCATCGGTTCTTTTACGTTGTCAACGCACGTTTGTTTCAATTATTGTTATCATCATTTGAAGGTTAACAAATCGCAATTTTTTCTCAACAATCTTTTAATTGTGCAATTAAAATAAAACAGCACGTGATTGTAAATTTGTCGTCTGGGTTATCGTAGTTCGCCGCAGTGTACAAAATATACGAAGTAATATGACTTCGAACACAATCACTGCTTTCGTGAAAAAGTTGTCTCAGGACTTTACGGATAATGATACGTTGATCGTCACTTGCAAGGATATCGCCTTAGGTACTAAATTTAGTAACACTTTTTCGTTATTATATTTCAATTCATTTGTTTTTTCTTCTATTTTTTTCTTACTAACGGATTTCGATTAGATCATTCGAATAGGTACATTTTAATGGAAAACTATTTTAATGGTTTTTTCACACTAAAAAAACAAAGACAATAAATTGAAAAACTGGATTTTTCTCTAGATTTTATTTTTTTAAGTTTTTGAATGAGATTAAAATGTTAATAATTTTCATAAATTTCAATTATGCAGAAATTCAAACAGCTCGTTGCAAAATTCATTCCATCGTTGAAGACCTGGGCCAGTACCTTACAAATACCGATGTTGGAATTCGTAGCAATGGAGTCAAAGCTCTTTCTCTAATTTTGGAATATTTGCCAAACGATCATCTCAATGAGTCTGAACTCGAATTACTTTCTGTATTTTATTGCGACAGGCTGAAAGAT
This sequence comes from Campoplex capitator, assembly GCA_037576405.1. Lineage (NCBI taxonomy): Eukaryota > Metazoa > Arthropoda > Insecta > Hymenoptera > Ichneumonidae > Campoplex > Campoplex capitator. The sequence goes on along the minus strand of JARBWI010000485.1, from coordinate 1,011,475 downwards.
CATCATTCGATAGGGCCAGCCACAATTCTTGGTATTCGAGCTATCGTACGTATAATATTATTGAAGATATGTGCTTTAGCTAATGATTTATTCTTGTTTTGTTCATTCGTAGTAGTTCTAACTTTTCGATCAATTTTATATATCTAAAAATTTTGTCGAGTTATAATTTTTGATTGATCAGGTGAGAATGAAGAATCTACCGACTCAAGCACCAGCTCGTCTATTTACCGGAATATTTCAAAACATTCGCTGTCAATCCGAACTTCAAGAAACACGAAGAAATATATATTTGATATTCCAAATACTCTTGCAAAATCGTCTGGACGATTTAAGATCGATGGGGCCAGATTTTGTTTACGGCGTTATTTCTTCAATGGACGGCGAAAGCGATCCTAGAAATCTTATGCTACTGTTCAATATTCTGCCCTTATTCATAAAGGAATTTCCCCTTGGCCATCTCACAGAAGAAATGTTTGAAGTCATCGCTTGTTATTTTCCAATTGATTTCAATGCGGTAAGTGGAGAGAAAAAAAAACAATTATCTAGAATTATTTTTGAATCTAGAAATGAATCTAGAAACATGCGATCTCGAAAAATTTATTGAATTTTCTAGAGTCTAGCGAGCGACAAGAAGAAAATTTCCCGAGAAGATTTAGCCGATGCTTTAGCGCCGTGTCTGTACGCGATTCCCGAATTCGCAGAATTTTGTTTGCCGCATGTAATGGAAAAGTTGGATTCCGATCGTAAAGTCGCGAAAGTCGATGCTCTGAATTTATTAATAAGAGGAGTATCGACCTTCGGTAGCAAAGGGCTGAAACATCATGTCGACGAATTATGGCCTCTCCTCAAGAAAGAAGCGATGAGTGTGAGCGATCGAGAAATTAATAAATTGGCCTTAAAAACGGTTAACGAAGTCGTTAAAGCGATAGTCGACGATGAAGAACTCCGAAAGAATTTCGTCGAGAAAATATTTGCCGATACGCGATGGTCCCTGTGCGACGTTCAATTGAGTCTTTACTGGCCAGCCGAAAAACTCCTGGAATCTGTCGCCGAAACGGAAATCAAATCTTGTACTCAAGTCTTACTCGAAATCGTTCCGCTCTGCCTTGGACAATACTCTACCAAAACTTCCATTAATGACAAAGTAAATTTGATGGAAACGTTGAATAGTTTTATCAAAATATGTGCCGAATTTAATTTTAACATTAGCGGTGAGTTTGAACTTAAAATTTCATTTACATCATCCTGATCAATTTTTCATCGCTTATTTTTCAGTTCAATTCACGCAATGAATAGAAAAAATATTATTTATTTAGGAAATAATAGGAGCAAGTAAATAAATGATTATGATAAATTCCAGACGTTCCCGAACTCGCGTGGACGGACATTCCTGGATTATATTTGAACGAGATTGGTTCGATGGATCAAATATTAAAAACCAAAGTGCTGGCCGGATTGATAATCCAAAAATCGTCATTGAAGGAAGGACAAAGAATGCAGGTTTACGAAAACGTCAGCAAAATTATTGACACTGATATTTCCGGTGATGTGAGAAATTTGTGTCATTCTACTCTTGTAGCATTCGCTGAATTGTACCCCAATGAAGTGTTGGATTTTTTGCAAAAAAAAATGCATCTCGACATCGGTAATTGTCCGGGAACTGTCCGATTCTGACTCCGTTCAGTCATTCAAAAGAATACAATTTCAGATTTTATTTAATTAATAAAATAATTACTATTGCAGAAAACATTGAACCGACGAAGATTGTAAAAAGCAGATTGGAGGAGGCATTTCCGATGTTGATGAAAGTATCAGAAATCCGAAGGGTATTGCTTCGAAAATATTTGAATATACAACTTTCAAAATTTGAAAACAAATTCGAGCCCGAATCAACTAGAACGTCGATGGATATTTTGTATCGAATGGTCAGCGCACCGAATCGATCTTCTGACTTTTACGAATATGTGTACACCCATTGTAACGCCATCGATCAATTGATTCAAATGGGCATTCGGGACATGAAATCATGGGATATCATTTCCAACATAATTCGAACGGTCGTTCAAAAACTTAAGCTCGATGATCAACAAAAAATTGTCGACAAATACATCATCGTGGAAAATGGGAAAATCACGGACCACCAAATTTACATATTTGAAGGAATTTTAACACCGCTCAAACAGAATATCCTAATTCCGAATATCGAAAATCTCGTTTCCATTCTGTACGAGACTGCTATCGCGACAGAAAATCCCGATATCGTTCGATCGTCCTGTCGAATAATCGCTATCCTCGTTAACAAAATTAACGATCATCTGAATCTGCTTAAAATAACAAATTTTTTGAATGAAAAAATAATTTATATTTTGGAATCGGAAGACACGAATGTTCGGTGCAAACGATCTGCCATTACTTTGCACACTTGGCTGACAAAAGCCCTAGTTACAAGAGGAAGCGAAAATTCCCAAAACTTTTTGGATTACGTAAGTTCATTCTCTTTTGATTACTTAATTGATATATATATATTTTTTTTTTCAATAGAAAGGAGTCTAGCGGTATTTTATTTTTCCAGCAAATAAATATTCTGAGGCTAGATTCGATCGGGTCTTACGTCCCCCAAGAATTCAAGACGTTAGTCGACAGATCGGCGGAGAATCCGATAACTGAAGAGAACTTCTGTGTGATCAAAATATTTTACAAACAAAGAATATTTCAAAATGTAATAGAATCGGACAGACTTTTCGAAGCTGAATCGAGGCGGAATTACCTCGTTGCGTTGGCATATTTGGTCGAAGAAGTTCCCATTGAACTGCTGTTTATGCATTTGCAAGCTGTAAGTATAAAAAATTAATAACTGACGAACCAAAGAAAATCAATCAAGAAAATTAATTCTGAAAAAATTGAGAGTCTTTAATGGATCGTAATGAAAAAATTTCAGCTCGTGCCTCTCCTAGTCGAATCTCTGACGCTCGATGATGGACAACTGTTACTATCGACCTTGAAAACACTGAAACTTCTTCTGGAAACGAAGCACGATATTTTTCTCGATCAAATTCATTGTTTTATTCCAAAATGCCTGCAACTTGGGACATACAAAAAAATGGTATTTATAAATATAATGAACTTGTCAATTTTTTACAAAACAAAATTAATTCCAAGTTAATTATCCTATGAGTTGGGAATTTCCAATTTTGATAGAGGTTTTCCTTAATACGGTTTGATATTTTAATGTTACAGAATGTTCGAATTGCAGCGTTGGATTGCCTCTTAAGTTACTGCAAATATCCGTCGAGTGAACTTTTGAAATACAAGCAAGATGTCATTGACAAACTCGGTGAACCGTTGGACGATCACAAACGTCTGGTCAGGCAAATTGCTGTTAAAGCGAGAACACGCTGGTTCCTCATCGGTGCTAGTGGAACCCAGGAATGATTGTATCTCAAAATTGGAAAAAAAATATTGTTTCAGTATGGACTGGAGAGTCATAAAATTTTTGAAAGGTTTGAAAACCTTCGGTCAAAATCTTGGCTCAAAATGACAATTTCATGAAACGTATAAAAATTTCTCTTCAGAATTTTGAAATTATTTTTTCGAGGCGCCAATTTTCAAGGAGATGAAAAAAAAAATGTAAAATTTTTATTCGAATCGTTGGAAAATGTTTTATCGCGTTTAAAATTTGAGAAACGATTTTTCATGATGTTCGATCGAATTTCGACTTTTACCTTATAATTTTTCCGTGAAAAGTTCCAACAGGGTAATCTTATGAAGAAACGTACTTAACGTAGTACAACGCACACGTTTATAAATAATGTACAGCTAGTAACTAATAATAATAAAAAGTTGTAAAAATAGTTTCACGAAATACTTATTGAGGACACGAATCCGCAATTTTATTTTAATCGAATAAAAGCATCGATTTGTGTAATTAAATTATACGCTTTAGAAAGTCGAGTCGGTAATGCGTTTAGTGTGCCAGAAGCATGGGTGAAGGTAAGATCACTCTGTAACGGTTACTTTGAAATTTTTCAAATATTTCTGTTTAATATTTTTCTAATTGAATTATATAATCGTATGAGTATTCGTTTTAAAACCGATTTGTTTTTTCTAGCATTTTCCTAGAGCAAATTTACTTATTAATTTTTCTTCTAGCTTCTATATGCATTTTTTGACATCCACTGTCGATTAAAAATTCACGTTTTTTTTGGTGTTAAACATTTTTCCACAACGAAGTCATTAATTTTTTGTAATGCCAGGTGTGGCTAAGAATGGTGCTTTCAAATACGAGGACGGGACAAAATACATCGGAGATTGGAATAACAGAGGATTGAAACATGGTGCAGGGGCTTTATTATTGCCCGATGGGACACGTTACGACGGAGCTTTTCAAAATGGTCTGTGCTCCGGCCTCGGAGTTATTATTTTTCCGGACGGTGCCAAGTGAGTTTTCTCTCTTTTCCAAAATTAGTGTGGCCGGAAAACGAGTGATTAATTAACGAAATAAGAAAAAATCATTTTTTTTTCATCTTTGCCAGGTACGAGGGTGAATTCATGCAGGGGTGGTTTCATGGTCATGGGGTATTTTGGCGAGCAGACGGAATGAAGTTCGAGGGCGAGTTCCGTGGTGGCCGCGTTTGGGGTCTTGGTCAGTTTTACTTTTTTATTTTTTATTTATTTTTCCATCAATCCCATTAAATGTACAAAAGTTTAAACAAAAATTCAAATCGATATTAATTTCGTTTTTCTTTGAATAATTTTTGGTAAACGCAGGTCTCGTAACGTACTCCGATGGATCTCACGGTTTTCCGCGCAACGAGGGTTTCTTTCAAGACTGTCGTCTGGTACGACGTCGTCGATGTCCCGACATTGTTCAAAAAGCCCAAAAAATATCTATGATGGCACGCGCTCAATGTGCTTAATAGTATGTAGAAAAAAATAAGCGATACTATAATGTTGAAAAAATCGAAGGAAAATCGCAATAAAATATATATGAAAGCGAATAAGACTTGGAATATTCATGTGTCAAGTGACCTGGATTAATCGTCTGGTTTATTCGCTGCGAAATAAACATCATTCCGAATTGAACTTGAAAATATCCTTCACGAAACCCTCGAACGCTCGAACACTGATGTTCAAAAATAATCTAATCTCTTGATATTCGCGGAATAAAAAAAATATGTATTTTCAAAAATGACTTGATTTTCTTTACCAACTGCCGATAACTGGAATAATCGCATGCAATGTAAAGCTGAAAACTGCGGTATTTGGAAAAAGCTTCGCAATTAAATGAAATAAAATTAAAAAAAAAACAAAACCGTACAAAATGCTGAATTTGGATGATCAAAAAGCAAAATCAGATTAAATGACGAGTTATTTCTAATTTTCGATAAATGTACAACGGGCCAATTGAATATCAATAAAAATGATACAAGTTTACTTGTCACGATTTTTGATAATTTCGCACGACTGATTCATGTGTGCAAATTTGGAATAATTCAATATTACGACGCCATTTCCGTTTCATTTTCCCCAAATATTGTAAAAACTTGATTTTTTAGTGCAATTACATAGAATGGAGTTTCAATTTTGGAAACTTAAAACATATGCGCGAGATTATAGCGCCATAATTTAGCGAGTATTTTTCCTGGTACAATATGCAACAAAAAATAAAAAAAGCCCATTTTAAGTTCGTAACGTATCGATATCTTTCGTTCACGTCGTGAATTTGGGCATTGGAAATCTCAGTTTGTATCAGAATTGAATGAGAATAAAAGAGGTCGAAGGAGCAAAGACGCGCGACAAGAAGGGAGTGAGAGACCTCTTGCGACGAGTACTAGCCGCGCTTGGCATCGGTCTTTCTAGCGAGAAAAAGTATCAGGCGAGCAAGAGTATAGCAGAGAGCATGCGCGCGACCTACTGGTGCTTGTGGGAGCCTGATATAAACTGAGATTTTCTGAACCGCAATATGGCCGACCTGCGCGTCACCATACGACTCACCATATACTTGGCATCGGTCTTTCTAGCGAGAAAACGTATCAGGCGAACAGGAGTACAACGGAGCGTTGGCGAATGCCTCGCGAGCTCCTACTAACTTCTGTAATTCTGATACAAACCGAGATTTTCTGGACCGCAATATGGCCGACCTGCGCGTTTTGTAGGGGCTGATTGGTCGGGAATTCGGACTTACGGCAACCCGAGTCATCCTTTCTCTTCCAAATTGACGTACAATTTGATTTTGTGATTTTTTTATCACATTTTTTCCTCATTAAGAAAAAAACAGAGTTAACCATTTTTTCCATATAATAAATGAATATTATTTGACATGTTTAAACTTTCATTCGCGATCGAAGAAAAAACTCGTACGTTTCTTTTTTTTAATAGCCAATTGGAATAAAAAAAACTGCTGATAAAAATAACGATCTAATTCCGAGATGTTTTGATAAACAAGCAATAAGATTTTCGATTGCTTCAAAATCCATTTCGAGATTCGTTCGAGACCATATTCGATTGGCATTTCGCTAAAAAATAGTGATACCCAATCTACTCCCGAATCTATCGAACCATTGCATGTGTTATTTATATATACACGAGTAAAAATCAATCATTCAGCCATTTTGAATTTGCATCTAACCCCTTTGTTTGCTACTTGTGGGTTTGGGCATTGAAAATCGTATTCTGTATTCGGGCAGCATAACTACTGAGAAAGAGTCATAAGCGATACGAAATCGGCGGGATCGACGGTACGCGGCCGGAATATCCCAAAAGTAGGGTTATACGTGGCAGCTCGATAATTTAAAAAAATGTATTGTCAATTTTTTCATAAAAGCAAAAAAGGAAATGAATATCGGAATGAATAAATTTATCCTCAATAATTTTGCCCGGTTTTGTACGAAAATAAGTAGGAAATAATTTTTTTTTCTTCGGAAACGTCTGCAAAGACGTCGTTGTCATCAGTGATAACCAGAACCAGCGAAGCAATCTTCTTGGATCATGGTGTCCGGATACACACGTTGATTTTCTGGCCCGAAATATGGCCGCCCGGCGCGCTTGGTTCACATACCTTGCGATTGGCTCGTACGGGGGACCACACAGGCCCTGGCGCAAGTTTAAATTCAAATTCTGCATACTCTGAAAAGTAAACATTTTACTGCAAGGGTGAAATAGTCCACGCTATGAGATAACACATTCCGAAAATCAATTTTTTTTAAATATTATGTATAAACACATTTGATAAACTCTATGGATAAATTATAGATGAATACAGATTCTCTTAAAATTTAATTTATGTCGCAACCAATGAGCAGTATGAGCACCCATCCAACCTAACCTTTAAGGAAGAAGCAGCCGGCGCGAGGCGACGCCAACGCCGGGAAATCGCGGCTTCATTTATTTGACATGTCCGATATTTTCTTACGGCCAAAGCTTGTAAATAAATATTTTTTATAATTTAGAATTAATGCAACTGTTGATGCGCCGAAAGTAAACGAAAAATTTCTAAATAAATAAGAGCGACGAAAATAAATGAGTTTTCGTGGTAACACGAAGTAATAAACTACGTGATATTCGTTCTTTGATATTTTTAGGTTATGTGAGATTAAACAATTGTTTGCGCGTGTGTTTGTTGTTGAGAGAATAAACAAGAAATTGAAAAAATGGAATCCCGAACAGAATTCAAGTTGAAATCGCCACCGTTGGACGCTATTTCTGCCGTCGAATTTGGACCAAATTCTACTCAATTTCTTCTAGTTTCATCATGGGACAGTACAGTACGACTTTACGATATTCACGCCAATACTATGAGGCTCAAATACAATCACGACATGCCTGTACTCGACGTAGCTTTTCAGGTGAGTGTTACAAAACAAAAAAAGACAAAAGTAATAAAAAAATCTTCCAAAACTCATAAAATTTGAAAAAGTTTAGTCGCTTGAAAGAATTCAAAAAAATCTGAAAACTCCAAGAAATGAGCAGCGATATAACTTAAAAAAAAAAACGAGCCAAACTTGAAAAAGTTTAGAATGAATTACCAAAATATACGATAAAAAAAAATTGATTTTCATATAGGATGCCGTACATGCGTACAGCGGCGGTTTGGGTACAACTTTAAAAATGTATGACATCAATACAAACACAGGTATATAAAAAAATGTTCTCTTCATCACAAATAGAAAATTCTTCGTTCGACGAGTTGTTTAAAACTGCAAAATTTTGATTTTACTTTTTCCATATCGGCAGAGTCAATAATGGGAAGTCACGACAACGCTATTAGAAAAATTGAGTACTGCGCAGCTGTCAACGCGATATTGACAGGTGGTTGGGATGCGACGGTTAAGCTGTGGGATCCTAGGACGCCGACTTGCGTCGGAAGTTACTTGCAGCCTGATGTTGTTCTTGCTCTGTCTGTTTGCGGCGACAAATTTGTTGTTGGTACTGCCAAGAGAAAAGTTTGCATATGGGACTTGAGAAACATGGCGGGAATGTTTCAGAGACGTGAGAGTAGTCTTAAATATCAAACAAGATGTATCAAAGGTTTCCCCAATGAACAGGTGAATCTTTTGTCCCTTTTTGTTACAAGTACATTAGTATTCGAAGCTGATTTATTTGCAATTAAATATCAAATCTGTCGAGGATTAAAAATAATATAAGCCATCGAAGTAGCTGATAAAATATCTTCTATATTAAAACTTCGTGATCATCAATTGGATAGATCTAGGAACAATGAACTAAAGAATAAATTTCAAATAAAATGTTTACGGCTTTACAGGGCTATGTATTGAGCAGTATCGAAGGACGTGTAGCAGTGGAGTATTTGGACACGACACCGGAAGCTCAGAAAAAGAAATACGCATTCAAGTGTCACAGAATAAAAGAGAATAATGTTGAGCACATATACCCTGTGAACGCGATAAGTTTTCATTCGACGTACAATACGTTTGCGACCGGTGGATCGGACGGTTATGTAAACATATGGGACGGTTTCAACAAGAAACGTCTCTGCCAATTTCATCGTTACAATGCAGGAGTCGCGGCTTTGAGTTTCAGTCATGACGGATCGGTCCTCGCTATTGGCGTGTCGTACCTCGACCCTGCGGAAATACCACCTGGTGGCCACGAGGAACAAGAAATTTACATTAGATACGTAAACGATCAGGAAACCAAACCCAAGTAATCTTCTACCTTGAACCACGAAAGAATCAATTTTTGACCAACGATCGTGAGAAACGCGAGTGGTGTACATAATTGTGGAATAATTTATGTATGAATAACGAATGGAATTAATTTGTTCTCAAATTAAATAATAATGTGAGCGAGACGAAAAAAAAAACATCAAAACTTTTTTTTTTAAATAAAATTGTACTGTTTTTATTATTCATCGCCAAATTTTGACATTCCATGACTTTTTTTTACATACTACTTGTATGGATTTAATAATGTATGATATATTATTTCTTTTTTTGATAACATATCATATTATTATTATTATTATTATTATACATCATGTATTCGTTCATTCAACATGTTGCATTGGATAGATACTAGGTCCCTAAAGGAAATATTCCATTAATTAACCATTTTCGGATCCACCAAAGTGTTGGACAACTGAGTTAAGGTATTGAAAATAATAACAATGGCATTTTAAGCTCTCAAAGGGAATTTTTTTTTCCTCGAGCTTTACATTAAAATGCGATTATCTATAATCGACGATCAATGTTTCGATTAAAAATAATTGAATCCCTGAGACTTCTAATAGCTTTAATAGACTTCCGAAACTTATATCTCTATTCAAGGCATTTTCTTCTGACACTTTCGTTACCAGATTAGCGATAGCTCTATCACAATAACAATCGGAGTCTGAATTTTCGCAAACGAAATATTTGGCCGAAAATGGTTAATTAATTAAAACGAATCGATTTAGCGGAGAGCCACTTTTACGTATATCTGTATCTTTGAATGCTTCGTGCGTGAAGATTGTTTGAGAAAAAACTTTCAATTTGACACTACACAGCACCATGAATTTATCTCTTAATATTTCAATAATTAGGAGAATCGTAGCGCGATCAATATTTCTACTAAATAAATCGCACGATATTGACATTATATTTAATTTACAATTCAGAGTATTTTAATTGAACTTGGTCAATAGTATATTATAATACATATGTACATTGGCAGACTATGTACGATCGTAACCGAAGCAACGAAGCTGGAACAATCGCGTAAAATATTGTTTGAAAAAAGATAGAATTAAAAAAATTTACAGATTTAGCTTAGAACTGTTTCACGCTCGAGTTCCAGCAGGAAAAATTGTTATTGTCGTTATCAGGAAACATCGGTGTGCTTAAGTTTTTTTTTTTTTTCCAAAATCATTCTTTTTTTTCGGCTCGAAGGTTCATTTCATTGATCAGAATTCGTGAGTTTCACTTACGCTCTAATCAAATATAACTATACACTACTTTTAATGTTCGATGATGACCGATAATTGGAAGTAAAAAATAATCGTTAAATAAAATGTACAAAGTAGGTGAACAGCTCTACTTTGACCTTTGTACCAATAATTTCGAATTTCGTTTGTGGCTGTTTGATTCAAACAAATCGGATCAACCGATAAAAAAATTGTTTCTACCGAAACGACGCGATTTTCGTATTTTTTTTTTTTTCATTTTCTAATCAAGCGCGTCATGATCAACTCGAATTTTCGTCACGACCCACCAAAGTCCATAACATTTATAGATTAATTCAACAACAAACAATTCTTCAACAACCTTTTTTCGCACTACGCAGTCTCGTTTCCTTCTCTTCTCTCTTTTCTTCGTACAATTTCAGATGAAATTAATGAAAAGTGCGTGCTTCGTTTTTTTATCACCGATGAGAAGGAGCATTTCGTCGCTCTAGACGAGTTTCGACCTCGTGTATATTAATGCCTTACGAGAAAGCTCGATGTCATCAGCACATAATTTTTCTCAAGGTAACGAGAATCGTATCGTAAGTCGCAAAACTTATGCCCACCGCGACCGGACCTTTGACCCAGTTCATGCTGAGTCCCTTGAAAAAGGCCATCACACCTTCTTCTCTGTGAACAAAATTACAAAAAACTATTTATTTTTCAACTCCGGACATCGATTGTCATGCTCGGTAAGCTTAGGCTTTCGTGAATCAAGGAATTGTAATTCTCCAATAAATTTTTGTTGAAAAGGACCGACAGGGGGGTAATAACGATTTGACATTTTTTTTCAAATACTCACGTGTATATTTTGACCGAAGTCTCGTAAATCTTGTGATAGTAGGTACGAGTTATGGCGGACGTTTGTATTCGTCTGCGTACAATATCGAGAGGATAACTACTCGTTTGACCAACAACACCGGCCAGAGCTCCGCAAATCAACGAAGACATGGCTGAAAGTCCTGGGCTGTTGACAGCGTGTACTGGGCACAAATAAAATTCAAAAATTGAGTAAAAATTCACTGTTATCTTTCTCAGCAGACATTATCCTCGTTAGTTTCGAAAAGGAGAAAAATAATTCGCTGTAACAGTAAAATAACGAGGTTTAACTTACTGGCAAACCAATGCTTAAGGGTATCGTAGGTAAAAAAACTAAAACCGGCGTAAGGAATGACACCGAGTATCGTAGCTGTGAAGCCTCGATAAAAAGCAGCTATTCCTTCTCGTTGATAAATCCTAACGAATACTTGACGCAACGTTTTGTATTCGGCTTTTTGAGTTACAGCCATTCGTGCTCTCGCAAGATCCAGTGGGTAAGTAAGACTTTGCGACGTTACACCAGCCAACGAACCAGCGAGAAATCTCTTCTTCTTATCTCTGCTCAAAAATTCAACAGAAATTAGCATTATTTTTTTGTCCAGTAACTTTTTAACCGTTTTTTTTTTCTCAATTAATTTTCCAGGAAAGAAAATGTTGTTTCTTCTCTTTCGTTTGAAACAGGTTCTCGTATATTTCTCACTCACGTTTCCGGCCCGTTGACCTTGAGTATCCTTTTCCATTGCTCGTGCGCCGTGAATTGAATCGCTGCGTACGGCATTATTCTGACCATCATGGCGCTGTTACCTCGCCACAAACTCATCAGACCCTCCTTCGTGTACGATTGAACGATAAATTCGATCGCCGCCCTTGCCGAATAGGGCTTTTTCGATATTTGAAAATTTATCTTTGTACGATCCAGCGGTGCGATCGTAGTTTTCGCCAGTGCACCGGCCGCTGCTCCTGCCAACAAGCTCGTCCATACTCGATCCGCATTCGATATATCCTTCTTCAATTCCGTCGATTCTGAGCCCTGAATAAAAATGAAAATCAATTATTTAACCATTTATCGAATAACAAAAACGTCGTTTTTCGAAATTCGAAAATTTTCACGATTTTTCAAAACCAATTAATCAATCTTCATTAAAAAAAAAATTACTCTATCGAACGAACGGATTTAGCAATGAAAAAAAAAAAATTTTTTTTTGATCAACTTCGAACGACCGAATCTCCTGAGGCTAATTTAGGAAATTCGCCCTATACCTAATTCGGGTCTTCGTTCGGGGAAAGCTTTGGCCTGCTCGAAGCTCACCGTAGTTTCTGCACCATTTTCAAGGACACTGGACGAGATCGAGAGAGCCACGGGTTGCTGCTTCGTCGTCCCTTGCATCACGGATACGTGAATCCTCTCGAGAACGACTTGGCTCCCTTCCACCGAACCGGCTCCAGCGTGGCTACTCATAACCTTCGATCTATACATTTATATCAGATACAAATTTATCGAAACAGCCAATATTATTTAATATCATTGTTTTTTTTTTTTTTTTTATATATACATATATAATTACGAATTAAATGGTAAAATAATATCATCAATTACGATTTATTTTTCATCGTTAAAAAATAAAAAATAATAATAAACTGTGTATCGATGAAAATAATTCGTAATTTCGAACGATTGGATTACACAACGTGTGTTTGAACTTGAGGTCATCGTTGCATTTTTCTTATTTTCTTCCCTGTCTTATCACACGGAGATAAAAGTGTTTCGAGTTAGTGTTGTTGCGAACCAGAAATAACGGTATATATTAAATCGAGATACGCAATTTAATTTTCTATCGTTCGCGAGTGACCTTCGAATCTATCATATTCTCGTTTTATCATCGTGTGAAAATGATAAGAAAATTGTTTTTTTTCTCAAATGATTATTTTGTTGAATTCGTATTAATGGAATAATCTTTCATTTTGATCGAATATCCGATTCATATTGTCAATAAAAAATTTTTAAAAATTAAAATTGAAAAATAGTCCTGAAAAAAAAATAATACTGATTCGTTCGATGAGATGAGAGATGCTGGAAAAAAACTGCAGAAAAATAACTACGCGTTATCTCTTCGTCGATATGATTTGCATAGCACAGAAATAAATAACAATCATTCGCATTAGCGCGCGCGTAAACAATGACGCGACAACATTCCTGATACATCTTCACTTATCAATGCGTTATTGCGGCTCGAGAACACGAGTTTACCCTATTTTCAATCACGCAGTCGTACGCTACGTTAGTCGTTTTATATTCGACTTAACTATTTCGCAATAGTCACGGGTCTCTGTGTGAGCGCGTCTCTCTCGCCTTTGCTAATTGAAAACTACTAAAATTAAACAAACTTGTGAGCGCTGGACACTCGATGCACGATGCGCGAGGGATTGGCTAATAAAAAATATGCGAAATGAATAATTTCTTGTAACGTTTATTCATCGTCAATTCCGATTGAATTTTTCTGGACAATTCTGACATTGATGGAATCAAATTTTGACATAAAACGTGGAAGGCTTTTTTTTTCATTGTTTACAATAGTCGTTGCGCGTTCTACTATCCGTTAATAAATTGATAATTTTTTCTTCATCATTGGTTAATCTCGATTGGAAGTAGCAGATAATAACTCGCGCTTATCGCTTCATGATGGGGACTGACACTTGTGTTGAAGGTTCTATGAGTACAGATATATGTTTTTACCGAATCATTCAGCAGAAGGCATTGGTAAATAAAATAAAAGAGGTTCGAAAAAAAAATTCGATTTACATATGTAATTTTCCTTTATTATTATTATTTATTATTATTATTATTATTAAGTATTCGGGAGAAATTGAATAATTTGGAAATTGCTATGAAAAAAATGAAAATTCACTTGATTCTATTGTTGTTTGCATTGACTGTACAAAAATTAAAATGAACTTTGCCCGTGCCCGTAACAAATGGAACACAAAAAAAGACGTGTAAACACTTCGTATTTTTGGCTGCGATTGTATTACCTTCGCTAAATAAAAAAAATTGTACTTTTTTCAAGTCAAAAAATAAATGATCCATTTTAGGTTCGATAAAACTTACCTTTATGAGCCGTGAGCCACGAAAATGTAAATCGAAAAAAAAAACAACGAGTTTACGAAATTTACTGTACAGTACAATAAATCTTTGATGTTCCACTGATCAAGTACAGTCCTCACAAATCACCCTCTTTGACACATATTACAATTTATTATTTCTTCACGTTTTACATACTGTACATAAGAAATTTAGAAGAAAAAAAATGATAATTAAAAAAAAGCGTCACGTTTTTTGCAATCGGTCGACATGGGTTATGAAACTTTACAGGCGCTGTTTTGATTTCTATTTTCTTTCTTTATTCGCAATATTTTTCACGTACCGTTTCCTTAATATGACGTCGCAAAAGCCATTTATTCGAAAATAACTCAATACTTTTATTCGCTCTCGTATCGATACTAACGAAAGGGATGAAAAAAAATGATAAAAACGTCACAAAAAGCTCGACTCTCGCGTCGACTTCTCGAACGACAGTACGACACTGAACACGCAAATCGCTAGGACTAATTTACTCGTACTTCGTATGTCAAGAACTTGATATCGGCGACGTCACCATACGAAAAAAAAATATAAATAAAGCACAAAAAAAGAGACAGTACCATCTCTTCTCGAAGTATAGCAGCGCTAATGACGGCGCCACTCCGAACTGATGTCTGTATACAAACACGCAGCATCTGTTTCGACGCCATGTTGGTTTTTCTACTTGTGTTTTTAGGTTCTTCCGTTTTTCGATTAATGCACAACTTTAACCAATTGAAATCAATTGGGCCATAATTATGCTGCAATTATTTTTCAGATTCAGAACTTTTTATTCGTGAACAGTGTTCACAAGTCATGAGACATCGATTTCCAAACCAATATTTCTGATTATTACCGTTATTGGTGGTAGGCACTCTATTCGTCAGTCTTTTCTTTTGAATGCGAATCTTATCTTAGGTATTGACATTATCGTTTCATTACTTCAAAGATAAGAGTATCTTTTGTTGAAATTAGTTTAGAGATGAGTTGTTATATCTGAAGCGATAATAAATTTGAAAAATATTTGTTTTTTTCGAAATCTAACTCGACGCAAGTGCCTTTTTATTTTGGTTATCGAGCTCGGACCAATCAAACAATTTCGTTCTTGAGCCTCCAATGAACACACTACGAAACACGGACAATAAGCTGCACGGATGACACAGAGAGAGCCGAGAGGGCTAGGTTAGGAACGTCAGGTTGACACGTATGCTCACCTGAATCGCTTGTTAATTCCTAAATCGCTGGAAAAGCGACTAATCAACCTCTCGCAACAATTTTTTATTGTTACATCAACACGTACATAAATCATGGTGATTGTTTATTCAACAATATCAACATTTTTCCGTACTCGGTTTGACTTTATTTTCACTATCCTTTTGTTTACATTTTGTATGTATGAGATGATCGCTATATGTTTTGACATTTCTGCAAATCTTGTACAATTTTCAAGATGACCAAATAAAATCGTCACGACTCTATGTTCGAGAATTCGTGTTCGAGATATTTGCACGGTTTTCGAAAATTAAGTAAAAAATGTATCTTAATGTGCTCGGTTTGTCGGTACTAGAAAAATTTAACGCTTTGTATTTTTGGCCAGTCGCAGGCATAATTCTCCTAATCGTATAAGTTTGTTTTTTTCTCAGTTTTGTTCTGTCCAGTATATTGATCGAATCTTTTTCTTCCAGGCTCGTTATTTTCGGGAAGAGGATATCGACGGTGAGTAACAATAAAAAATGATTCGGCCGTAGAACATAAAGGTGTTTTGATTCATTTGGAATTAAAAAAAAAATTTATTCACAGAATTTCGTGAATGCTTCTATTTGTTCGCTCGAAGCGGTCAAATAAAAACTCTCGATGAGTTGACTATAATAATGCGTTCCCTCGGGCTGAGTCCAACGATCGCAGAATTAAATAAATACCTCAAGGACAAGAGTAAGAGAAGTTTATTTAACTCGATTTATTTTTGCTAAACTTTGTTCCGTTTATCGAATGTGTTTTCTATCGTCGCGTATCGATAACGTTGGATCCTTTCAGATGGTAAAATGGCATTCGCCGATTTCCTGGAAGTCATGCATTTGCAAACGAGAGCGGAGGATCTGCCGAAGGAAGTTATAGAGGCTTTCAGAGCGGCGGATAATTCGAGCAGCGGAACTATACCGGCCAGGCAACTCGCTCATATGCTTCTGCGCTGGGGAGAACAATTGAGCAACAAAGAAGGTTTGTCCAAAATTCTCTTTCGTTAAACATTGTATTATTCGTCAGCGTCGTTACTTAGCTAATGAAATATTTCTCTTCATCTTTTCATTATTTTTCAGTGGAACAAATATTTCGCGAGGCCAATGTTTCTCTGAACGGCCAAGTAAAGTACGAGGACTTTGTCAAAATAGCCTGTGCACCTGTACCGGATTATTATTGAAGTATTATCGACTTAACAAACTCATCGGACAAAATCACGTATTTTGAATAATTTAAATTCTTCATTAAGCTCTAATTTATATCTATTTTTCAACAGCACTTGTACTGGAATAAGAAAAGAGGAAAGTTTTGGAATTATCGAAATTTTAATATATTCGAATGAAAGAATATTTGAAAGATTTATCTTTTGACCATACGCCATCATCCCGTTTGCTCCACATGTCGATTACGATTTCTTGTCGTGCGAACGAACAAAAAATTGAGCCAATAATGGCTGATACACCGTAACGATACTTGACCAGAGAACGTCAGATAACACGTGTTGAAAAAAATATGAGCCAAGAAGTGACGATCTAACGCGTTATACAGCCGTAGCGAATAAAATATCTCCGTATCGAATAGAATGAAAACGATTTTATTCTTAAAAGCAATCGTTTTTATCAGTTACCGTCCGTCTCTAATGAATAAGTAAACAAGACGCTGCCGTCTTCGTAGATAAATAAATATATACGCGGAATTCCATGCAAAATCTTTTTGAGATCTCGGCCTCTGTTTTCCATAACAATTCTATTTTTGCTTTACCCTTCATCCATTTATTTTATTTTATTTATTTATTTTTGCGATCATTTGTTCCAATCGTTGAATCGATGATATTTGGAATCAGTTCAAAATTTCTAACAGTCGCAACTTTTGCACGGAAAAAACCGGCCTCCTTCGAACTTGCGTTTCGATCATTTTTCAAGTATTGACTCTCCGTTGAGAAAAAAAAATTCAAAAAAGGAAGACGAAGTTAGTTTCTTCCAATGGTTTTTGAAAATAGAAAGGCCTGATTCTAGACAGAGATTCGATCAATTTTCGCTCTCCAATGAAGCCCGAGAGACGGAAAGAAAATTGAAAATTTGATCTCAGATAAGAATGGAAAAAATGAACGTTGAACTCCTTTTACATGAATTTTTGTATACGATTGTGAATCAAAAGAATCACATCGCGTATCGTGTTCTTGTTGATACATCCGGTATAGCATGACGAATGGTACCTAATTGGACGAGCAACTCTTACATTGATTTACGATTTTGAAAAAAAAAAAAAAAAAAAGAAAATTCATCTTTTCTATCATTGATTCTCTTGGAGTAGTATTGACTGAAAGAACAATCGTACGAATGTAACGAACGAGATGATCAATTCGCACCCGTAACAAAATATGAAGCGTCGCGTAAATATAATCTTCATGTATGAATAAAGTTATAATGATTTAAGAGTTAACGAATTACGTACCTCGCATCGCAGTTTTACTTCAGCTCGAACGGGGCATGGATCATGCGCGTTCTTTTTGCATTTTCGTACATCGTACGAATCATCGTAATCCACTTTATTTTGGTTGACCCGTCGTTCGTGTACGCGAAGAAATATCAAAATGGTAATTCTTTGCGATCGATTTCAGTGAAGAGGAACGAAAATTTGTACAAAATATATATTTTTTTGTTTTTTTAAATAAGAAAAATCTTTTTCGAAACGTTTTGCTGGTAGTCTTAGTACCGATCGAGGTATCGATTTCGAAAAATTTATTAAAAGTTCAAAATTGTTTGGGAAGCCCTAAAATGATTGTACTTCCGAACGTAAAGATTCACATTGGTACCTGAAGAAATGGCTACTTGTACATTTTTTTTTTTTTTTTTTCAATCATGAATCTCGTGGCGAAATTTCTCAGGAAAAGGTGTAATCACTACGATGTTATTTCATATCCTCCAAATTAAAAGTTAGAGGTGCTTTATTTTGTAGTTAGATCTGGATCGAATTCGGAGTCGTTGGAGAGTCAACATAAGTGGATGCAGCGTCCGACATACGAGAAAGAAATATTCGAAAGTAAAAAGGAGCCATCCGATATAAAATTTGGTAGAAACAGTGTCGTCGAGTTAGGTAGCGGAAACGTATCGTTAGTCAATGAAAGCGTAAATGGACCGAGCGGAGGGGCCAGGAGATTTGGTTTAATGAGGACTGTTGTTCGGAAGAAGAGATGCATACTTGCAATTTTGTGTCGTAAATTGTAAGTAAGCTCAGTACGTTATCTTCTGTCAATGTGCCGTGATGGTAATCATTGAATCCTGCGATAGTAAGATATCGGATTATTGATAGTTTATTCTGCCAAATATTTCTATCTTTCATCCAGTTTCTACACAATTTTTATTCGATCTGACATTGTTACATATTTCGTTAGGAGAGTTTTTTTTTCTTTATTCAATACAGAAGTTCGTGTTGGCCTCGTTTTTGCCGACGTCCACCACCCAGACGGCCACAACCACGACCACCGCCACCACGGCCGAAACCACCACCACCACGATCACCACCGCCGACATGGCCAAAAATACCGTTTATCCCTGGAGTAGTATGGCCAAAAATAACGCCGCCACCACGGCCGCAAACAATGCCACCACCGCCGCAAACAAAGCCACCACCGCCGCAAACAAAGCCACCGCCGCCGCGAACAAAGCCACCACCGCCGCGGACAAAGCCACCACCGCCGCGAACAAAGCCGCGACCACGGCCGCAAACAAAGCCGCGACCACGGCCAACATGGCCGGTGCCACGACCAACATGGCCGCGACCACGGCCAACGTGGCCGGGACCACGGCCATCACGACCGCGAATACCGCCATCACGACCGCGACCACGGCCAACACAATCGCGACCACGACCAACATGGCCGCGACCACGGCCATCACAACCGCGACCACGACCAACATGGCCGCGACCACGGCCATCCCAACCGCGAACACCGCCATCACGGCCGCGACCATCACCAACAAAGCCTCGACCACGGCCATCACAACCGCGACCACGACCAACATGGCCGCGACCACGGCCATCACAACCGCGACCATCTACAAAACCTCGACCACAGCCATCACGACCGCGACCATCACCAAAACCTCGACCACAGCCATCACGACCGCGACCATCACCAAAACCTCGACCACAGCCATCACGACCGCGACCACCACCAACGAAGCCTCGACCACCGACATCACGGCCACGACCGAGCCCACCGCCAACAAAGAAAACAACGGCACCGCCTATTCGAGCAACTACTAGCAAGCCGACAGAACCATCAATAGGACGTACGACCACAACAAGGTTTGAACCTAGAATATTCACACCAATAATATAAAACTGCATGATTATCAATTTCATTAACAATATTTGTGTAAATTTATGTTTTAGGTATGAAATAATGATATCATTTGTCAATTATGGAGTATGCAATAATTGATATTATTTTTGAAACTGCGTGAATAGGCCGAATCCGAAGGGTAATACATCGGTGATAATCGAGACGAAACCACCTTATGAGCCATCAATAGGTTCGTACCTTGCAATCCACAATCTTTCAAGTTTTGAACGTTTGAAATTTTGTTTTCCTTCACGAATCGTTTCTTTTTGAATAGAGATCAAGAAGTATAACTAAAAAATGTAAACATTTCAGCTTCTAGTCAGCATATATAGGAAGGCAGACTTCTTAGTCTGTGCATATATTTCTTAATTTCTGTTATTTTTTTTTTCAGAGCTAATGAAACAAAAATAATGTATAAACATGTTTAGTTCCAGGATGTAAATTTGAAAGCAATCCAGGTGTGTTTGTAATTAACGGTGTGCCGAAACCGAATATGAACGTTTTAATCATGGTGGAGAAAATCAAAATAATACTACGTCCACCCGGATATTTCGTTTGGGAATTCGAGCATCCGAAGAGAAAAAATGTGTGCATCCAAGTGCCAGTATTCGGTGGTGGCGACATCTACGTGGGTCCGACTACAGGAAAGATTTTTATTATTTTCGTCGACAACACCAAGACAACGTTGATTATCCCGAAACTAGAACCGCCGAAACAAACAGGTGTCAGTTGTATTTATAGTTTTGATAAAACAGCTATATATGCAAAATATTGGAAAGGATGGCAATCGGGATCTAGCGTTGTAAACGGTGTGCCTTCGCACGATGTGAGAAACGCGTATTGGGTTTGGCACTCTAAAAAGTTAATTGATCCCAACGGAATCTTGGTTTATGAATTCGATCATCCATCGGATCGACAAAAAGTTCAAATACCGGCATACGGTACTGATGAATATTTTATACAGGAAACGTCGCAGGTATTTCTTATATTCGTCGACAAGAATGGCCGAACTTTGATCGTATACAAAGGCGTTATTCAGCAGAATAAAACTGTATCAAAATCCAACGGAATCGTTAACATGAAGAAAGAGGAGGCGGCTCGGATTATCACGAAATACAGAGAATTGGGCCGAAAATATGGCTGGGGATTGCTGGTCATTCGTGGCGTTCCAAAATACAATCCAACGGGAGCAACGATGGTTAACAAAACAGAAAAAATCATTGATCCCGATGGATTTTTGATAACTCAATTTCAGCATCCCATTACCGGGCAACGAGTACAAATACCGGCTCATGTGGGCGACGAATATATAATCCCATCATTATCGAAAACATTTGATATATTCGTCGACTTTGCAAATCGCACTTTACTCATTGCGAAAGACAAAAATCTAACCAATCCATGGATTACACAAGATTGCGTCAATGAAATCAATATAACCGTCAATTTGGCTCTTATAAAATATAAAAATCTTGCAGATAAAAAGCATCTCGGTTTCATAGTAATTGGCGGAGTTCCCAAATACGATATATCGATAGCCATCTTCGTTAATGAAACATACACAGTAATAGACAGTGATAATTTTTTGGTGGTTTATTTCTTCCATCCAACGACGGGCAAGGGTATGCAAATACCATTTTATGGTGGTGACGAATACGTCCTGCCCAAAGAGTCCAAAATATACATCATATTTGTTGACTTTGCTGGTAAAACCTTACTGGTTTTCAAGAGCCCCGATGTGAAAAAGTATGAAAAAGTACCTCAAGAAAAATCAAATGGATCGATCGTTATACAAGGAGTTCCCTCGTACAATATGTCCTGCGTCATATTTGTTAATGAAACCGACCGAATACTTCATTCTCACCGAATTCCGGTAATTCAATTTGTCCATCCGATCACTGGACAGGTGATACAGATACCAGAAAACGGTGGCGACGAATACTTGCTGCCATCTACCTTACAAATATATGTGATATTCGTTGACGCTGAAGGCCGAACACTGCTTGTTTTCAAGAGCAAGTATGCACCGAAAGGAATCAAGCCCGAAGACAACATGGGCGGTAAATGTCCGAATGTATTTTATGCTATTCAAAAATATAAACAAATAGGACGACAAAAAGAATGGGGATCGATGGCAGTTAATGGAATACCCAAATACAATACATCGTGCGTCATATTTGTTAATAAAACCGACAAAATACTCGACTCCGATGGTTGTTTGGTCATTCAATTTGTCCATCCAATAACACAACAAAAAATACAAATACCAGTCAATGGCGGAGATGAATACGTCGCGCCGTTGATCTTCAAAACGTTCGTGATATTCGTTGACACCAAAGGACGAACTTTATTCATTTTCAAGAACAAACTACCATTGAGTGAAACATCTACCTCCGACGGTTCATGTAAGAATATTATAGTGATTCTTGATACATATCGCCAGAGGGCACGGGAACAAAAATTGGGATTTATGGTAATCCAGGGAGTCCCCAAATACAGTACAACGAACGTCATGTTTGTTGATAACACGCAGAAAATAGTGGACCCTAAAGGTTGCGTGGAAATCCAATTCGTCCATCCTACGACGAGACAAACGATACGGGTTCCATATCACGGTGGCGACGAATTCGTGATGTCATCGGTATCAAAAATATTCATCATTTTCGTCGACAACGAAAATCGAACTTTACTTATTTTCAAGGATATATATTCTTCGAAGGAACGCCAACCAACGTATGAACTTGGTGGTACATGTAGAAACATCATTGATGCTGTTAATAAATATCAGCAAATGGCAAGAGAAAACCAATGGGGATCGATGGTGATTCGTGGAGTTCCCAAATATATCACATCACATGCTATAATTGTGAATACAGTAAACAAAACACTAGACTCTGATGGATGTTTGATAGTGCGATTCGTGCATCCTATTACAGGACAGGAAATACAAGTACCATATCATGGTGGTGACGAATACATGATACCTTTGATCTCAAAAATATTCGTTATTTTCGTTGATACTAAAAATCGAACTTTACTTATTTTCAAGACCAAGTTACCATCGAATGTAATCAAACTTCCGAATGACATCAGCGATGAAAATATCAAAATCAATATTCAGATATATCTAGAAAAAGCAAAAGAGAGAGAATGGGGATCAATCGTTATCCATGGAATCCCTAGGTACAACTTATCGAGTGTCATATTTGTGGACAAAACTTATCAAGCCAGAGACTCTCGTGGATATTTACTTATTACATTCGTTCATCCGATCACTGAACAAAACATACAGATACCATTCTATGGTGGCGATCAATATACATTGCCATATACGGATAAAGTATACGTTATATTTGTCGACAACAAAGGTCGAACTTTACTCATTTTGAAACCACAAGTTTCGACGCAAACTACTTTACTTGGAAAAGACAAAAATGTCAGCGCCGCTATTGTCAAGTATCAAAATATCGCTGAGAAAAATGGATGGGGATGGATAGTGATTCGTGGACTCCCTAAGTACGATATACCAAGTGCTATATTTGTTAATGAAACCGAAAAAATAATTGATCCTGATGGATTCTTAACTATTCAATTCGTTCATCCAATCACGGGGCAAAAAATACAAATACCATACATCGGTGGCGACGAATACGTACTGCCAGTAACATCAAAAGTGTACGTCATATTCGTAGACAGCAAAGGTCGGACTTTACTTATTCTCAAGAAGGAATATCCATCGAATGAAACCAAACCACCAACGGATCTCGATCGATCAAGGCAAAATATTAGTTCCGCCATAAATAAATATCGAGAAATGGCTGAGAAATATGGATGGGGATGGATAGTTATTCGTGGACTCCCTAAATACGATATACCAAGCGCAATGTTTGTCAATAATACCGAAAAAATAGTCGATCCTGATGGATTCCTAATAATCCAATTCGTTCATCCGATCACAAGGCAAAAAATACAAATACCATACATCGGTGGCGACGAATACGTACTGCCAGTAACATCAAAAGTGTACGTCATATTCGTAGACAGCAAAGGTCGGACTTTACTTATTCTCAAGAAGGAATATCCATCCGATGATGTCAAACCACCAACGGATCTCGATCGATCGAGGCAAAATATTGGTTCCGCCATAAATAAATATCGAGAAATGGCTGAGAAATATGGATGGGGATGGATAGTTATTCGTGGACTCCCTAAATACGATATACCAAGCGCAATGTTTGTCAATAATACCGAAAAAATAGTCGATCCTGATGGATTCCTAATAATCGAATTTGTCCATCCGATCACGGGACAAACAATACAAATACCATACAACGGTGGCGACGAATACGTACTGCCAGTAACATCAAAAGTGTACGTCATATTCGTAGACAGCAAAGGTCGGACCTTACTTGTTCTCAAGAAAAAGTATCCATCGGGTGAAGCCAAATCACCAACGGATCTCGATCGGTCAAGACAAAACGCCATAAACAAATATCGAGAAATGGCTGAAAAAAATGGATGGGGATGGATAGTGATTCGTGGACTTCCTGAGCATGATACACTAGGCGCCATATTTGTAAATAAAACAAAAAAAATAATCGATCCTGATGGATTCTTAATAATACAATTCGTCCATCCGATCACGGGGCAAAAAATACAAATACCATATAACGGTGGCGACGAATACGTGCTACCAATGACTTCAAAAGTGTACGTCATATTCGTCGACATCAAAGGGCGAACCTTACTTATCTTTAAGAGCAACGTTCCACTCTTAAACCAGGGCATGGGCCCTAAGGATCGTGAGAACAGGGATAAGAACATCGGATCAGAGGGATTCGGTCGGGTCGTTATTAACGGATTACCAAAATATGACCTATCCAAAGCGATATTGGTAACAAACGCACAGAAAATAATTCTAGCGAACGGATCGCTTGTCCTCGCATTCATTCATCCACTAACTGGCCGAAAAATCCATATACCATCAGGAGTTGGAGATGAATATATTTCGCCACAAACACAAGAAGTTTATGTCATATTCGTCGATGATCAAGGTCGAACCTTATTAATTCGTAAAGAGACCGGATTGGGACCACAACCAATTCCGGGTCACCCGGAAGGTAACTTCTATACTACAAAAGACAAAATATCTGCGATTTTAGCAAAATGGTGGAAAACATCAATGGAAAACGGATGGGGCTGGTTAGTTGTGAGGGGAGTCCCTGAATATAGTTTATCGCAGGCTCTTTTCGTCATGAAAACGGAAAAATTAGTCGACAACCACGGCGTTCAATGGATTCGATTCAAACATCCAGTAACCGGCCAATTTATTCGAGTGCCTTTAATCGGTACTGATGAATATGTATCACCAAGTACGTCACAAGTTTTCCTAATATTCGTGGATTTCCAACAACGAACTCTATTAATATTGAAGGGCAAGCACAAAATAGAGCAAAATATCGGGTGGGGCACCCTAGTAGTTGGGGGATTCCCAAAATATGAATTATCATCGGCGATATACGTGATGGAAAGAAAAACGGTAATCGATGAAAATGGAATGTTAATGTTGGAATTCGTGCACCCTGCGTCAAAAAAAAAAGTTCGCATGCCGTTTGTCGGTGGTGACGAATACGTGGATCCGCTCGAGTCTAAAATCTTTCTCATTGTCGTTGATTCACACGGTAGAACGCTCTTAATCTTCAAGAGAATGATCTTCGCAGAGCCGAATAATCAGCAACACGACGAACTAGACATCCTAATGAAGGAATACAATGCGATGGCCCAAGATAATGGTTGGGGTTCCCTGGTAGTTGGGGGAGTCCCGAAATATGATTTGTCGCACGCATTAATAGTGATGAGTACCAAAACGAAATTAACGAAGAAGGGTTTGGTGATGGTGCAATTCCTGCATCCGAAAAATCAACGAGGAATGGCGGTGCCTTTCCTCGGAGGTGACGAGTACGTGGATCCACTGACGTTGAATGTCTATATCATTTTCGTTGACCGTTATGGACAAACGCTCTTGATCTTTAAGGGGACGAAGACTTCTTCAATCTTTCCACCGCCGAGCCAGCCAACTTTGGACCTGACCGGTGACTATGATAATCCCCGTTACAACATATCGAATGCGATTCATGTTACGCTCATAGGGCGGACAGTCGATGCTAACGGCATTCCGATAATTCGATTCACCCATCCGATAACCGATGAACCGATTGAAATAAAAGGCGATCGAGGTGACGAGTACATCGATCCCGATACTGGAAATGTATTCATTACTTTTATCGACCGCCTGGGTCGTACGCTGCTCATACCCAAACACAAGAGCAGCTCTCCTGTTGGAAATATTCGACCTCACCTGGACAAGCAAAGTGAGAAGGTTCAAGTTGACAACTTCAAACGTCCCCACATGATCGAACGTCCGAAAGTTAATATCAACAAAAACATAAACAACAACGTCTTCTTACCTCGCTGATAAGTCCCCAGAAAAATGGAAATTCATCGTCTATACCGAATATATTTCGTGAAGATAACATAAAAAGAGTAAACAAGCAATAGCGTTATCATACGTGGCTGTTTTTGAACGACTTACTTTGTTGTACAGCTTCAATGACCAGCAGCACTGTATTTTCTGTCTTCGCGGCAGTCGCCTCGTAGAGACATACAGCCAAAAATTGAATAATAATTTATTTACCAATTTAAAGACGCATTCGTTTCGTTATTTATTTCCTGCAATTTTCAAAACGACTCCCGAACAACGATAAAGAAAAAAAAATGAATTATCGTGAGTTTTCGGATAGCGTTGTATTGATAATAGACACAGAAGTATAAACGAGATATCACGAACGGTAAAAGTTGATGTCGAGCACCATGGCGTTATCCGTAACAGGGCTGTCCTTGCACTATTAAAATCATTGTAATTGACAGACGCACCCGCACTCGATCCCGCGTCCTTCTACGAGCGAACTCGTCCATGCAAACGCAGCTTCCACGTTTTAGCCTTTTTTTGTGACTTCGGAAGCTGGCGGTGAGCCACAGAGTATAACAGCTGTGCTGATTATCGTTGTTAAGAAAAATACGCACAAGAGTGCACGATCACTGACGAGTGCAACCTGCTTCCACTCGAGTTCTGTTTTTTCACGATTATCCTGATCCATGAGGCGTCTCTCGTTGCGATCGATCGTTGTGTGCACTCTCACCAAAATTCGTGACCAGTGCGATTCAAGATTATTATCTCTCGCTAGATCTGTTTTATTAACAGAAAATAATTCACGTGAGCGTTTCGTATGAATCTTGAAATCGTTTTCGATTCATTAATCGACTCCGATCTTATTTACTGTCACGAATGAAGTTCAGGGTTTTGAGAGTCTAGAAATATGTGAAAAAAATACATTTTTACATCGTATAAAATTTGTAGTACGGCTGCAATCGAAAAAAAATCACGAAACACGTCGTGATGCCAATTGATCAATTAAACTCGTAATCAAAGAAGACCGAAACAAATTTCTTTGTGACAGTAAATAAGAGTATTCATAAAAAAAGTACATATTGCACTATTGATAAAGAATCAATTCAGACATAAAAGAGGAATGATCCCAATGGGAGTAACTCGCGTTCGAAGGAACGGAAATTAAAGCTATTCGTAAGAACGCACATGCGGGCAGTGCATAAATCAATATTATATATCAGAGTACTACGATTCCGATATATGGATGATACATCGCGGCGTGTGTTGTAATATGTGGGGAATTTAAAACGTATGGCGGATGTCGAACTAATTCAGAAAGTATTTCGGAGCTGCAAAGTTAAGTAGAAGACAAAGGGAAACTTCAAGAATTTAGGAAACTCGGAGAATTCAATGCTGATCTACAAAAATGCAGGTCGACGTTTATTTCCGCTTGGTCACGTCTCCGAGGGATGAGGGATACTCAAACTTTAAGGCGTTGAAAACAATGAATAAGAAAAAGGATGAAAATTACTTCACCTAAACTAGGGCTGCTATTGTTGCTTCCATGCCTTCGGGCTGACACGTATTTCGGTGAAGAGTGTTGGGGTTGTTGTTGGGACGTAAACTCCGTTGAGCAATGCAGTGGGCAATTATTTCTCCGTCGCAAGGACTCGGAGGATGAGTCTTCGTAAGTGTTGAGGTTCGAATTTTTCGCTACTTGCTACGCAAAAATAGAGAAGAACATGACTATGATAATATTTCGTTGACGATCATGGGCAGATATCGAGTTAAACAGTCATGAGCTTCGTATCAATCAGTTAGAACGGGTGTGTTGACTCGATCGATCAAATCTTTCGATCGTGGGAAGACAAACGATTCATAAGAAAATTCTTCATTTTTTAATCAATTTCCCGGGCCCTAAGAGCTTGCCGAGCTTCTTGTGTTTCGTTATAGGTCTGAAAAAAAATGAGATTTGATACATACTTGTTGAAAGTTGAGAAAAACAAATTTGGCCAATTTCTCGAGTACCAACGATCGAACGATGCTTGGTACCCTGGTGCCTCGTACTCCGCGATGGTGAATATTGAGGGTCACTACTGCGAGACCCGAGGCGAACGATACGAGGCAGATGCTTACACCGTAATAGAGACCTGAAATTTTGAACTTTGTGTGACCCAAGCTTTAGTATATTTCATATTTTCTTTATGTTCCCATTAATTATCGCGACTCACTTATGAGAGGCGTCTTTTCCGTGGGTGGCAGAGTCTCTCGGATAGTCATTAAAAAAACCGTCATCGATAAAAGAGCTGAAATTCCGAGGGTGACCTTTTCCCCGGATTCAGATGGCACGTAAAACACCAGAAGTGCTGTTCAAACATGGAAGAAAAGTTTTGTCGACGCACGGATGAGCGAAAAGAAAATTTTCCGATAGATATACCCGTGTCTACTCATCGGAATATTTATAAAGGGATTTAGGAACATCGAATGGATTTTTCGAACCTTTCAGCAAATGAAAATTGATAAGAAAATTTACACATATTTGGGGCAGGTTAATCGGTGATGAAATTATTTTGGGATCTTGAGTGTTGTAGCGAGTGAGATTGAGACCTATAAAGAGTGTGCAGCCGAGTCGCCCGTTCATCTCCCGCAGGGTAAATGACGAATGGTTTTACGGAATGAGATCCGAATCAAAAGCACTCCCCGAACAAATCATTTTATTTTCCGTAAATTTAAACCGGTCACGCGCGTAATGAAATTCATAAGCCAAACGTGGAAACGCCACTTCCGTACAGGCGAAACGAGCTTATCGCCACCCACTTTTAACGCCCGTTTACCAACAGCTTATTCCCACCCCTTCGTTGTAATATATATATATACATATATACCGTAGCAACACAGTTGGTGTCGTCTCTACCCGCTATTGTCGTGAAACAAGTGAGAGGATGCAGGGACGCTGAAAGTGACGAGGGAAGAAGAGATTTACCGACGTCTGCATACTCACACCGCTATCCTCTGCCAGGACAAAAATAATACAATGTTTCCGACCATTATTCTCCACGAGATACAGTTTGTATGCAAACCCACCAGGAGCCCAAATTGCGCGGTAAATTCATCACCCGGACTGTGGACCAGATTCGTGAAGAGGGCTCTGATGACCTTTGACCTCGGTGGATTACAAAAACGATCGGAAAAAGAGATAAACGGCGGTGCGTGACACGGAGTTTGGGAGCCGTGAAAAAAATCGGTCTCATAGAGGAGAATGGGATTGAAAGGAGTTAAAAATTGGAATTTAATAGCGTACCTATTCCGTTGATGAGAAGACAGGGCAATATAAGATTGAAGACGTAAAACATTGGTCTTCGCCGAAGTCTTATTTCGTATGTAATATCCGGGTAAGGCTCAGGACAGCAGGAATAAAATTCGACGTTTCTTCGGGCTGAAAAGTCGAGCAGATCGAATTCACCGTTCGCTTGATAGTTGCTGATGTCACCCTGTTCGCTCTGACGCTCCAATTCCAGCTGAAAAATTAAAGGGGAACTAAAATTCCCGATGGAACACGGTGGACAAAGGATCCGAAGATACGCTTTTGAAACAGCTAACTTTGAGGATCGTATCAAGATGATTAACGAGCCAGAGCGCGGGGGTCTCTTCTGGTCCTTATCGAGAGCTCTAGGAGAATCCTGAGAAAATCAATCAGGCGGAAGACGACACGGATTCATGAACGCGGAAGTTTACATGGGCTCGACTTGCTGTACAGTTATAGTTCGTCGGGAATAATAACTGGATAGGAATAACCAAGTAGAAAGAGAACACGTAAAAATTGAACAGTTCTCGATCGAGAACTCGAACCGGCCGAGGCTGTTGATCAGGAGCGAAAATGCATACACAATATTTGTTGAACGAGCGTTAAATGTCAGATATCGGAAAATGAAAAAAAAAAAATTTCAAGTTTATATGCTGCATCGTGATTTGACGCAAAATAAAACGGGAGCAGGAGGATGGATTCGTGCATTCGGGATTAAGCTGTTCGAACTGCGAAGGCTCTGCTCCTGCGCCTTTTTTTCGTCAAGCTATCCGGCGTATATCTTTCGATTTGCCGCTTTTCAAAGCCGATGGAAAAGTTTACCTCGGCGTTGCAAAGTTTTTTCCTAGCGAATAACGAGTTCATCGCTGCTGAACGCTTCGAGTTTTTCAGGCGAGTTCTCTACCTAACAGCAGTCCCCTTCCCCTTACTCGTTAAAGGCCCTCGCAGTTCACAATAACTCGATCAACGCGGACGCGGCGCTCTTTTTTTTATTCATCAACTAACCGCACCCTCGGAAATTTAACGGATTATCCAATTTCGATCGAGCGGACGGCGTTTGTTTGAAATAAAAAAAATAAAAAAACGGAAGAGCCATATATTGATTCCGGAATGAATTATTTCAATTCGAAGATGCATGAAAGACAGAAAAAATGAGAATGAGGCACGATTATATTCTCACCTGATATCCATCATACGTCCATGAAGCCCATTTGAGAGCACATCTCTGCTCGTCGAAGGGAAAAAATTCGACATCGATGTTGCAGCTACTACGAAAAATGCCGTGGCTCAACCAAACCACTTCTCCGGTGTGGCTCACTATTACATTCGTATTTATTACCGCCGAGCTGTACTGTGGATCTGCACTGTTTTTAAATTAATCATTATCAACGAACAATATTAGTCGAGAATTGCGATTTTCCTCGAGATAAATACTCATATATGTCGCAATAAGCAGGAAGGAGTGCTTCCTGCACGTTCTCAAAATTACTATTCACTCTGGCGCATACAAATAAATACTTGGCAGCTTACATAAACAGAGCTAGTGTAAACTAGCTGTAGAACCAAACGCAGTGAAAGTTCGACAATTACTGCCTGCGCGAATTGCCTGGATGACAAACTTTGGTACAACACCGGGGGTGGAAACTATGAACGCATAATTCAGCAAACAATATTGCAGTTATACGATTCGAGCTTGAAATGTTATTCGTAACGACATTCAAATTCGGACTTTGCGTCATTGAAAATATATGAAAATAAAGTGAAAAGTGATCGCGCGTTCACCGCCCAACTACATCACGAATTCGTGAAGTTCATTTATCTGAAAAAGTGTGAAAACTGGCGTTTACCCACTTGTTGTAAAGTATCGTATCGGGTCGCCAAACCCGATTGTACGGTACCCTGATAACTCGAATCCCCGCGAATTCCGAAGTGTTCCACTTGAGATGGTGATCCGTCCAGATCTGGGTGACCCAGCAATTCGTTGTCAGAATCTGATTCTTCTCATCCTGAAAAGAAACTCGTAGAAATCACCTGGACCAGGTTAGCAACTGTTC
This sequence comes from Campoplex capitator, assembly GCA_037576405.1. Taxonomy (NCBI): domain Eukaryota; kingdom Metazoa; phylum Arthropoda; class Insecta; order Hymenoptera; family Ichneumonidae; genus Campoplex; species Campoplex capitator. The sequence goes on along the minus strand of JARBWI010000485.1, from coordinate 979,710 downwards.
CCTATAGTATTGAGCTTTTGTTGGGGCACGTCCCTGGAGGGATCTATGTGGAAGAACAGCTTGGGATCACTGCTTACTTTTACCGAAAAAATCAAAATAGACCGGTCAGCAATTGTTCTATAAAATTTCTTTCGCATCTCTATCGAAAAGATATTTATTCGAAAAATTTCAAAGAACACGAGTATTGGGGTGTTTCTTACGAGTGTACATGTATGGCGACTTACAACATCGATAATATGATGAAGGGAAAGCCCGAACACAACAACGAGTGGCTGTGACGAATTCTTGGCTGGTCGAACTCCCGCGTCGTAATTATCAAGCAAATGTTTGGTTAATCTGTATTCGTGTTCGTCACAAGAGCCTGCGAAACAGAATAAGAGAGACGAATCATGGGAATATAACATCGAAAAGCAGGGATTTAAGTTCTATAAGGTCATATAAAAGTCCTATAAAGTTCCAGGAAATTATGGATAAGCGGACCTGATGATTTTGGCTGCTGGAGATATAAACCCATCGATCCTATGAGTTTACCGATGGGTTATTGTAAGCGCTGAAGGTACTGATAACAGAGCTAACAACACCGATGTCTGAACAAGCAGATTTCATCCCTTCATGGCGTATCACTTTCACCTGACCTGTGACATATGCTTCATCGAATTTTCTCTTTGAACCAATTAATCCCCAAAACCTCCAGTTCACATTGAATGACCTTTGTAAGGCTATACCACGCGATAAGAGAGGTCAATGTAATCATCGAAGCGTCTGGTACGAAGATAGCTGTTTCATAATCTCGTTCAAAGTATCTGCAGCTCTTCTAGCCTTCTTCGGATCTAGCCCTCGATGTTTCAATGCCTAAATTATTATGATCATCCAACATCGATGACGGCGATACAACGGTGCTGATTAATCCTAAGCTATCTTAAACGTACGCAAAGGGATTCGTAGAAACCTAAACATATCCAAAATCCACCATTGAACCTAAATGTAGGCAAATAACCCTTCATCGATACGTCCTCGTCCATTTAATTGTAATAATCCTATCCCCGGAAGTTGGAACCACTATCAAGAAAGCCAATTTCCTAACGAATACGGCTTTGCTACGATAGTTTGGGTTCCAATTTTATCGATTCTATTCCTATTTCATCCCAGTCCCCCTCCTCTCATCTCCCACATCCGGTTTTTCCATGTCCGCGGAGTAGCTTTCGGACGAAGGAAGTACTATCTCCCCAAAGGGATGATGTCCTACAAGTTCCAATCAGTTCTGTATCAGGGTTGTATCGACTTATAGCAAACAGAGGGGCGTATTGTTATAGTTCAACAGGTAAAGAGATGCAAAATGTACCACCTTTCGCTGGTCGACCCACTATGTATCGGGTATTCAATATCGACCTGACCATCCACATTTTTAATGAAAAATCGACAACAAAAAAAAAACACTTTAGGTACTTACGCTACGATAACTTGATAAAACGTTCAACGGAGCGTTTGAGCCAAAACAAAACTCTTGAATAAGCGAGTACAAAATAGCGGAGAACTTTATTTCCATTCGGAATATATGTGTACAGAATAATTTGAGATGCAGTAAAATTTTTGAAAACTGTTAGCTACACAAATAATTGGACGTATATAAAAAGTTTTGCTTTGCTAAAAAGTTACATGACGCCTGAATGGAAGTTTTCTCAGGTGGAGTTTCATCTCGTTCGTATATAGAGTGTTCCGCGAGTAGCATCCTGACTCTTTCTCAATAGTAAGATCCGACGATTCTGCACTGAGAAAAGAAAATTCTTGTTTCAACAATATTTTTGTTGGATCAACTAATTGCGGCGAACAAAATGAAATTTATCGATTCAACGGAACTTTTGTTGAATCAACGATATTTTAGCCGTTCGCCACAATTTGTTGGACCAACAAAAAAGTTTTTGAATCAACAAATTTATTTTTTCAGTTTTGAAAAATGAAGTAAATGAGTAAAAAGTTTTCTCTTCAGAATCTCGTAAGCTATTTCGTTCTCGAATTTGAAGCATGAGTTTCGAGACACCCTGCTTATAAAAATGAGAGTGTGGAATATTCAGCGAAATACATGTATAGGGGGCCAGTAGCATATCCAACAGAGTTATAATGGATTTCCGAAGGGAAAATCCTTCCAGTCGAACTCATACGAATTTCGTACGCATGCCTGTAGCGAGAGAATTCTTCAGTTCTTTATTTGACACTCTATCTTCCGACGTGTGTAGCAAACGGGATGGGGCGGGGGCATAGATGGCGAAAAAAAATTTCCATCAAACGTGCGACAAGATCGTGTGAAGAGGGTTGCTGACGTATAAGATGAGATACGATCGGGTAACTCCAACTACGACGACTCGCAAAAAAAGTAAATTGCACGATTCGATTCAAGACTCTTCCAATGACGTGATCTTACCATCTTGGAAGAAAAAATAGCGGAGCTGGCAGAAATGCCAGTGGACCCCTCGGAAGGCGAAATCCGGATAATTTGCAGGCAATGGAAAGGGAGCTTAATTGCATAGTCTCGTACTACTTGAATATTTCACGAGGATCCCCAGAATCATTGCTGGCTCTGTCTCATTCACGAGGATCGTAAACGTCGAAAATAAAAAAAAAATAAAATCAATCGACCCAAGTTCGAAATGTGGCAGAACGATGGAACGCTGCCCGTTAAAACTGCAGCATTCCTCTTTAAAGAGAAAAAAGGTCCTATCTCTTGAAGGATGCGGTCGAAAAATTGATTTCTATTTTTTGCGAGATGACAAATGGAAAAAGGTTGCATCGATTGTATCTCTTCGTGTGGTTCGAGCCCACGAAAATCTCGTTATTATACGTATATCTTGTGTTTCGCGTTCTCGTTTAATTTCACTCGGAGAATACACAATTGGCTAACTCAATCGTTGCCGAGGTTTGGGTCTGGTTCTCTGGTCAGTCGGTGAGAGCTTATGTGGTCCGTTGTGCCGCTGCTGCGTGCATCTCGCTCCGATATATCGCTGATTCCAATTGTTCGCGCGGAGATATGCAGGGACTGGGGCGCTTCTACCAGGAATATGCAAATTGCCAGCAGATTTGCCCCATGCCAACCACAAAATAGTTCAAACCTCAACAGCAGCGAACCTACACTACCGGGCTACGCGGAAGGGGATAAACCTACCGGAAGGACAACATTTGCTGCTCGGGCTCGGGGCTCTCCATGAGGTGCGAACTCCATACGCTCCATACTCGGAACGAAAGTAGCCGCGGGGGCAAAGGAGTGGGGGCTCGAACAATAAGTGATGGGCTCGATACTGTAGCGGGGGTACTACTTCGAGGCTGAGTGGGGGGAAGTAGAAGTTTGCTCGCGCGATCTTCGCTTGGGATTATAAAGCTTCAACTATGTATATACGTTCGACAACGTACCGCAGCCTTGTACTTCCGTGTTTTCGAATTCCATTAAGGGGTTTTCGTGCGATGCTACAGAGAGAAAGAGAGAGGCAGCTGAGGGACGATAGAGGAAGGAAAGTCCCATAGGAAAATTATCTTTAGGAGTCTCGGGTGATAATTTTTATTAATAACTTTTAGTCCTTTATGTACTTTAAGGAACCATTAAGGGGAAAGTTGAGCATCAAAGAAAATTTGAGCTTAATCGATGTCCTCGTGAAAGCTGATTGCTTCAAATCTATTTTCGACAATCCAAGATTTATGCTTTATAACTATTTCAATCTCACTTGCGCCGGAGGTGTTGGAAAACTTGAAAACTTTGACCTTGGAGCTGTAGAAACTCTTAAAATCCCTTGTATGTTTGAAAGAGCAACTTTATGAGTCTCTTCCCCCTCCCCTTCTCTGAATTGAAAAGTTTTTCAACAACCCTCACAGAAATTCACGTTTTAATCATTGAGCGAATACGAAGAAAGTTGCCGCGTCGCTAATTCTCACGACGAAGATTCAACGTGTACGAATTTATTATCCCTCCTCCATCGTTCCTTTTACTTATATCAGCTATTCGCGGGAAATTGTGGAACACGAATTTCACTATTTAAATCTCAAATTACAGATTCCCTCGGGACAATCGACGAAAATTATTCGAGCGAACATTTGCAAATGCTCGAAAACGAGACGAAGAGCGTTGAGAACAAGGTCGTTCAAACTCCTCGGAGAAACTTGGCTTTCATGGTTTCTGATCAAGACACTCTCGTAACTCCTTGTCACACAATCTTCGTTCATTAACATCTCCTTGTTCTATTTAATCAGACGATGAATCTTATTGCTGTTCCTACGACTTTTGCAAATTCCCTGTATCCTCTTTTACAATTAAGAATTCTACTCCGCAACGTTTGTCATTTCAGCTAATATCCGTCTCTGCTGCGATATTTCAACGCGTTTGAACTTTTTTGTAATACTTTTTTTTTTTACTTTTGAGGCAAACGTAATATGCATAAATCAATAATATAATTGAAATCACGATTGTCAGCGTTGTGATAATAAAAAAATTTGAATAATCAGAATTCATTTTTTTATACTTTCGTAATAAAAACTTTCATTGTGAAAATCATATTCGTACGAGGAACAATCAAATTCACTGATTCGTACGGTAACGAGAAATGAAAATTGAAGTCAGATTAAGATTGGAAGCTTGGCTAATAGTATTTAGCGTTTCGGATTCTTTCGCATCGCTATCCCAAAACGAAAACGATTCTGACAAAGTTAGGCTCTAATTTTAGGAACTTTTTTTGCAGTCAAGTTTACTAAGAGTTTAGTTGATGAATTTTCATGCTCAAAAAGTTTGAAAAAAGTTGATATAAAACTTACCGGAAACGATGATGCACGCCAGGACTCCGAGACGAAGGACAACTGCAGGATCGAAGGACCACGGCATGTGGAAAATCGGCGGAGGGACGATTCGGATGAAAAATACGCGAACGAAAGGACGACCGGCCTCCGACTAGTTTGTATCCGAGCGTTTTCGAGCTGCCTTTTCAATTCTATTCTCCGTGTTGGTCCAGCGCGCGCTTATCCCTTCCATCGCCAAAGTAAAATATCTTTTGGTCCTCTCTTATCACAGCGCAGGCGTTCGTCCCTCGAAGAAAATTATAGCGGGAACGCGACGGGATTAACGTTCGAAAAAAATCGTTAAAAATGATTTTCAAAAATTATTATTATTATTTTTATTGATATACTTTGGAAAGAAATTTTTTCACCTATAAAAATTGTGTCAAGTCTGATTCTTACGGTGTGCATTTGTCAAAATATTTTTTTTCTTCTGATTTCATCAAAAATTGTGTTATCAATGAGTTAAAAATTTGTTTATAATAAATCCTGTACACGATTGTACCGTGCGTACGTTCTTGAGTTAATAAAAGAATAAATCCGCTGTAAACTGTTTCTGTGAGAGCTTATTTTCGTTCACAATTTATTCTGCTTGAAATAATCCTGAGAGGGATATTCAGTGGGATCGGGAACACGGTTACGAAAGCCCGAAGCTTTATGATTCTGGATATTAACGCACTGGAGCGAGAATATGTGCGTAAATACGAAAACTGCTTTTATGTAAAGGAAAAGTAGATTAGAATAATAATGAATTTTTAGTACGCGCAGCAGCAGCAGCAGAATGCTTGACGACGAGCCATCAGCGTTCGTAGTAAAAAAATACGAAATTCTACTCAACTCGATCGCATTCGTGGCTATATTCAAACGAGGGATGAATTGGATTAGGTAAGCTAATTAATTTGACGTTTCCATCACAATTGGACGCTTTTTCAATGGTCCTTGAAAACTCGTTTGGTATATATTATTCGGGCACAAAAGTTAAATCGTTTTGTATGAAAAAATAGTGTGTGTAAGGATGAATACGAGCAGGGAGGATTACAGCGGTTGTAAAGTCGACACCGAGTCCACGTGCGAGTGTATTAAATGTGGCAAATGTACTCGAAGAGCGAGTAAAATTTCGACTCATATGATTTTCGACAAAAGTGGTGATAGCGCAAGAATTTCGGCGAGACAGATAGAGTCGAATTATGTCACGCGAATAGTTCACGCCGGTATTCGCAATGACAACGTTTATGAGGTGATTTTCAAATACTAAGTACCGGTTAGATGTAGAAATCGATCTTTATTGAAATAATAAAAAATACAAAAAATCTCAAAGTTCAATCGAATTTGAAACGACGTTTTAGGTGAAATTGCTTCTAGCTCCCGAGATCGACGTGTCGACGGTTAAAATAACTGTAAAAAATAAAAATCTTCGTGTAAAATTACACCGTTACCTGGGTGAATTGGCCAGACGTTTGCCACTCTCGATTCACGAAAAATCTCCCCTGAACGAGCTCATCAAAAAGGCGGTCACGTGCTACGAAAATTTTCTCATACCCGAGAGTATCGATGGCGATAAAGTTCGCGCAATTGTTGACAATAAAAACAGAGTCCTCGTTCTGACGGCTCCGACTATAAAACCTTGCAAAGCTTTGAGACGACGCTTTTCTATGATCCTAAATAATTAATAGAAATTAGTTTTTTTTTTTTTTTTTTTTTTTTTTTTTAATTTTTTTATAATGATCAATGTTTTATACGAATTGCGAACGAAATATATCATCGATGGCTTTGTATTATCTTCGTTTGGCATCACTAACTTTTGGATTTGAAATCGTGTCTCGGTCGACACCTTGGCACACAGCGCCGGAGAAGAATCGTGGAGCTTGGGATTCTGGTGACCACGATTTCAACTATTCGGTGTAGCGGACCGAGCGAATTAGAAAAAAAATTCTAGAAAAAAAAAAAAAAAAACAGACATTCGACAGTTTCCACTAGTTTCCCTATAAGATGTTTTTTTTATAGCATTTTTAGATTTGCGGTATTTTATACTTGAAAAAGGAAAATGATGAATTGAATGAAGAAATTTGATAACACTTGATTCGATATTCATTTAGGTTGATTTTGCGAGATGAAAAAATTGAACCTCGGATAAGAGAATATTGGCGGAAAAATGATAAACAGGCGACTAACGAGAAATTTTCATCGTAGATCAAAATTGGCAGTTTTACAGTATCAAAAAAGTTTTCCGTTTTCGTTTCAAGTTGTTATTTTTAATTACAAGTTGATATAACAAAGTTTTCATTTATACCAAGCATAATTTTATAGTCGTAAAGAATAATTACTTTGAGGATGAATATTCCGCGCCATTGCCGAGAAAATGCAACTTTTTTTCATCGTTACGATGACATGGATTTACGAATGACGTCGCGAGGAGTCAAAACCGCGTTTAGATTTATCAAAGTTCCTGATTTTTATACGATCGACGAGAAGGAATATTTTGCGGTTAGTTAAATGATTGTATATTATTGAAAATCGTTAGCCGACCGAGTGGAATTCATTGAAATGTGAATTATTGTCAGGCTGAAATGAAGGTCGAAGGACTCAAGATAGGAACAGCGGCTTTGGCGAGCGAAAATGTGTTGAATATTAAATTACACGAGATCGAAGGTGCTGCGCCAAAAGTGAGAAATATTAATTTCCTTATTCCACCGGAAGCGGATCCTCGTCAAGTTTCCGTTGAGGTTTACAACGGAAATTCAATTTTCGTTCGAGCACCTATACGGGGCAAACAGTCTTGATGTTTTTTTTTTTCTTCAAAGAAACAAACATTAATAACGAAAAATATGTGATATAAATGGATAATGATAAATATATATAGATCTGTATAAAATACAAATAATAAATTGCGACAACAATCAAGAGTCGTCTTTCCTCATTTTATTCTCAAATAAAATTCACAGGTCGACAAAAAGAAAAAAAACTCTGGTCGATGTTCGTAGAGAATTTCTATTTGTTGTTTTTATTTCTTGGCCGGCGCAGCTGGTGCTTTACCGGTTTTCGCGGATACGGGCTTGGTCGCTTTGGCCGGTGCGGCTGCCGCTTTTTTCGGTCCTCCCATTTTCTTCGGTTTCGCTACTTTGGCAGCGAGTATTTGCTTCCTACGCCTTTCTTGCAGCACCTTCGCTTTCATCGCTGGTGCGCTCTTGGGCAGGACAACCTTGATATTAAAAAAAATCGTCATTTTGTTTATATAAATCATCGTCTTTCATTTTCTATCAAATATTGATGAAATTTCGTTGTCAGAGCTTTTGATTTAAAATCACTGTCGATCATAAACACGGACCAAAAGCAAATCATCATTCGGAATTCATTAGAAAAACCAAAAAAGTAATTACACCGTTTAGTTTCATTCAACCGTCGGTCGAGTGAGAAAATTATAATTTTAGAAAAATGTTTTTCTCGACATTATGGATCTTATTTTTTTTCCAAGTCATTTTTCGACCACTTACACCGCGTTTCTTGGCGATGGCCAGTTCTTTCTCATGCTGACGTCTTTGAGCGGTAAGAATCGCCGACCTCTTGAGCACAGCGGCGTACGGATTGAGACGAAGCATTGCCCGGGTGTTGGTCAATGGGTTCAATTTCTTCACGCTTCGTACGATCCTCTTTCTACATAGAACGAAACAAAAAAGCAAGAGCGTTAATATACACCGCAAACTCGGTTTTCTAATTATCCGTTGTCTTTACTTTTGTCAGAAGTGGTTGGAGTATAATCAATGTAATTCAACAACACGGACCATTTTGATCATCATATAGAAATAAAAAAAAAGACACGTAAATGCGAATGATTGAAGAAAAAATAAAAAATTACCTCGGTGTTCTGAGAACTTTGCGGATCTCGTCGGACTTGAGAAGTCTGGAGAGATCGGTATTGGCCATTTTGGGGAAGGGTAGATTGTATCCGGCCTTGAGTTTCGATTCCTTGCGCCAAGTACCGTAAAGAGCGTCGAGTTGATCGAAAGCGGATTTCGTCCAGATGACGAAACGTCCTACGTGACCACCCGGTGCGAGCTTCAGTAAATTCAGCTTGTTGATGTTCATCAAATCGACACCGGGAATGTTACGGAAAGCTTTGCGAATTCCCTGTAAGACAAAAGAACACGGTTATCCTCAATTCTATAAACTTTGAGACGATAATTCAGCTCGAACACCATTTTTCCATCGATTTTGGCGTCACGTTAAATTTAAACAATTTTCTATTATTTCAAGTGTGCGGTACACCATGTCACAGTATAAAGAGAAAAAAAATCGCTAAACTGTAACGCCTGGTGACCGTATTTATCTAGCATCTGATTGGACCGTCCCAAATAATGAATATTTTGAGCCGGGGACATTTCTACGATGCTGCAAACCCGGAGAATTCTTTGAGCATCAATTTTTTTCTTGCTCGTGAACAAAAATTCAAAACGAACCTGATCTTGGCCGTATACGATCAAAGGTCCACGACGTTGGATGCGACGACGATTACGCATTTTACCCTTACCAGCGCGGAAACGCTGAGACTTGTAGACCTGGAATAAAAAAATTCATTTTCGCTTTAAAATCGGTAGTTAGAAGAAAAATCATAGATACGATACGTGTGGAATGATTGTCAAAATAAAAATGTGTGGTAAACCATGTCACAGTAAAAAAAAGAAAGAAATAGTTAAACTGAAACGCCTAGTTACCATATTTTTCTAGCACCTGATTGGACCATCCGAGTACAAATAAATACCGAGCTGGGGACATTTCTACGGTGCTATTTTTTTAAAGGCCGACTAAATTTAGGAAACGTTTTATTTCTACTCTGGTTTTTATTAAATTCACACCTTTTGGATATCGTTCCAAGCCTTGATACGGCGCAAGAAGATGACCGCCTGTTTCGTCTTGTTGTATTCCTGAATTTTGTCCGATACGACAACCGGAAATTCGGGAACTTCCTGGATCATGTGTCCTTGAAATTGAAAAAAATACATAATTATTCAATTTCTTTTTACAAAGGAATCACGAAGATAGAAAATTGTCTCCGATCAATACATTTTATATCGTATAAGAAAAAAATCAAGTTTTTCGAACTACACGAAATAATTCTGTTGTTCAAAATACTTCAATTGCACGATTAATCATGTGAAATAAAATTTTTTTTTTTTTCTATGAACATACGAATTTAGCCATTTTATAAATATTTACCCTTGGATTGAACGAGAGCGGGTACGCCAGAGGCAGCGATGGCCGAGACAATGGCGTAACGTTTTTGGTTGACGTTGACGCGTCTGTGCCAACGGCGCCATGGTTTTGTCGGGGCGAACATTCGTCCACCTCGACACATGTTGCCAAAGGCACCCTGGCCGGATCTATGGGTACCACCACCACGTACACGAGGGATACGCGCTACAGCACGTCCGGTACCCCATGACTCCGCAGAAGTTTGATGACCTAGAATATTACATCTGCTTTTTAATCACTTATCGATCCAGTTATTTAAACAGGAAAAAATTACTCGAAATTCAATTATAAATTCGATAACGTTGTAGAAAAATACTTAACAGAAAAAAAATCAAGCGTTATCAACATTGTATCAACAAAAGTAGAAAAATTGTATCAATCGTTTGAAAAAATATCGCCGAATGGTACTTGATTGAAAAAATGAAGAAGACGAATGAAATTTTGTATTAATTTACCGGCTTCCTTGGAAACGCAGTACGGCTGTCTACTGTTTTTGGAAACCTGTTGATGAACAAAGTTCACGACATCGGGACGAATCGGAGCTTTGAACACTGCCGGCAGAGAGATGGAATCGCCGGATGGCTCATTTTTGTCCGTGTAGACGGTGACCAAAGGTCGAGCTGTTGATAACGACTGTGACAATGTGAAGGAGTCAAAATTTAGGTGGATATGTAAGTAAAACATGAATGAAGAAAAAAAAAGCTGAATACTATTTTAAAATAAAAAATGTTTTTTTCGAATTTTTAATGAAAAGTAATGTCTACTGTAAAAAAGATATTCCATCATTTAAAATAAGATTACTTTTCTTTACTAATTATAGCTATTATTTATGTTTAGATGATTCGGAGTATGAACGAATACATTTCATTGCCATCCATTGTCAATCATGGACGCGTTGTGGAATAACGAGAAACTAGCCTAAAAATTAAGACAATTCGTAAATTGGTTCGTTAGACAGCTCGTGAGTTGTGGCTTTTCGTAAAAATCCCGACGCGTGAACAAACGTGGTACTGTATAAACGAAATGGATGATAAGAACAAAAAAAGTAAGCATTTCATAGCGACCCAACGCATGGTTAACGATATTTCGATGACGTGCACATGGCGGCTCTGTACAAGCCGCAATAAACGACAATACTACGCATGATACTCGCAAGAATTGAGACAGTTGGGAAAAAAATACTTTGACACGATTGTTGTTAACCGACGATGAGAACTACGAGGAATAAAGATATTTCCGATGCACTGAGCAAATAACCGATATGTTGGTAAGATCGAAAATGGATCACACGTGGTCGACAAAGAATTTGTTCACGAACGAAACATTTGCACGAGAATATCAAAAGAAATAAAACCCATTTCAATTTTGCACGAAGGTATATAACTCGCGATTGAACAAAACATCAATTTATTTGTAATTATTTCTTGACTCACCATTTTTCGTGGCTTTTATTACCACTTTTGGCGCATCAGAGAAACACTAACCAGGCAGTTAACACGCCTTGCCTGGCCGTAAAGGAAGAAGAACGTAAGCGGATGCGGCGCCGATACAATTTTTCGCGCATGCGCTTTCTCACGAATGCTCTCCATCGCGTTCACTACTCTCGTCAAAAAAAAATTCCAACTATTCCAACTCCCGATTCTACAACGACAAATAGAGGGAATAATATCAATAGTAGTGTTTAAATATTTTTGAGAATTTAATACATTTCATGACAAACTACGTAACGCGATAATTTTCCTCAGATTTCTCATGAGTCTTTTCATTTTTGTGAAAATCTTTGCAAAATATCAGCTTTGCACGGCATAAATTCGAACAAAATCAAATTCATTTCCTCAACACTGGGAATATGGTTGTCATGATCAAATTATCCTTTTGCTGATTTTCATTCTTCAAAAACATGCCAAAGTTTTGTTTTTGATGCGCGACGTCACAAGAATATACAGAACATCCGGCGACAGTGCTGCTAAGCATTTTCGAGTGGCAATCTCACTAACTTCGATCAAACACAAATCTCAACTTTCTCGTTGCTCTAGACTTGCGTAGGTGTCATCGACTTGGACCAGTGAGTCTCCCTGACCGTGTTTTTGACATTTTCCTTCGATTGTTGTCTAGAGGAAATTTATAATTATCAAATATGGCTGGTGAAGTTATTGTTGATGCGTTACCGTACATTGATCAAGGATATGACGAGCCTGGTGTCAGAGAAGCGGTAAGTTAAGTTTTTTGTTAAAAACGTTTTTTATTCATACAAAATAAATTCGTTTGAAGGTTATGTTAGAAGTTTAAAAATTCTTTTTTCGTTTTATTGCGATTTCGTATACGCTTTTCCGTTTCAAGCTCATGGATTGGTCCAAACGTGTTGAAATTCGATCAATCATGATTGCTGCATCGTGCCCTCATAACATTGATTTTCGAATTTTTGAAAAAAGATTTTTTATCCAGAATAAAAATGACTTAGAACAGTTACCGATTCTCTTTAGGCCCTTGCTATGGTTGAGGAAGAAACTCGACGTTACAGACCTACAAAAAATTATCTGGAGCATTTGCCTCCGTTAAATATCGCCACTTTTGAGACCGATATAATGAAACACGAATTCGAAAGAATGCAGAATCGTTTACCGATGGAAGTACTGAGTATGAAGCGTTACGAACTGCCACCTCCTCCTCCTGGAAAAATGAACGATCTCGCTGCCTGGAACGAAAGCGTTGAAAACAGCAGTGCACAATTGGAACACCAAGCTACACGGTAAATTCCTTTTTGTGGAAATAGAAAGAAAACTCATCGGTATAGAAAAGTTCAAAGGGACCTTGAGGATTCCTTGTTGATGATTATTGAACCCAAAATATTCGTTTTTGTAGTTATTTTCATTTTTGTAAAATTGGTGAATGAAAAAATTGATTTGTTTTTGATAACAGGATATGTAATTTGGAATTGATGATGGATTATGGTTGCGAGGCATGGAAAGCTTATCTAGAAGTGTTGGTGCAGCTAGTAAACGAAGCGCAAAAGCAATTGCAATCGCTACGCAAACAAATACAGGAGGTCAATTGGCAGAGGAAGTCGATGCAAACGCAGGGTGGAGAAAAATTGAGAGCGCTCGAGGCCCAGTGGGTGGGTCTGGTATCGAAAAATTATGAGATCGAGCAGGCCTGCGTCCACATAGAAGAAGAGATGTACAAATTGATGACATCAAAGGTAGCGGAAGCTCAGGAAATTGCTGACGTGCCCAGCAAGGAACAGGAGCCGGCGATACCGGAAAACAATGCCACCGAAACAATGGCTATGGAAGTTGGCAATAATCAGGAGGTGGAGCCCGCGTGATTATTTGAATAACTCGATTGCTCAAACGGAGCGAATGACCAAATCTGAAAATGAATGATGAAGGAGCCAAAAAAATTTTCGAAAAAAATCAATCGGTGCACCGCAAAACAAAAATTAAACAAACCCAACTGCGTTATTCGGTTTATTTTTGTTTTTATTCAAACGTTTGGCATTCAGGCAAGTCTGATTTTACTCTTTGGTCCTAGATTTGTTTTCGTTCAGATTCGAGTTTTGTAACTTTCACCCAACTTTTTCAATCCTTGTCGATGTTCAAAACCAAAAAACCTTCATTTCAAGTGAATGATTATCTAACATCATAATGAAATAAATGTAAATACAGTAAGACTTTTAATAAAGCACAATTTATATATCACGCTTCGTTTCTTGTACAGTATTTTCGTGTACGTGTGTATTATGTGTATGTGTGTGCTTAAAATATACATATTTACAATTAGCCACAGTTGCCTATACAGAGCTGACACAAATTCATACAGGTAATTAGTTCCGTTTCGTATTGTTATAAATATTTGTATAAATAATTATTTTTTTGTATTTTTTTTTTTTGTTATAGGTACGCATATTTGTGTTGACGTAAGCGTCATGGGCATTCGATGGCACATTTTATTTATTCTTTCCTACTATTTTAAAGCCACAAAAAACACGAAATTCATAGAGATGAAATTTTTAAAATTATGTATCAAAAAAATTTGGAGATCAAATTTTTTTTCTGGCCATTTTGTGTCTCGCTTTATATCTAAATAAGAATTTTTCACAAATGTAATTTTAAGAAAAGCCTCATCTGGCGCGAAATTCATATTCGTTTGCTATTGAAGAAATTCGATCCACATTATTTATTTTTTTTTTTTCTTCATATTTTGTGTAATAAATCGTTATAAAGATATTTTCGCTAAGCAATTTCCATTATTTGGGGCGCGACACACTTTTCAAGTACAAAAATACGTTGCTTCAAATATTTATCCGTCGATATTCGCTTAATCTCGCTGGATAGGAAATTTTCGTGTACGTTCATTTTCAAATTAAGATATTCGAGAATGAAAGAAAAAAAAGTTTTCGAGTATTCGTTAATATGCTGCGGTAATTAATTGTAATAATCGGATGTACGATAGTCGGGCTCGTCACTCGAGTGTCATAACGATGTCTCACTGGCTCCGGAACTTTGCGATTGAAGCGGCATACTTCCTTTGTATCCCGAAGTTTCTTCTTCCAGCAAGACTATTCTTTGCTTCAACGATTTTACCTGATCAATTCACATAATCATGAAATCAGTCAAAGTTTTAACGCACTTCATATATAAATTCATTGAGAACAGAGAGAAAAGAGGAATTATAAAAATTTTCATTATTTAAATATAATTTCTGATATGCACAATGTTATGGAAGTTTGTCGATAAACCAACCAAAATAAAATCATTCAATAATCAATCGTAAATTTTTCGGTTGCATTAAGTCAACTAGAATTTTTTTTCAAAACTTGTACGTTTTCATAATCACGGTATTAAGAAATCCTAAAAAACTTGTAATATCACAATTTGTTATTCTCAAATAACCAGAAATAGGATCGAAGAATCAAGTTTGTTTTATTTCGGAACGCGACTACCGCATGCGCGTAGATTTGTAGAGGGGAGAGGGGAGGAAAATCACGAGCAGTTCCAATATGGCCGACGCCGAGTAATGTGCGAAACATTGGTCTCAAGATCGTAGACGAAAGAAGTTATTTTATAAATCGTAGAAAAAACCCGAGAACAAATGATTTTTTTGAGCAAGAGCCTGCAGAAGTTAATGAAAAAGTGGCCGGGTTCTAAAACGTTTGGTATCTATCGTTTTCTGCCGGTGTTTTTCATCCTCGGCGCTGCCCTCGAGTGGTCGATGATAAACTGGAAAGTCGGAGAGGTTAACTTCTACAGTACGTTTAAACGTCGTCAAGTCGACGAAATCGTCGAGCGCAGATTATTCCTCGAAAAAATGCGGAGCCAAACTCCAGAAAATCATTGAATTTGAATTTTTTCAAGAATGACAAATAGAAGAATCATTCAACAATTCCAAAGAACAAAATACATCGACATTTCTGGAAGAGCCGTGGATGAGTTTTCGAAAATTTTAAAGAAGTACAGAGCAAAACGAAAAATCGAAATCGAAAAATTGGTTCGCACTTCAAAGATATAGAATTCGACAACGAATTTTGGAAATTTGATCGAGTAGAAAACTTGCCGAAAGCTTTATAAAAATGCCTGCGGGAGTTTCGTGGAGCCGATATATAAGATTCACGACAGCTGCAGCATTGAGCATGTTTCTTGGAGCTCAGTCGGTTCATGTACTTTTTCAACCGTTGGAAGATGTGGAAATTCTCGTGAAAGAAAAAATCAAGATGAAAAAAGCAACCAACGATAGTTGAAAAAATTATAAAATTGTGAAAATAAAATCATGTAGCTTTTTCTGTATTGTTAATTTATGCATAAGTAGTTGAGAATAAAATTCACTCTGTGTCTGCTGTATATAGAGTATATGAAACCTCTTTTTTTTCTTACCTGAGATGCATGGCGTTCCACCATTCCTAACATTTGTTGTTCCAGCTTTTTCAGCCTGGATTGATATTTTTTCTTCGACTTTTCTAGTGACTGAACAAGAGCTCTGAAAGAAGAAAAAAAACATTCAAATTTATCGTATATCAATTTTTGTTCAATTATAATTCATGAAAATATTATATAACAGTTATGTAACGAGACTTGAAGAATATTTTGATCACGCGTATTGCAGATTTTGAATCAAATATTTTCCTATAAACGTTGTTACCCATTAGCCATTTTCAAGTCGTTAACAAGTTCCGCCGATTGTTGATGCCGTAACTCTGAATTCCTCGTAACTTTGTCCAAAGTCGAGACCAATTCTTGCAAACGTTCTTTCAATCTAGCCTCTCTCCCTAGTGCATCGATCAACTCGGACTCGATACCTTCGCTCTCGTTGTCACTGACACCACGATCCTGAAAAATAAACGATTTAAACATTTCAACGATGTAACAGATTAGAAAAAAAAGTTGACTTTTTATTTGAAGAATGTATTTCATGGAATGAATTCAGAAAAAATCGTATCTCTGAAATTTATTACACGAAATGAATCGGTATTAATTACTCTATTGGAGGCCATAGCCAGCATGGCCTCGGTGTCGCTGAGCTGACCCTGAAGATGTTGTATCGCGGCGTGTTGAGCAGCGATTTGGGCTTCGCGCGCGCTCAACTTGAGATCTACAGAAGCTCGTTCTTTTTCGAGCAGAAAAACCCGCGCTCGGAGTTCCGCTTTGTCCTCTCGCATTGCCATCAATTCCTGATGCACCGATTCAATATTTTATTTTACTTCGCATTATCATTACACTGACCAATTTCATCATCTTTTTCGATTCACTACTAAAGACCGTGAATGTCGAAAAACATATTTTTTACTTTCGAATAGAAATGGAAAATTTATTTAAAAATGAGATTGTTTCAGCTTTTTGTATTTTCATTATTTCTTCGATAGATTCCTTTACCTGCATGAGGACAGCGGTCTCAAGATCCAATTTCCTAGCTTCGGCGAGGGATATCGTGTGTTTCGAGTTCAAAGGCTCAACGTGAACGCTCTCGAGTTCAACAGCCGTCGATCTCACCATAGCCCGATCCCCTTTCAATTTGCTTATGTGTCTTCGTAGACGTTGTTCGTCGTCCACCGACCAGGACACTTCGGAACTAAGAGAATTGAAACACGTTGATTGACCGTAGAACAAATCACCATAATAATGTGAATAAACGAATGTCCATAGATGTACTTACTCGTCCGACAACACCATACTATCTTCCCACGGTGCGCCCAATGCTGTGCAATCATTTTCCAACCGATTCAGCACGTGATGAGCTACATTTTCGGCGGTTCTTCGATTATCGATCGTAACATTATTCCGATCGGTCGATAAGGCTAATTCGGTCTCGAGCAAAGCGACTAAAACATCGTAAGCCTCGATCGCTCGGTCGCTGAAGGAAAGCGCGAGACGCAGGGCTGTTGCGTTGGATTCGTATTTCCCGACTAGTAGACACAATCTTAAAAATGAATAATAATAATTTTAAAATATTTTATAAAAATCAATTCAAATTGTAAAAGTATTCGATGAAGAAATATAATCGTTATTCCAGCAGTAAGAGAAGTGAGAGAAAACACACTTGTCGCACTGAGCTTTGCTCTCCTGAAGCGTAAGAGCAAGGACCGCGTTGTTGGCACGAGAATGTTCCAGTCTGCTGTTCAATCTTTCGGTCTCGACTTCGAATTGTTTTTCGGATCCATTCAGTTCCTGTAGATTCGATTGTTCCATCAAATCGGAGACCAGATGTTCAGCGACCATCGTAGAGCAGACCTACAAATTTTGCAACGAGAATTGAGCCATGTTTCAACTTTAAATAGGTAGGAAAACAAAGCTGTAAAAGTAAGTTGACTTTTTCGACATCGACTTACTCCAAAATTCGTTATATCCGGACCCGTGATGTGTCTCTCGTCGGTTCTTCGTAATTTAACGCGTTCGGCCATTTTCAAAATCGGCGTTTCTTCCCTCGAAATCATTTTCGTTGACGGGGCTTGAAGAGGGGGCAAAAGCGGTGAACACGGGGCTGTCAGAGGTTCGGGTGAGCTTACGGTACCTCTCGTCTGGAAGGAAAAAACAAAAATTATCAAAATTATAATCAAAAGAGCCTCATCGTTTCGTCACGAATGGGGAAACGTTCGTTCGAAAAAGTTGTAAGCGATTCGTTAATTGACAATTTTTAAAAGCTCATGAGCAACTGGACCCCGAGAATCTTACTCTATTTTCTCGACGCGGTGAATCCCGGCGTGGGGAATCGCTGCTCGTTAATTGTCCATGATTACTATTTTGACCCTGATTTTTGTACTGGACTAATTGGGAATGAAGAATCGCAATTTCTGCTCTAAGAGCAGAAACTTCTTCTTGGAGGGTCGCAACCGCGACGCTCTGACACGAGACAGCCGGTTGGGTTGGCTCCGGAGTTGGAAGCGCCGCTGGACTGTCCAATTGTTCAGCTTCGTTCTGGAATAAATATAAAATCGATTTCAGGTTAGCAAAGAAAAAATGAACCAACTTTTTTCACAATTGTGAATAAAAAAAAAAAATAATTGTTGCATTCAAGGGTTCACCTCATTTTGCCGATTTTCGATTTCCTCGCAACAACTCGAGTCAACATCACCGAGAGTCCTGTCTCCGTCACCCTGAATGTCACCACCAGCTTCGCTCTCTTCGACAGGATTTGTGATCGAGCCTTCGGCGTCCCGACTCGTTTCCACCTCTGTATCCATAAAAATGATAAATTATTAAAATAATGTATAAAATTAAACGATCAATTGAGCCCATAGATGAAGTAATCCAGACAAGAACCGCGATAGAATTAAAAAAAAAAAAAAAAAAAACCATAAATAATTGAGAAAAAAAACACTCACCGGATTCATCTTCTTCGGTAATAACGGTGGCTCGGTGTCTCTCCAATTGTCTTCCAAGTTCAGCGATAACCGAATGAAGTTCCGTGAGTCTTTCCTCGTGCCTCGATGCTAATTGTTCAGCCCGTTGTTCAGCTCTTGCAGCTTGAGTTTCGGCTCTTATCAGTGCAGCATCAGCCGATTCTTTGGCTCTCGTCGCAACGAGCAGCCTCGAATTCAATTCCGCGACTTCGGAT
The DNA here is from genome assembly GCA_037576405.1 of Campoplex capitator. Classification (NCBI taxonomy): domain Eukaryota; kingdom Metazoa; phylum Arthropoda; class Insecta; order Hymenoptera; family Ichneumonidae; genus Campoplex; species Campoplex capitator. The sequence continues at coordinate 960,609 of JARBWI010000485.1, read as the reverse complement.
CTCAGCGACGAGAGAGCAGCCGCATGTAACTGAAAGAGACAATTATCGTTGCAATAAAATTATCAGATAAGTATAATTTTTATTGTTTTTCATTTATGCGCTCAACAATTTAATCGAGCAAGAAAAACATGAATAACAATTTTGTACTCTTTTTCCTACGAAGATTGTCATTATCATAATGAGCGTATATAATTGCTTTTCCGAGATTCATGGGAAAATTTATTTATTTTGTTCGAGTATACGTTTGATTATTTCCAGCAATCCAAAGCAGAGACGTTACTTTGCCGGATTGACTCGTCTACCTGTACGTAAAGCCGAGATATCGAATTTGTAAACAATGAAGCAGTGTCCTTCGCATACGGAGCAACTATGCGTGACGGTGACTCTGACCAGTCAATAAAGATATGTAGATGTGTGTGGCGAGCTAATTGCAACCTCGTGATGTTGCACAACATAAAAAGTCTGAAACGTGAAATGAGGTATTCATTCGTGCGATCGCGTCCAAAGAAACAGGATCCTCGAGCTGTTCACTTCCCGTTACGGTAAGAAGTCATTTCTTCGCAATGACGAATACCATTCTATGGGATACGTATATAAATACTTTTTTTTTTTCGTGTGGAGCTCTTACTTTGGGAAAATATTCAAAAATTAGCGTTAATTTAAATGCGCTAAAAATTGTTAAAAAATAAAATAAGTGAATGGAAAAAAAATCAACTTTGAAGCGAATCCGAATACAAATGGGAAAAAAAAAATTACAACTAGTTTATTGATTTAATTTATTTTCTTGTTGCAGAAAAAATAATAGAATGAAAAAAATGCGTTGTCTGGCGTTTGCTCTGATTTTATTGGTCGGATTTTCGATGATGGCGAGTGCCCAGGACGAGTATATTCATCTGCCGGGAAAATCGTGTCAAGACGCGCCATCCTGTCCGGACGGTCGGCCATGCGTTATGGGAAAGCCGCATTGCAACGCTGGGACTTGCGGTTCGGATTTGGTGCCGACTTGTGGTCCAAAGCCATAAACATCGATAATCCGTATTCGAAGACAGAAAAAAAATGTTTCTTCGACTCAATGAGAGGACACGCGAAAATCTGAAGGCGTTTGATTTTATTTTTGATAATTATATTGCGAATAAACGAAAATTAAATGTGTAAAAAAAAAAAAAAAAAACGTTGAAATTGAAAAAATGGCGAATACTGTGAAAAAAAAAAAATTAGCTTTTCGAGTCCGAAACTCACGTTGTTATCGGACTTATCAGCGACCCGAATGGCGACAGTTTGATCGGCAGAGGCGGCAAGAGGACAGCAGAGCCAAGTACGGGGTCTCGTTATATTGTAGCCGATGCTTCGTTCTTCCTCGATTTCATCCTCGGTCGTAGGGCAATTAGAGTAAACAAAATCGTATCGATGGCTCGAAGGTTCGGGGATTTTTTCCGGGAGGAATTCCCGCTGAAGATTGAGGGGGTCATCGGGGACTTCCGTTCTGTCATTATTCAATGTCACTATCGAAGCCTCCACTTTGCCGAGATATTATTTACCTTCGTCCTTTGATTTCGCTCGCGGCTTATCTCATAATCGCGACTGACGTCCGTTTCGACACTCCGTTACAATGTTTTTGGAATATTTTTTTTATTCCCCTCCCCCGTGACCTTGAAACGAGTTTGTAATAGAGGAAATGTCACGTGACCTACACGTGGGCGTAGAGGAGTGGCATTGGCTGCCGGTAAATGAACCCGGCGTCGCGGCAAACTCTCCGAGACTTCGAATTTTGAGATTTTCCAAGTTTTTTCTTCACCGGTGCCCCCTCGGAACACAATATTTAAAACCAAATATAATACTTCGCTTAGGATGCATTGACAATAAAAATTATATTAAGGAATGCCTCGGACGAAATAGAAACAGCAGGCACCCTTTCGACGACTCAATTGTCAGTCACCTCCCCTCTCGAGATACTTTCTCATATGTTCTTTACTACTTTTGAGGGGGTGGGGGGGAGGGAGTGGAACTGAAAAACAATGGATGTTACGGTAAAAATGGGACAGTCTAGTTCGGATCGATGAACGACGAACCGACTGGCGAATACGACTGGAAAAACAACCTCATTGTCTGATAGACCGAGCGGAGCCTCGAATAACGATTCCCGATAGGACGTCGCGACGTATAATTCAGTTACTACATTGTTTTCCGAGATTTTATCTATGAAACTCTATTAATTCGAGTTTAATTAATTATCCAATTATTTATAATATACAATTTTATATTCTCATCCGTTTCGACGAGGCGACAGTTTACTCGAACGTTTTCACTCGAAATTCATACGAAATATAATATTCGATGAAAATTCGTTGGGAAAACTGGGAGGATGGCACTTGAAACACGACGAAAATTCGATGGTGCAAGATGGTTGAATCGAAGAAGAAAGAGAAATGCCAGGGTGGTGGACGCGAGGCAGGACCGTGGTCGGTCATAGACTGAGCACTCTGACTCTGAGTTGCAATTTACCACGAGTACAAATTCCATTACTATATGGTGCCCCCCCCCCCTCCCCCCTTCCCCGTTGCTTGGTGAGACTGGCGCCAAACGCGTTTCACCCAAACGGATCGAGACACCACCGCAACTGTCTTTCTCATGTTTCTCGGTAACTTTATGTCTTCTCGATAAAAGAAGAAGAAGAAGAATAACAAAAACAATGGGAAACCCTAGTCGATATTATCGAATGTGGAGTGTTTTATTTTCCTTCATGTTTCTTCTGTTTTACATAAAAAACGGTTCAACTCCGATTCGTCCGAAAAATATCGTCTTTTTATTGAATTTTCTGCCGGAACAAAATTTTTCTCCGAAATTATTATTTCTTTTTTGATTACGTCACTATTTTTTGTTTTCATTCTTCAGGGGAATTATCGTCACGAAAAAATGTATAAAAATGACGTAAAAACGGTGTAATATTTGTTGCGAGAAGCAGACTCACCTTGTTGGCAAGATCCAACATATTTCCAGTTCCCCCTGCAGCAGCTTCGACGAGTTTTTGAAGGGTGTGTGGCTCCGGCGAGAGGTCACGTGCTCCACTGTCGAATTCCCAACTCTCATGGCGTCCCGATACCGTACCTGAGACGAGATTCAATATTTAAGAGTCATTTATTTATCGCTCGAAAAAGGCAACTCGAATTTGCCAATTTATACCGATCAATCGAACGATCGATAAGCACTCGGAGAGCATAATGATCGAAATAAAAGTTTTTCGATCGATCATTTTAATGAATTTGATGAAAATGATATAAAAATGTACCAAGACTATTGTCACTGCTGGTGGGTAGATATTCGGGTGTATGAGTGTGATGAGGGCTCGTTGTATGTTTGCCGGATCTGAGAGCCTCGATTTCCGGTCGGAGGGCTAATCTTCGTCTAAGGAACTCCTGATAGGAAATACGACCGTGCTCATCGGCTCCGAGCTCTCGCATAAGTTCCTCCACTGAATTTTCGAGGTTCAGTTCTCGGCATACCGTCAGAAGATCTTGACTGGGAAAGAAAAAAAAAAACATTCAAGTTCGATGAAAAAAAATATGGTAAACCGAATGGGAATCAAGGAGAAATAGGAAATGGTTTTGACGATCGGAAGACATACGTTGATTGCGCGAGGCAAATGAAAAATAATGATTTTCGCGACGATTTATGGCGAGGAAAGTTGCGGCGGTGAGAGCGTGACGTTGAAACGTGAGACTCGGGAGACTCTCGTCAAAGTCAATTAGCCATGAATTATTTCATTCTGACGGGAAATCGTTAATTCCGCGAGTCTCTCGGTTCGCCGCAGCAGCCATCTTTGTTAAAGAAAATAATTCTATATTCGCCGGTTATTTGCATGAATCCGGCTCTTTTGATTCATCACGAGAGGAATAATAATTGATTGAAAAGTGTGATGCTTGTCTGCGAGGTTGGAAGACGCATGTATACGGAAAAGGAAATGCGCGGAAAAAAAAAGATTTTCATTATTTTCGTATTTCGAAATATATTATACGAATGAATTTTCACGTTTCGAGAGATCAATGCTGGTTCAGAATCGAACTATCAGCTTTTCCCTAATTTGTGTGGAACACTCGAAAAACACTTTCAGATTGGTTGGAATAAAAATAAAATCGAAAGAACATAATTACGTATAGAAAAAAAAAAGTAAAAACAATGATTATTATAAAAGGTTGGAGGAAGGAGACAGGAGATAACGAGAAAACGTGTAACCGCGGAAGTTGCCGCAGTCCTCGTTACACAGAGCCCTCCCCCCGCCAACTTTATTTTCCTCCGGAGCCCCGCGGCCCGAGTTCTTACTCGAAGGGGTTGGAGAGAGAGCGGTTTTCAAAAGACTTTAAGCAGCTTGGATTCGTTACGCTGCAGCCGAGGGAGAAAAAAATACACAGCAGGTGCGGCATACGTCAAAGCACTTTCTCGAGTATCATTTCCCGCTTCAAGCTCATCCTCTGCTCTCCCTGCTTAACCCTTTCTCACTTTCATCCCTTTACACACCGTGCGTCCTTACCTTACCGCATGTTTTTTTACCCGGCGAATTATCTTGTTTTTTTTGTTGTTCTTCCAACACCCGGAGTGAGTCAATTTGAAACTTTGGAAAGACGCATCAAATGGCATTTATTGTGCATAAAAGTTTTTCTTTTTTTCTGTTTTTTTTTTTCATCAACGAAAGTTGAACGGCACGTTTTACAGGCGATTGAGAATTTTATTCCCAGAGCATTGAATTCGTTTGAATAGAAAAAATAAAGCATTAAAATTCATCAGAATTATTTCAACTATTCGGAACCGGTTGGATCGACGAAAAATGTTTTTTGAGAGCATTAAGTAAATTAGAACCGATCGCTGCTGCTGCGATTTTATATAAAAAAAAAAAAAAAAAAAAAAAAACTTATTTGAAGCGCGATTATCGAGCGAGACGACCGGTTAGAAGCGAATAGAATCGGTTGAATTAATGAAAAGCTGGTTCGAACCGTGCGGATAACTGGTTGATTTTGAATAAGATCGTTTGGATCTGAATAGGATTCGTTTCGATCGAAGAGAACCGGTTAAAACCGATTGGAAGCAGTTCGTAACGGGCAAAAACAAGTATTAAAAAGTATAATAATAATAATTATATTAGGAATAGAAAATTACGGTCGTCAGAGTTTTTGACGTAAAGAGAGAGAAAAAAAATATTCAAGAATATTCAGAGACAAGAACGAGTCAGAATTCAGAATTTAGCAAGCTTTTTAACGAGAATTTTCCGCGTTGAAAGAGTCGCGGTGGAGAAGGAGAAAAAAAAAAAAGAAAAAAAAGTAAGTCGTATATATGTAGAGAGGTGAGAATGCGAAATGGAAAATGCGGAATGTGCAAGCAATGGTTCTCACTAGTTCGTATACTCTCGCGGACTCTCTCCCTCTCTCTCTCTCTCTCTCTCTCTTTCCACCCTCACTGGGACCTTTTCCCATCTACAAAGTCAATAGCGAGGCACACGTGGAGACGCATGCACGCATGAGCGTTACCAGTGAGCACCCGGCAGCTTGATGAAGAGAAGTGGAGCAGAAGCAGCGAGAGGAAAAGAGAAAAAGATGGATAAAGAATGAAAGAAAAACAAAAAAAAAGAAAATGAAAAGTAAAAAAAAAAAAAAAAAAAAAAAGCCTAGAGCCAACGACTGGTGGACAAAGCGAACTGCTTTTAGCGTACCGATTAGTCGCTTCAATGGACGTGTTTTATCCTTTTCTCCTCTTTTCTTCTTTACACACAAAATGCCTGACTCTTTATGTTCAAGAACCGTCGAGATTCTTCCCATAGCCCGCACACTTGATAATTCGGTCTTTAATATATTTCGTCTTGCATTCATCGCCGATATTATATCAACGACACACTTCGATGGCGACATCTGCTTTAAATTTTCTTCGAAACATTCTCCGAACGACGTAAACACAAACACACTCGTATGCGTATACGAAATGTTGTTGCTCGCGACATACGATTCGGGCTAACAACGTCTTTTTCGAACGTATCGATATACACGTGCTTTTTGTTTCAGGAATAAAGAAGCGACCTCTACAAGTGTGTGAACAAAAAAAAATAACGAGTTTACGAACCCCCGCTGAGATATCGTTGAAAGTTGGAACGTTTCGTAATTATTAGTACGAGTTTTCCTATATGAACGTTTTGTTTTTTTTTCCCCTTTGTTTCGCTTCGTTTATTCCATTCGTTCGTAAAATTTTTTTTCCGGTATTGCGTCTTTAGCCCGGGCGAGACAGAAATAATATACAATAGAGTGCAGCAGTCGAGCATTATCTCTGAAGTTTATTCAACGCGCGCCTTTGAGAATGAGAGAAAAAAGGGAAAAAATTGCGTTCACGTATATCTATGTATGGATGAAATAAAATCGTGTTCCGGTTTGTTAATTCGCGATGAGATAGGCAGGCACGTTTGAGCATTCAAATAGTGGAATTAATTGAGAAAAAAAACGTTTCAAACTCGCGGAGATAACTCGACGAGAAGAAAACAAAAATAATAAAAAAAGAAACATCGCTACATTACTTCACTCTAACTGAGCGGCTATTCAGGCGATTCGAATCTTCATATTCCGTATCGTTAACTTTCCGGTTTCAAACTAACTGCGGAACATTTTATATCGATGGTTGAATAGTTTTACTTTTTTAACTCGATGCTTTATTATTTTCGTTTTCTCTTCGAAAATTTGTCATTGAAAAAGATGGCCAAGACGGGGTCGGTGCCTGATTAGAATGTTTCCAATGATTTCCACCTCGGTGTTTCGGTCATGAAATAAGTACCCTCAAAAAATAGTTACAATGAGGAGAAAAAATCTCGCATGCTTTTTCAAAAGAATATCATGTAAGTAAAAGAGGAATCGGATTGACGATTATCTATAAAAATTGTGACGATTCATTTGAATCTCGAATAATGAAATAAACGCTAAACTCGCGTTGCAACTTGAATATTGTGATTTTGCAAGTTGCTGTTACACTTCAATAAAAATTGAATAAAACAATTGGCCGTTGAATGATCTTGGAAAATGAAATAAATATTCCGAATAATCGTCTATCGAAACACGTATTTTTGTTATAGAAAAATAAATCATTGAAAAATGCTATGCCGTTGAAAAAAGTAAACGTGCATGAAAGGTTTAATATGAGGGACATTGAAAAATATTTGAAAAAAAAAATGCATACAAAATATCCATATCTTTACCAACTTACCTATCAATAAAACCATCTCCGTCTCCGTCGCATGCTTGAAAAAGTTTCCTTATTCTTTCTTCGTCGCAGATTGAACCTGCTTCGCTCTCTCCATCCGCGATGTGAGACATTTCTCACTTAACAGGTATTTTAGCCATGACAATTCATTTTCACCGGTGCTGCAATCTTTACACAAATAATATTTATTTATACAAGAATTTCATGTAACTATGATTTCATTTTTCTCTGGAAATCAAATTGAGTTTTCATTTTGAGCAATCATCATTGTTGTTTTTTTGCTTGTGTCAGGTTTTGAAATTTGTTTTCGTTAGATTATTCATTATTTGAACGAATATTGAAAAGGATTCTACATATATATAAAATCACTTGTGGCAACAGAAAGAATTTAATACGAATTTATGTGACTTTAGCTGTTTCTTTGAAAAAAGAAAAACGAACTTCACTTTTAATTACATTATTTTCTAATCGATAAAAAAAAGTTACAATGAAAAATTACACTTGAAGTATGTAAAACGAGTACGAGTTGTGGAACCGGAAAAAAAAGGACATGTAGATGCATGCACGATGTTTTAGAATCGACAGACAGAACAAGTAAACAAAGAAAATCTATTTCAGTTATGAGGGCTGAATGATGAAAATCTCTGGAATCTAAAAAACTGATTTTTGAATTAGCCACTACGAATTTTCGAACAAAAACAACTTGCCATTCTTTTTTTACCCGGATATTTTGCACGTAGTTTTTTCGCTGAACAATTAACAAGAACAGCAAGTCAAATGGAAAAAGCACTGCACTGGGGAGCTAAGACTAGGAGTGCACTTCGCGAGACACGAGAAAAAAAAAAAAAACAGGAATCAACTCGTGAAGAAATTGGGCGATGAAGAACCGCACAAAAAACCAAGACGCTCCGACCGGGTGTCAGAAAGTCACTAACCCTAACCTATAACCCGACAACTCACACCCTCCAACGGGGATGGATATTGCACAAGCAATAAAAACTATCGATCTCATTCGCGGTCTTGTCGTTTTCCCCAAGCGCGGTACACCGAAGTCAAAAAAAATACTTTGACAGTTCGCGCCATCTTGAATTTCGCAGAGCTTCGATAAAATCACGGCGCTGACTCCGAAAATTTGTCGACTAATTTGAAATCAATCTTACCAACAGATGATTAAATCAAAATTTTTTTAATATGTGTCATATATCGGGATCACACACTTCCCGCTCTAATTAACTTTAAGCGATTTTTTTTTCTTAAATTTGTATAAAAATAACAGCTTTTGAATAATGCTTGAGACGCCGCGAAGATTCAACCGTCAACAAAGAGGGAAAGATAGAGCGAAAGTGTGAATAAAAGAAAGAGAGAAATACTTAATCCCAATAGAGAATTTCGCCGTTTATTTTGAATATTGTTTTCTTTTCAGAGACAGATAAAGGACGGATAATATAGCCAGCACTCGTCGCCCGAACTTCGAGATCTGGTAAGACTAGGTATATATAGTCTCGGGACAATAATTCTTTTTCTTCTTTCAAAAACATGGAGGAGATCTGGGGAGACTTTGAACAGCAGAGAAAAATTATAGAAGAAATGCATGGATGGCATGTTATTAGAGGCCGCGATGATCCGCGCTCTTGGTCCAGCTCATTTGAATGAATTATTGGAGGAGCACAAAAAAAAGGCCGAAACCCTTTTCGGAAGATTGGAAATAAACGAAGCTGTGATAAAAATAACGAAAAATAAATATCCCGACAATGAAATATTTGTACATTACTTCCATAAAAATGTAATGGGAAAGGCCCAAATAATTATCGCAAAATTTCGAGAAATATGCTCGAATCCCAACGGAAACATGTAATCCAGAAATCAACAAAATAAAAGTGTTTTCAAATTTTTTAATAAAAGTGTGTTAATAGATCATTTTTCCTCATAATATATCATCCACGATTTCATCCGTTTCATCCACTGATATTTTATATTATTGCATCGTTCTTCCCTGCGGTATGGCTTATAAAAAAATATAAAAATATCATGAACTATGTCGTACGTTGTTTTATCGTGTAAATCATAGTATTCTTTACATAATTATGGGTTAAAGGTGTTGGAAAAAGTTTGGTCAATGTCACAGCTTGATAGTCATCAAGTCGACCACGTTAATCACGTTCCTCTCATTTCCTCAATAAACAATGAACTTATCTATATAATAATGAGCTATGAGCGAATGAATGTACGAGTAGTAGATTTGCGCTTTCGCGGTTTTTTTGTTGCACGGAAATTAGCGCACTCTAGCGACAAATTCCGCATTCGTCACACACACGGAGCGAATAGCCCGCTGGAAACGATTTTTTGTTCAAGTGACTATCTCTCTCGACCCATTGGCCGATGCGGCGGGAATCCAGAGTGGGATCGCCTCTATTAAGGCCCTACCAAGCAGAAGAAGACTATCTCTCTCGGATCGGGCCGTCGAGCGTTGGCCATTATGACTCGATGAGAGTGCGCGACGCGCGTTATAGTTCAGTGGTACTCTCACGGCTCTCACGCTTGACGTTAGTTAGCGTAGTACGCAGTGAGTATGGCCAAATTTTCAAAGCATTCCGCACATACTGTAATCACACAAAATAAATGCTTCTTCGTTAATTAATTTCAGGAAATTCTGAAATGAAGTGGGTAGGATGGAAATCGATGTTCCAATCTCGTTTTGCGGGCTGGACGAACAGTTTGGAACAGCAAGGTTGAATATGCTTTGGGCAATAGCAAAACAAGTAAGTGTTTACGTTTCTCTATAAAAGCTTATTTACGTTATCAGCCTTTTTTTCTGTATACGTCTTCGACCACTCGATTTAGTTGATATTTTTTATATCATTTATATTATAGCACTTGCCAGATTCAGAGCTTCAATCGTTATTCCTAGATCTACTAATTCACGATGAAGAAGCAGTTGCTTTCGAACGCTTGAAGGAGAAAGGAGAAGCTCAAGATGGCGTTCAGGAGACAGCCGTGAAAGAAAAGCTGATGGGTATATCACATTTATTTTTGTTAATCGTCGAGCCTAAGGTTAGAAATTTTGTGAAATTAAATATTTCATTTCGCGATGTATGAGTTCGTCATTAACAACAAATAATTGTACTTGAAACAACTGTTTATCAAGATCATTGGAAAACGATTTAACGTATTCATCATTTTTATTATTGACTATCACCGAATACTACGGACAGTAAAATTTTGTTTGAGTTACCCATATTTTTAAAACGATTACGATTTTTGCACGATGATTATTCATTCCTTCGTGCGGGTGAATAACCTCACATGCGTTTGTTGATTATAAGAAAAACTAATTGATATTCAATTCGTATAAATTTAAACAGATGTTATAAACACTCACAATCTCTTGGAAAAGTGTGCTGGAAGTGATCTTCTAGATCTGATGAAAAAGTATGAAGAATTCGTCGATAAAACACAGAATTCTGCAAAGAGTGTATGCCATGTAATAGGATACATCTCACTCTGGGCAAAGATTCTCCGCTCTGGCTTCTCAGGTATATTTTCCATTCGCTTTCAATGCATAAATTTCAATATTTTCAATTGTCGCTTGCAATCATAATCAGTAATAATTCTTTGAGGTGTAATAATTCAGGTACACCAGTTTCTCGGAGAAACTTTATATGTTGAAAAAAGGGAGAGTTATAACACTTTACCGACGATAAACGTGTAGCTCTTTTTTTTCCTTAAAATATTAAGCGTCTCCGAGAAAACTGCGTATCTACGTTTTTTTTACGGACCACAAGACTGATAGATAACCTTGGAAAATAATTTCCATTCAGATTGAAAGAGCTAAAATCATTTGTTGTCATAGTTGATGAGCTGGAAGCTTTCAAGGAAGAAATTTTGCACCATGAAAACCAATCTTTGAAAGCCTACGACATCATAGATAGATTTCGTCAGTTTGAAAAGGACAAAAACCGTACGTCAAAAAAAAATAATAATTACGAATATTTTTCAACATATTTAAATATATTTTGTTCTTTTTTTCAAACTTCAACTCGAAATTGTTTTTTCATTAGTGTCGATCCATCGCAAACCCTCGGAAGGGGAAGGAAGAATGTCGAATATAGAATCATACATGATGCAAATCGAAGGTTGGATGGTGGAATTGTAAGTACGAGTTTATTTTTCAACAACGCGAGATACTGATAATTTTTTATAACATTTGTAATGCTTTCCAGAAATCAAATGAAAGAACTTGCTGAAGACAATACAAATTTCAGCAAAAGAATCGAACGCACAATAAAATACAAACGATCACCGGAGCCAAAAGGCATCGACTTGTGGATTGAAGAATACAAAAAGAAGTTACGCCTTAAAGAAAGCGAGGCACGTGATTGAATTTTCATTTCCTTGTTACACAGCTGCTTACATTTCTAATTATTCAATATTGTTTTATAAACAGGAGCGTCTGCGTAAACTCGAATTCCCCGAAACGCTAATATCGTGTATTTTAAAAAAATCGAATGATCCTAAAGAGAAGTCTGAGATAACAGAGCTTCGATGGAATACCAAGGAAAACAATTAATAATTGTCCGAGTACACGATCGCATCTGAGCTGTTGACGTTGGATCGCTTGTTTACAAAATTTCCATGTAATCGTGCTATTATTAATACCAGTCGCTTCTCTCCTGACTGTACGACCGACCGCCTCTTCTTCTTTTGTTTTTGATCCACCACAATGCATCGAATATGTACCGTTCGCCTGTATACATGTACACAACAACAACAAAGAATAATAATTTAAAAAAATATATGTACACACAACTAGTGCATTTCAAACTGAACCTACGTATACAAATTTTATGCTACGACGTCAAAAAATATTATGAGCGAAATGTAAAAAACTTTTTTTTGAGTTATGACACTTATGACTGTGACTTATAACGTGAGATACTCAATTCCGTTTACAGCCGATGCCGGAAACTTCGGTGTAGAAAAAACGTAGATATCAAGAACTGAAAACTTTAGCGATATCTCTTGCATGTACTTGTTTTCAACATTCAAAAAGCGACCGGCTTTTTGACTTGCCTCCGGCGAAAAGGTATAGACCAATAATTTGTTCACGTACACACGCACGTACACACATATATTCTGTTAATCAGATACATGACGAAGAGAATAATTTTCGCCTGTCGTATTCCGTCAGAGATAAGTAGATGACCAACTACTCATCTCTGATTCCATGCTCCCCGTTTACGAAATTTCAATGATATCAACGAACGATAACGCATACCATTACATGCGACTGATCGAGCCCTGCACGGTCTTACATACGGGTCTGGATGGTCTGGAAACGACGGTAGTGGGGGTGGTTCATTTCACGGGCGCTTAATTATCTCACTTTGTGGCCGCCAGGTCGGCGTTGTGATCGAGGGATGGGTAATCAGCGCAAGCGTGATTCAGCTGAACGGGCTACTCAGCTTGGCCCCCCTATTTTGATTTTCTGCGCGTGTGCGCAGAATGACATAGAATGGACGTAGACTACGTCCATGGACAGAGCGAATTATTATTTTTGGTCATTTTGCGCATACGCGTTAGAACATTGCATGACGATTGACCATCACTTGATAAGATTTTTTGGAAACTTCCTTTGCAGCAATTTGACCATTTTCATAAGAAAAAATATCTTGTTCAATGTGCACTCCACTTAGCGGATTAATTTAGAACTAATCAAAGCGTTCTACTTTATCGACAATAGTTTGAACAATTCCAAACCTTGTTTTTTATCCAGCACTTGTCTATGCGACACTTTCGAAAAAATCGATCGATCGACCATGAATAATAATAATAATAATAATAATAATGAGTCCGAACCTTGTTTCTTCGAACTTGGTTTCTCAATTCAATATACTTTCAGCAGTTTCAGTTTTTCATTTGAATTTTGAAAAATCGTTTCACTACCAAAAATCTCAATAGAGAAAATGTAGACGACAGTTGTAAAAGTTTTTACGAAGAGCAGGTCCTAGTCTTCAAGGTAGCTAGCACATCTCGAGTCCACTTACCTGCATTCAAATATATATATAAAAACGTTTTCCTTATGTACAGAGAGGAGAAAAGATATGAGTGTCGTCGGCTCGAGGGTATGCGGCTGGTTTTTCGCCAAAAATCTGAATACCCAAGTACCTGTCCCGTGAGTTGAACTACCAACGTTATAGACATAGTGTACACTGTACATTTTCGTTATTCTCTTGAAGTAAAATTATGTTTGAGGGTACGACGACTGACAGTACTCCCAGGCAATCTGACACCCTTGCTTTTATTCAATATACATAAGTTGGATTCAGACCTACAACAGAATTTAATTTGCGAGCGTAATACGACGCAGAAAAGACGCTCGTTCCCCTTCTTCATGACTGGAGCAGTTACTGCAAATTCCATTACATATACCTTTAATAAGCGCACGTGCGAGAGTACGTATATAACGAGGCGTGGCAGTTAAAATGCATCTTGTCACGTTAGTTTTTTCATAGTGTCATGTACGAAGCACAATTAGCACTGAAGTCGTTGATGCAATAAAAAATAAACGGTGATGAATTTATAAAAGAAAAGTTTTAACCTCAAAGTATTTGCGAATAAAATCAATTTCAGTTTGAAATTCTAGTGAAAAAAAAAAAAAAAAAAAACTTTATTTAAATTTGTATGGCTAATAATTATTTAAGAAACGTTCGTTACGATGAATTCCGTTAACATTCTGCTACGATAATTATCCGAAAGACAAGTCGATAGATTTTTCTTCAATAGAATCTTGAAAGATTCGAGATTACGATCTTATTTGTTGTTGCGAACGTTCTTCGCTCCTCAACAACACATACACACACACACATCGGCCTGCTGCTGAAGCATCGAGAGTCAATTGAAAGTAAGCCGATTCGATCGATGTCAGTGAGATAAAGGCACTTGAGTTTATGTCGAACTACTCGAAAAATTTTACGATTTGTGTGATAATCGTAAGCGTTGGCGTATTCGGGTGCGAGCACTCAAACGACAAGTATCAATTAATTGCGATTTTAAATAACAGATATAAACGGTAAAATGTTAAGATTGCTGAGCGGTTACCCAAAAAAAGCAGGTTATGTAAGTTTGTATACACTACGCTCGAAGCAATGTCGTTATCATGCAATGAGAATGAACGCTCAATAGGTCAGATTCTATTAGTCATCGTTGAGCGTTTAATCGGTGTCCTCGAACCGCAAAACAAGGCTCGCTAATTAGCGTTCACATGACCTGTTCATTTTTTTATTATGTCTATACATTGACTGTTTGCCGGATTCACGAGAATGGAACGGACAGTCGGGTAGGATGTTCGAGAACACACGCGAATCTACATGAAAGCATGATTCATTATACAGGAACCGCTAGCCAGTCGCGGCGGCGGCGGCGGCGGCGGCGAGGCTTCGGTTCCACAGATAAAAAAAAAAAAAATATTGCATACAGTTATACCTACTGTCTGCTATAAGCTTTTACCATTCTCGCGTGATCCGATCGGGCATGCGAAGATAGTGCGCGTAATCGACGTTATCATATTTTACGAATTTATCTCAAAAGAAAGTTATTCTGAACTTGAAAATCATTTATTCTCGAAAGCAAACTGCAAATAACCGAAGTTTCAACTTTTAGTTTATCGTCATTGTTTTTTAATTCCCTCGCTACTAAATACGTGCCGCATTAACGAATCGATATTAAAATGCTACAAAAATATTGTGCGTTTTTGTCAGTCAGAACAACATAACCAATCAAAAACACGTGTGCCTATATAGAATCAAAATTAGGAATGTTTCTTTTGAGGTTTTCTCAAGATTTATTCTACATTGGCAACGGTCTGTGCACAATGCGAAACGACAACTAACGATATTTAATAAAGTGACACGACAGCTAGCTTCGGACTTGATTGTTTGCCGGGACATCGAAATTGCATACGCTGCTGTTGACGAACCGTAAAAATATAATATCTATCCATCGAAGCTTTAACTACGCGGCATCCTACATACATATAGAGTTCATAACAGTTACGTATATAACGAGAGAGCGTTAGAACATAATTGAGGAGCCGCATGACTCGAACAGTGCAACCCTCGTGTTTACATGTCATCTACGAGTGTACACGAGCTATCGTTCCTTGCTGGTAACGAGAAAAAAAAAAACAGCCATGTGTACACTCGAAACTCGATTTTTTTTTTTCGTTTCGTATATGAAAAAATTCGAGTATAAAAAAAAATATGAATGTAGAAAAATTGATGAGGAAAACTACTCGTAATATCGAGCTGAATTTACAGCTTTAATTTATTGAAATTCGAGAAAAAAATTTGCCAAAATTTTTCATAGTCTGTTTGCGCTGAATGTTTCTGAGATTCAACCGCCGTACACCTGTTGTATTCGATTGTATTGGATTGAATTTAGCCACGTGTGTTTTTGACGCGTTTCTCATATACGACGCTCGTCACGTTGTGACTCGACGCCTTTTATCGACTTCCGGTAAGCTCGGATACAACAATTGCACGAGCTCCGTCGTCCCTCGCCTTCATTCTGATTATTGTGCGGAAATTTTTTTTGTGTCCTCACCTGTAACCCATAAATATTTAATTGCATTTTCCCCCCTTTCACGTTGCCTCGTCTCGTCATGCTCGTTCATTTTCCTGTCTTGAATCAAGAGCTCGCTTCTTTTTTTTTGTTTTCATAATTTTCCCCACTTTTAATTGACGCGCGTTCGGACTCTGTAAAAATCAGCTGATCAATGGTGTTCGATGAATCTCCCTATTTCGTCATACAAATTTGTTTTTTTTTTTTCACCCAAATAAATATATATTTCAACAGAAACGAATCGTCGTTCGAATGTCCGTCAAAATTCAAGTGAAAAATAATTAACGCAGTTTCGAAACAATATAGAAATTTCAATAATCCATTCTTCGCATACATATCCCGCCTCCATCATCGGTCGATAATTTCGTAAATATCTCTTGCGAGCAAGCATCGTTCATCGTATAACCTTAATTCATTAGAGAACCCCTCTCTAATCAGTATAGGCTTTTTGCGCAATGCGGAGAAGTGTTTCGAGTCTCGCATGAGGTTATACCGAGCGTGTTGGATTTCGTTTATGCAGCAGCAATAAGTTGTGTACATGTATACAGGCGTGCGGTACATATTCGGTGCATTATGCTGCGGATCGAAAACAAGAGAAAAAGCAGGCGGCTTTCGGTCGTCTACAGTCAGAAAAGAAAAGCGAGCGACTTGTACAAATAATAACACGATTAATTGGAAAATTTTATGTAAACAAGTAAGGAAGCATCGTGTGCAACAGATATATTTATTAATCGTTTCGAATATTTTCATTTTGTGGTATTCGTTCGAAGGCTTCGATCGAAGTAAAATTTTGACTCGCGTCGATCATATACATTCGTCACGAGTGGTGGCGCGGAGGCTTGATACCCGAACGGAGATAAATTAGAGGACAATGCAGAAAAGTGAATCATTTTGTTCGCTGTTATTGAGTGACTAACCGGAAATAAGGGTCGCAGAATTTGCGGATACGACTCACAACTTTTCTATCTCAGTGCAGACAGAGAGAGAGAGAGAGAGAGCAGACTTTGAGTGACCGTTAAAAATAGTTTTTCTCTCGCATCCACAGGAATGGGGAGACTTTGGCCGCTGCGAAAAAAAAACGTCACTTTCTTCTTCGTTATTTCTTTGCGTCATACACGTTCTCCGATTCATTATTTTCATTTTAAGAATTCATATATACCTGTAAAATAAATATTATTATTGTTTTCTCACGCTCTTACCAAGTACGGATTCGAGGATAAACATTCGACATCCGCGGTCGCGGGCCGTATCGAAATTAACGCGCTGGAATTTATCGCTATAACAATGCGGCATATCGCGAGCAACTCATCTGGAAATAAGATTGTGCAATTCGTTCCCTCGGACATCCTCTATTAGATAAGATCGTTGGCATTCTTGTGTAAATCCATTTAATAATTTCGATACAAGTATATATATCTATATTCGGTAGTGTTAATAAAGTTTGTGATTTATTGTATACCGGAATTGACTGTTTTTCACATCGAATCACACTCGTTCATTTCTTTATTTTTTTTATTATTTTATTTTTTTGAGAAGCCTCATTCTTTCTGGTCTCGCGCGCCCGGATAGTCGTTAGTTCGATTATAGGTGCGTGAGTCGTCGATCCTCCGGGTCCGCGCGTGACACGAAGTTGACGAGCGACCTGTCCGCGCGGGTGCGACACTTTTTGTATAAATAATTGAAGGGTATAGCGCGAAAAAAGCGGCGATAAACGGCGGAAAAGCAAATAAGAAAAATGTATATATCGATCGGTGAAGAGACGCGGCTGCTTGTGGGGTCGAGCAACTACGAGCAGAGTCGCAGCGTTTGGCGAGACGAGCGATGGCTTCTTCGAGCCCCGTAGGAAGCTGATGCTCCACTCTCCCCGCGCCGATAACGTTGATCGACTGAAACTCAATAAAAAAAATAATTAGAACTCGTGGTCGTACGAGCTTCGCAGAAAAAAAAAAAAAAATTAATTTTGCCCAGCTTCTGTGAAAACAGCTAAAGGAAAGAAAAAAGGGAAATCAGAGATGAGATGAAAATCTCATCTCTGAAGAATACTCGATGCGGGAATGATCTCTCTTAAAAGCTCTGAAGCTTTCTATCGATCTGACTTTATAGCCGCCGCCGCCGCCGCCGCGAATAACACAACGTTTAACGACATAAAGCAAAAAGGAGTTGAGGGAAAGGAATTACAATTTTTATGTCCCTGTTCCAGCATTGCTCTTCTTCATTGCCGAATGCTCGAACCGACGATTTTTTTTTCTTTTTTTTTTTGTAATCAAACGATTATTACATGTTTACAGAAGAGTCGAAGACAGATTCGTGATTCTATATACGAATAGGGAGCTGAGAAAGGAGAAGAGAGGGGTGTGTATAGACTTTTGGCGTCTCTCGCGCGGTCTTGACCCGGTGCACGCGACTTATCGATTGGCCCGCGGTATTCCATACACATATATACGAAGAGTGCGGCAACAACTGTTGGTGCCAGGTATTATATATCTATGGATCTGTAATTTTCGGTGTTGAATAAATCTAAAAATTGTAAGACGTTTCGCGGTGCGGCTGATACGGAGTTACGTCAAAATCTTATTTTTCTGGGTCAAAACACCTCGGAGATTTGAGAGAGCACGAAACTCTTTAAATCCGAAACCCTGACAACGATTTTTGAATTTGTGGTAAACTGATTGAACAATTGATGGAAATTCTCAATTCTCATTTGTACTTATGGAGTTGTGCGATTGCTGCGAGTATAAAAAAAAAGGTGTGATGCAAGCAGAAAGCTCAGTTCGTTGGATTCTATGGAGGAAACGCGTGAGAAAAAAAATAAAAGTTTTCCAAACTGGAGAGATTTTTGACGTTAAAAGAAAGGAGAGAAAATGCATAGAATTAAAAATAAAATGGAAGAAAAATTGAGGTCGTTAACGAATGAAATGTTGATAAATTTATTAGAAAAATAAAACGAATAAATAATATCGTCCGTTTGCCAGGCTCATCGGCGGAGAGCAGGCTTTCAGCTCGCAAATATACATTTCCATAAAGCGTGTATTAACTTTTATTACGAGGACGATGTAACAACATGTTGGGCAAACAATAACTATTGGAAGCTTATACCATGATCGGGCGACTTATAAAAGTTGTTTCTCACGCGAGCAGAGCAGCTATCGATCGAATGATGGGTATAGACGTTCGCCCGTTCGATGTTTTCAGGTCTATCGTAGATCGACGTTTACTTTGTATAAGCTGATCGAAGCGCGGTGTATCGATGACAGCGGTGTATAACGCGCGCGACTAGAGAAATTCATGTCATATTAGATATTTATGAGTCCAGAGAAACGACGATATTAATATGTGCATCGCCATGCGCATCAAGGGCTGTGAATGACACCAAAAGAAAAATTCAACGTTCTCTATCTTTGTTAAAATATATTATTTTTTGTGAATGAGACTTTTGTCCAGTCGAGTCAATTCGCCACTTTTTCTTTCGCATTCTTCGTTCAATATAAATTGTATTTATGGTCGATCGTTTTGTATCTTAAGTTTCTTGTTGTGTTGTTTCAAACGGCTTGTAAATGGAACACGATCCTCGAAAGAGCCACTTCGGTAGTTTGATTACGCGATATCGAGAGTGTGTTTTGGCAAACATCGTTGATACATCGAGGAACTTGATTCTCTTACTGTTTCTAAGAACTCTGCTTTTAGGCTATATTTATTGAGGAAATAAAAAAGGGAAGGAACGAAAAGAACACGAGTATATGAGACTTTTGTCATGACGTAAGAGCAAATGAGATTTGTGAATGAATGACTCATGAATGGGATAAAGAATTGGGATGTATACGAAAGAAATTATAGAAGAAATTACACGCATAAATAAGTTATTGCGTCAATTGTCGTGAGCAAATAATTTTAAACGTTTAAGTGAAAAAATCGTTTGAAACATGGTGAAAAAGTATCGAAAAGGTCAGAGAGGTGACACACAGGTTGCATGGACCCGGGGAGACCGGACACGTGATCATAAAAAATGGAAACAAGGTTTCGAGTCCACGCGATCGGAGATTTCTTTATTTGTACAAGATTTGTCTAGGCATCGTAATCGAACGTTACGGAATTTGCTAGTCATTCGATCGAAGAAAAAAGCCTGTACGGAACAAAATAAGTTGAAGCGGAACAAAAAATTGGACTTAAAGCAAAATGGTTCCGGATCAGAGGGAGCAGGGCAAAACGAGAATTGGGGAAGGTGAGAAAGAGGAAAAAAATCGAAAAAAAAAGAAGGATTGTAAAAAAAAAAAACACAGAAAAAGTGTCGGAGCTTCGAGTTGAACGTTCGAAAACTCGAACGGAAATCTCGGGATTATCTGCGAATCGAGCCGAAGCCATAAATGCAATTGTAACGATTCGTGTAACGACGTTTATCGTATATAAACACGCGATTAACTTCTCTACAAAACATTATTTACACGCCTAACATAATAAGGTCGATATATTTGCTGATAAAGTTGTAAATTTAGTGTCAGTTAAACGCACGCATAAATTCTGTCAACAACGAGCAAACATATATCGCGATTGAAACGTGAATAAAACGTATACAAGCCTACCCGACGAGAGCTCAACGCAATTCGATCGAAGAAGTAACTAATGGTCATGTTATTCATAATCGCCACACACACACACTATCGTCACAAAACCTCGATCCAATGGCAAGTTCCAACAATGAGTCTAGAGCTTGCGCTGCTCCTGACCATGACCTATTTATAATACACCGCTGTCGAACACTTAGCCATACGACACTAATGTACTTCGTGTATAGTACATGTAACTCGAACTCGCGCCTTTATTTCCAATATAAAAAAAAAAACACCTGGAAAAGAGTAAAAGCCTGCCTGCCTGCCTGTCTGTCTGTATATCAGACTCCTTGTAACTCGAGAACTACACGGACGATTTCAATGAATCTTTCGTCGAATTATCGCTCGTGATCCACGTACGGATTTGAACTGTTAATTCGATGAAAAAGCGTGGACAAGGCGAAAGAGATGTCAGAAATGAGAAAAAAAAATCTTTCTCCACCTTCGAGATTTAACCGAATATTGAAAAATCTACAGAACGGTAGTAACGTTGCTTCTCAAAGGAGGTTCGAAGACAAGAATAAACATTTTTTTCTTAATCGCTTCTACGATGAATCACTAATTTTTAAGTGTCGTCATCCGAAAATCCTGAAAACAACTCTCAACTTAATTTGACCCAATTTGATAAAAGTCCTTAAGTTTATGGAACTTGATGATTTAACTAATGAATCGAGAATTATATATATATAACTGCAAAGCATTTACTAATTACATCAATTCATTTGACGGGGTGAGTTATGTTTTTATTTGAAAATTTTGAAGTAAGGATGACCTTGTATCATTATCACTTATCACTGATTGCCCGCTGCTGCTGGGAGAGCCCCTCGCTTCATTGTTCATTCGTCGTAATGTCGAGTACACGTTATTGCGATATATGGCCCCGGATATATAACTATCCTCTGTCTCAACACTCTCGGTCAACTTCGTTTCATCTCGTTTTAAATTCATCACAACTGACATAAGGTTAATTGGGTTTAAACGAGGTACGTATAATACGTGACTATTATACCGGCGCGTTTATTAAAATAGAAAGAGAAGAAAAAAAAAAAGAAATGGATTCCTCAAGAATTTTCAGCTTTTTTTTTTTTCCACAAGGCAGCGGTGTACGAAGAGTTTCGAAAAATAGTTTTTCACTTGAGGCGAGAATGCGCTCAGCATGAGTGGGAAAGATAAAACGTGGTTGGTTGGTGAACGCGTGCAAGAGAAATGAATCGTCGTGTCTAATACTCTGAAAAGCGTGTCATTGGCTTTTTTTTTTTTTTTTTTTCTTGCTGTTTGAGAACGTCGCAAGGTAAAGGAAAGAATCGCGTTGAGCGAAAAACTTTGTCGATGAATGGAATTCATTATTCGATAATAGAGTCGCTATAAGAATAGTATATAAGACTATGTATTCGAAAACGAATCGACGCGGAGAGTGTCGAAGGGATAATGTTAACATAAACAGTCACCATATAGAAAGAAAGAACAGAAGAGAATTCTTTATTATTTGGCGACGTTACCATGTGTATAGTTTTGTCCTAACACTTTAGTCTGCTCTCTTTAAACTGTAAAGACCTTCCTTCCTTATGCATTAAAATAAAAGTATTAAGTTAATCCATTGCGCTTTTACATTATTTATTGAGCCATTTCCAATGTTCATAACGATCGTTATTTATATGATTGACGATGAATACAGAGAAGTCGAACGAGATGTTTCAACGTGAAGCTATTTTCATTACATTTTTTTAGCCTCTTTAATTTTTACTTTTTTGAACGTGACTTGAACGTAAATACACGCGCAATGTAAACTTCGTTTTGTTTAGTTATTTTCAAACGGATGTAATATTTTAGCTGATCATCGGCCGAGAGACCAAACGAAAATTTATTTTTGTATCGATACCTTATGCAAATGCTTTTCAATTATTTTGTTCGTCTCTTTTGAAAATTTGATTATTTTGAAAATAAAAAAAAAAAAAAAAAAAAAAAACAAAAATTTTATAGTTCTGATCTATGGATATTGGATCTTGATCCAACACGAGACTTTGGGTTTCCATTGAATATCGGATCATGAAAATTTTTAAAAGCTTCAAGTTTGGCTCGATTTGGTTGATAATCACAAGGAGTCTCAGAGGTCAGTGCTGGTTACGTGTCAAGACTTTAAATTTAGAAAATAAAAATAGCCAATCGAATATATAGCAAACTACAAGAGCGAGCCATTGCATTTTTTAACTCGATTTCGTAATCATCATCCAGTCCCATTCGAATATAACTCTTAGAGTTCTGATCCCCTGTATTACTGTCATAACTAAAAATCTGAAAAATCCTAAGTACACTTCCGATTCAGCGTTCACTCGAACTAAACTCCCGAATGGTATCGTGCTTCGTACAAAAAAGAATAAAGCTTCCATTCAATTTTGCCAATAAATATGACAAATATTTATGTGCCTCAGTCGCATATTCCCATTTCTATCACATCTTATACTCCAAATCATATTTCTCGATAAAATTTGTTTCTTCACACAAAAAAAGAGTGTGAGAAATGGAATTATATAGAGATAGAGAGGACACCGAAACAGTGTTATAAGTGTCGAGCTCGCGAGTAATCTTCAACAGCAAATAGAGCTTTTACCGTGGCTGTAGATACACATACCTATGCTTTGAATGCTTATCAGATACGCGAACCATTATATTATTCGCTAAAAGAGTTATTTCGTCACGCATCTGACAGAATATTGAGATTTTCGATTCAAGCTAAATTCGATCAGCACGTTTTTTTTTTTCTAAATCAAAAATCCGTAATTTTCCTTAAAGATTCCTCTTCGTACGATTATTCTGCTTCGAGTGCAATGCATGAGACGGTCCTTAATGATTTTATTATCAATGACGCGACCGTACGATTCATAAATAGAGTTTTATCTGTACGAGGGCATAAATGTATAAATGATATTCGAAAGGGTAGCTAAAATGAAAGGATGAACTACAAATATATATATATATATCCGCAGTGGGTAGAACGACCGATCGGTAAACGCGGCTGCTGCGGTACTTTCGTCCTTGAGAGCCCACCCTAATCCATATCTGTATATCACAATCGAATATTTATTTTCAACTACCGTTACACACGATTCCGTAGCCGCGCACAGGCATTTTGCCCATCCTTCCGCATCTGTTACTCCGACGACCTGTTCTTGGCATCACCAATCAACCGTACAGATAACAAAGTTCGCTTATTTTGGATCACCCGGCCCCGCAGAACGAATATCGAATAAACGAGGAGTCTACGCTGCCATTGCACCTGTAACCATTTCTATATACGAGACTCGTAACCAGGCGCATAGCCTCTCGCGAGCTCACGAAATTCACCATTTTTTTTCTCTCTACGCTCTGATCCTGTTATTCGTTTTTTTTTCTCGCGTGAAACTGAGCCGTAGGAATGACGTGTTGAATACCAGACTCTTCGATACTTTTCAATGGAAAAATAATCGGGACTATCGACTCGCTTTTAC
This sequence comes from Campoplex capitator, assembly GCA_037576405.1. Lineage (NCBI taxonomy): Eukaryota > Metazoa > Arthropoda > Insecta > Hymenoptera > Ichneumonidae > Campoplex > Campoplex capitator. Next base: position 936,677 of record JARBWI010000485.1, on the reverse strand, counting down.
GCCATTTAGATTATCCTACGAATCGATCTCTGCACGAGAAGTACGATTAGTCGATCAAGGATCGTGGCGTATAAATAACTCTGGAATCGAGCGATAAAGTACAACGATAAAAATTGAAAAAAAAAAATCGTAGAATTAAAAAAATGAATCAATGCTCGCGGTTTCAGGAGTGATGAAGTTCCAAAATTGGAAACGACGATCATGCTTATCTGCACGATAGACCGACAGTAGGAAACGCACGGTTTACGTGGATGCGGGCACATACACTCGTCCCTGGTTTATGACTGTCGATCTTCAGAAAAAAAAAAAATTCGAATTTATTTCGAAATGTCTCATAGTTGAAAAAACAAACGTTACATAATATTTGCGGTTGTAGAGAGAACGAGTCGGATTACACATCGCGGTTTGCGGATGAATTCTCGAAAAAAAAAATGCGGGCATCGTCTGGTTTTCACCTTTGCGGTCATTTAAAGAATTTTTTTCCTTCCACGCGCAGGGCTTATTTCGTGACCGCGAGCGAAAGATTGAACGGTGAAAAATGTTATTACAAGGAAATTTTTAACTCGTGGTTAAATACTCGTGGTTGTTATCGACATGCCAACGTTTTATCGCTATATCTTGCTCGGTCTCGTTTTCTTTTTTTTTTTTTTTTTCATCGCATGATCCCGTGTGATCGCCCTTCGTCTATCTCTCGTTACACACTGCGCCACGATTACCCTTGAACGGAAGTTCAAGTGCGAGAGGAGAGCGGGGATTGCGAAGCTACAATATGAAATAGGCCCGACTGAGAGTCGTGCCAGTTCGCGGCAGATAGAAATATATTTGCCCTAAAGAAAAAAATACTTTTGCCGACCGGAGATGAAGCGTTGAATTTCCATTTCTAACGGTCAAACGATCCAATCACAACGACCAGAAAATCTCCTTGAACCATTTTGAATAACAGCCTGAATTCAGAAGTCCTCGAGTGATTCTGTTAATGAAAATGTTACAAGAGAGCTCTAGAGGCTCCATGATGTAAAAAAAAAAAAAAAAAAAAAAAAAAAAACAAGGAAGATCCGGTCTTTGTCGCGGCTAATACAAAAAATCTCCGTCGTTATAGAGCGGTCGAGTATGTCTGTATGTTGTGTACACATCATCGTTCTCAAAGAGGCTTCGTATTCATTTTCAACTTGAAAGAAAACGCTAAAAGCTTTCCCGAGAAATCTAGTGAGTAAAAGTGAAAAAAAAGGGGGGCGCGAGTGAAACCGAAGGAAAGAAGTATGAAGTAGTAACGCGGGGGGGGGGGGGGGGGGGGGGATACGGAAACAGAAGAATGAAAGAGTAACGCGGTGAAAAAAAAGAGGGAAAAACAGTAAAGAGGGTCAAATGTGTCAACCCGATGCTCCGGGTGACCCATCACCTCGATTGTATTCCTCTCCATCCTGCTGTACTATCCTCATCAGCCTCATCACTTGTAGTCGTGTGTGATAGACCCGACGATCGATGACACTCCAAAGGTAGAGGGTTAGACGAATTTTCAAAGCATTATCTTTGACGATGCCACACAACCGCGAACAGGTTCGTCGACAACGCTTCAAGCGTCTATATACGTCTCAGATATTTTTAAACCGTGTGCCAATTCTTCAACCTTGTCAGTGAAAACATTTAGAAAAAAAGAAAAGAAAAAAAAAGTCCATCGCGTTGAAATGGTCGTTTGGGCTCCTATTTTGTTCCCATTTTGTGGAGAATGATAAATTTGTTTACCAGAAAAATCATGATTTTTCGTCGGTCAACCAGCTCCTTTTTCCCCTAACTTTTATCACTGCTATTAGCGATGCCCGGTAGTGCGGATGAAGCAGCGCGAAAGAATTTATTACGTCTTTTAGAAACAGCTCCACTCCTCCTGTATATTTGCCAGCACCATGTTTTATGAGAAGTACACAATGGTTATTCCGTTATCAGTTTAACACCACCAGACGAGTAGTTTTTATTATACTTTCCACGAAGCAGGTTAAATCCAAACAAACCTCTGGCGCCTACTCAAAGTTGAATGCTTTCTATGCACGATAATACGGTTTCGTAATTCATGAATCACTCTATTATAGCTAATGATTCGAAAAGTCAAATTCGACGAAGGAGGCTCTGAACGACACAAATTATATGATAAAATTGAATTTTTCATTTTCCTGTAAGTTTACAACACGCAGTCTCGGTCAGTTCGAATCAACGATTTGTATTATCGCGATAATAAATGCTTTCGCGTTCGAGCCAATTGAATTATGGCTCTACAGAAATTTCGTAAATAGGAGAAAAAAAATAAATAAAGTTCCAGATTGTATGGGCCCGATATTATGACACGAATATGTAAGATCAGATATGGAATGTACATTTTGGTTTTAATATTTTTTTTTTTTTGTATTCACGCTCGAACTATATCGTTTGTTTATTGTACACGACGCCGTTTGGCAGAGGTGTCGCAAAGGACTGGCTTCCACGATAATAATAACTAGGACAGAAAAGGCTCTATTATGTCCAAATTATATAAAAAAAAAAAAAACACGAACCGGTCACGCGACGACTCATTTTACGGGTGAAAATATCATTAGACGTTCGTTCGAACATTACGATTTTTTTTTCTAAAATCACATTTAGCCACTAAATCTTCATAATCTTTTCAACAATTCATAAATGCATATTTTGTCACGAATAAAATAATCTATCGATCAGTTCTTGCTTCATGGAGGGCAAAAGAATGAGCAAAAATATATGAGAAAAACGAATAGAGCGAAATCCCTCGTAATCGCATTGCCGCGAAGCTGGAACACGATTGTATCCTAAAACCTTCTAATTATCCAAAGTATACGTACTACTCCATGCACACGAAGTCATTAAAAATAATCTTTATAGCCTTAACCGATTGACCGTCAATTCCAAGTTTTGCCGGCGGTAATGGAATCTTTGTTCGCGTCACCCAAATATACAATTCCATCGACGCACCATAAATCATCGTGTTTATTGCCGCGTTACATAAACCGCCGCCAAATGTTCTCCCCCCTTTCAGTGACATCAAGATTTGACACTACGAAAAGCCACGACTTCCATTAAATAATTGCACTCGGATCAATGCGTCCTCAGTCTTTTCGTCGCCGGCACCATTGCCCCAGTTTTTTTTTTTCCTCTTCTTCAGCCAGTAACACACGCGGACAAGCAGAGCTCCAATAATAACACGACACCTCTTCGATATGAGGTTTTACAGGTGCGACTCGGTACGAAGCATCCATCAACGAAACATATCGAATCGATTCGTATTGAAATAAAGTGTCAAAAAAAAAAAAAAAAAGAAAAAAAAGTGCGACCTCGATATTCTCCCTAATAACATTCGTTCCCGAATTGCAATCGCGGAGTGAAATTTTTCTCGAGATCTTATCAGCGTGTATACGCCCACCGGATATTTAGGAACGAGAATCGCTACCGATACGTCAACCTTCTACGTTGTGTTCATTAAAAATATAATTCAATAATGTCACTCGAATAATGTCGTTTTAATTTTTTTTCCTCATCGTCATCTTGCGTAATAATAACGAAATTGAATGAGCCAGCGGGGCGAGGAATTTCACCGGTCGCGAGTATAAATAATGAATTGAAATAAGTGAATTTTTCATAACGGCTTAATGATAAATTTGAATATAACTAATAAGAAAAAAAAAGGGTCAATCGAGTGATAGGACCACAAAAGAGCGAAAACGGTCCAACTAAATTTCTAATCAGTCACGATGACTGGCGGCTGCCTGCCTGGCGCTGATTAAAGCGACTACCCTTTTTTTCTATCAAATATTGGGAAATTCTCCACGCGGATAGACGACAGCGGGTGATTTTTCCAAGTCTTTCCGGTGGTGATCCAAGGCCAGGAAATAAAACGCTTCGGATAAGCCAGAATGAGGCCATTGGCGCAATAATTGGCGTGGTTTGCCATGCATTCGGCTGTGTGCGCGCGCGGCGTGTCAATTATTTTCCAACAACGAATCACCCGACGAAATTGACGTCACTTCTTCTTCTCTTTGTATGTCTACATCGAAAACGAAAAAAAAATATATTTTTATCTCGAAGCGGATTAAAAGTTCTGAGGTATGCGAGGTTTAATTTTCAGCTTGTTCGTATACCAGAGATCGAGCATAATGACAACGTGACTGGAATTAATTCGGGCACGACGTATAGCGATTGGTGTTCGAAGGTCACACAAAAAATGCTCTGCGACGTATCTACGAATAACGTCGATCGGTTGTATGAAAAAAAAATTTAATTTTTCCATAGAAACACTCGATCGGTTCGAGTCGTGATCGTAAAATTGTGATGAGGGCTGGAAAAAAAAAAAAAATAATAATAATAATTGGCAGGAAACATAAAATCGTTGGTGAAAATATGTTAAAAATGTTTTAATAAATAAATCAAAAAGACAGTTTTCATTTCGTGAGAATTGATGTAATCGATTTTCTCCTTCCTTTATCCTCTTCGTTATTACAACGATGAACACGCCCGTCGAAAACAAGCGTTCGTGTGTACATGTATAAGTAATTTATCATAACAATTGGACGAGTTTTTCGGCTGCCGACGGCGTTTATTTATTTCGTTATTTCGAGTTTTTTCTTTCTTCTTTTTTTTCGTTCTCTATCGTTTTTTTTTTTTATATTGCTCACAATATTGTTTTATCCTCGTATATATAATCAACGTCGTCATCACCACACCTTAAGTTTTACTTAAAGTTCATCGAGATTCACGTTAACTTGACTAGCACGCTAATAAGCCGATATAGAAACGAAGTTATGAATTACATCATATGACAGTATTAACAATTTTCGCTTTGTCAACAGTACGGATGATAATAATAATATCAATAATAATAATAATAATCACCGACGAAAGGACTTTTTAAGCGCATATATAGGCAAATCAATACTGGCTTTTTACATGGTAATTACAATAACAGAATCGAATATCACAAAATGCGATTTATTTCGCTCTCGCTCTCTCTCTTTCTCTCTTTCACGCATTCGCTCGCATTTCAATTTACACATTCATACGAACGTATCGCAATAAATAGAACTGCATAAAACGAGATCGTCGCGGCTGAGCAAATCTCGCTTTCTTTTTTTCCTTTGCTTCGCCGCGTTTTGGTTTTTATTATTTCATTGTTGAACGACTCTTTTTCTTTGTTTGTTTATTTTTTTATTTTTTATTTTTTATTTCGGAATATGATTTCGTTCGTACTTAGCCGATTCTGAGTTGCTCAACGATAATGGAACTTCGGTGAGCCAAATATCGCGTAAAATATAAGTATAATAACGTTCCGCGATGGGATTAGAAAATTTTCAACTGTTCTCTCAATCTCATCGTGAACGTTGATATTTATTTAATATCAAGACGCGAACGTGCTCCATTTATTTTAATACGTCGTTTTAAATGTACATTTTTTTCATTATTATTATTATTATTATTATTTCTTTTTTCTTCTTCTTTATCTCGAAAGAAGGTAAGTGAAATAACATCTTTTGCAAATATCGTTTGTTTCGTTTTCTTTTTAAATTTGTTTTGTTATTCAGATACCCGTGCCTTTTTTGTTCCCCCAGTACGAGCACAACTCGCGTCTCACGTCGTTTACGGCAATAAGATTAAATATTAAAAGAGAGAAAAAAAAAAAATGTTAAATTCGAATAATCGACAAAATGTTTGTACATACTTAAGGATTAAGGAAAACAAAGAAATGATAGGATCGAAGCGAAACAATGTGATCGCAGTCGAGTTACAAGGAGACCTTTAAATCCTTGCCAAATATAATTACTCATTCACACCGGTACGTGTATCTTTCGTGGCATAAACGTTGTCACCAGCTACAAATGAGAATCGGTTTTATGAAGAAAAAAAAAAAAAAACAAAATTCTATCCAAGTGTCAAGCCTCGAAAATTGAAATTAACTCAAAATTCATACCTATCGTTCGGAATTATGACTAAATTTCTATAAAAATGAAATGTCTTCTTTTTTTTTTGAAGCATAAATACAGGTAATCTGTCGGAAAATGTTCAAAAATTCTTTTCTTTCTTTTATATCCTGAATTTTTGGATATTCCACGTCGCTAACAGCATCCTGGAACTACTAGTTATCGGAGTTATGCTTCGAAGGATTTACTCTATTAATTAGACATTTCTCATCGTCATTGTGGAACGACGCGATGGATTTTTGTTTCTCGATATCCAATACCGAGATCTTTCGTTAAGTATATTCATTTTTTTTTTTTTTTTTCGTACAGGAGCAGTAATTATTCTCTTTTTACCGTTGCAGTCATTCAATTAGTTGCTCGTTTTTGTCTTTCACCCGAAGATTCTACGTTTTTATACAATGATCTATAAAAAGTATGAACCGTAAAGTTTATAGATATACCGTGGGCCCCACGTGCGTTGATTTTGGTGCGATCGTATTTTTATTTTATTTTTTCGAAAAGTTGTTTGTTTGTTTCATGCAATTATGTACAGAATGAACGATTGTAGAATTTTTCATTAAGTAGAAACGGACAAAGGAAGCTTCATTGACTTTTGCAAAGGAATCGACGATTCATCGCGGTTATCTCATTCGAACGACAAACACGCACGCATCCTCAAAATATCTTATTTCTAAATGAACTTTCTCGCGGGTATTTTAACCACTAAAATTATTCTCACCCTCTCAGAATATAGAATTGTTTTGAGTTTTTACTCGAATAAGTATTCGAAGCGGTGAACAACGATTCGTTACGAATCAAAAGTATAATTCATCATTCGAAATTTCATGAAAAAAATATTCGTAGCCTCTTTAAAATCCTCAAAACAATCATTAAATTCGACAATTTCCTGACGAATAATACAGATTCTTCAAATTTTAAACACCTTTTCATTCGATTGGCAACGATTTATTAATCGTTCGAAATAATATAATAACGTCATGATAATGAGAGATATAATTGTACGGCAAGAAGCTTATGAAAATTCGAAAAATTTGACCTTTGGTAAAATCGGTAAGAAGCGTTGTTATTATTATGTAAATTCGTAAACAGCGTCGTTTTAATGTCAGCTTAATTCGGACGACTCTCGCGCTTTTTAATTTTCCTCGACAACGACGACCTCGTAGTGACAAAGAGCGGAAGAGAGAGAGAGAGAGAGAAAAAAAGAAACATTTAAAGTGATCGCGATTGATTCGCGGGATTATTCGTATATAGCAGCAGCAGCAGCAGCAGCAGCACCCTATTCGCATCGCGAGCCACTTGAAGCGCGAGTCGTTGGAGTCAACCAAGTCGATGCAAATGGATATGCGAGTTTGTTTGCACGCGTGCTTTGTCGTGTGTCTAATGATGTGCAATTATGTTTGTAGGGCGAGCGACAAAAAACAAGCAGCGACAAAAAAAAAGGAAAATTTTCCACGTTATCTCCCTCTCTCTCTCTCTCGCGTTTCTTTCCTGTATTCGCGTTTGGTACTTGGTAAGTATGTGGTTCACAATTAGGGGCATGAATTCGTGTTGGAGTTTAAAGTGATGTCCCTGAGTTTAGTTCGATCAGGTCTCTCCCCCCGCTTCGGCCGAGCTCGTGTCCGAAGCTCGCTCGACAATATAGTGACATCGCCGAATTTATATATTCGAGTCTCGCGCGCGTCGCCATCGTTATTTTATTCTTTTTCTGATACTTCCGTCATTTATAACTCGGGCGACCAGATTTATTCGTATACACGGGAGACGCGTATTCGGACAAATGATATTTTTCGTTTTCACCGTTTGCTCGTGTTCAAACTGTTCAGTTTTTTTATTTTCATCGGTCCCGATATTATCAAATTTTTTTTTTTTGCAATCAACGCGACCGGTGCCAAGCGAAAAGAATAATGTCATAAATTTTTAAACGTGAAAAAAAAAAAGGTTCGTCGTTATTATTAATAGAATTGTGTTCAAACGCGGTGAGACGATTCGTTAGAAATTTTATTCGTCCCGCATATTCGTTCAAACTATAATTCGTATTTTATAGAAAAATTGGTCTCAAACTGAAAACAGCAGTCATTTCGTGCAGCTTCGATCAGGCAAATATTTTAGAGCGCAGCACAACTATGCGATGTGTTTTTCTTTTTTTTGTACAATTTTTCGTAAGTATTATGCGTAAGGCGAGAGTTTAATGAGATTCGTGATGATTATGATTGGACAGGTGATCTCGTTGCCCAAATCTATATTTACAAGCTTCTTGGACAGTTATAAAAATAAACTGTGCCAGCTGCGTATACTCGTAGCCTGTATACAACGATTAAGGGGTATGCCCCTTGGCGGCTTACCGGCTGAATTTGAAAAACAACCGCGCTTCTTCCGTATTTCAACGATTTTCTTCCTCTTTTTTTTTTCTCGCACCTCGTATAAATAATTTTAAAAATGTACTTTCAATTTTTTCGTCTCGCGGCGGCGTTTACGGCGCAAAAAGTGTGTCAATAATCTTCTTCCGCCTCGTTATTTTTTTTCCTTAATTGGAATGTTTTTGTGCACGGTACAGAGTTGTGAACAAGAAGAAAAAAAAACATGTAAAAACGTGCACTCGAATAACAAATCATTTTCTGGCTGTAAAAAAAAATAATTGTGTCTCGAGAATTCGCACTGCACGCACGCTCGTACGCGAGTGTTGCAAAAATAATGGAGCTCGAGCTCGAACGTTTTTAGTCATAAATATTACATTATTTCAATGGAAAAAAAAAAAAAAAATTAAAAAAAGATGAAGTTCAAAAAAAGGCAGCGTGGATCGAAAAATATATATTTTCATATAAAGCTCTATAATTGTGAATTTTTACGACGATTCTTGATATTCATAGGCGTCGTTAAGCCTGTTGACGTACGAAATGAAAAATAAAGTTAAAAAAAAAAAAAAAAAAACCGAAACCATTTCTCAGTTCTAACAACGTGCAATTGGGGAGGGGGGATACGAATGTTGAAAAAAGGAACTATTATCGAACGACAGAGATCGAGCTCGTTTGTTCTATTTCCCTCAATCGTTCGTCAGCATCGAAGAGTGATTTTTCCACGAACAAAAAAAAAAACCAGCTCTATGGAATTGATTGCATAAAAATAGTTTCCCGAAGGAATGTGCGAGACGGAAACTATTTTATTTTGGTCCATTTAGTTGCGCGTTGGCATGAGATAGTCGTGCAAGATTCAGCTATCGCTGTGCGTGATGTTATAAAAGCATCAAGCTTTTTCAGGAGGAACTTTGGAGTGCGGTAAGGTACAGGAGCGAATAAAAGTTTCGAGGGCTTTTAGTAGAAAAAACGATTCGGAGAGTACTCAATGCGAGACAATTATTTCTGTGACGATAACGCTCAGCGGAGGCGATAACACAACACGATACTAATGATAATGACGTTCGATCTGAGGCACGCTGTTGCCAACAGCGAGAAGCTTTTAAGCGGGCCAATCGAATACGAGGACCGGGATATCCGAACGAAAACTTGCCTGCGAGTCTCGCGGTCAGCTCTGTGGCCACCGAACTATCAAATTTACGATGGAAGTTTAACGACTGTGGAAGATACATTCGGTTTATTCGATCCCGGCAGTATCGTTTTTAAAATGTTCAATTGTATCCCGAAAACCAACGAAAAAAGATCTTTCGCTGCGGAGCGAGGATCCTCGAAACCTGATCAATGGGGGGGGGGGGACTGGGGTATCGGTGAGATTGGCACTGGGATAAATGTCTGCTTATCAGAAAACCGAACTCGAATGAAGAGAAATAAAAAAAAAGAAAATAGAAATGTAGAGAAGCCACAGGGAAGCAAGCAGCAGGGTGTCAAATTTCGATCATTATTTTCGACTGGATTTTGGCAAAGTTTGCTAAATTTTAAGTAGAGTTTGAGTGATTATTGTCACCGAGTAAGCTATTATCGTCCAACGTTGAATATATTATTAGAATACTCTTGAACTGAATTCTCTTCCGCAATTTTCTATTGCAGTGTTAATGCCTGAATTTATTTTCGGAGCACGCGCGCGCGCGGCTATTATACAAGCTGCCCTACGACACACCGCACCGACGATAATCCGGTTGACAGAAGTTCAGGATCGGATAAGTGGTTTGTTTTTAGTTTCCCGTTGTTTTTTTTTTTTTTTTTTTTTTTCGTTATCGACCAAATGAGCGATAAAAAGAACTGAAAACAATCTTTTTCTCAAATGCCTTGATTCGAAGAATCATCAAATTTTGTTTTATGTACGAACACGCGCGCAAAATTATTTTTTTGTTTTCGACATAGTTTTCAAATTCTAAAACTCCAAGTAAAACACGTTTCGGAAAAGCGAAAGAATGAGCAGTGGCGCAAAAGGTCAAATACAAAAAAAAAAAAAAAAACTAAAAATATCGAATGACATTGACGCGCGTAAATATGCGAAAAACGTAGGAAAGAAAAGTTTTGATTTTGGGCTGCATGCAGTAAACAAAACTCAATTCCAACATGAATAATCGATCCGAAACTTTTGAGGAAAGATTTTAGCGTCCGGATCTGTTTACGTGAAAAAAATCTAATTGATGATTAAATTTGAGCACGTACACGGTCGTGTGCGATGAAGTAATCGTGGCAACGGCGCATTTACATTCCGTTAAAAGTCTACAGCGTCGCGTCCGTCGTTAGTAAGTTTCCTATAGAAATACGTGCGTGGATATTTCTTACGAATAATCATTTTTTCATTAAGAGTCGTTGCGGAGGGTACTCGCGAGAGGCGAGAACGATGTGAGAGGCGAGAAATTAGTGGGTGATGATCTAACTATTTGAACCAAGTATTTCGAAGGGCAAATGTCTCGGCGAAGCGAGCGATGAATCAACGAAAAAAAAGTGTGGCAATAGGCTGAGGATCAATCGAGTCTCCGAGGTTAACGTTAAAAATTTGGGAGAGATTTCTTCAAAGAAACGAAACGAAAAAATAATCAAAACCGCCGATTCCGAAAATCATCATTGAAAAAAGTTGACATTGATTCTTTTTTTTTTTTCTTCTTTTTCTCATCTATTATTTATGACCCCGTGCGACGAGCTCGGATTTCTCGTCAAGCGTGACCGGCGAAGGTTGACGGTTTATAAAGTTTTTTTTTATTCGTGAATAAATAATGTTTGGAAATATTGATCAAAGACCTCAGCGCGCATGCTAACGAGGCGGTGGCGGTGGCTCACGGTAAATAATATTTAGCAAGAATGATTCTCGAAAGATAGAAAATGGATTTAAAATCCGGCAAGTTTGAAGAATTTAGCGGCGAGAAACAGCAGCAAAAATGATCAACGAATTGTGTAGACGATAAGAGCTTCCTCGTACCGTTAGAATAACCACAAAAACGATTTTAATAAATTTGTGCAACGGAGCAGTTTCCGCTTATAAAAAAGAAAAAGAAAAAAAAAAAAAACAAAGCATATTAAAATGAAAAATGTGACTCGAATCAATGCGGTATTTTTTCTCTCATTGTTTTGAGTAATTAATGTTGAAATAGCTGTGCCGAGATAAACGCCTTAATCGCTTTAAAACTGCTCTCGTAATACTTGTTTCGTAGAAGATATATCACAGATGTGATTTCAGCTCGAACGGAGATTGATGTAAAAAGAATAATATTTATGTTTCTACGGTACACGAGGAACTATTATATAACGAAATATATTGGAATAAACGAATTTTGTAAATTAACGAAATTTTGACGTATTCGAGCGAGCTAAGAAATTGATTTCGAATCACAAGTCTCTCTCTCTCTCTATACTGGCAAACGTTAAAACGTTCTTTTCCCAGTGGAATATCGTGCTGTGTCAACTCTCGATCGTAACGTGTTACGGTGCAAGGCTACTACTGCACGATAACACCGAGATTTCGATCTCGTCAGGCACGCGCTCCTAATCGCTTTACACCTAATACCGAAAGTGAGTAAACGAGCGGCGGTACAAAAGAGTGATTATGCGACATGATTCCTTGGAGTGCGTTGGCAAATATAAACTCCAACGTATCTCGTCCTCGTTCATGAAAAACAAACGTTTTCCGATATCGAGATAAGGAACACATAAACACGAGGAGAATAGATCTCTAAAAAAAGGTGCACCTGTTACAAATTTCTGACGCAATTGAAACAAAGAAAATCGTCTGAATATCTCAAGAATTTTTCCTCATTTTGTGAGTGAAATTCAATTTTTTCCATCATTTTGGCACAAAATTGTCCAAACGTAGAACCATTTTTTTTTTTTTTCATCAACTTCGTACTTAAGAATCTCCTCGGTCAAGCTGTCGATGTAAAAACTCTATTCCGATCATCAGACTTGGATCCCTTCAAATTTCAATGATTGAAAACGCTGTTATTTACTTATCGGAGATCAATTGATAGGGTCAAAATGGCTCCGCGATGCTTCCTCTTTCTCTCTCTCTCTCTCTTTTTCTTCGATTGTGCCCTTTCGGCATGAAATCTACGAGCGGTAAATATTTATCACACGAGTTCGGTATTTGCCTGGACAAAATATTGCCACGATTGCTTCTCCGTATACTTTTATCTTCAATGTCAACGGAACTAGAGGCGGAGAAGGGGGGGAGGGGGGGGAGGTATAGTGAATTCCGCGGGAACAAGCTCGCCAATCAATCTCATCGATCCTAGCTGACGTAACGAACTCGTTCTCTATATACGAGACGTCTCTGCAGGGTGTTCCCCCGTGCTGAAAGCCCGCAATGTAAACACAAGCTTTCGCACGAATTTCGAGTCGAAAAATCTAACATCGAAGTCGTTACGCTTCCTTCCGATGGATTATTATTATGACCGATTTATCACAGAACATTTCGACTCGTTATTTTCGTACGAAACTCGAATTTTCATTGCTGCCTACGGAACCTTGAACAGCCCGAATGATACACGGGCACACGCACACAACGATTTTCCTTAATGTTTTCTGTCACAAAGTAGGCTCTCTCTCTCTTTGCTAAGTAGAAACATTTTTCACGCTTGTGCGGATTGTTCCTTTTTTTTGTTCTTCCTAACTACGTATCTTTCTACGGACAAGTATTCCTAAAAGTATTCGATATCCGGTAAACTTTCGTTTAGTCTTGTACAGCAATTTTAATACCAAGTTTTGTGTCTACGTATTTCTATCTCTATATTACCGGAGCTTATATATATATATATATATATATTAAACTTTGATGATTTGTCTTTTTTTGTTTCTGACTCTCGTATCTTTTGTACGTATAGCGTGATTAAAAAGCTCGCTTTTTTTTTTTCAAGCCATTTTCTTATTTTTATATGTGAAAAAAGCGTTTATAGTAGTAATTTTGAAAAAAAATTTTGTGACAACGTTAGATTCCGTCATTGGTTTTGAAATTCTTATTAATGCAGTCTCACGGTTTGAGATCCCGTCCATTTTTGACAGTCGCGTACGTCGAGGATCAATTTACTTGTTTTTCCTTCGAATTTTAAAGCTCGCGACGTCGTACTTGAGAAATATAATATTTTGGAATATTGCAAAGGACAATTTGCTGCTTTGTACGAAGGATGGATACGAAAAAAAAAAAGTGTTTAATTTCAGATCAGCGTGTATCGCTGAACATACGTCCGACATCTGTTTCGTCTTTTTTTTTTTCTTACGGAGAGCCTCGTCACTCTAGAGCACACGTGTTTGTTGAGATTTTGTTTTTTTTTTTTTTTTCGACCTTTCAGATATTCATCCGGGATAACGTTACACGCGAGTGCTTCGATATTTCAAAGTCTCACGCTTTCGCGTTATTCTTTAGTATATACAGAACTCGACGTGTGCGTATCAATTGCTAAGAACCCGAACACTCGATTCGATAAAGGAAACGCGTTAGCCGCTGAGGCGGTTTAAAAATGAGAGAAAATTTTCAACAGAATCGTTCACGGAAATGAGAAATTTTGGCTCGTTCTATCGTAATATTATTTCGTTACAATTTTTAAATAAATGGAGAGAAAAAAAAAAAAGGATTAACGTTGTTTCGAACGTTGCAAATCGGTCAAAATATCTTCATTAAAATGGACTTATCGAACCTTCCGATTTTTTTTGTAATTTGTTCTCGAATTAAAGCCTCGATTCAGCCGAGTTTCCGGTAACGAATTGAAAAGAAAAGATTTTCATATTTGACGGAATGAGCGTGTTTGAAAGGTTCGAGCCGAAGAAAATGAATATTTCGTCGAAAGCTACAGATCGTTAGCAATTGATAGTAATACGAATATATATATAAACACCTAGATCGAGTGTTTTAATCTAAGATGCTGAATGAGTTGCTCCAACGGCTTCTACGAGCCAACTAGGCAGTATTTTAGCGCTAATTAACAAACGGTATCTCATCCCGATATCATCGTAACCGGCGCACACACATTCGTTATTCATTCGTTCGACATTCCTTAAATACAATATATACAGGATGAAGAAGAGTCATACGCGGACGCACACAAAAAGTGTTATGTACAGGTAGAGCGCGAAATTTGGGCAATAATCGCGATCCATTGTAAAATCGTCTAATATTTAACTTTAGCTTTGATCTCTTCGGCGACGCCGCCCCACCTCAGTTTGTAAACGCGTGATCTCCACTGTATGAGGGGATGTAATACAGCCTGAAGAAATAAGTAAGGTCTGGTAGTTTCGCTGAGTAGCCATCCGCAAACAAATTCTAATTTGTTGAACGGCAAAGGGCTGTTTTGTACGACGCACAAAAGTGTCCAGTCGAACATGAACCAGAGTAGTACATGAACGAGATAAAATACAAGAGAGTCCCAGTCGAACAGAACACCCGCAGCCCAGGAGGCGCAAGCCCCGAGAACGAAGCATTCGCTCAGCGGCTCGAATAGTATGGTCAAGGGAAGCATAGCGACTCTCAGTTTGGCCCATCTTTTGAGTCTGGCTTGAAAGGAATGCATGTCGCAGTGTCCGCTGTTCTGTAGAGCAGGCTGCGAACAAACTGTTATTTTCCAGCCTCTGTCCGTCAGGGATTTGGCGTAGAAAAAATCTTCGGCTAGATAAACCCCGAAGGTCTTGAGTCCTCCGACTTCTTCGAGGGGAGCTTTTCTCAGTAGCGCGGACATTCCCGTGTGACAGTTTATCCTTAGACAATCGGCGGCTAAATACATCCTCGATTGTACAGTACCAAAGTATATTTTTTCATAAGATGCGGCAAAGCCCTCTCTGTCGCAGGTGAAAGGTAATTGATGAACGAGAGCTACTTGCTCCGTCATACAATTCACCATGTCGAGCAAAGTGTCCTCTTTCATTTTAATACCGCTGTCGCTTATAAGTATTAGCTCGTGTTTAGCCGCCTCGTAAGCCGGATGCATATTGTTGATTTTTGGATTAACACCGACCCGAGAACCTCCGACGAACAAACGAGCCTCGACGAGAGGATATTTTTCCATTAATTTGTGAACGAGCATCAGGGCCGGATCGGATTCGTCCTCGACGCAAAATAATAACTCGTACATCGGATAATCCATGGTGAAGAAGGTCTCGAGATTGTTGAAAAGATTCGGATCGACACCCATCAGAGGCTTTATCACTGTTACACCGGGGAATGGTACCTCGTAACTGGGTACAGTTGTTGTTTTTCGATGAAGCTTCCAACGACTCGCCACGAGCGCCAGTACGTGTACGATCCACATACCGAGCCAAAATATCATGAAAAATATCGCAAACCCGTAGAGGGTGTACACCATGGAGCTCATGTTTCTTCGAACAATTAGATGGGAGAGGAATTCGTACGAACGAACGTTAAAAAATGAGAAACAAAAAGAATAAGGGAAAATGGAATTCGAGGGTCGAAGCGCTTGAAGCTTTTTTCAGGCACTAGGCGCGCGTGATTCCCGCGCGTTGAATTTTGATCGCGAAACACGCGACGGTGCTGCCACCGGAGGAACAAGCCTACGCAACGCCTGCTGCTTCGCTACACCGAAGCCGGTCCAGCACGCCGGAACGCGCGAAAAAAAAAAAAAACTGACACTTTTCTCTTCTTTTTCTTCGCGGTGGATGACGTAGTCGTCCGAACCCGGGAAAAACCGGGTTGTAAATGAGTGTCCGCCCGTCTCGGACGAGACACTGTTTTATTTTTTATTTGAACCTCGTTGTTTCGGGACCCTTGAACCGGCTTGAACGAAATTCTTTTATTTCCATTGCGAATGTTACTTTTTTTATCGTCACGTCGCTCTCTTTCTTTCGTCTCGTCGTCCTCCTCCTCCTCGTTTTTTCTTCTTTCGTTCGACAATGAAAAATACGAATACCGGATAAAAGTCGAAGCAGCTTTTTCCTAGTTTTATTCAACAGTATCAACGAATAATCACACGTACAGCGAACTTTCGTTTCGTCGTCTATCTCATGAACGCTCTGACACCGCGTCTTCTGCCTCCTCCTCGACGTCACCAGCAGCCGACACATTCACGCGGTTTATTAAAAACTCTTAACTCTTTATTTCAAACGCGAAATTACGACACACTCCTTCTTACTCCTCAAATTCACTTTGCTTTTCTCCCAACTTTTCGATATTCACTACACTCGCGGTACCTACTCGTATACGAGCGAGAACGACGCACTATCGACCACCTTTTTTCGACGTAATACGCGTAACACTATTTCGAATTATGCCTGAGCTCGTCGTTCCTGTCATATCCAGCACCAACTGTCGTTATTCGACACACCTCATCAATTTCTGTACGTTCCACTTTTTTTTAACACATACTTTTCATTCACCAAAAAACATCGGAGAAAAATTATTCAAATGATAGGAAAACTTAACTTTTCGCTGGTACTCTCTTCACCACTCTATTATTATCCTTGACATTATTATTATTATTATGATTATTATTATTATCGAGAATCGAGAGAGCCAGAGGATCGAGCATAGCCGAAAATTGAAGATTTTTTTTCAACCAGCTCCGTTAGACCCAAAAACAATTATCACAGAAACATTGTTCCCTCGTTATTGGAATTTGTCCTGTATACGATTCTTTATTCGACCACTTTTTTGTTCTTTCTTTTCTTTACAGTGATAGGATAAGCAAAGAAAGAAACACTTAAGGATTAGAGAAGCGAGGAGAAAATTCGTGAGCGATGACTCGCGCGGTCAACGAGTTTCGAAAACACCGATCACCCGTTGACAACGACATTACACACACGCACCAATCACCCGCCCAATAATTGCGTAGAAAAAACGCGTCAAACTCGGGGAAAAATAATATTCGAGAATCAATTGATACGATATTTTTATTATACCACTGGTTTTATCCGCTCCCCCTTGCCACTCGACACTACGCCCAAGCAGGATAATTCTTCTCCCTCTCTTTCGGAAGAGAAAGGCTGCTGCGATATCGTCTCTGTTCCCGTCTGTTGACTCCTCGCCCTACCTGAAGGTACCACGCCACACGAAACTCTTCCGTTCTAAACTCGCGCGTGTTAACGTATATCCTCTCTCTCTCTCTTTTTCCTCAGATATTGAGCCAACGAATTCACGACTCATCCAATAAATTGAAAAAACTCGTAACAAACACTTTCGCTTCTGGTTTTACGCGTATCGTTCATTTTTCAAGAGAGTATTCGAGCAACAAAACTCTTGTTAGAAGAGAAAAAAAAGCCCCGTTTGTTTAATTCGGCACAATTCAAGTCGTTGATATATTTTTCCTCGTTAACAAGAATCGTACGTATACAAGGGTAGTTCACTTTTTTCACTCGTTAATCGGCATTTCTTTTCTACGTAGGATGCAGCTTCGCTCTATTCGTTCCGTTTTTTGCCTCACTTCAACTTTTAATTTTATAATTCTTTTATTCGTTTTTCACTCACGAATTATTACACAGGAATCATGATCTCGTTCTCTCTCTCGCTCTCTTTCAGGACGCTCATAAACTAGACATCCGTGAGACTGCGGTTTTTATTTTTGCGTGTTCTTTTGTTTCTCACACGTTTTTTACAGGCTTTTGTGCTCGTAGAGACAAAACTCGAGTATCATCCGTCTTGAGTCTCTCGGGAATTTGAGATCCGCGGAAAGCGCATAGCTCGATAGCGTCCACGGGACACAACTGAACTGACGCATGTGACAACCGGTAAATGAGTGTGTGGGGTGCAGGCAGGCAGGCAGGCAGAGGGAGAGACTCGACGAAAATATCGAACGCGGCTGCTACTGCTGGCGCTGGCTCTCTACTCGCTCGCTTCAGTTCAGTCGCTTCGATTCGACGCTGCCTCTTTCACTCACTGACTTCGTGCTGGGTGTGTGTGTGTGTGTGTGTGTGTGTGTGCGTAATTCACCGACGTGTCGTTCTGTCGCGTGTTTTCCCTTTCGGAACGAAGTAGCGAAGCACAGAACGCGCTAGAGACGCGCGCGCGACTACATCGAAGCAAAGAGCTCCACGGCCACGGCAATACTACCTTAGCGGAGTCAATCCCTCCGCCTCACTTCGACCAAACTCTCTATATCCCCGGCAAACTTCTACCAGTTAATTTTCCACCGAGCCTACTTATACAAATTTTATGCTACGACGTCAAAAATTATATCGAGAGTGAGACGAAATATTTTTTTTTTTTTTTTTTTTTTTTTTCCAGTTATAACACGAGTAAGCGGAATCCTCGCTGCCGGAAACTTGGGTGTAGAAGAAACGTAGGTATCAAGAACTGTAAACTTTAACGATATCTTTTCTACTTGTTTTCAACATTCAAAAAGCCAGTTAGTTTTTCGCCTGCGGCGAAAAGTATAGACCAATAATTCGTGTACGTACCCACACGCACGCACACACATATATAAACTCTGTTGATCAGATACATGACGAAGAAGACTTGGCTGAATCGAAAATGAGAATAAACATTAGAATTGAACGAAGAACAGTGTGCAAGTTTGCCATTGGCGAATATAGTTTCGTTGCGAGATATTGAATAAATTTTTGGAGAAAAGCAGAAATCTCTTTCGCGATTGACGGCGGTATACGCGCTAATTTTGATAGTTTCGTTCCAGTTAAGCAATGAAGCACATTTAAAAGGAGTTGAGTCTGGAAATGGCATTTTAAGCATCGATTCTTGTCTAATTTGCAATTTTTCAGGAGTCATATGAATAGTGTTTTAATGAGATTTTAACTGCGGAGTGTTTGGGCTTAAACACTCTGTAAAACGCAACTTTCTCCGTGCTCTAGAGTTTGCGTATTCTAGTATAGCAGCTATACGCACGCGCGTGAAATGCTCTTTTCTGCAGCGCGCATGATCGTGGAGTTGGACGAGAGAAAAAACGAATACGCGAAATTCAAACGATTGTTTTAGCACGTGAAAAACACGTTAATACGAATGAAAGTTTTTGAAAATTCAACGATTAGGATTTTCGTTCCAATCATTTTCATTCCTTTCAAAATTATTCTAGTTCTGTGCTTCGAAATTATACAAGTGCCTAGAATAAGACGAGAATTTTCGAGATTATTCCACAGCCTTGTGAAAGAGGAAATGTGTTTATAGACAGATTCGAGATTATTCGAGGATACATCCTGTAAATTGAAAAATTTGTGCCACTTTTTTTTGTACAGATATAGGTGAGTTTTGGAAAAAGTTTGGAAACCATGGCGTTCGATTATTTTTAGTAATCGACAATGTGACATAATCACGGGAGATTTGGCTAAATTTTTCTTTAATCGGCAACTTTAATCAAGTAACTGAAGTGTGTACGCCCTGACGGAACTAATCCATGAAATGTGCCTTGCCAAAATTGGATTGTCCGAGAGGCAATCGATTTCAATTTGAAAGTTACTGGTTGAAACAAAAAAAAAATATTTGTAAACTTAAGAAAATGGCTTGCGCAGATCGACGTTTATAAAGTAACGAGGGTCAATTAAAAAGCTGGGTGTATTCATTAGCCCTGAACAAATTAATTGACCTTGGCAGACGTGCCCTCTATGATTAGGGCAATTAATGAAGAGGGGACGAAAAATAATACCGTATATACGCAATTTAGTAATTCGTGAGTAACATGCAAATTCAATGATGCTCACTTAAAAATTTTTCATGTCATATTTCTGGCAGTTGATAAATAAAAATGATTTTTTGATAAGCCATCTAGGTCGACAAATGAAAATCTCGACTTGGAGTGATCCGGTAACAATCAAGTTTGGAGTGATTTTGTATAAATTTTTATCTACCGGGCGCTTAATTTTATGAATGTTATTCGATAGAATTCCAGGCACGAAATTTCTTGAACGACGGATGTTTGTTTGCATGCCGTCGAATAAGAGACTGACTTTTTGTTCTCTTTTTTCCCTAAATTTGTTATTTTTATTGAAATCGAACTTCGATTACTTCAAACAAGTGTTGTAAATGTTTCTTTCTTTTTTTTTTCAGTTTCACGAGCTGAGCTACGTCGTACGAGCGAGTACACCAAAAAAAAATTGAAGCAATAAGAATTAAAGTCTTGAATTTTATTATTTAGACGTTATCTCTAAAAACTTGATACTATTTTATATACATATTTTTTTTTTAAATTAATTAGAAGTTAATTAGAAGTAAGTATGATTCGATTTATTTGGCTCTTTATATGTGCTGTGGAGCTATCAATTTAAATGAATGTGCCGCGATAAGAATTATGAAAAAAATCAACGTTCGATGAATCTTTATTGTCCGGCCTGAAAAAACCATAATCGAACACTGTTGTCGCGATCGGTTAATTCATCCTCACAAAGTCTCTGACCCGAGCTCGTCGCTAATATTGGTAAACACTTGTGGATACTGACGCCATTTATACAATCCTTTGATAATGGGATTCTCGAGAAAGGACTTAACTCTTCCCCCTCTTTAAGCATATCCGTTTCTTGCCATATACCGACGAAGCCATCGGTTCCTCCTGTCGTGAATAAAAAAATAAAATCCATTGAAATTTTTTTTTTTTCCTTCAAGTATTTCCAGAGAAATTTGAAAACGGATACCTGAAACGATTCGCGTGCCATCGCTCGAAACTGCGAACATAATTTTCTGATTTGTGTTGGCGTGACGATTTTTCATCGAATATAACAATACACCAGGATTTCGTAAATCCCAACAGAGAAATTCGTTGCTACGGCGCACGGCCGAATACAATTTCGTTCCGCAGGGACTGAATTCGATCTGAGTGACCCCACTTTCCGTTTGGAACGAACACAACGGACCATCTTTGTACAAACCTAAATTCGATGTTATTTTTATCAAAACATTGTACGTGATAAGCTCCTGGGATAGTTGACGCAATCGATTATTCAGCGAATTTCGAAATTGAATATAAAATCTCGTTTACCAATGGATTTCGAGTATGTCCCAAATGCGATTAATCCCGGAACGATTGGATTTTCGCGTATACAGGAAACAAGACCCGTTACGTTTGGAAAATCTTTCTTCAACGAAATCGTTTCTTTTTGACGTCCCGGACGATTCGTATCGAAAGTTCTCAGTGCACCTTTGAAACCGCACCAGATTTCTTGACCGCTCTCAACGAATTGAATACTCATCGCAGCTTCCACTTCATCCACCCTGAATAAATGTGGCAGAAAATGTTCAAATTAAATCTTCTTGAAAAGTGCTATGACGGTTCGAAGTATAAATAACACTTTTTTTTTTTTCATGTTCTTCGCTTTACTAGACGACTCTAAAAAAATCTTCTGTCCATTTCCTACTCCAAAACATATCTGCCCTTGGATACTTTTGACACTATCTATTTTAGAGTACTAATTTTTTAAAATGATATTCGAGAGTAGAGGATTCATACTGCCGCTGCATCCGAATCGAAAAAATTTGACATAAGAGCTTACATAGAAGCGGACTCGTCGAAGAGTCGAGATGTCAAGATGCAACAATATGCGTTTGAGTAGTATTGTTTTGGAGTAGCGAAATGCTGAGTCCGGTTGAATTGCCAGATCAATGCGGTTGCAAAAATCTGGAAACAAGTCACTTGAAGAACTCAAAATAAAAAAAAAAGTAATAATAATGAAGACATACTGGTTGTACGGACGATAAGTAGCTCTGAGCTCTCCTGTAAAAGCATCCCAGAGATGAAGAGGGCTCTCTTTGCTGGTACTGAGGAAACAGCAAGTAGCCGGTTCCCACGAATTCATCAAAGGATACCAACAACTGTCGTAGACTAAACCACCCTCTCGCACCGATAAGGCGGCTTTCAAATTCTCCAATGGCAATCCGGTAGGCACTGTGCTATTATACATTTCTTTGGGAAGTTCGTATACTCGTATTCGAAAATCTTCCGCAGGAACAAGGAGGCATGTTCCATCGGGAGACCACTGGCAACCTTTTGTAAAATTTTCATTCGTTTCGGTAGGAATGTAATCTTCGATAGCGGAGCATAAAAGTTTTGGGGGAATGTTCCAATCATACCGAAATATTTGTGGCTGCGCTTCAGATGCGGAATGCTCTTCCAAAAACTCGGTTGCATTGTTTATTTTTACGTCATTACTCGCTATCCTCTCGATTGTTTCACTTTCTCTATTATTTGCTTGTAAAATGTCAGCTCTTGGAATTAGTGAGCTATTATCATTCGCACACATGTCCTCACTTTTTTCTATATGGGTTACCGATTCAACAGCGCTTGTTTCATGTTTATTTACGTCAGTTTCAGCGATCACAGAGTCAACGTTTAAAAGTTCGCTCGACGAATTCATTGGACAAGTGGCACACTCCATAATTTATTACGTTTTTCTAATACGGATGATTTTAAATTGAGTGGAAAAATACCTTATTCTTCTAAACAATCACTTTTTGTTCTTAACTTTTGCCATTATTTTTACCGGGAAATTTGTTGAGCTTTGAGGTTAGTTTGCATTCGTTTTGAATCACGTGCGTCTTTTATCGCGAATGTCCGTCGTCTTATTTTTTCTTCTTTTTGTTCTTCCCTGGCTAGCTCCCACAAAATAGAGACTGTGCCACAAACGAATGACCGTCCGTTCATGGAATAAATGTTGACCAGACCTCTGTGGGTTGTAAGTATCTACCACGGTCGTACAGGTCTGGAAACGACAGTAGCATTGCATAGGCAGCATGTGGGCCTCTTAATGTCCAAGCTTTTTTTTCTCACCGCTGCCACGGCATAGCGCTGTGATAGGGGGATGTTACAAGTTATATACAGGCCTAATTTAAACCGTAATGTTGTTCTCTCTTCATCACGTGTTCTCGATATTTATTTCGTCAAAAATTATATGGACGTGAACTTGGCCGCCCGACATGAACTTTTCAAAAGTTTTCTCATTTTAATCGTTTGTGTGTCGTTTGTAGAGTATTGTGAGAATAAAATAAACGCTTGTGAGATGAGTTTATCGCGAAAAAATTAAAAATAAAAATTAGCGTGAAGTTAGCCCGCCCATTCTACTTTTTTAAACCAAATGGGTCTAATTGAAAAAGCAAAAACAAAATTCGCACAAGTTTTTCCGAACCAGTCAGGGAAACTGGTGTGTACCATACGGGTCAACTAATTAGAAATGAATGAATTTTGAAGGTTTTGAAATGCTAGAAACGTTAAGACTGTTTCATAAATACGAAATTATATGGATGGTCTGTTGAACTGCTTTCAGATGTTACCACTGCTGGTCTATGCCTAAATTTTATTTTATGAAAAGATTATATAAGAATATTTTGGAATGTTAAAATGGAAAAATTCTACCGACCATAAAAAATACAGTATTCATTCGCCCTCATTTCATCAATCAATCCACGGTCAGTAAGAGAAAAAACGTTTTATCCTTTCAAAGATTAACGATTGAAATGGAAATCGAATTCTTTCAAAAATAATAGTTAAAATCAAAGAAAGCCCAACAGTTTGATGCTGAAAATTGCTATACACAAAAATGAAACCAATAAAAATGATGGAATTATGTACTCACTCGTCGATGTCTTGTTCCCCTCCTCAATAACGAACCTACCTTTGGCAGAACCGAAAAGTCCGCAATTCCGAAATAGTCCGCACAGTTAATATCCACTGCTTCCGTTGCAGGACACTCATTGCAGTTGATTAATTTCCACTCGATTTTTCCCAGATCCTGCATGATTTTGAATTCAGACGAGCAGCAGCAGCGTCGTTTTTCCAACGTTGAAAACGATAGTTCATCCTAATTCAAAATTCAAATCCACTGATTCACAATTCACAACACACATTTCATTTTTTATACTTTGGAGATAGTAATCGAATGACGAAGATGTCAAGATTTTTGTTTATTTTCGCGTCAACGAACCCTTGCACGAAATAAAAAAATTCATTCAATGTTTCTTTGTTCCGCTGACTCAAAAAATCTTTAATCCTTCAATAAATGATCTTTTAGCAATTGAATAAGGTTGACGACGAGTGACAGAAAGTGTAATGGCAACTTGTGCCATAGTTTCGTGGAAAATCGTGCGTGCTCACGTGGGTGCACGCGTGCACGGGCGCTTGCGTTCTATTGTACTATAGCAATTGCGATAGTAAAAACTATTCGCAATGCTGTACAATAGCTGCGGTTATACAAGCCTTGCGTGCATTGCGTTGCGTTGCACCGTTTGCAGCATCCGGGTTATATGCATGGACCTTGTCTGCGCGACTTCGATATGCGATACAGAAACTGTATCGCGTTCGGAAACAGCAAACTACAGAGTAGATTTATAGCTTTCGTTCCGTCATTCTTGCCGACAATCCCATGGCTTTACGGCCTGCGTGCATTTGGTGCTTTGCGTTGCGTTGCGCGACTCGCATGTATGGTTGCATCTTAGCTCCGCTTGCGAACACGCGTGCGTGCGAGCATACACACGATTTTCGAAACTGTAACACAGCCGTCACTAGACTGTCTGTCACTCAAAGCCCTTATTCACGATGTCATTAATCGTGATTCGCTCAAATATTCAAAATAATTCATCCTATAATTTAGCACGAAAAATAATATCGTGCGCAAGAGGCTTTCCTATCGACTTGTCGAATATCGCTTGCGAGAAGAAAACTCATTGACAAAAGAAAAAAAAAATTTTTAATTCATTACAATTGACAAACGAGCGAATTGTGTTTTACGACCCTAATATTCTTTTCATAGCGTTTTCGTGCATGGTTCGTTTTCGAGAAATCGCGAATATTTTTAAGCTCTTATTTTCGTGCATTTATTATTTTCAAAAAATCGCGCACATTTTCAAGCTCTAATTAACGGAAATTATTACATACGGCGATAAGAAATTATGTAAAAATTATAGATTTGGATGGTTTTAATAATAAAAAATTTCATCACGATTTTCCGTTTTTTTATTATCCATCGTTGTATTTTTATTTGTTTTAACGACAATTCCGACCGTTTAAAGTATTTTATATAAAGATTTTCGTCATTTATTCCGCACTTTGTTTTATCAATTTCGAACGTGTTTATCAACGAACGATAATGCGCGGTATTGCACTAGCCGACCGATGCTTATGCAACTCTCTCCGCGCGCTCGCGCTACTCGTCGCCCCGCCCCGCGTCCCGCGGGCGACTGAATGAATGCGAGTCCCTCGCTCGCTCCCTCGTTGCCCCGCGCATGATCCAGTTCTCGCTCCTGCCCCTTCCAGTCGCCCCGGCGTGAGCTCTCCCCACCATCCCCGCTACGGAACGGCTTAGCAGGCCAAGCGGCGCGAGAGCGCGTAAACGTAAACACAGAGTCGAGGCTCCACGAATATAAACAAACCAAATAACAAGCTAGGGACATTCATTCGCCAATATTTAGCGATCACATTTTTGTTTGTTACCGCGTATGAATATTCGTTCAGTAATATTTTATAACAATTCAACAACGTTTTATTCTCTCGTTTTCCCAACGCATAAAAATGCCGGTAGCAAAAAAAAAGACCGTCAATCGAATTTCATTCGGTTTTTTGAATCTAGGAAGATTCAAAAAACCGTAGGAAATAAAAAAATGTATTAAATCAAAGAATTATACAAGAAAAAATTTTTGAATCACATCTTGGGACCTAGAACTATCCAGGTTCATAAAGATCAGCATTCGAACGATACGTTGAAACAGTAAAACCGGATTAGTAAAAAAAATTAATTTCGATTAATGAAAAAGAAAATTCATAAAACTGGACGATCCGAAAAACTGGCAATCATACTGCGCACGCGTGGATCTCGACTATTTGTTTTCCTGTGTCCACTCCTTCTCTCCAGTCTCCCTGACTGCATGGTTCGGAAAAATTTATGCAAATTTTGTTTTTGCTTTTTCATGAAAATATACGTCCTACAAACATTTTCATTGTATTATTCGTATTTTACAAACGATTTCGCATTGATTTTCGTACAATTCGACTCATAAAATTTAAAAAACAGGCTAACTTCACGTTAATTTTTATTTTTTATTTTTTCGTGACAAACTCATTTCACAAACGTTTATTTTGTTCTCACAATACTCTAAAAACGACACACAAACGATTGAAATCAGAAAGCTTTCGAAAAATTCATGGCGGGGAGCCAAATTTACACCTCTAAAAATTATTCGTGTAACAATTTAAAAATCTTTAATAAATTGATTGCATTAAAATGACGAAATCCTGTGCGGTACCTCACTACAAAACAGGGTATAAATCGAATCAAGAAAAGAGCTCTGTTTTTCAAGTGCCAAAAAACCCAGAACGTTTTAAAAAGTGGCAGGCAGCAATTCCTTAAAAATTCCTTAAAAATTTTTTCCTTGAGAGCTTCCAGTTCTTCAACTATGACAACAAATTATTTTCTCTTTCAATCTAAATTGAAATTATTTTCCAAGGTTATCTATCAGTCTTGTGGTCCGTAAAAAAAACGTTATCACAAGGTTATCTATCAGTCTTGTGGTCCGTAAAAAAAACGTGGATACGCGGTTTTCTCGGAGACGCTTAATATTTTAAGGGAAAAAGAGCTACACGTTTATCGTCGGTAAAGTGTTATAACTCTCCCTTGTTTCAACATATCAAGTTTCTCCGAGAAACTGGTGTACCTGAATGTTATCGGTTATCTTTATCTCATCGATGCAACCGATGGACCGCCTCAAAGAATTATTACTGATTATGATTGCAATCTACAATTGAAAATATTGAAATTTATGCATTGAAAGCGAATGGAAAATATACCTGAGAAGCCAGAACGGAGAATCTTTGCCCAGATTAAGACGTATCCTTCTATCTGGCATAAACTCCTTGCACAATTCTTTGTTTCATCGACGAATTCGTCATACTTTTTCATCAGGTCTAGAAGGTCACTTCCAGCACACTGCTCTTTCAAGAGATTGTGAGTGTTTATAACATCTGTTTAAATTTATACGAATTGAATATCAGTTAGTTTTTCTTATAATCAACAAAGGCATGTGAGGTTATTCACCCGCACGAAGGAATGAATAATCATCGTGCAAAAATTGTAATCGTTTTAAAAATATGGGTAACTCAAACGAAATTTTCTGTCCGTAGTATTCGGTGATTGTCAATAATAAAAATGATGAATATACGTTACATCGTTTTTCAATGATCTTGATAAACAGTTATTTCAAGTACAATTTGTTTGTTGTTGATGACAAACTCATACATTGGAATGAAATATTCAATTTCATAAAATTTCTAACCTTAGGCTCGACGATTAACGAAATTAAATGTGATATACCCATCGATCAGCTTTTCTTTCATGGCTGTCTCCTGAACGCCATCTTTATCTTCTCCTTTCGCTTTCAAGCGTTCGACAGCAACTTCTTTTTCATCGTGAATGAGTAAATCTTGGAATAACGATTGAAGCTTTGAATCTGGCAAGTGCTATGATATAAATGATATAAAAAATTTCAACTAAATCGAGTGTTCGAAGACGTATGCAGATATAAAGGCTGATTCATGCTACACACCGTGTGTCACACGAACAACGCACGGCTCGTCCTTGACACGGTGTAACGTAAGTAAGCTTTAATAGAGAAACGTAAACACTTACTTGTTTTGCTGTTGCCCAAAGTATATTCAACCTCGAGGGGAGAGGCAGACACAGTGGTAGCGTGATCGGC
Organism: Campoplex capitator; assembly: GCA_037576405.1. Classification (NCBI taxonomy): domain Eukaryota; kingdom Metazoa; phylum Arthropoda; class Insecta; order Hymenoptera; family Ichneumonidae; genus Campoplex; species Campoplex capitator. The sequence continues at coordinate 908,736 of JARBWI010000485.1, read as the reverse complement.
TCGCATCCAATGAGTCCGGGTTCGATTCCCAACGCCATAAAAATTGCCACTGTGTGTTTTTTCTGAGCTCTCATCTTCGGCGCAAGCAATAAAAATTACTATTCGGTGGTTCGGAATCCACCTTAAAAATCGTAGGTCCAGTTCGACGCAAGGGACGCAAGCAAATAAAGGCCGTATGGTCAACACGCTGCAGAGCGTAGACCGGAGCCAGCCCCAATCAAACAAACAGCAACAAACATATTCAACCTTGCTGTTACAAACTGTTCGTCCAGCCCGCAAAACAAGATTGGAACATCGATTTCCATCCTACGACCCACTTTATTTCAGAATTTCCTGAAATTAATTAACAAAAAATCATTTATTTTGTGATTACAGTATGTGCGGAATGCTTTGAAAATTTGGCCATACTCACGATACTCAGTGCGTACTACACTGACGTTCTTCTTCTTCTTCTGTTTGGTGGGGCCTCGATTCTGCATTGCGCTAGCGCTGATTACCCATCCCTCGATCACAACGTCGACCTGGCGGCCACAAAGTGGGATAATTGAGCACCCGTGAAATGAACAACCACCCCCGCTGCCCTGCCGCAGACCTGTATGTAAGACCTTGGTCTCGATCAGTCGCATTTGTAATGTTATGCGTTATCGTTCGTTGATATATCATTGAAATTTATAAAACGGCGAGCACGGAATGCGACAAGCGAAAATTTCAACAGGGACTGTTCAAAAGAATAAAGTACTGAATTATCGAAATACATATATCATCCGCCACTCAAGGATCACGACGGTCTACAAATTCTTATATCTCGTTCGAACATTGCATGACGATTGACCATCACTTGATAACATTTTTAGAAAACTTGCTTTACAGCAATTTTAACATTTTCACAAGAAAATATATCTTGTGAAAATGTGCGCGCCACTTAGCGGATTAATTTAGAATAATAAAAAGTCCGAACCTTGTTTCTTTGAACTTGGTTTCTCAATTCAATATACTTAATATCACCCCAAAAACGCCGTCTTCGGATTTCGGATTTCTCCTTATACCAGTCTCTGGCACAGAACTGAAAGTATACAGGAAGGAGTTTTTTTCAGGTTGGACAATAAGGATCCACCGAACGTTGATTTTTTTCAAAATTCTCATCGCGGCACATTTATTTAAATTGATAACTCCACAGCACATATAATCAGATACATAGAATCATACATTTCATTATTTCTGGATTGGAAAAATAACGATATAAAGAAAAAAATTAATTAAAAAAAGTATGTATATAAAATAGTATTACGTTTATACAGATAACGTCTTAATAATAAAATTCAAGTCTTTTATTCTTATTGTTTTAATTTTTTTTTGGTGTACTCGCTCGTACGACGAACTCGTGGTGGAACTGAAAAAAAAAAGAAAGAAACATTTACAACACATCTTCAAAGTAATCCAAGTTCGATTTCAATAAAAATAGATGAGTTAGTTCAAAATTTTATCGACTGCTGTTTGCACTCCTTAAAAGATTAGCAACTTTTAGCAAGTCTGAAATTTCTTTGAATTTTGAAATTGTTTGAGATACTCACTAGGTATTGTGGCGGGTGAATCGAACGACATCAAATCGCCGTTGGTGTATGGGACGACCGATTGCCGCGAATCGTCAGCTAGTAAACTGATTTTTCGACTGCGACGCGAATGCGGAGTCACCGGGTGCACAGGTTTCGATGATTCTGCACAGGCCGTACACTCATCTGCTGTAAGATAAAAAAAAATGAAAAATTACTCAAAAATTTCCAAAACTTAACGACGATAAAGATTCCTAGAAGCATAGTACGGGAAATAATATTTCGCTTCTAAAAAAAAAACATGACAAATTGTTAATGAAATGAAAACAACGAACAAGTACCATTGAAACGAACGCTTTTTCTCGTGGATCTTCGCCTTTTAGCCAATTGGTCGTCGGTACATTCGGTTTGAATGATTTTGCTCAATATAGAAGAATTGATTTTCCGTTCAATCGTCTCGGGATTCTCGTTTTCTTTTGTGCTGGCATCGAGATCGAGATCGAGTTTCGACGATTTAGAAATTTTCGTAATTTTGTGATTGATTTTGCTCGGTGTGTTCATGGGTACAGTACGATTTCTCAATACTCTTGTTACCGATTGATCTTCCTCTGGTTGATTTTCTTGAATCGAAGAGTCAGCGACACTGCTCGTTCGCCTTCTCAATCTGGTGGATCTGCTGCTCGTTGACGAACGTGTCGAAGGAGTAGCTTTGATCACGCGAATCATTGGAATTTGCGGCTGTTCCGAAGGTGCAGCTTCGGTAATTCGATCAATCGGTATAGACGAGTGTACCGACGATGGAGATTCCGGCACATTGATAATCGGAAGTTCAGAATAGTTGGGTGTTGCAGCGACGACGTTGGCGGAACATTCAGCCGTTTCGGTATTTTCGATTTCATTGAAAGATTCGTTCTCGAAATCGAGACGTTTTTCAATGCGTCTAATGGTAACGTTTTTCATCGGAGAAGCCGGTGATTCGGATATTTCGTCGGAACTATCGTCGGAATTATAGCTATCGATACGAGCGAGGGCACGACCGAGATCGATGCTATTTTCCAAATATTCGTCAATCTCGTCGGCCTCGTTGGCTATAACATGATCGTTGAAATCTACTTTACGTGTGGATTTTGTAATGGTAGTATCGCTCGCCGACGAAGAGTCCTCAGACGACGATTTTTTCAGAATACTCTTTTGCGGTGTTTGATCCGAATTTACGTACGATATCGTGTCGTCCAAATGGATTTCAGGTGTTTTACACATTTTGCTTATTTTCATAACCGCCAGTGGACTATGAATGCTCTTATGGGCTTGAGACAATTGAAGTTTTTTGAGAAGCGACGCGGGTGTCCTGTTGGGTGTTGCTTTCAGGCTCGCACGTTTTCTTGCTTGAGGGTAAGTGCTGGGAGAATTTTGAATGCTGCGACGAGTTGATACTTTATCCGCAGGTGTTTCTTCGTTGTTTTCGGAAGACGCAGACGTTCCGTCGTTACTGTTAACGATAATCCCATCTACGACGATCCCTTCGGCTTGAGCCATCTTTTTCTTTTTTGCTAAAATCCACGAGCGAACGGAGCTCTTGGCATTCCCGGCGAATTTAGAGGCTACGACTTTTTTTTTAGTCCCCGTTGGTTTTCTCACAGCCGTTACAATTTCGTCTTCGATCCAGTTTTTCGAGCGGAGAATTTCGAGTTTTTGGAAACGAGAGTCACAGTCTTTAACTTCCATGTACATCATGTCCCAGAAGCCCTGAAGATCTCGACATTGTACGAGCATTTCACCCTTTCCGCTCTCGCAATCCAAAACCAGTCCTCTAAATCTCTCGAATTTCTTTTTCACCAAAAGATTCGTTTGTCCTACTGCCTGATTTATCAAATAGAGTGCGTCTTCCGTCACATCCGGTTTGCTCTTTATTTCCTCCCATTTGGCACACATACCGTTTAACCTGTCAACTTCACGTTGCAACAAAAATTTGAAATATTGAGCAGTTCTCTCTTCCTCTTCCACGGATATGTTGAGACTCTGCATTATCGTTTCTTTGGTAGGTACTTCGTCGGGTGTCGTTCGTCCCATTCCCATTTTTGAGCGTCGTTCCCGACGAGCGCTGTCTTTGCCTCGTGAGGTTGTTATGTAGGGAGAGAACAATGCGGGCGCCGGTGACCCCGCACGCGACGGACTTTCAACGTCGTTGCTTTCCATTTCTTCATTGGGATCGTCGGTATTAATTGCCACCAACTCCGACTCGGAATCACTATTTTTATACTCATTGTTACAATCGTTGTCTCCCTCTGACGAATCTTTTTCCACCAGGACATCGGGCGAATCGAAAGCCGTCTGACGAACCAAGCTGTTTTTCAGTTTCTGCTGGGACGATCCTCCGTGGAAACTGTGTCTCGTATTCGGCCAGGGTTTTTTCAGCTGAGCCGATACTTCCTCGGCAAGATTCTGCTTATCGGCGACTGAATCTCTGTTGAGGAATTTTCCAAACATCGGAACACCATCGATTCCAGCTGGGCCCTTGAACATATAGTTTTCTGGAGCGAACGAAGCGCCGAGATTTTTTTTTGCAGACGGAACTCGTTCCTTAGGAGTTTTGGTTGCGGCGATCCGCTTCCCTGGCGTCGGCGTCGCTGCATTTTTTTTTGCTTCCAAACGTTTTTGAGTCGCCCGGGTTATTCTTTTTGGAGGACTAGGCTGTGTCTTGATTCTTCTTGCTCCCCTCGTGTGACACGGTACCGGTTTTGCATTTGATTTTTCATTCTTCACCGGCGAATAAAAGTGGTGATGCACTATACCGACTTTGAAAGCGGGCTTTTTCTTTTTCTCTTCTAGTTTCTTTTTCAAAGCTTTTTCTAGCTGCCATTTACGAAGACGAGTTTCCGGATCCTGCTGTTTTTTTTCTGCCGAGTGAAAATATATTTATTTCAATAGCTTTTTAGCTGGGGAGAAAAGAAGGATATTTGCGATTCGCCACGGGATGAAAATGAACGAATTTGGAAAAATTTGAATAGAAAACTTACCCTGTTTTTCCGGACTGTCCGAAAGATCTCGGTATCGCGAATAACATTCCGCCCTTAAAACCTTCCGCCTTTCTTCGTGTTGTTCGGTACGTAGAATACGACCGAACTCCGGATCGTTACCGCCACCCGATTTTCGTTTATATTTACCTCGATAATCATTCATTTTACAATTCTGATTTTATTTTCGTGCGGCGATGCTTTTATTTTTTATTTTTTTTATTTATATCGGAGTTAAATTCAGAATTAACGACGTTAAAAAAAAGCGTATCACCGATACAAACACAGCGACGTTCATTGCAACCGTCGCAACGGAAAAAACACTTTGAAATGATGCACGACGGGTAATTTGAAGTTTCGAGACGCTTGAAACTTTTTGACGCCAGGAGCGCTGCTCGCTGTCGTCTTTGTCGCCGTTTGTATTCTGCTCTCGACATGTTTCAAGCGTAGCTCCTTTCGGAGCGAAGTATCCGAAAAATTTTCTTTGAGCATATTTGAAAACAGATTCGAGGAGAGCATGATTTCCAATTAATTTTGATATTACACTTAAATAACTGGAACAACAGACGAACCGCACTTTTATACTTAACGAAAAGTAGTGCGCCTTCGATTTACGACAAATTGCTTTTTCATTGCGTCGTTTACGGAAGAGTTTTAGTTCATTCGTCGAAGTTAAAATTACGATTGATTGAAAAATGTATTCATTTTAATTTTTATTTTCGCTACATCACTTGGTAAACAAATATTTCGAATTTTCTTATTGGAATCTGAAAATTTCTGTAATCTAGTTTGCGGTATCATGAAATATCCGCGAGATGTCGCAAGATGTACGGGTATAGAGTGGAGAAACGCCGGCAAACGCCGGTGAGTTCTCGCGCACAAGACGCGCACGCAATATAACCGGCCAACCGGCATAGACGAGCGGCGGCCAGTGCCTGAAATTTCGTGTTGCTGACAAAAACTGTGTGTGATCGAGTGCTTTTTTTCGACGTGTTTTTTTGTCTACGATAAATCCTGTTCCGTGAGGTGAGTTTAGAAATATTTTGTACGATTTTCGACATTTTTATCTTTCGACTATTCAACGTTGATAATGAACCCATAATTACATCGAATGAACGAAAAGAATTGGTGAAATGGCGTGTGTCATTTCTGGCGAGACGCGCGCCGGTTCTCCTCACGACGTTCACCCGTGCGATACACACAAATTTGCACGTGTATTATATTCCGTCAAACGAGATGATTTTACCAAAAGTCTTTTTCTCGCATTTGTTCCTCGTCCGACAACATTTTTCAACGTTTATCCGTAACTACCTTGGGAAACGCTTTTTTTTTTTTCGGGAAAGCACGCACGAATATAGATATCGTGTAAAATCAAATATAATCGTGATATTGCACGATGTGCCGGGTTCGCGTCTCGTTCCCCGGGCAATTATCCCGCGATACACGGGAGAGTTACGGGAGAATAGGCGTGTCTAGCGACTCGAACATCATTTTTCTTCCTACAGCGAAAGGTTATAACCTACAAAAATATGTATTCACACATTCGTATCTTATATACATTGACAGCACTGTTCTTATAAATCTTCAGAAAAATTATGTGCGTTACAAAAGCTGTGAAATAAGCCTGATATTGACTCATACCAGCCGAGTATAATTGCCATTCAATATGTTATCGCTGAACGAGTTGAATACGTTTAATGCTCAAGAGATACTTTTTCCTCGGACATTGTGATCTCTCGATATGTTCGAGAATGCCGAAGTAGCGAAGAATTAATTTCGATTATCGATCTTTTTTTATTTCAACTCGGTGTATGTAATTTTTGCTGTCTTCTCGTATACTTCGGATTTCCGTGATTCGAACGTAAAACTGGTTCGATTTAAATTTTTTTTCTAAAATCACATTTATTCTCAATGGAAATGTTCCAACTTTTTATCAGTTCACTCAGACCCAATAATGTGCGCAAAAGCTCAATTCATTAACGTATAAGTTTCGAAATTTTTTTTTTCTGTTATTCCGTAATTGTTTAACCGAAAAAAATCATGGCTGTCATCGTACGAGAGCTTTTTTTCGGCACTGCGATATCCCGTATTCGCGAATACCTGAGTGTATAGCGTCGTTTTTCTTTTCGATCGCCTCGCACCTTCGAGTTAATAAATGACGGATAAAAAAGCACGCTCTAAGGGCAAAAGAGCGAGAGAGAGAGGAACAGTTTTTTTTTCCAACGTGATATCACCCGTTTTGGTCAGTTTCGGGCGTGTAGCGAGTGCCATGCGGAAAGGGAGGGGGGAAAGAATTCATGAGCGGGAGATGCATGACCGGAAAGTCGTGCTACGACGTTGATTTCGCGTAATTTGACGTTTGCGGTACACGTTCAGGGCTCTTTAAATAAATTTAAAAAAAACGTAGTGTTTACGCTCGTTTTCGGGCTTTCAACTGACTCCGGCTTGTCTTTTAGCTCGGATCAAGTATGACCTTGATGAGGCTCTTGATGAAATGTCCGTTTGACCTTGAAATAATAAATATTATTATTATTATTATTATTATCCTTCGAAACGGAGAAAATTCGAGAAAAAACCTGAAAATTATGAGTTTTTTTTTCTTCCGAGAATCGATCTCGAAATGTAAAAAAAAAAAAAGTTAAAAAAAATGTTTCTTCGAGTCGCGGCTTATTCTTGAAATTCGCTAATGGAAAATTTAAGAAAAACGGTTCACTACTTCCGGGTTGGTTGAATAACTCTTTGGTAGCTCAGTTCTGGGCTATCGAATAAAACTATTTCGAAGCGTGAAATTATGCATATATAAATATATGTATGCAATTGGTTTAAATCGACGAGGATGTCCGCTGCGAGGATGTCGTACGCGAGTACAAGCAAGAATTCGGTCCCGACTGTACGGATTTCGTATGCAAGACCGTGGACACTCCTATGTATATATATATACGATTCTGCGCACGGAACTTGGGAGTTCCGGTTCCTATTCAAACCTGTTCTCAGCGACTTACTCGCTTTTACTCGAGTCTATCGACTATATTCAACAGCTTCATCGCTCTCCATCTTTCAACAACGTAATTGTGCATTTATGTGTAAAGAATTTGATAAATTTTCATTTCAGCCCATTTCATCCTCTCTTCATCCGGCGGGTGTATATTCATTTATTTTTAGCAGCAATTTTAAACGCCAGAATTAAATCGCGGTCAATGGGGAGTTCGAGAAGTAATATTTTTTTTTTATTGAATGCACGGTTTTTGTCGTTATTTATACTGATTTTAAATGCCCACAAAATTTTATCTCGTTATCGTCACTGGCTCCGAACTTTCCAACCTTTTTATTGCTCGACGTTTCAATGAAGAAAAATTGCTGAGAGGACGTGAAAAAATTTTTTTTAAATTACTAAATCGGTCTTATTTTTACTTCGAACCCATTGAACAAACATTTTCGATCAAAACGTTCGATCGTTTACCGAGTAAAGTGTGTGCTCGAAAACTAACAAAAATCGTCGATCGATGAAAATTCTTTTAACGCATCGATCGACGAAGAAGTTGTCGAAACTGGATAGAATTTTTTTAATTCCATTTTGCCACAATATTTGTAGAAAAAAAAAAAATTGACGACTAAGAGGAGAAAGAATCTGATAAATAGAAAAGCATTTGAGTAAAATAGGCAAGATTAGGATAAAATGGTGCGTATTAGTTCGGTCGTTGGCGGGCATAAAAAAATTTTTTTTTCCATTTCACAAAGGTTAACACGCTTTTGGTGAAGCGTTCATTTATCATAGTCAGAATAATCTTGAACGAGACAGAAAATTGATGACTCTTTCATTTTTTTCTCTCATAAATAAAACTCCTCGACGATGAGATTCGATTTTATTCTTGTCCTTCTCTTGTTCTTCTCTTTTTTTCTCCTTGTCGAATCCGAGGCGAGTTTGGAGTCAGCTGTCCAGGTTTTTTGTGCCAAAATTTTCTTTCTCGATTTCGATCGCGCGATACCATTCGGTTTTACGAATCTTTCGATCGCGACCAATCTCGCGCATACATATTTCCCATTTGAAATTCATTCCAGGAGAAGCTCATTGCAATCGCTCACAATTAATGCTCGCAACCGAGCAATTATACCGATTCGAGTTATATATTTATCGCGATAGATCAATTTTTCTCGGTACATGACACGAGTCTGATAAATTCAACTCGAACGGTTCTTTATTTTTCGAATCGACGAGGAACAACGCGTAATTGCTTTATCAGACATTATTGATCGATGACTGTTGCGTTCTCGCGACTTCTCGCAATCTGTTGACGAATAACGCTAACGTTTTTATACGCGAATTTGTAGAGAACACGAAAATTCGGAGAATTCGAAGAAAAAAAAAAACGTTGGAGCATTTTTTTTAAATCATAAAAATATTTAATCGCGTCAACGGATTTTTCTTTCGGTACAAAGAAATTATGTTGCCTGAAGGAAAACAAAAATTTTTATTAAACAAAAATGGAAAAAAAAAAAAAAAAAATGTAGCGAATAGCCTAGCGAATAACCATACGCGTGCATAATTTAAATAGATATATTTCGATACACGGAGGCGCACGCATGCACAAACAAGATAGAGAGTACGGCCGGGAGCAGAGTCGTTCCCGCAACTGGCACCGAATCCAAAAGAAAAAAAAAAGAAAAAAAAAAAAGATTTGAAGTGAAAAACAACAAAAAAAAAACAAAACAAAAAAAGGAAATATTGGTTTGTCCAGTGGTGCTCATGGCAATAGTCCACGGGCTTTTAATGCTCCTCTCGTTCGTGTAATTACTGTAGCAAGATATCGGGGCGTTATTCTTCGATGCGTGAGAACCGTCCATTTAACGCGAGAGGAAGAACCAGTTCCTCTCTCTACGTGGCGGGACACGCGGAGGTTGCGGGCGTCTATCCTTTTTTTTCTTTCTTCCCTGCTTCTACTCCTCTCTCTCTCTCTCTTATTCTCTTCACCCAAGGTCCAGAGGCTAACCCGCGATCCTTCGCTTTTTTTACCCGTTTTTTTCTCTCTCTATTTCTCCCTCCTCCCTCTTTTTGTAGCTCTTCATCCTCGTCTCATTGTAAAGCAACTTCTTTATAAGATATATAAGCCGAAGCGTCTCTGAAATAAACGTGGCCACGCGAGAAGCCCCATAGAGCTGGATGGGTGTTCACTTCCCTGGCGTATCATAACGACAGGTGACTCTCTCCGCGCGCAGAGAATAAAAACAAGAAAATAAAAGTCACCACGATTTCGGGCGCCGATTAATTGAATTTTCATGAACAAAAAAAAACGTGAAAAAAGCCTGCTCGGGGGTGCCCTGGGGGACGCAAGAAACATTTGTTTTAAGGTTTTTTTTTGTCGTTCAACTTTGTACGTGAAAAAATATAGGTTTTTTGGTCTCTTATGTTCCGGGTATGAACAGCGACCCTTCGGAGAATCGATCCTTGAGAATTTCGTTCTGCCTCTCTCCTTAATCCTGCCGTTAGCAATAAACCGATTAATTCTCGTGTTTATATTCGAGTTGGAGGAACGATCGCGATCTGATTTTTCCCAAGAGACTAATGAAATGAAGCAATCGGTATTCGGAAAAGACTCGGAGAAAAGAAAAATACTATTCTCGTAGCAAGATTTCTATTCGGGGATGAGATGAACATGTACGTGAAACAAATTTTTCGGTTTCTTTTATTCAAACCGATAAATTATCATTTTCGACTGAATTTCTCGTTCAACATTCCGCCGATCGATCGTTCATCGTTCCGAAATAGAATTACAATCCGCGAGTATACCGTTCACGTGTCACAGAAGTGATTTTCCGCTACAACCGATCACAGTGGAGCAGCCTGTAACTCGGATCGGTTTGTCCTTATCGCTGCACCTATGCTCGTCGTCGTCGTCGTCGTCGAGTTGGCTGCACAATATCTTCTTTCGTTACAACAATGCGTTCCACGCTCGGGTTCGAACAAAACAAATTTATTGATATTTCGCGCCTCGAGACATTCTCTTCCATCTTTTTATTCCCGAGTTTCATCAACTAAACGTGCTTTTTCGATTTCACAACAAAACCGTATTCGATCAAATACTATTTTTTATTTTCATTCGATATTTTTTTTTTTTTTTCGTTCTACCATACAGAGCGTCGATATTGAATTATTCCAAATGATTTTCAATCGAAGCACACACACGCGTCACCGTGTCCCTCGATCAGGCACTATTATTCGTATTAAAATCATGAAGCATCGATCAGGGCCAAGTTTTTGTAGAAGAGTCTCATAAAATTTTACTTCTCTCTCCCTTCGTTGGGAAATACAATTGAGATTTTCTGTCGATTATGCCGGATTACACGAGTGGATAAATCGTTCGCTCGACACATTGCATTCACAAGTGCGTATTTGTGTGTTTTCGAAGATGAAGGATATATACAGTTAGTGGCGAGGTAAACCAAAGCTGCGCGCCTCTTTATTTGACCAAGGAAAAAAAAGAGAGAAAGGAGGAAGGGTGGGGAGCGATGGATGTTTTGCCAATGGTATAGGGGTTATGGGGGCAGCAAGACATTGGCTTATAAAATCATAACTAAAGAGACCTCCACGCCATTGCCCGGCAGCTGTTCACCATCCGTGCTCTACTATACGGCTTTTTCGTTCGCTATTTTTCTCTCTCTCTCTCTCTCTCTCTCTTTCCCGAGTTTCTTTTTCCTCGCTCACTCTTCTCTTTACGCATTTTTCTCTCCCTCCTTCCCTCTCGCTCCCTTCTTTTTTCTCCCCCGCATTCCAAACTCTCCCTTTCTCACTCTTTCCATATACGTGGACGTATCTCTTTCCCCTCATCTTCCTTCAACTCGGTGGCTTCGGGGGCTGCACGCGGACAAAATTTACGTCCCCGATGCGTCTTCATAAACCTTTTTTTCTTCTTTTTTTCTTCTTCGTATTATCTCGATGTAGTTAAGCAGCCCGTCACCATTTTACTATCCTCGCTTCACTCCGGTGCTCAACACTAATCGTTTCAAACTTCGTTGCCATGTGAAACGAGAGAAATCTTGAAATATATTTTTCTGCAGTAGTGAATTTGAGCATCGCGGAGTACTAATTAAATATATGATCAACATAGTGTTTTTTGATCACAAAACGCGCGTTCAATCTGACCAAGAACCGCTCAATTTAATTGCTGACAAAACTTCTATTGAATCAATAATTTTGGTTTTCTCAGTGTCTGAAATAGATGATTCTTCATAAATATTTGTACATATGTATAAAAAAATCTCTGCACCGGAAGTGGCGAACCGTTCGTATGCCGCAGACTCTCATCGGAGCTTAATCTCGTTCGATACGTCACCCCATCGACAATCGGGATATCGTCTTACTGTTTTCTTCTCGTTATAGCGACGTGTACGCCGCCTACACTCTCGCGTTGGGCTCTTTTACGACGAAAAAATCGTGATGAAACACCGATGCAGAGTCCGGCTGTATCCATGCAGGGAAGTCCTTATTTTTTTCTTTATCGTCGCGTCCTTATTTTGCTCCTCCCTTCTTTTCCATCTTCGGTCTTCTCTCGAACGTTCTTCTCTTTGTTTGTTTTCCCGCTGACGGATGGGATTCTTTATTATTTCCCCATAGATGTACGAGGATACACGAAAACTTTCACTTCCGGGCAACAAGAACGTTCTCTCGACGTTGATACCACGCGTCTTCGAGAGACTTGGGGTGGCGAAAATGTAACAATCATCGCTTCCGAAACGATGATCCTGTCCATGGAACTCGATCTTCTCGGACATCAGGCCCTCATTCGTTTTATTCCTCAACATATTTTTCTTTCTGTAAGATTCTGCATCGAACTCTGTCTCGCCAAATCAGTCGTTGAACCTCTCTTTGTGAGTGTGACGATGGACAAAGTCATTCCGCGCATGTCCAATTTAAAAGGTCGCCTTCGCAATGATCCAACGTCTTTCTCAATACGTTTGATGGCGGATGAAGGAAACCTGATTTTTATCACTTAATTCTTTCTTTATGGTTGATCTTTGTTCCAGTCGTGAACGGAAGCTTTCAACGACGTTGGTCACCGTTGAAACAAATTACCAGATTTCGTGTGTTACGAATGAGCCGGTCGGATTAAAGAGAAAGGTAATTTTAATGTGGTCTGAGAATTTTCATGAATTTTCGGAGATTCGTAGGACTTGAAATCTCGGAAAAGCAGTGGCTCGATAGAGTGATGAATTCTATCTGAACCTGCGTAAGTAGCATGAGGCAGTGACGAACGACATTTTTAGATTGTTTGCGGACAAATAGATTTTCTGTTATAATCCTCTAAAACGCAATCAGATCGGAGACTATAAGCTTTTATCGCGACCTTATAAGGCTCGTGAAAGTATTTGGAACTGTGGAACTGGGTTGAGACTCGTCAATTTTGAGAAGAATAAACAAAGAGCGATGCTCCCTCGGGTTTCCGAGCCCCGAGCCTTCCTTAGAGGAAAAAGATTGAAAGAAAAAAAAAACCAAGAGTTTATCGAACGTCTGTGAGATTTACGACTGTCAGAACCGGAACTGCGTAAATATTTGAGAGAGGATAAGAATAACAGTTTTGTTTAGATCTTTTGTGTGAAAAGAGCAGACAACAGGCACTAAAAAAAAGTTCTGCTTTTTCAAACGCTCTATATTTGCCTCGAAACTCGTCCTCTTCGTGTTCTTTTGTTCTCACTGTTAATTAGTAACTCATCAGCACGGAGGACTCTCAACGATGGTAACAGGCTTATTGACCCAACATTCGGTCTAAAACTTGAGCTCCACGGTATTAGGTGACGACGTTGCGGCTGGTAATTAATTTATAGACGTGACTATCCGACACTCGATTACATCAATTAACTTCATCGCCTATGCCGCTGTAAACTCAACCCGGACAGCCGGTATACAATGGCCTTTATACGCCGTGAATTAGCGACTCGCTTTATCCAGGAAATTCGTCTTGTCCTCTTCAGCTCTCTCTTTTTTTCGTATGTTCCCTGATTTCCCTATATGCCGCGCGTTCTTCCTAAAACATTCAAGGATGTACTTTAAGCTAGCAGAGCATTTTGAAAAAAGTAATCTTTTTTCATATCATGAATTAAGGGCTCTTTATGTGCTAATTATGGGCGGAATTAAAAAATTTTGGGCTACTTTAGGTTTTCCAAAAATTCGATTTTAAAAAAGCGCTGCCCACAAAAATCAAGCTAGCAGACAGTGGGGTGAAAAAAATATTATATAGCAAGTTTTATAGTCTAGGAATTACGGGCTTTTTACGTGCTACACAACTGTTTAAGTGAAATTGTTTTTAATCAATTATTTCCCCGAAAAAAATTAAAAAATTAGATTTTTCCGCCCACACCTCTCCATGTATCAGAGCACTGGGTTGAAAAAAAACTATTTGGTGACTCTGATAGCCCAGGAATCCGGGTTCTTTACGTGCTGTTCATCTGTTTGAGTCAAATTTCTTTTTTTTTTTTTTAAAAAGAAAAAAATTATTTTAATCGAAAATTTTTCAAAAAAAAAATAAAAATTTAGATTTTTCCGCCCACACCTCTCTAGCTAGCAGAACACTAGGTGGGAAAAAACTATACAGTAAATCTGATAGCCTAGGAGTTATGGGCTCTTTACGTGCTATTTGATCAGTTCAAATCAGACATTTTTTATTCAAAAATTCTTCCAAAATAATTGAAAATTCAGATTTTTCCGCCCACACCTCTGGAGCTAGCAGAGCACTAGGTGGGGAAAAAACTGTTTAGTGAATCTGATAGCCTAGGAATTACGGGCTCTTTACGTGCTATTAATGGGATCAATTCGAATTATTTTTAATCTATTAGTCTGCCGAAAAAATTTTGAACTTGGATTTTTCCGCCCACCCCTCACCACGTAGCAGAGTACTAGATGGAAAAACACTATACAGTAAATCTGATCGCAAAGGAATTACGGGCTCTTTACGTGCTGTCCATCTGTTCAACTCAAATTTATTTAAATTGAAAATTTTTCAGAAAAAAAATGAAAATTTAGATTTTTCCGCCCACGCCTCTCTAGCTAGCAGAGCATTGGGTGGAATATGAACCATTCAGTGAATCTGATAGCCCAGGAATTACGGGCTCTTTACGTGCTATTTATGGGATCAATTCGAATTTTTTTTAATCAAATATTTAGAATGCCCTGCCCACAAAAATCAAGCTAGCAGGCAGTGGGGTGAAAAAAAAATTATATAGCAAGTTTTATAGTCTAGGAATTACGGGCTTTTTACGTGCTACACAACTGTTTAAGTGAAATTGTTTTTAATCAATTATTTCCCCGAAAAAAATTGAAAAATTAGATTTTTCCGCCCACACCTCTCCATGTATCAGAGCACTGGGTTGAAAAAAAACTATTTGGTCACTCTGATAGCCCAGGAATTTCGGGCTCTTTACGTGCTGTTCATCTGTTTGAGTCAAATTTATTTTAATCGAAAATTTTTCAAAAAAAAATAAAAATTTAGACTTTTCCGCCCACACCTCTCTAGCTAGCAGAACACTAGGTGGGAAAAAACTATACAGTAAATCTGATAGCCTAGGAGTTATGGGCTCTTTACGTGCTATTTGATCAGTTCAAATCAGATATTTTTTATTCAAAAATTCTTCCAAAATAATTGAAAATTCAGATTTTTCCGCCCACACCTCTCCAGCTAGCAGAGCATTAGGCGAAAAAAAACTGTTTAGTGAATCTGATAGCCTAGGAATTACGGGCTCTTTACGTGCTATTAATGGGATCAATTCGAATTATTTTTAATCTATTAGTCTGCCGAAAAAATTTTGAACTTGGATTTTTCCGCCCACCCCTCACCACGTAGCAGAGTACTAGATGGAAAAACACTATACAGTAAATCTGATCGCAAAGGAATTACGGGCTCTTTACGTGCTGTCCATCTGTTCAACTCAAATTTATTTAAATTGAAAATTTTTCAGAAAAAAAATGAAAATTTAGATTTTTCCGCCCACGCCTCTCTAGCTAGCAGAGCATTGGGTGGAATATGAACCATTCAGTGAATCTGATAGCCCAGGAATTACGGGCTCTTTACGTGCTATTTATGGGATCAATTCGAATTTTTTTTAATCAAATATTTAGAATGCCCTGCCCACAAAAATCAAGCTAGCAGGCAGTGGGGTGGAAAAAAAATTATATAGCAAGTTTTATAGTCTAGGAATTACGGGCTTTTTACGTGCTACACAACTGTTTAAGTGAAATTGTTTTTAATCAATTATTTCCCCGAAAAAAATTGAAAAATTAGATTTTTCCGCCCACACCTCTCCATGTATCAGAGCACTGGGTTGAAAAAAAACTATTTGGTGACTCTGATAGCCCAGGAATCCGGGTTCTTTACGTGCTGTTCATCTGTTTGAGTCAAATTTATTTTAATCGAAAATTTAAAAAAAAAAAATAAAAATTTAGACTTTTCCGCCCACACCTCTCTAGCTAGCAGAACACTAGGTGGGAAAAAACTATACAGTAAATCTGATAGCCTAGGAGTTATGGGCTCTTTACGTGCTATTTGATCAGTTCAAATCAGATATTTTTTATTCAAAAATTCTTCCAAAATAATTGAAAATTCAGATTTTTCCGCCCACACCTCTCCAGCTAGCAGAGCATTAGGCGAAAAAAAACTGTTCGGTGAATCTGATAGCCTAGGAATTACGGGCTCTTTACGTGCTATTAATGGGATCAATTCGAATTATTTTTAATCTATTAGTCTGCCGAAAAAATTTTGAACTTGGATTTTTCCGCCCACGCCTCACCACGTAGCAGAGTACCCGATGGAAAAACACTATACAGTAAATCTGATCGCAAAGGAATTACGGGCTCTTTACGTGCTGTCCATCTGTTCTACTCAAATTTATTTAAATTGAAAATTTTTCAGAAAAAAAATGAAAATTTAGATTTTTCCGCCCACGCCTCTCTAGCTAGCAGAGCATTAGGTGGAATATGAACCGTTCAGTGAATCTGATAGCCCAGGAATTACGGGCTCTTTACGTGCTATTTATGGGATCAATTCGAATTTTTTTTAATCAAATATTTAGAATGCCCTGCCCACAAAAATCAAGCTAGCAGACAGTGGGGTGAAAAAAAAATTATATAGCAAATTTTATAGTCTAGGAATTACGGGCTTTTTACGTGCTACTCAACTGTTCAAGTAAAATTGTTTTTAATAAATTATTTCCCCGAAAAAAATTGAAAATTTAGATGTTTCCGCCCACACCTCTCCATGTAGCAGAGCACTGGGTTGAAAAAAAAAAACTATTTAGTGAATCTGATAGCCCAGGAATTTCGGGCTCTTTACGTGCTGTTCATCTGTTTGAGACAAATTTATTTTAATCAAAAATTCGTCAGAAAAAAATGTAAGTTCAGATTTTTCCGCGCACACCTCTCTAGCGAGCAGAGCATTGGGTGGAATAAGAACTATTCAGTGAATCTGATAGCCTAGGAATTACGGGTTTTTTACGTGCTTTTGATCAGTTCGAGTTGAATTTTTTTCAACCAATTATTTTCTCGAATAAAATTGTAAATATAGATTTTTCCACCCACGCCTCGCCACGTAGCAGAGCACTAGGTGGAAAAAAAACTATTCAGTGAATCTGATAGCCTAGTAATTACGGGCTCTTTACGTGCTATTAATCAGTTCAGTTCGAATTATTTTTAATCAATTATTTTCCCGAAAAAGTTGTGAACTTGTATTTTTCCGCCCACGCCTCCTCACATACCAGAGCACTAGGTTGAAAAAAAACTACTTAGTAAATCTGATAGCCTAGGAATTACGGGCTCTTTACGTGCTATTAATCAGTTCAGTTCGAATTATTTTTAATCAATTATTTTCCCGAAAAAAATTGTGAACTTGGATTTTTCCGCCCACGCCTCTCCAGGTAGCAGCGCACTAGGTGGAAAAAAAACTATTCAGTGAATCTGATAGCCTAGGAATATCGGGCTCTTTATGTGCTATTCATCTGTACAAGTCAAATTTGTTTTATTTAAAAATTCTTCAGAAATAAATTAAAATTTAGATTTCTCCGCTCACGCCTAGCTATAGTCAAAATTCAATAATCCTAACGAAAAAGAATTGAAAATTTAGAAATTCCCACTAATCTCTAAAACAAAAAACATCGGTATACTTTAGAATTATTTTTTGGCAAAATTATGGAATCAATCAAAATTCCGTGGACAGTCCTCGAATGCACTATTATTGAACTGAAAAAAAAAAATCTCTGGGATCAATAAAAAAATAGCGTCTGTACAGCTTTTCTCTGTTGACACTTTTTTTTACACGGCTGGACAGAAATCTCATTCAATTTTTAACCCAGAAAATTGAAAACTGAAGTTTTTTCGATTCTTTATAAGAATAACTATAAAAGTACGTAGGATTTTTTTCGATATATTGATTTTTGCCAAAATGGTGCCTATTTTTTCCTAAATGTACACCTTTTTTCAAAAAATAGGCACCATTTCGGCAGAAATCGATTAAACGAAAAAATCCCACGTACTTCTATACTTATTCTTATATATAGAATCGAAAAAACTTTGGTTTTTCATTCTGGGTTAAAAATTGAATGAGATTTGTGTCCAACCGTGGAAAAAAAGATGTCAACGGAGAAAAGCTGTGCAGATGCTATTATTTTTATTGATCCCAGAGATTTTTTTTCAGTTCAATAATAGTTCATTGAAGGGCTTTCCACGGAATTTTAACTGATTCCATGATTGGGCAAAAAAAATTGTAAAGATACTGTATAATTGTTTATCACCTAGCGTAATGCTTGCTTCGGACGGAAAGCGCTAAATTTTTGAATTTTTTCAGATAAATCACGGAGTAAAAAAATTTCATTCCAACACGCGAATAGCATGTAAAAATCCCGTTATTTCGAGGCTATCAGATTTATCGAACAATTGTTTTCGACCCTACAAAATTTTCAATTATTCAGGAAAAACTATTCATCAAAAAAAAAAATTTGACTGAAACACACGTGCAGGACATAAAAAACCCGTAATTTCTAGTACATCAAATTTACAAGATGATTTCTCTTCTTACCTAGTGCTCCGCTAGCTTGACAGGTGTGTTGACTACTCGCATGGTGTGCGAGGTGTGGGCGGACAAATCTAAATTCACAACTTTTTCGGGAGAATAATTGATTAAAAATAATTCGTCTTGAACTGATTAACAGCACGTAAAGAGCCCGTAATTCCTTTCCTATCAGATTTACTAAATGGTTTTTTTTTCAACTAAGAGCTCTGGTATGTGAGAAAGCGTGGGCGGAAAAATCCGAGTTCATAATTTTTTTCGGGAAAATAATTTATTAAAAATAATTCGAATTGATCCCATTATTAGCACGTAAAGAGCCCGAAATTCCTGGGCTTTCAGAGTCACCAAATAGTTTTTTTTCAACCCAGTGCTCTGATACATGGAGAGGTGTGGGCGGAAAAATCTAATTTTTCATTTTTTTTCGGGGAAATAATTGATTAAAAACAATTTCACTTAAACAGTTGTGTAGCACGTAAAAAGCCCGTAATTCCTAGACTATAAAACTTGCTATATAATTTTTTTTTCACCCCACTGCCTGCTAGCTTGATTTTTGTGGGCAGGGCATTCTAAATATTTGATTAAAAAAAATTCGAATTGATCCCATAAATAGCACGTAAAGAGCCCGTAATTCCTGGGCTATCAGATTCACTGAACGGTTCATATTCCACCTAATGCTCTGCTAGCTAGAGAGGCGTGGGCGGAAAAATCTAAATTTTCATTTTTTTTCTGAAAAATTTCCAATTAAAATAAATTTGAGTTGAACAGATGGACAGCACGTAAAGAGCCCGTAATTCCTTTGCGATCAGATTTACTGTATAGTGTTTTTCCATCTGGTACTCTGCTACGTGGTGAGGCGTGGGCGGAAAAATCCAAGTTCAAAATTTTTTCGGCAGACTAATAGATTAAAAATAATTCGAATTGATCCCATTAATAGCACGTAAAGAGCCCGTAATTCCTAGGCTATCAGATTCACCGAACAGTTTTTTTTCGCCTAATGCTCTGCTAGCTGGAGAGGTGTGGGCGGAAAAATCTAAATTTTCATTTTTTTCTGAAGAATTTTTGATTGAAACAAAATTGACTTGAATAGATGAATAGCACGTAAAGAGCCCGTTATTCCTGGGCTATCAGATTCACTAAACAGTTTTTTTCCCACCTAGTGCTCTGCTAGCTCCAGAGGTGTGGGCGGAAAAATCTTAATTTTCAATTATTTTGGAAGAATATTTGAATAAAAAATATCTGATTTGAACTGATCAAATAGCACGTAAAGAGCCCATAATTCCTAGGCTATCAGATTTACTGTATGGTTTTTTCCCTCCTAGTGTTCTGCTAACTGGAGAGGTGTGGGCGGAAAAATCTAAATTTACAATTTTATTCGGGAAAATAATTGATTGAAAAAAATTCAACTCGAACTGATTAAAAGCACGTAAAGAACCCGTAATTCCTAGGCTATCAGATTCACTGAACAGTTTTTATTCCACCCAATGCTCTGCTAGCTAGAGAGGTGTGAGCGGAAAAATCTAAATTTTTATTTTTTTTTTGAAAAATTTTCGATTAAAATAAATTTGACTCAAACAGATGAACAGCACGTAAAGAGCCCGAAATTCCTGGGCTATCAGAGTCACCAAATAGTTTTTTTTCAACCCAGTGCTCTGATACATGGAGAGGTGTGGGCGGAAAAATCTAATTTTTCAATTTTTTTCGGGGAAATAATTGATTAAAAACAATTTTACTTAAACAGTTGAGTAGCACGTAAAAAGCCCGTAATTTCTCAGCTTTCGGAATTTCGATATAACTTTTTCCCACCTACTGTCCTGCCAGCTCGAGAGGTATCAGCGGAGAGATCCAAAATTTTCGAGTTTTTTTTTTTAAATATGAATTCCACAAAATTCAAATTGCACACGTGGATAGCACGTAAAAAGCCCATAATTCTTGAGCAATCAAATTCGCGGTACAGTTGTTTTTTCACGAAGTTCTCTGCTAGCTTGATTTTTGTGGGCAGCGCTTTTTTAAAATCGAATTTTTGGAAAACCTAAAGTAGCCCAAAATTTTTCAATTCCGCCCATAATTAGCACATAAAGAGCCCTTAATTCATGATATGAAAAAAGATTACTTTTTTCAAAATGCTCTGCTAGCTTAAAGTACATCATTCAAGGACCCACTGAGCTTTTTGTTTCCTTTTTTTTGCTCGAAGCTCTTCGAACGTGTCGCGATAATTGGAGTACCTTAAGTCGTCCGCGATAACCCGGTCCAATACCTTTCAAAATGAACTCAAACCCATGAACAACGAACGCGTTTAGCGTTGTTAGGCCAGGCTCGAATCGAGGCTCAATTGATACAAATAAAATAACAAGCAGAGGCGAGCGAATGCGGAGACTTTTTCAATCGAATCTAAGAGGAAAAGTATTTTTACATTGGAAGTCAAGACAGTCTGCGAATCATGGGGCAATGAGTACTTCTTGGCTCTCGGTGACACGAGAGTCTCGACCTGACGTTGTATTTGTCTTTTAACGGATTTATCAGTAGAGTTGTCCGGGGTATCTGATTGTGTGACAAACTCGGCTAACGACTCCCGGCGAAGCGTAGATAAAGGAGGGCGACTCTTGTGCTAATACAATGCCACAATTATGAAGCGACATTTGCGCTTCTTTGTCGTCCGGTTAAATTTGATCAACCGGCCATCTCGGTCAGTCTGTCGAGTCTAAACTAGTGTCAAGATTAAAGCAGCTCTTCGTAGATCTGCGCCTCTGTAGCGCGGTGCGCAAAAAAAACCTTTATTCAAAAACATCATGGGCCCGTGTCTCTGTATCTTCGTTTACGGTATTTGTATACATAAGATCTCTGAGCTTGTGGCATCTCGAAGTATCGAACGTCACACCCTGGCTTTCCCATATCCTCGCGACGCGTCTGGCTTGGATCGAGTGAAACCTCAAAATAGTTCTCCCAGTCTCTCTATCTCTCTCTTCCCCCCCTGAATTATCTTTTGCTTTCTTCATTCTCTCTCCAGCGTTGCCTGCAACATAAGCAGTCAACGAACACTTGCTCGTGGTAGATACAGACGAAGGTTAAGGTCGAGATGTTTACGAGACGACAACGAGAACGAGGATTAACTGGGAGCAACTGAGAAGGAGCGTATACTGCTTCTCGTAAGTGATGACGAACGGAAAACGTTGCACGGGTCGCAGCTTCCGTTTGCTTCTGTTTGTATAGTATCCTCTCGAGACTTGAGAAAAAATTCAATGGGAAGATTGATCAATCGCAGGGACAATATACTTTGATGGAGAATCCAATAGTGCTGGAATCTCTGGATCAAAAGATTCTTGTTGATTTTGATGGACCCAAAGTATTTCGTGACTCGCAACCGAATTTTACGACTGTTCAAGAATGTGCTTACAGATTAGAATTTTTTTTTTGTTCCGATACCCAAGAATGAGAGAGAATGGATAAACGCGGTCGGAAGAAGTTGAGCAGAATGTAAAATAATGGGTCAGCATGAGATAGGAAAGGACACGATACAGAAGAGATAAGAAAGAATGAGAGCATTCTTGCCTCCTCTCTGGTATGCTGTCGCATTTTTTTATTATTATCCTTTATCATTCCTCTCGTTGTTCTCACTTTTTCTCAATCATTCTTATTCGTTCTGAGCGCGTCGTCCCACTTTGCTTCATCCTGTCGCATTTGCTCTTGTTCTTTTATCACATTTCGCACGTTCTTTCTTGAAATATTGTTTTCGATTTGATACAGTTAAGGTGTTCTCGGGTTCTCTCCTTCATCTTCGGATAATTTTAGCATTTCGACGCGATTTAAATTTATTTTAGTATAATTTTGCGGCATTTTAATTTTTTGAATCATACGAAAGTTGGACGAAAGCCACGAAATCAAATTCTCCGTTGGATCTTCTTGGTTCGAGATCCTTTCGCATCCACAATAATTAAGGCATTTCACGAATCGGTTATCTCCCTCTCGAGAGAACCGGTTGATCCTGATCCTTTGTTGCCCAGGTTCGAGTCTATTTCTCTCCTCCTCCTCCCCCCCCCCTCCCTCACTTTATTACATTTGCTCTACGTTCTATAATATCGTTTTCTCATCTCGGTGTGTATATACGTTGTCGAGAAATCTCTGACTGGCAGGAATTTATTCCGAGGCTCAGAGACGAGGGTCATTCCATCGAACAACCATTCTAGACCCGATCCTAGTGCAACCCCGTAGTTTTTTTTTTTTTCTCTTTCTCAAGGCCTCGTTATGACTGATCCTTGTAAAAAAGAAAGGTTTGACCCACGTTACAGGGTTTTTTTTTAAATAAAAAAAAACTGCTTCCTCCCCCAAAAAGTCTAAGATCCATTCAAATGTTATTTCAGAACAGTTTTTCGTGCTCGGTAATTCGTTAGTAAAATATTACTTCTACCGTTGATTTTCATGACTAATTCATCCGCCAATCCCAATTAGATACCATCTAAATCCAACGCGTGGATGATTCTCGTGTATACACGCACACACGCGTTGCTTACGAAACTTTGGCATTCGGTAGAGTTGGATACGCTGACCACCTTTCCTGTCGGTAATATTATATGTGTATACGACAAAGTATAGCAAAGAAGAAGCCAACAAAGAAATACCGGAACCACCGACGAAACCGAGACCTTGCAACGCGCGTGTTCACCATGCGTATCGCGAATCAACTTTGTCGATTATTCAACGCCTCACCTCTCCAACGCTTTCGATCACTTTCGCATTCAATTTTTTACGTCAATCTTTCACGAATTTTGAGTACCACGGAAACAAAGAAATTATCCATCCGAAGGCCAGTTTTCCTCTCCTTTTTCGTTGTCACGCTGACATAACGACCAAAATAAAAAAAAGAAAGACACAATAAAATAAAGATTTACGATTATTTCGTTTCCTTTCGATGACACTCGGTTTTTATAGTCGTTGAAAAGATTGAAAAAAAAGCAGGGAACATGACTGCGGAAACCAATCGAAAATAAAATATACAATTAATCGTTTTTCTCGTATGAATCAGCTCAAATTGATACAAATCAGTGCAAACTCGGTGAAGGAGGAAGCAGGAAATGCGAATAAAGTGATGAAAGCTACTGTTCATGCTCTCTGGCTACTCTCGTGACACCGAATAACCTTATAGTCATTGACCCAACTCTCGAACCAGCGCGTATATACATATATGTGTGTTTCAGATAAAAAGGGATATTGCTATTCCAAGAGCTTAAAGGCGTTATCCGTGCGCGCGCGCGCGCGCGCGCGTGTCACCTATAATGAATACTGTCCGAGTAGAAGTGGCAGTAATCACGGCTTCCTGAATCATCCTTATGTCCAGAGAGCTGTCTTCTGTTTTCTCTCTCTTCGTCATATATACTCGTGATCTCAGTCAAGTCAGACCGTTAAAGTAAAACTACTCTTCGTTACGCGCTCGGAGAATAAGTCAAATAAAGGAGAAAAATGGCCGAGTACGAGATTAGCACGAGTGCGGTCTTAAACGAGACTCCAAAGAATAAATGTTACCTCAGTTCTGACACAGAAAAAAAAAACCGAAAAAAATGACGTTGGTTTTTGGTGCTTCCAGGAGTATCGATCATTGAGTTTTCGAGAAATCTGTCCGATTTGAGGTAACGATAATACTGCGATGCCAAACGGTCTGCGACCAAGTACATTCCTCTCGTTCAGTTCGAACCCCGAGCGTGTGACCAGATTGATTAAACATATTGTACGAGAGTTCAACCGGGGCTTAATGAATCGTAGAAAGCTCCGTAGTTGCGGGTATGATAATTCACGTCTGTGGTGCGGGTTCGTCTCTATTGAGAAGGGGCGAATAATTCGTGAGATTTTTGAGCGCACGTTCTGTCATGGGAAAGTGTTGATTTTACCGGCATGATCAATCACCGCGAATGATCTTTGTCTCCGTTTCGACACAATCAAATATGAATTTATTTCATTTATTTATATATATACGACGATGAAAATAGACGAAAATATTAAATCAGGCTATAATCGAGTCGATAATAATGAAAAGAGATTTTTGAATCATTTTAAATTCCATTACTCATCGTACCTTGTTCGCGGTCATTTATCTTCTCGTCAATAAAATCTTTTTTTTCAGCATATTCTCTCAATCTGAAAAGAAATACACACTCGGAGTACAAAGCCAATAAGGGCGTTTGTGCGCCGCCCGGTCTCGGCAACTTGTCCAAAATTTGCAGTATTCTCGTTTTCCCCCCGCTGTACGCACCGCGGCGTTACAGCTTTCGGAGGCTCACACCGCGGCTCGTTCGCGAACGTTTATCGATGCGTATGTGCGGCTCGTCCTGGCAGATGATCACAGAATGGGGCTTTCTGATCGAGAGTAGAGGGTGTGCATGCGCGCGCGCGCTGCTCCGTTGCTGAACTCTAAACTTGCCCTCTGGTTATGTATATGCGATTTCAAATGTACAGGCTCTCGCAAAAATCGCAACCGAAGCTCATCTCCTGCGCGGGGAATCCTTTAAAAAAAATTTTTTCTGTACAATTGCCAGGACGATGAAAGTTTTGTTCGCTTTCCGCCACTTTTCATTCGATCATAAAAATGTGCATGAAGAAAAAGAAAATAGTGGATCGGTTAAATGAACGAATTTAGTTTCTCAGCGTAAACGTATGCTGGGCAATGAGATACGCGGTTGATCCAATGATTTATTCACCGCGCGCAGTTACTGTCTTTGATCGACGAGGAGGGAGCTGATGGATTTCATGGCGAGGGAGTCGAGGCTCGAGAGCATTCGATGCGCATCATATTCGTCATTAGAAACGGATAGAGCTTTCTTACGCCCTCAACATATAAATGCATAAACCTTACAGCAGTTGATGCGATAAAATACATTTTTTCGATATTCACGAAATTATTAATACCGTTTTTTATTTCTGTTTTTCGGGAAACACTGTACGATATAGACACGGAGAAGTTTGCATCTTCGAGTATGGCACAAGCTGTGACGGGGGGGCAAGGGAGAGGGAGAGTCCGCGTGCTCAAAGAGGTGGATGCACTCGTGCTTAGAATATTGTCGAAGCGCGGGGAGGGGGGGGGGGGGTGATAGTAGTAGTGGTGGCGGCTCCAAGTCCCATGAATCATCCGACGGGCTGCAATCAATACACGACCCTTGTACGCCGATACCGCTTCTACTCGACTCACTTTTCAGCCACCATGAGCTATTGCCGCGTTGGGGCTTTACCCGTGTCTTTCCAATGCCAAACGAAACGGTCTAACTTATTTTTTTTTATTCAACTTGACGTTTTATGATGAACTTTGTTGAAAGAAACTCCGACACATGCAGACGCACGAAAATGATTTTAGCGCTGGTAGCTCGCTCTTTCCAAACTGCTTCGCTTCGTTTCGTAGACTTATTTATATTCGGAGACGAAAAAAAAAACGTATTGTAGATGTTCTACGAACTTGGAAATGAAAAAAAAAAAATTTCACCATTTTGCAATCATTTTTTTTTCTTCCAATGCATTGTGAGAAGAAGAAGAAAAAAATATTGATCGAAACAAATTTTATTTTTCTCGATCGAAGCTGCACGAATTCACGTTGAATCGACTCAGTTATCGAGATTCAAACGAATATTTAATGAAGCAAATGAAAAGATATTTTAACGATTTAGTCGAATAAACTGAATCATTTTACATTCAACGAAAAAATGGTCGAAAATGCATTTGATTCGGTGAAAAAAAAAAAAAAAAAAACTATTTTTTTTTCTGTGTCGAATAAATATTTGTGAAATACCGGAATATTTCGATAAACGTATCTTTTACTCTGTTGGCTTTCAGAAAATTAGCAGTACTCGCGAGGAAGAGTATATTGAAAGATCCGAGTGATAATCGCTTGAGCTAACATCCGTCTTATCGTACTTTCCATGGTGTGTTTCTTGTGCTGTGTCTACGCTGCCGATTTTGACACGCTTGGATAACCGGCTTCTGACGACGGGTAAGTGGCATGTGACTTTTTTTTTTTTTTTTTCTTTCTTTCAATATCTCGAGCCTCTCGAGAGCTAGGCTCTCCTTCTTTATGAACAGAAACAAGATCAAAAGAGCCCAAACTCGAATCATTATCCGAACGAGTTTGAAAAGCTTTGTCAATCTGCGGAAATCCCTTTTGAACCTGAACACCAAGGTAAGTGAAGCCGCCATAGTTTTTTTTTTATACAATCGGTGTAAATAACACGAATCTCTCAATCAGTCACTCGCGTTGATCATCTCACTCGATCAATTCGTATCTGATCCAATGAATTTATAGTTTTCTAAAGAAGACTAGTCGACTAGACTGGTCGAACCAAAAAAATGATTTACCAAAATACACAATAATCAATTGAAAGTTTTGCGATCGTGTAGATCGTAAAAATGATTTTCAGGACACTCCGTGCTTCCGAAATTCTGAGTTATCGTACTAGTGCTAGAATGAGTCAGCAGCGTTATGGAGAAAGGTTTCGCAGCTCCGCCGTTCGAATGGTCGGATATAGTTCAATAAGAATAAAAAGGATAAAACGAAAGCTAAACGCAAGGAACGATCGTTCCGGTTGACTGCGAACAAAAAATCTGCACATGCATAAACGAAATGCACGAACATTAGTTAAGTAGCGAAAAAAGAAGAAAAAAAACAACCTGTTCTTCGCAATCGAGCAGGCGAAGGGTTAAACGCCGCTTCCGTTTCCTTTGCGTGTTACATAAAAATCGCTCTCCCCCTTCCCAAACCGAGTGAACGACTACCACGCACAACGAAGAACTAATATAAATTATCTTGTTCGCGTCACTCGAGATGTGTAATTGGCTAAAGAAACGTAACGTTCAGGATCGCATCCTCGCAATTTCGTTTTATTTTCTCGTCCATTTCGTCATCATTGTTTTGCCCATGAGGCCTCCAAAAATTGATCAAACTCTGTCGATCAGCACTTTGATTTATCAGAATGAAGCGACTGCTCGAATGTTCGGGAAGTGAATTCCCGTTGACGGAGCAAGAGAGAGAGAGAGAGCGAGTAAATTAATAAAGCCTAATGCATCGATGGATAATAAAGCATGGAGAAAGCGTCTCGGAGTGACCGACAGAATGAAATAATACGGGCATAACTCTAGCAATGAATCTGTCCAAATGGTATAACCGTAGATATCTTTCGCGAGAATTTTCCCGGGTAAGCCGTTAACCGAGTCCGAATAACGGGTAACAACACCATACAGACGATCACCGATAAGAGACAGCCTGGTGGATTGCTCACGCATTCCATTTTTTCTCTATCTCACTCGAGATTCGCTAATTGAATCCCACTTTGTTCTTTTTGCAGATAATCACTTTTGTGCTTAGTTTCGTTTGACCAGCGGCTCGCATTGATCGATTAACACGTTCCGTGTACGACTCGCTGTCGCGAGTATTTTACGCGAGAGCAACAAGAGAGAGAGAGAGAGAGAGAGACGGAAATTGAGGAGAAAAACGTTGATGCAAGAGACGAGACGCAACGTGACACGGACAGGAATCATAACGGGATGGCTGCGAAAAAAAAAAACTTGAAACAAAGTGCTTCGATGTAGAACGTTTCGATTGTAACGATCGGGAGAATAACTTGGAAAAAGAAAAAGAAATTTTTTTTTCATTCACGTTCGTTGAGAGTGGATCTCTTCTGCGAGGCGATTTTTCCAATCGGGATGTCGGATTTGAGAGGAAGAAAAGAAAAATTTGATTACGAAGTATCGTTCCGGAGGCACGACGTTATACCTGCGTGTGTGCTTTTAAATCATCGAAACTTTGGCCCACCGGAAGTGCAAATTCACAGGAGTGAAAGAGGGATTTATTAGGATGCGGATGCGTGAATTCACGGCAATGGAGCCATGCATCCGATTATAATTATGGCAAAGTGCGTCGAGCCGCCGTATGAACGAAGGGGAACGAATAAAGCGCAAGTACAAATTTCACATATGTATTTAGGGAGTATTATTGTGACGCGGTGAATATGACTCACACCATCAAAAATTGACGTCCTACGTATCGCACACAAGCAGGAAAAAAAAAGGAGAAAAAAAATGGGCGCCAGCCGGCCACGATTCCGACGGATATTCTCCGCGGGGGAATTTGTCGAATTTTGTTCATTCGGAAGTCGGAGCTTAACTCGTCTGTTCCAAGTATATACACCCGACGGATATCTCTGAATTGATATTTAAAACATTTTAACAATTTCCTGTAGAATTGTGAAAATTTTGATTATTTTTATTTTTTCTTTTTCGTTCACACTCGCAAAATCTTGTAGAAAAATCGTTTTTTATTTTTCGTATTCGGATAAGAATTTCATAAATAACACAGACCCGTGAGGGTGGGACCAGCGATCGAGCACGTTTTTTCGCCTGCTGAAACGGAGTTCAACGTGTCGGAAAGATCAAATTTCCGATGATTTTTATTCAAATTATGTTTTGAATTGGAAGCTGTTCGTTATCGGAGTGGGAGGCAACTCGGCAGTTGAATCAATCCACCGAATGCGACCTCCGGATCGAGGGTGCCCTCGTTTCGTTCAAGTTAGATCCTTCACCCAAATAAACGCCGTTTCTACATCAGATTCTCGGAGACCACAATTTCCGGAGAAAAAAACGTGTCGATAGAAAGAAAATGCATAAATTATCGGGAGCGAAACTAATTGTAGCGAGCGCTGCTGCTGGCAGGAGAAAATAGGAGAAAATATGTAACGCACCGACCGCAATGGCGACGCTTCCACATTTTGGAAAAAAAAAAGAAAAAGAAAAGGAGGAAAAAACATATTTTATGCCGCGACATCGGAGGCCCCTTGGGGCGCTGTTTTCAGTCCATTCTCTCTCTCTCTCTCTCTCTCTCTTGAGGAGTTTCATACTCTTATGCGCGTCAGGTATATACGTATATGGAATGAGAGACCGAACGTTTCCCGGTGCAGCGGGATCGAGCAAGAACGAGGATAAAGTATAACACCCGAGAACCCTATGGCCTTGTGCCCCATATACTTCATCTTCGTTCCTTGTCCTCCTTTCTTCGCTTCCTCTTTCTCATATCCTGTCTGTGGAATCGCTGTTCTCGATAACCTTCTCGCGAAACATTCGAGGAAGCCGCGGTGTTGCTGGTCGAATTAAATAATTGTAGATCCCGACTTTGGATCACAGGCTAATTCTCATCGTACACTCGACGCCAAGTTTAACTTTAATAATTCGAGCCTCTGAAAATTGACAAAAAAAAAACGAGAAAAACAAACAAATTTAGCCTTTTTAAAACCGAAAACAAAATTTTGTTGAAATATTGAATAGTTTCGTTGCGCGTATGTATTCGACAATTTTTTGTTTATTCGGACAAAATATTTTGTGTGGATAATCCTCGATTTGAAGGTTTCAAAAAAATTTCGTTATCGATCTATCTACTCGAGCATCTCATTAAACAATATTTTTCTGTCACAGTGGCTGAGCCCATCGTTGGAAGAACGTCTCTGCCAAATTTCACCTTTCGAAGATGAAACGGTCGTAGCTCCGGTTCGATGAATCGGTCGAGACACTCATTTTTATGTGGATGTACCAGGCATGCGACGAGCGAGGGAACTACAGTTCGTAACAAAGCTTTTTCGACTCTCGTCGAGTTACCGCACACTCCTCTCCTCGTGTTCGTCGTTACCCAATGTCTATATACAAGTGTGCGGGAGTGTACTCTCTCGTGGGATCGAATTACTAGAGAGGCAAAGAGAGAGAGGGAGAGAAAGGGTAGTGGGAGAAGAAGCAACTTAACGGTCTAATCACCACCAGCGTCTCGAGGATTTGTGTTTCACAACAATCGGCTCTCGTCGCGAGTCTCGAGTTATAATGGTAATCTCACATTCCATAGCTCAAGCGCTCTCTCTCTCTTCACTTCGTACGAGCTCGTCTTATTTCCTCTCGTATTCGATCCATCAACACGAATATTAGTCACTATCAATATATTTCGTTCAACAACTCCGGTTGTACGTCTGTATGTCCATCGCTCTCCTTGTTTTTCCTCCAACATTTTTCATTCTCCTGGTACTTGCCTGCTGGTACAAGAAGACGAGAGCTCCATTCTGGTTCGTCTTGACAATAATATCGATTATTGAAAAACAAGTTCAAATCTTCATATTTCCGTATTCATTGATCTCGTAAATGAGAATTCTCAGCTGCATATTCATGAAATATTAATATCGGAGCAGACGCGTGCAGATTTCATTGGGAATGGAATTTTTATCTTCTCGGATACACAGTCGCGAGGGTTCGCAAGCTCCGTATAAACAGCGACGCATTCCTCGAGGTTTTATAGTGAAATATGCCGTACGAGAGGATTAAACGGTAACTCGTGCGCGCGGGCGTAATAGTAACGCTGCTATTTCGCCGCGTTACCACTCTCGCCGAGAGTGAGGTGGAGTTTCCGTTTCCGGTTTCGAACGTGCCCTCCTCTCTTCTAACATATAAGATCGCGCACGCAGGAAAGGTCTACGAGTTGCTTTCCCCGGCTTACTCGCGCTCGACGAGTGCTGCCGTTTTATTCGAATTATTTTCGTTCCGATTGTTTCTCTTCGTTTTCGCTCTGGAAATTTTTTTGTCTATTTTTTTTACTCTATTTCTATCCGGCAGAGTCGAGTCCCTCGTTTCGGTTGGAAATATTTCGAATCGATCTTTTCACACAAAATTCTCAATCATCGAAGACTCCAAAAAAAAACCCAAATATCGAATCGAAATAGTTCACGAAATTTTTCTATTTTCCTTCATTTTTTTTCGAATAATTCTCTGCTACAAATGTCAATGACACGAGAGCGAGGGGAGAGAGAAAATGTCCGCAGCAAAAATGAAGCCTTCTGCTCATTTCAGCCCACATGTTGAAATCGTTCATGTAAAACGGAGTATAATTGAATCAGGCGAAGGAATTTGTCGTCTGCACTTTTGATCCGGCCGCTTCTATCCTTGTCTCGGAGGAAAAGATTGTTCCCGAAAATAATCGTGGACGTGGATGTCCGAGCTGAATGTACTCGGATGTCCCTGTGTGGGCATGAGCACCACGCGTGTCTCTATATATTCATACAGATTGGTCCGGATAAATGCCAGAGGGATAAAACGCGAGGAGCATCCCCGAAGAAGATACGAAACGGATTTCGCTCGGGCTTTGCTCGATTACCACAGTTGTACTCGGTGCAGCACAAACGTGTGACACTCTGACCAAGGCCTAAAAATCAAGAGAATCTTTATCCCTCGTTAACGTCCAATTTATTCATTTACCAAGGGATAATGGACCGGAGGAGCCGAAGACTCTCTCTCTCCGTTTTATGCACACATCCACTTCGTACAAGTTCAATGTTCTTCCTGTCGTTCTCCTCCGTGCAACCACTCTGTTGTACACACACGCTGTTCGTATGACGAAAAACCCGCAAATTTTTCTTGGACAGCAATTTTCTTATTTTTTTTCGATCGACTGAGAATCGATTTTTTTTTATTAATCTTCTATCGAAGCTCTTGAAAAATTGGTGAAAGACGATTATTTGAAAAATGTTGGCCCTTCGAGCAACCCAATAAAATCAGTAATAATAAAAATAATAATAAATGTGATGAGATATGACGTCAATGACGTTGTATTCCTTTCTCGATGAGTAATAATCATTCGGCTATTGTTAAGCGCGCAAGACGTATATATAAAGAATAAAAGCGAGCACAAACTCGAGTATCTCGGCGTGAGTAATATCCGTAGCGCAAATTTCGTGGAATGAACGAGTCCTCATTCAAGCGAGTTTTCAACCGCTCGCGAAACGTTGTCGTAACTTTACGGCTGGAAAGATACTCGGCGTTATTATTTTACGTCTTTGCCGTTCGTAGCTACGAGCTATCACATAAAATTGTCCAGTTTGTCTCTATAAAACAATTTGGATTGTTTTTGCGGTGGAGCAAATTGTTCGATGAAAATCGTGCTTGTTTCCTTGCAGTTTTTCGATCCAACGATGTTTTCGAAGATAAGCTTCTACCACGAATCCCTATAGAAACGTCATTTCCAATGGAAATCCATTGGGACGAGTAGTCGTAGCTGTACCGATTGTCTTTTGTGTCGAAAAAAAAAAAACTTGTGAAAATTGCTCGAACGTCGAACGGTATTTTCGCACGTTTATCGCTTCGGTGAAAAGAAATTCTGTCTCTTTGATTTTTTTTTTGTCCTAACAAACGACAATACCGAGCATTCATTTTCTATTCGAGAAATCTAAACCACGGTGAGCCGTAGAATTGTCATAGGCATGTACGAGAAAACAGGATGCACGAATGTCTTCCTCGGAGGAGCCTTTCCATACTGTTTCGTTCGTTTGTTTACACAACTCGAACGAGACAATCAAGTTCGCCTTGTTTCGCGGATGGATTTATCTCGATCATCCGTAACTAACGGACTTCCGAAGATAATCGTTCGCGAGAAAGAGAGAGAGAGAGAGAGATTCCAGGTGGAAAAGGATTGAGAAATATTACCACGAAACACTAACCGAGCCGAGCTTTACGGGCATCATAATACCGCATTGTTTTGTGATCGTCGGGGCATAATATCGCGGAACAGTCTCAGCATTATTATCAACCGACTGGCACGAAGAGTGAATGGATTTTTCAAAAAATCTTCACATTTTCGTCGAAAAGAAGAAAAAAAAAAAAAAAAACTATTCAGCGAAGGAATTTTTTTTTTCTAAAGAGAATGCGGGAGCGCGATCGAAGAAATCGTTTTGGAAGAATTTGAATTTTCATCGATACATATATCTCTGTCGACGCTGGAACGACGAATCATACGAAATATTCCGAGTGGCTCGAAGCTTTCGAGAGATCAATTAAACAAATATAATAAAACGCCGATAATTTATCGTCGTTTTTCTTATCACGAATTCTCCTGTTCGTAATCATCGATGCTACAAATATCTCGACGGTTATCGATGCAATACCGAGAACATTCGATTAGCGGTGCTGACGAAATGCAATATATCGAGCAGAGAATATCATCGAACCTCTCACTTTCACGATCATTCAATCGCACTCGTTTTTTATCTTACGTGTTTTAATCTACTCGTCGAAGTCGCGAATCTGTTTTGGAACTCACTCGTAAATAGCCGCACAGTTGCCATCGAAATGATGCGGATTAAAATTCGATAGGAACAAAATAATTTATTTTCTTCGGTGCTCAAATACTGGAAAAACATTTTTTTTTCTCGATGCGACACATTACCTTAATGTCTAGGAAAGTTTTTTTTCACCGAGTCCGAGGCTCGTTTTTGTTGATATTTTGCAATTAATGAAATCCGTTCGACCAATAATTTGACCTTTGAACCGTTTGATAATTATTGATAAAAAAAAAAATAGATATTTTGGTGTCGAAATCTTGAAAACGCTTCCATCTGAATAAAAATATTATTTTATATTTCAATAAAAATGGAGCCACGTGAAAGGGAAGATCTTCGGAGAGTTTTCCGATTGGGTCAATCCGACCCCAGCCAAAATCGGATGAATTAGAAATATAAACACGAGATAAATGTTGACGTGTCAGTAAAAAAAAAGTATTGAAGCGCACCGGACTAGAGATTTCGCAAATACAAAATTGAATAATAATGGGAAAGGTCGTTGTACACGATGTTCCTCAGGGTCGTTGAAGATAGATTCCTCGATCCCCCCCGACGAGAGACACAACTCTGAGGCACACGACGAAGACGAGATAAACGATTGTGGCAGAGAGGAAAGATTTGGAGGGAGGGGCAAGGGGAATAAAAGAGAGAGGGAAAGTTATGCGTAGGTGCGGCCTAAGCGTTTGTGTCCTTGAACGGGGAACGATGCACGTTTCTATGGCGCAGGTACATATGCGCAGTTTTACGTTCGCGTTCTCGACGAGAGCTTTAGCCCACCATGAATTTAAATATTTCTAAAGCCCCTTAAAAATCCGTTCGAATTCGCACGTGCAAAGCGATATTTGGGGCTTCGTATAAAAATCATTTTATATCCAGTTCCGTATGAAAATTATATTTCAACTCTAAAAGTCTAAACGCGATTTCGAAAAAACTCGTCAAAAGCTAAGTTTCGACTTGATCAAAGAAAGAACAAAAAAAAAAGCAATTTTTTCACAGCCCCGATGACGATCTTCCAGGTCCGATCGTCGTATCGATCGTTGAAAAAGAAATTGTACTTTCGACCAGTCATCGCTGAAGTCAAGGATGAAAAAAAAAATCAACGATTACACTCATGAAATGAAGCTTTTTCTTATTTCCTCTTTTACCTCTTTTTCTCCCCATCGCTGGCTTCGAGCACTCTCGTACCGGAAGTGTCTGTATGTCGTAGGAAAGAGCACCGGTAATCGTCGACTCAATATCGAGCGTATAGCACACGAGTTTGTTTTGTAACCTGTCTCACTCTTGTATATTCTACTACGTGATCGTGACAGTCGTGAGTAGAGCCTCGAAGCTGAGAGATTTGAATTTTTCAAGCACGAAAAATCGCCAAGGCCTCTCCATTGTAAAATGGAAAAATTTGTTCAATTTTATTCATCCAGCAGAGAGAGAAAGAGCTGCTGTGCAAATATTTCAGCATACCTCGCATGAAAGGAAAATAAGATCAACCGATTGTAACATGGATCTGTGTCGAATGTCCTAGTTCCTTGCTGTTTTTTTTTTCTACTTCTTTTTTTTTTTATCAAACTCTCTATCGATGCGGATTATAGTTGGCTTACTTACTGCATTAGTCATCGACTTCTCCTGCTTCTGGGAAAGGCGAATTTGTACGGTTGCGCTTCGATGCGCCTAATATCGACTATCGAGAGCAGGCTTTTAAAATTCTACTTTGCGAAACAAGATTTATTCTTGACTCGCGCGCCCGTTCTCGAATGTTGATTCGAGCGAATTGTAAATAACGTGGAATATGAATGCAGAATAAAAGAGAGTTGTGTAGGATTTGCAAACTTTTGACGTTTCATCGAGCAGAATTTTTTGTCAAATTTTGCTTCAACTTATTCATCGGCTCCACATTTTTTTCGTTGTTTTCGATTCTTCGTCAAAATTTTTTACGTTTCGTTGGTCCCTCCTGTCTTTCGTAATAAGATATGTCATCTTATTACGAATAAATACTCACTTTATTTTTCGACATAACGCATACACGACTGATTAGCCTCTCTCTCGCGGTCGTCTTATCGCGTTCTGCTCTTTCGTTCCGGAGGTTTCTCTCGTGCTCGTATTCGTCATATATCTA
Source organism: Campoplex capitator (assembly GCA_037576405.1). Classification (NCBI taxonomy): domain Eukaryota; kingdom Metazoa; phylum Arthropoda; class Insecta; order Hymenoptera; family Ichneumonidae; genus Campoplex; species Campoplex capitator. The sequence goes on along the minus strand of JARBWI010000485.1, from coordinate 872,919 downwards.
TAGTTTTTTCACTCTTTGCTTCTCGGTCAGCCAATCGTAAATGCTCGTGCGATTGCGAGTCGACGATGAAAATTGCGTCGTTTGCTCTCAAAACCTGATTTCGTTGCTGAGCGTTGATTAAAATCGTAATTAAAATATTGTTTGGTGGATCGAATGAAAGAAAAATTTTTCGTTCAAGGAAACAGACCCGTTTCCTCTGCGATTAGGAAGCTTTGAGAGCAAACGTGATTGTCCTCGAATCGATAAAATTCAAGAAAGTCTAGAAAAAAAAATATTTATTTGGCAAATAAATAAATAAATAAATGAAGAATTTCAAATGACAAGGCAGAAATGTTCCCACAGTCCAGTGCTCCACGGGCGTCAAAATGAATCTCTAGAAACATTGGAGGATTGGCTTAGCCGCGAAAATGTACATATTTTTCAGCGAAAAAGAAGAAAAGAAAAAAAAAAAAAAAAAGAAGAATTTCACGCGAGTGATAAAACCAGTTTCACGAAACGGTCGAGATGGGCTCTCGCAACGGGTTAAATATAACGTGTGAGAGTTTTGTATATGCAGGACGAGCGACGCTTCAAAGAGTCTTCAACTTGGTCGTTTCTTCAAGGCTTATTTCTCCATGTATTTTTCTCTCTCTCTCTCCTTCCATCCTTGCAACCAGGGACGCTCGGTGGATGTGAGTTTTCAACGATAGAGTATTGACCGAAGGCTTCATTCTCATTCAAACACGTCGAATCCTAACGGAAGTAGCGTTTTCTCTTCGACGAAGAATTGTAATTGAGATAAACGTATTTGAAGTTTAATCGAAACGCAAACAGGAACCGGAGACGTTTGAGAACACGAGAATATTTCAAGCATTCGATCGAACAGACTCTCCGCGTCGTTGCGAAGAAAAATATATATTTTTTTCCCCCCCCCCCCCCCCCCCCCCCCCATTGATTAAAACGGCAGTAGTGACGAACGAAATAGAAGAGAAAACAAAACAAGCGATGTTGAAAAATAAGAAGAAGAAAAAAAAAAATACAATAAAAACGAGCGTGTCAACGTCGTCGTGTATCGAGCGCGGAGGTTCTGAAAACCACGGAATTGAGCTTTAGCTGGGTGGAACGAGTCGCGCCTCGAGTTGTCATACGAATTTCTCTTCATCTTTATTTCGCCATCTCTCTTCCTCTCGTTTTCGCGCTCACCGCATCTGTCCGCAGCTGCATTCCACCGCGCTCTTGTTTTCCTTCTCGAGTTTCACGGTCGCGAATAACATCGACGTTAAACGATTTCGTGTACTCGAAACAGTTGTACCAATAAACGGACAGATAGATAGAAACGAAGAAAGCGAGAAAGTGTGGGAGAGAAAACAAAACAGAGAGAGAGACGCCGCGATTACGATTATAGGCTTGTCAATACCGATAATAGTTCTTGTATTTTTATATCAAGAACAAACCAAAAATATCTCAACATTCGTTTTTCTTCAGTTTCAAATTTTCTTCAACTTTCGATGAACTCAACATTTATGACCCTGAAATATCCGAGTCATTTTATTTTCTTGCCGATTTTATATCCAGGCAATATCGTTCGAGTTTCATGACTTTTCATCATCGTTTTATTCTTCATTTGATAAATCATGCGTCTGTCTTCACGTACTTTTGACTACTCACCATTTTTCAACTACGAGCATTCGATGAATATTCGAAGAAAAAAAAAAATAGTGTGAGTCGTAAAGGAAAATGAGAAATCGAGAAATACATATAAAATGCGTAACGAAGATGATATATATAACGAGTGACTCATGAGGTAATCTAAAATCGTTGAAATTCTTTCAACTCATTACCCATCGATGGTTAATAACCGAGCGATGAGTAACTACGAGAGACCCTTCGACCAAAAATACTTGACAGTTTAACGACTCTATCTAATGCATCGACTATTTCTGTCTATCGAGATTCGTTTGTAACGATTTTGGAAAAATTGTTTTCTGACGAGACGAGCCTCTTTCATGTGCAAATTTTCTCAATTTTCACAAATCATAAAATACACAGAAATAAAAAAAAAATCGATATTTTATTCACTTCAAATTAGAGCGATAGACGATTTCGTGGTTTACGAAAAATTTCGTAAATATTCTACTAACGTATCAACGAACAATGAATGCGTTGCAATACACAAAGGTATTCGGAACAAACAAAAACGTACATGTAACGAGCTTCGATATTCACTATTCGTGAAATTGTGTTTTTCATTGTGAAAAAAATAGAGCGTGGAGTATCGTCAAAAAATGTATCAACGCGCCACTTTGTTTCTTTGTTAGTTTGACGCAGCTTCGCAAAACTGTGATAACAAAGTAACGTGTCGTCGAGTACTTTGTTCGTGGACGTCGCTCGAGTCTAACAAAGACTGTTTTCAGTAGCGTTTTTATTTTCGCAAGCATCTTCTAGCATTCTTGTGAATTTATTTATTTTTATTTTTTCCAAGTTATGTCCAATGTGATTGAAAACAATTGAACAGTCTTCTACCTAGGATCGTACATCGATGTAAACTCGCTTCTGAACTGCTTCGTAGTAATTGCTGTTAAAAACGTACGGTTGAGATATCTCTAATAACACGTATGTGCGTCGACTGTCATCCAAAAGTCATTAACGTCTTATTTACAGTTCGGGTGTGATCGTTATATAAAGAGTGTACCTTATAAGTTTTTCCTGCACTGATTATTGCCGAATGAATAATTACAATTAATATCTACGAAACGTTTCGAGTCGAACGATTAAATTTTTTTTTTTGTATTTATACGTTTTCGTACACTTCAACATATTTTCTCTTGTTCCTGCTGCAACAATGGCAGGGAGCATCGACGTCGTTTCTCGTTGGTGCGAATAATAGAGAAAAAAAAAAAAAAAAACATAAATCCGAAAAGATTTGTGTGGAAGAAAAAAAAGTAAAAGGTTATGTACGATTTGGAACGGGTTTGATGGATTACGAGGAGCGAAGGAGAGAGTGGTAAAAAAAAAATATCGACAGGTTGTTGAATCCTATTGTAATCTTAAACAATGTAATTAACAAATCGTAGATATTAAATCCATCGTCTTCTCGAACGTTTCTCTCTCTTTCTCGTGGCGGCTCGAGGCTACTGAACCGGCGGAGAAAGAAAAAAAGTGAACATACGTCGTAGAAAAGAGTGCGGGCAATGCGTCAGTCGCAGGAAGACGACAGGCAGACCGACAGACAGACTGTGACCGGGACGAAAATGAGAAACCAGCAGAAAGAAAGAAAGAAAGAAAGAAAGAGAGAGAGAGAGAGAGAGAGGTTCTTACAAAGTTGAGAGAGGAGGAGGACGACGCCGTTGCCGCTGCCACTGGCGCAACGGGCGCTGCCTGTCGCGCACTGGAACCGCGCCACTGTCGTTCCCCTCTTTCTCCCCTCGAACCTTTTCCCCACCATCCACTACGCAGGGGTGAACCGTAGCCCGTAGCACGTCAGTCGCTCGCGCGTTACCAAGCCAAGTGGATCAGATTGTGAATGTGTTCTCACTGAGAAAAAAAAAAAACGAAAGAAAAAAAAAACCCTTCGCGTCGTGCTTAAAAAGTTGAAAAAAAGTACGATTTAATTCGTTCGTTTGAATCTTCGAGATACTTGTGCGAGCGGAAATATTATTTTCCCAAGGATATATTTACACATATACAAATTTTGCGTGCTTCGATACGTTAAAATAAAAAAAATATATATATTTCAACGTTTATTTATACATTGAGTGGTGTAAATTCGTGCGATATATACAAAAATATATTTATACATATACACTCAACACGAATACACGAGTACGCAGCAACGTACAGACATACATATTTATATACAGATTTTATATATATTTTTAATAACGGGGAAAATATATCCCCCGTTGTTGTGCCGGACTCGACAGAAATCCCAGGATACTTGATTCGTTTCGTCTTCCAAGCAATCCGAGGACAACGAACGGTTAGTAAACGCATCCTTTTATCGTCCTGTATCTTCCTAAAGATTTTTTATCGTTTTACACATTATCGACTGTATTTTTGACACAAGGCACGCGATATGTCTCGGTACACCGATAGGGATGACGTTTGAAACGTTATTTCTCTCTTTTTCGAGACAGTTTGATTCTCGTACGCCCATACTTTTACGGAAACGACGAAGCTTTTTCCTCTTCTCTCTCAAACGTGTACCACCTTCGAGCTCGATCTCGTTGACGATTTTCAAAGAAATTTTTAATACACCGGTTAAACTTTTCTGTCGGCTCCCACGAAATAATCGTGTACCGGCTTTCTCGTTAACGCTGCGCGCGCGCTCTCACGGCGAGCGACTCAAGAGCAAGAGAGAAAGAGACCCTTAGATCGGTGCGTGTGCGCCCGAATCGCCATTTTGGAAATGGACAGTAATCGATATAGCGGCGGCGCGTACGCAACGGACTGTTTTTTCTTTTTTTTTTTTCTCTCTTTCTTCTCTTCTTTCTCTTTTCTCTCTTGCTGTCGGGCATTGATGGAACCGAAAGAAGGAATTACAGCTCCAAAAGGCATTTATCTTTCTCTCTCTCGAGTCCCTCGAGTTAGCCGGACTCTCTTCTTTTTCCATTAGTTAGTCCCCACTGCTTCACCCATCGCGCGTCCTTTTTTTCTTCGCTTTGCGTTTCCACGAAATAATCGTTTACCGGAAGTCGAGTAACCTCTCTCTCTCTCTCTCTCTCTCCCCCCTACAATCTTCTTCATTTTCAATCGCTTTATAAAGTTTTGCACGCTCCTAAAGACAATTTTCTGACGAGCACAAAAAAAAAGGGCTAATCGATTCTTGGAACAAATTTTTTTTCGAAATCCTTGCCATTCCCTCGATCCTTGCAGTTGTGAACGCGCGCGCGAGAGGCTACGGAAAATTCCCGTGCGATCGATCCCTCGTGCGCCGATTATCCGGGCCCGGCCGACTGTTACGCCATCTTGGCGTACCCCTTCGACCCCCTCTCCTGCCCCCACCCTCTCCCTCTATCTCGTTCGTTCATCTCTCCCACCGTCGTTTTCGCTACTCAAATTCTCAGGGGCGCTCCAGACCCCGGGCTTCTCCAATATTTATTTTACCGAGGAAACATCGAGAAATCTATTTTAACCTAAAATTCGATTAATCTAATCGCGAATCAATTGAAAATTAATTTTCCACCAATTTCGATCGTGCACTAAGAGAAAAAAAATGAATTTTCGATCGAAACGAATTTCGTTTCGATCTATTCGGTTCAAAATATTTCTTGGACCAGAAACAAAAAAGAATTTTTCAATGCCAAAATGTTACGAGTTATCGGTCGAACCAACCAAGCTGCTTCGTGCAGCTAACCGTATAAATAAAGCGAGTTGTTTGAAAAAAATTCGTCGATTTGGTTGGTTGATTTATGAAAAAAAATTTAAGAATTACTCGAATAAGCGTTTGCCATTCGAGAGCTAAAACGCTTGAATCTACGAAATTCGAGTTCCATGAACGAATATTTTTTTGTATCTCTTCGTTGTACCTGCTCTCGGTTGGGCCTTTTCGTAAATGAAGCACGTGGGGGACTGATGGCATCTTGGAAAAGCGTAAACAAAACGGTAACGTTTGTTAGCTCGCGTCAGGGGTGAAAGGGGGGGGGGGGAAGACCCTCTCGGTCGTTCGGTATTTTCTCGTCGCATTGTTCCACATTGTGCACCGCGGTATAAGAGTGTTTAGAACTGTACTCGTGTATACACGGGGATCTTTTCACGCTGTAAATCGCAGCCACAAGTCTCGCTGTAAATTTATATCCACTCTCTCGTGTGAAAGGCCCGAGAGCACAGAGCCAGGTTAACCGCTCGATTCTCAGGTAGGACAACGGGGGGCTCGTCTCGCTGCTCGCGGTGGGAAACTCAACCAGTCTCCAAGCCATTTCGAACCGGCTGTCTTACAAATGTGCATTTCAAACGTAAATTCGAAACGCCATCCACAAAAATCGTTTTTTTTTTTCGCAAATTCATTTTGGATTTTCTATTTCTCAGGTATTTCGATCATTTTAGAAAAGAGTTTTTGCCCCTCGTGGCGAGAAGAGTAAAGACGAAAATAAACTCGAAAAAAAACGGAGAAATTACGGTATTTTCTTCGATCGCGAAGAGGCGATAAGAAAGCGGTGAAAAAAATGGTTCAAGTCGCGAAACTCGATACCGCCCTCCGGAACGAGGACTTGGGGGGGGGGGGGGGGGGGGGGGGGGGGGGGAAGAGAAGAAAAAAAAACCGAGGGAGGCACGGTGTTGGCTAAAATGTTGGGCGACAGATCTTTCGACATGGAAAAGAAGAAGGATCGACGGAGGGGCGCCGCGTTCCGAAGCGTCGTCTACCTGCGTCTTTCCTCCTTCGTTACAAAATCCAGTGCGGTCGAAGAAAGGCTGCCGCTTGTATGCGTGAGCGCGTTTCTCGGGCGTGTTGTCCGATGTTTACAGGTGTAAGAGCTCAGTCCCTAGGATCGACGAAGGGAAATGACGCTCGGGGGTTTGTGCTCTTAACGGTCAGCTCTCTCTCTCTCTCCCTCCGGCGTTATATAGCCGAGCTCCTCGGAGATTTCTATTGCAGAAAAAACACGAGATGAAACATAAAGAAGAATCGAGTAGAAAGATAAAAACGAAACGAAGAGCAGGCTCCGTATGAAGAATAGCGCGCTTTGGAACTGCCAACGAGAAAGTACCAGCATCATCGAAGCCCCAGCAACTTTTATATTTTTCGTTCGCTTACACACCCCATCTTCTGTGTCTATATTCGAGCCTGAAACCTCGTTTCCTTGCTCCATAACACGCTCCTGCATCCAACGATTTGTTACTTCTTTTACGCTCCGCATATTTCTCACTCGTTCTTCCTCCGGCCACTGGAATACGCTCTTAGGGGTCTACGATCGCGATGTTTTGCGAAAAAAAAAAAAAAACAACAACATAGACCGAGGAGTCTACCTGCTTTTTTATCGAGTTGCTAATCGAACGAGTGAACTTTGACCCCTCGTCGTCTCGAGCTAACCGATTATCTGCAGCACCGAGTGTCCCGTTTTTTTTTTTTTCATCTACGAATTCATGAAATTGACTTCCGATAAGATTGGTGCGTTTTAAAATAGAATTTTGTCTTTTTTTATCACTTTTTTTTGATGAATTTCATGGATTTTTGGTGACAAGAATTTGTGAAAAGTAAATAATTGCATTTTTAAATTCTAATCCTATCTTCGTAGCTATGACTAATGAATGAATTGATGGCTGCAGCGATGCTCGCGCTGCTGCCCGGTCAGAACTTGATTGATGTCGCAGGATCGCCGGGTTACTCGCGCGTTGTACTCGATGAATTTTCTCATTACCCGAGGAGAAGAGAAAAAGCGATGACGCCGTTACGGGTCGAGATAACGCGATACCGAAGACGTTGCTTTTTACGTAAACATATGGACGATCCTGATGAATATTGTTTTACGGTTATTCCTCTCTCTCCGAGCGTTGCTTTGAATCTCCGCGAGCACTAGACCGTTACCGGACAATTGGATTTATCATTAATTCACAGCTATTCTACTATTTTTATATGCCCTCAAAACGAGAGAAAAAATATGTTCATTTATTTTAAAACGTTCGGATCAACGGAATTACAGAGAATGAGGTTTCTGCTTTTTCCAGCGTCGGAATCGACTGAATTATTTATCAAACGAAAAAAGAATTTCTCTTACTCTCAGTACCGGAAAATTGGTCTCAACAGGTGCTCGAACGACGTGTTCTTTTTTAATATTCCAGTTATATATGAAAAAGAAAAAAAAAAGAAACTTTGGGGCGAGGGAGAAAAAGTGATTGACAGGTCGCTCGCGGTCCCGGTCAATTAGCTCCACTCCTTTAGCCCCGATTCACCTTTCTGATATTTCCCCTCCTCCCCCGAGAGACTCTCTCGGTTACGTCTCTCGAACTTAGGAGAGAGAAGCTGCGTGTGGCAACGAGAAGGGGGAAGTCAATACGAAGGAGTCGCGCCGCGAGAGAATCTCCACCGAGTTTTTCTTGTTACTTTGAACCTTTATATTTTTCTTCTTTGTTGTTTTGTTATTTCAAGGCAATTGACAGCGGCACACACGATAGCGGGTCGTTAACTTGCCCACATCTCCGCACTCCTTCGAGCCTTTCTCTCGCTTCTACCGAAAGCCAATGCAACCGCTCCAGACTCTGACTGCATCGCCAGCCGAAGAGAGATGCATGGCTATGAGAGAGAAAGGCCCGGGCATACTCCTTTCCCAGTGTGTGCCGTATAATTTAATCTCTCAGCCGACCGACCCCGACTCCATATATACATATCGATTATCTTTACAAAGTCTCCACATCTTTCGTATCGTATTATACCGGGTGAGGCAATGACTATTAACACTTTCTGTATTTTCGAATTTGCATTGTTGGAAAAAAAAAAAAAATGCTTGAACCAAATAAAATTTATTTAGTGCAAGTGAATGAATTACGCGGCAGCGTCTTGACGCCAAGTATTGAAAAGAAAATGTTTGAACAGGCAAGGCAAGACCTGCATATATTATTCAGTAATTCGTGATTGGTATACGTGCAGTAAATATGTTTTCGACACAAATATTATGTTTTCATGAGAGCTAATATCGAATCATTAGAAAGAATGGACCTTTGATAGACTCGATGGCACGACAACTACGAACAATCGGTTGATTTAATTCAGTTAAATGAATAAATAATTGGATAAAGAGCTTTTGACTGGATAGTTACATGAATTGAACTGTTTTATCGATCTCAATAACTGTTTGTACTGACACAAATCATTCGCTATTGTTTCTATTATTTCGATTGATGGTTTTATTTATTTTTTTTTTACCAGACTGGATGTAATAAATGTAAATAACTTATTTCCAATACGCTGGGCTCGTATAACGAATTTCTTGTAAATAATTTTAATTCGCTTTGTTTAAATAAAATATTCTGACCAGAAATATTAAATGTCTTTAATTAAAATTTTTGGTTTGTTCGTAGAAAAATTGTATTTAATTCAAATACCGAGAAAACGACTTAATAAACGCAACGAAATTTTTGTTTGTCTTCACGTTTCAAAGGATTCGCTTAAAATTGAAATCCCTTCGGAGGAAAAATTTTCCGCGAGGATTTACTCGTCCTAACATACGTTCGAGAGGATTTCTTTTTTCCCCATTTAAAATAATACGCGATTATGCTTATCCTTGGAAGTTCACAGAGGTCGTTTTATACGTATGTACATTTGTTGTACATTTATGATACAAGAATATATTCATGTATACACGGGCGAGTTATAGACGTATATGCTCCGGTTTCTGGTACCGTGGCGCATTTTTCATGGCAATTCTGAGTCGTGAACACGTGCGCGAACTTCTCGCTTCTCGCATACATACATAAAAGGGGGAAAGGCTGATGGAGTGGATGCGGGCGTGTTGAGAGAAACTGTGAGGATATGTATGGGAAAATGTGGTGTCGCGTGGTTCGCGCTCTCTGTATTACGCTCGGTCGAGCGAAATTATAATAAATTTTCATTTTCGAGGACCCTGAGAGAGAGACTCTACGCTCGAGGAACGAGCACAGATGTGAAGGCTCCGCTTCTCGTATTGTACACGTCTATGTGTGATCGTGAAGGGAGAACGAGGGGCTTGGGATGGAGTACAAGCCTCACAATATCTGTCTTTGTACGTGCACGTGGACACGATTAGACTGACATCCTCTCAAGACTTTGGCATCTAATTCCTCCGAGTACTTTGGAGATTTTTTTTTTGAGCTCTCCGGACTGTGAAATTTGCCAGAGTCTCGAAGATTCTCCGGGAAAATCTTTCCCCGGATTGCCAGTACCGCGGTGAGAAGGGAAAATAATTGGAGCGAATGACTCGCCGCTTGTTTTTTTTTTCTTCCAACAACCGTGATAAAAGTTGGGGGGGAACCGCGATCATTATCCTCTATCGTGCTTCGTCATGCACACCCTTCACTCGGAGCCTTATACGACTGTGGATAAGGGAGTAGTTGCTTCTCGTACCTGTAACGAAACTTCTCGTGGACGGGTTAACGATCCTTCAACTCGGGTGCACTCTCGTCTAGTACACGGGAGACCCTCTCAGACCTGACGAATATTTCGAGTCTCCGGTCTAGCTCTTCCTTCTTCGAGATCGCTCAACTCCTCGCGTCTTCTAAAGAAAAAAATGGGAAAACAAAACAAAACGTCCAAACTTTTTTCTTACGTTTCTCGTGAACAAAAGTTTGAGATCCTCCCCGATAGGAAGGGGATGATCGGCGTCTTGCATCCAGAAAAAAAAACATTAATTTGCATCTACCCAGGATCGTTCATTCGATTTTTTTTTTTTAACTAAAAAGCTATATTTGAATCGAATTATGCAATTTCGTCTGAATGCGGAAGAAACTTTCCTCCATTATTTATTGGAAACAGTAATAAAAATGTATTTTTAACACGGATATGACGGAATTTCAAAATTTAAATATAGAACGAAATTTGTAAATAATTCAATCAAATATTCGTTATCTTTCAAGCACACAAGAGCTTGAAGATCGTATATAGTCATTGACAATAAATCAGATCTTCGGGACGATTGTGTACCCGCTGAAAGTTTTTAATACCTTAATGTCGTTAGTCGCAATAAAGTGCTCATAGGAGAAGAGGCACAAAGCTTATAGAGCTTATCGTAACGTTATTTGCATGAATATATCCTCTCGAACGAACGTTATTTATTAACACACAATCACATTTGCCTGCGTATCGAGGGACTGAATATTGCCTACACCCTGATACTCTCTTATTACAGTTAAACTCTGTTTAATAGACTTAAAGAGAGGCGGCGGCAGTGACCCCCGGGTTTTATGTCCGATAATCTATTTAGCCGGTTTGATAAGCGAAATATAAACGGCCTTACGTATCACCCTATCCCTACGCGCCTATATAGATATGTAAACGTTGGTCGTGCGAAAATCTCTCGGGAGCGATTTATAAGTGCATATATTGGCCACAAGTGCGAATACATAATTAATGAGAAAATGACGAGGGTGCTCGAAAGGTGGGGTCAAAAATTCCGGTGACCGAGTCATTGTACGTGAATGCATTAACCTCTTTTCCGCCATTCGCCTTTTTAAACCGGAGACTTAAAGTTTCTATGGACCGAGAAGAAGTCATTGAATACCGATTGAGAAAGATTTTACTGGAAAAAAAATGCAACAACTTTTGCAACGTTTCGTTAAACTTTTTGGAAACTCTTGGATCGTGTTTCGAGAAAAATACTCTGCTTTTACCAAACAGTTTCATTTTCTTCTCGATCGCTTTATCAAGATCGTTAAGGGGGGAAGCTGGTCTAGAATTTTGAAGAAACCGAAATTTTTTTTTTGGTCTTAAAAGGTACTTTAGGGTCTTAAAAATAACATACTAAAGGATGGATGTCGGCAAAAATGTCTAAATGCCCAAACTTTCCATTCTGCGGCAGCGCCTCTCAGGTATGCCCCGAGCGCCCTTCATGATCCTGGCGCACGCATTACAGCGTGCGCCGGGATCATAAAGATTCCCTTTCCGGGGGGATAAAGATCATTTTCCGAAAGGAAAAAGAAGCCGAAGAGATTGATACAGAAGGGCAATTGTACGGCGCAGGCATCGCAGATTAAAAGTATATACGCATTTAATATGATTTTATAGTACGTAAAACTTTAAACGCGTTTTTCTCGAAATGACTTTTTTTGAACTGGCCGAAGACATAACTCGAGCAAATCTTCACCGATCTATACGAAATTTTGACAGTACATTCGAAATACCTTTCTCCGGAGACGTACGTAGGATTTTTTTTTTATATTGCATAGTTTTTTTTTTAGTCAACAATTTTGTCGTTTTTTTATAGTGAAAATTTTAATGTTTTGTTCAAACGTGCACCATTTCGCGAAAAAACAAAATATCGAAAAAATGCTACGTACGTCTCTTGCTGTTGTTATATAGAAACTAAAAATTTTCGGGATTTTATTCCCGGACCAAAATTAAGGAGGTTACATCTTCGGCCATGGACCCGTCTAAAAATCGAGGCGCCTCCGAAGAAATGCCGGACACCGCCATTTTGAATTTAATTGACACGAAAAAATTTGTATTTGTATATTAAAACCTAAATTATAAAACCTCTTTCACAGATTTTCGATTGATCTTTTTGTTGAGTCATAAAAAATTCATAAATTATGCCCATTTTTTTACGCTCTAGACCAGCTTCCCCCCTTAAAATCCGTTGAAAAATGACTGAAAATACCGTTGAGTCAGTAGAATATATTTTTTTCTTTTTCTCCAACGATCGGCAATCCGTCTCTTTGTTGTCTCTACATCCCTTCGGTCTGTTTCGTTGGCAGAAACCGTCCGGACGGTGGAGTGCACCGGATCGGGTACGATGCACTTCTAAATATAGTCAGTCCTCGGCGACTCTCGACGAGAGGCCGTGTTCCACTCGCGTTGACCTTCTCGCCCGCGTACCGGAAATCCGAGTGCCAATTATAGTCGCCCGAGCTCACTTTGTAGCTGCTCTCTTCTCTACACACAAACCTCCTCTCCCCCCCCCCCCCCTTCCCTTGCTCTCCCTTCTCCATCGAATTAAACACACTCGTGCGTCAGTTATTTTTTTTTTTTTTTGAGTTTGTGTGCTTGGAACACAAAAGAAAACGTCGACTCCAGCAGCATATTTATCGCAATAAAATGCAAAATTCATCACTTTACCTATTCATTAATTTAGACAAAATGATTACATTTTGTTTGAACATTTATTTTTTGAGTCTCGAACAACGAATGAATTTGAATATTTCTTTCGCTTAAAACAAGGAAATTTCTTGAACATCGCGATGAGGAGATTCGGGTTTGTACGAAGAGAGACGAGAATTACACTCGAGCCAGGCTTCTTATCTCGGTTGACGTCCGCGTCGTGCGATGCACTACGAATAGGCCACTCGGTTGCAAATGCGACTATTCATCGAGTGCACTTTGTTGAACCATCGATGTATATATAGGTAACCGGGAATTGCACGCTTTGTATATCGTACCAACAATGAGTACTAAAGGGTGAGAGAGCGCGTACGTGCACAGCGAGTTACAGAAACTATTTTCCGACCGGTTAAAGCGCATCCTGACGAGATTCGAGTACGCTTAATCAAAAATAATCTGAAATTGTTCACTTCCAATTCCAATTCATATTCTTATGTTTTTATGTTTCGATAAGAACGAACGTTTGCGAAGCCACATTCTATGAAGTTGATTCTGGAGAATCGAACAATTCCGTGTTTGCTCTTGAATTTTTAGTTGCTGTTCTTCGATCGTATAGATTCGGACTCGGTAGAGGTTCGTGTACGATTCTCCGACGATATTTTGAAATAATAAAACGATCTTCTCACGAATTCTAACGAGAAGCAAACGTCACGGGAATACGAGATAATTTTTTGTTTTGTCGTTGAGACTCTGACTCATGCTTCGATAAGATATTTCTCGTATAGGAGGAAAACGTTCGAGAAGATAAAAATTCATGGAAACCTCGACGAGCTTATGAAATATGTTTCCGGATAGAATATCGTTGGAGCTCTAGGCTCACGGAGAAAAAATGTGTTTTTCCCCGGGAATTCTAATTCTGGGAATTAGGGTTGAAACTTTTCAGCCAGTTTTGTGGCTGGCATTCAACCCTCTCTGGTTACGCTCCATAAAATCGGGTCGCTGGTCATACCGGGTCGATAATGACCCCGGCCATTCATCGATGCTCGTCCAGTCGTCGCGCTCGAACGATCCGTTTAATTGGGACCACGACAATCGACTTTGTAAACCCAAAATTCAAAAATTCAGACCAATCGTGCGTGAGTCACCAAAAACGATTTCTTCTCACCGATAATAACATCAGAGTTGCTAAAACCCAGATGATCGGAAAGAATCGATCCGGAATGGACCGAGAGAAAAAGGTTTTTGCCTGTGAGCCACGTTACACGTTGCTGACAATTTTCCGAAAATTATTTTTCAATAAAAAGCATCTCGAGAGTCCAGATGATCGATAAAATCTACTCTTTGCTCCTTCGGTAATCGTCCTCGTTCGTTATTCATTCAGACATTTTGCCCTTTTTCGTCGCTAACCCAGCATAAGGGAAAGTAAAAGCTTTCTACCCTCAATAAAACACTGAATTTATGAGGCCTCAAAGGTCGTCTGAGAACACGACCGTGTGTCCGTGTTCGTGGCGTAATCTTTCGTACAATTCAAAGGGTATTTTAACCTTGGAAAAAGGACCGAGGAACCCGAACCAATAAAGAGGGACAAAAGACGAGGCGATAAGACCAACTTCCTCGTAAATACAAAACCGCAGAACGATCGTGAAGAGCCGAAACATATATTTTTGAATGATTCAACAATGTTGTTGTCGAAGTAAAAGAGAAGAATGTCTCCTCATCTACATCACTGCAAAAACAAGTGTGTTGTTAAGTGCGTTGAATCAACGCACTACACGTATTGTACGTGAGTTGCTGACGCTAAGCGTATTGCAACAACACACATTGCTCAATGCGATGTATTGAAACAACGCGCTAAACCGTGTTTGTTTTAAACAATATGGGTCCATCCGTTTAAATACTTTTTGAACACACATGTGTGTGTTGATTAAAAACGGTTAGTGCCATACAATACACTTGAGTGTAGGTAAACACTAATTCCCACAACACGCTATTTAACCACACGCTTCTCCGTTGTATTCCTTATAAATGGCACTTACATGTTTTTTTCGGAGCAAAACCGATATTTTCACGATGGACATTTTTAAATGTCAAATGTGTTATTTTAAGTGTGCATCGAGTGACTTTTTATTGCGGCACATTGTGAGGCATCACAAGAATGACCCAAGAATAAAAATTCGTTGCAATGAAAACGGATGCGAACGGACTTTCGTCCTGTTCGATGTCACAGAGGATATTTTTCTCCTCGATACTTCTTTGCAGAACGATGACCTTGTTTTCGATCACTTTTCGCAACAATTTATCTCTCTCGCACACACGCCGCACCGCTTCCGTCACACAATCAACATCACTTTTTCCACACTGAGAAAAAAAAGTTATTGGAACAACAAAATCTCTCATTACGGAGTGCCAATAAAATATATGATCATCATAATGTCATAAACCATTGAACGAACACATTAATTTTTCATCAGACTGCATGATCATTCTGCCAAAGAAATGCGCATTTCAATTGACAAAACTCTTCCAATAACATCAATTTCTATTGAATCAACCATTTTTTTTCTCTGTGCATCACACGGCATAAATGTCACTTTTTTGCAACGCTCCCCGATCTTACAAAAGATCATTTTTGCCATTGCACGAGATTTTCTTGACTGGGAAGCTTTCCCGCCCGCAGCGAAACCGTTTCGTGCAGTAATTTTACAAGAAGAGTAGGGAAGACCCATACATATATGGTCCGGCGCTATCGTCGACCGAGCAGCCAATGTATATAACAACGTTCCCAGGTCGACCGAAAAAAACGTAAACAAAAAAAGAAATATATATAGGTAGATGTGTCGTTGTAGAATTTTTCTGAATCCCCAGTCGATATCAATATAACTTCACGACAAAGCTTGAAACTACCGAGTCCCTTGATATACCCATTTCCGAAGCTTAGAATCTTAAGTAGTTGGTGGTGTAATAGGTAGCGTGCGTGCATTCGGGAACGGAGATAGGCAGGTAGGGTAGTTCGAATCCTCGTTAGGTAGAAAAATTTTCTTCGATTAAATTGAATACAGACCCATGTAAAATGGTCTGATTCCATCAAATGGCGAATGTCATGCAAGTCTTTGGCTGGAAAGAAAATTGTTTCGTTTTCGTTTTTTGCTCGTCTTCATACCATATGTATATACGCCTGTAACATGTTGTGAGAACAACAACTCGTTGGCTAACGTGTAGCAACACGGCTATCTGCGTTGTTACAAATCGGTGACACGCGTTGATACAACACGGCTACCTAAGTTAATACAACACGCCCTCATGTATTAATGCAACTCGTCTAACTGTGTTGGGCCTACGTGGTTAAAAATGTTTGAACAACACGAACAAAACGTGTTGATTTGAACAGCAACACGGCAAAAAGCGTGTAGAAAACGGCTTCAACGTTTACACGCCTGAAGCGCGTTGAAATAACACACTTGTTTTTGCAGTGATATAACGCCGGGGGTTAACGTCTCCGGATACACACACACACACACACACCGAGCCTACCTTTAAAAATTCTTGTTGACATTAAAGCTGAAAAAGCAGGATATTTACAAGGATAAGAAAGAGATAGGGCGTGCGCGCGCGCGCGCGCGCGAGCATTGGCCTAATCCTGCGATGATGACAAAGAATAACAAATAAAGGCGTAGCTGGCGGTCGCGCCATAAAAGTGTAGCCCCAACCTTTTCGAATGTCTATTTGAACACGTGCTCTCTGGCTCCGACCCTCCTCCTTCGTACGTGCATCGTGTATTTAGGGACTTTAGCGATTTTTTTTATTCTCCTAATCCCCTTACACCGGAGATCTTAATTGACATCGAGATCGCAAGGGAGCAACGCTTTTCGCTCGATCTTCAAAGTAATTGAGTAATTTTTTGTTTGTTTGTTGTATTTACCGAAATATTAATTAATCAACGAGTATGGTAAATTGATGAGGAACTTACTCGAGTCAATGAATTGTAAAAAAAAAAAACGTTCGTTTCCAATGCTAAAACAAAAGATGAGACACGTGCTCGGGGGGGCGCACGTTGAAACACCCACACAACCGTGGACGCGCACGTTTCAATTGTTTCCCTTTCATTCCGTCTTAATTCCGTCGCTATTATCTACAGAGTTGTTTTATTACATCGCGATAAATTGCGAGGGGAAAAAATAAAGGAAGAACACCGAGAGAACACTTTGAGAAATAGGTTCATTGATCCTCCGGAAGGTTACGAGGCGAGCGAAAAAAAAAACACACACGTGCGAGCTGTTGAGTTCGCTTCTCCACGAGCGACTCGAATCTTCAAACATCTCCGGTCGAAATTTCGTACGTTAAGCTCGCGGACGACATTGATGCTCCACAGACCGCCGAGAACTAACGATATATTAATGAAAGAAACATGTCGCTATTTCACACAAACGTCAGTGTAAATCGTTGAAAAAAGTTATTCGAATTTATTCGTTTCTCCTACTCGAGTTTTTTTTTTTTTACCTCTTTTACTTTTGACTGATCAACTGTTCGGATCAATTGAACACTATTTACGATTTTTATGTGTAAGAAGACGAGATTACTCGTTTATTGTTATTTAACATTTTGGATCATTTCTGTTTTGATAAAACTTTTTTTTGATTGCTCCTGGCGATGGTCGTCAATGTTCCGATGGAATAACCTCGAAATACCGATTTGCCGATTTCATTATCTTCTCGAAAAGTCGATCGATCAAACTGTGAAAAGAAATAAAAATGAATTTGACAACAAGATTTTGAATTTAAAAAAACTGCTTCCAACTCTGTTGTACCAGGAGAGTGAGCAATTCATCATTTGATAAGAATAAGTTATCTTGACTACTGAATATTAATCGTTTCAATAACAATTCATAAATATTTCATTGGCGAATCATGTCAAAGTTTTGTTTTTTTCTTTTTTCTGTTCGTTCGAATCACCCTCGTATCTTATCTCGACTCGAGAACACACTTCGATCAACTCTTAACGGAATTTCGCAAACTCGTCGTTCCAGCCACATGTTTTTTTTTTTTTTCTTTCTTTCCCCTCGTTCTCTCGCTTCTCTCGTTTTTCTTGACGATGGTCCATCAAACGTATAGTTTAGTCTACCAGGGGACACATCACGACCGTCAATGGCGAGAAGGGGCAACGAGGACGAGAGCGTCGATGTCCGTCCCACAGTCTTCTAGTCTTACAAACTGGTCGCCTCTCTCGTTTCATTTTTTATCTCTTTGCCTAGAGCAATCATGAGTCTCTCGAGCCTAACCACCGAATTAATTCACGATGGCAATAACCTGTCATCTCAATCTCTCCATTTATTGACATCATTTCTTTCCAAGGACGTCTTTCATGGGGCCATTCTCCTCTACGGGACAGAATTCGAAAATGCGATCAGCCATCATCTAATTCTCCGGAGATGCAATTTGCTTGTCGAGGGGGATGCGAATTTTGAAAAATATTATTTTCGATGCGACAAAAATAATTCGAAAAATTGCGAATTTGGAATTTTGACAGTTCTAGCGAACCTAAAAACACTAAATATGTTTTTTTTTTCTTCGAATGCATTGGTCGAATGAGAAAAAATTCTTCGAAAAAAGATGTTTGAGCGTAATTGTAAATAAAATTGTTAAATTTCAAATAAATTTTAAAGCTGATTTGTCGTCTGGTCTGTTGCAGTTTCTTTATCGATAGGAGCATCACGAAAAGCCTAAAGGTATCGGCCGCCGGTGAAAGAGAGAAGAATACGAGAAGCTACGAGTGTAGTAAGAAAAAAAAAAGGAAAAACGAAAATTGCGAGTTAAAAAGAGAAAAAGAGTGAATATAAGAGTTATCAAAAATGGGAGCGCGACAGAGCAAAAGGTCTGTGGATATAACAACGACGCCGAAGAAGGAAGGAGTTCCGGTTGAGGGCGTCGTCGGAGACGCGGCAGCGCCCGGCGACGGAAAACTCGAGAAAATCGAAGAAACCGACGTCAAACCAACCACCAACGGTGTAGCTCCACACACGGAGGCCTCGCCCGAAGATAAAGACAAAGACAAGGACGAGGCTACGGAGAAGGAAACCGAAAAGGTTAGTTCATTTTTGTTTTTTTCAAAAATTTCGACTCGAATCGGACCAATTGCGATTGCTTCGAAGACTCGAGAAGCATTTTCAACTAAATTTGTACACGAGAATAATTGAACGAAGAAGAATGCGATAATTTTCATTAAACAGTTAAATTTTCGCGCTCGACTCAACTCGAACGAGATTAAATGAATTCCTCGCGTGTTCCCGCGCTTATAACAATGTCAAGCCTTCTCGCCACGGTTGTGAGAATTAGCGCTGTCGTGCGACGAGAGAAACGAGAGTGACTTTAACGCGCCAAGGGTCGCCTATTTTGTGTGTTAAATTCTTCGCTCCGCGAGGTCGTTGAATGCCGACATTCTTTCCTTTGTACATATTTATCCCTCTCGTGTCTCCTACCGATAAACGAATCAACAATCTTTTCCCCTCTTCTCGTCCGTCTGCCTTCTCCATCTCTCGCTCATTTTTTCCTCCCACTTTTCATCCGCTCCTCTTGCCTCCAACAAAGGCCTCCGAGCCTTTCGTGTCTTCACCAATTCACTTGCACCACTTTGGATCCGAAGCTCTTCTCACTTACGTGAAAAACTGTTTTTCGCTATGCTCGTACTTAGCAGCACAATGCCTTGATCTCCTTTAATCCCGTCTATGATACATCGCTCCATCCAAGCTCACTCGCGGTCCAACGAGCTCTCGAAAACACCCTCGATCCCATACATTTTCTTTTTGTTTTTTCCTCCCATCGCAAGATTTACGACGACAACGAATTATGCTTCTTTTTGAGAGCTTCGATACTAATTTTCTATTCAATTTGCATTTTTTAATTTCCTGGAATTTCGATGGATCGAAAATTCTTTGTTTCGATATATACAGCGTAATTGAGAAATAAAAACGTCATACTGAGAAAAATAAAGAAGACTCGACACCTTGAATATTAATCGGAACGTTAAAAGACAGGAAATGATTTCGTTTAAGTGACAATTTGCTTTCAAACCACGTACAGAATCCTTGGACCGTCATCTCGTAGATTTTTTTCTTCGCGGAGTCGTGAGTTTCGAGCATTTTTTTTTCTCTCTGCTTCCATAAATCTTACGCGTCAGAGATATCGCGTCGACCCTCGCATAATCCAGTCGAGCGCAGATTCGATAAGTTTTAAGAAATTTCTCGACCCCGAAGGCTCATTTTCCGTTGGTTTCATTCGCCTCCGAGTGTCCCCGGCTTATCGCGGAATGACGCGAACGAATATGACGTTGCGCCACGGTGGATATATTTCTCCAGAGAAAAAAAATAAACGATTCTTTTATTTCACGCTGCACATTGTTCGCCTTCGAGCATAGCCCTTTGTCTCGTTTACGCGATCGTCGTCCCGTAACATCGGTGAAATGCGGTTCAGGAATTCTATCCGCTGTTATAATCCTCCGACAGAGAAACGTAAGAGTTTCTTTGCGTACGCTAGAAAAGCAAAACGCTCCGAGAGCTCGCTCCTCCTGCGTTTCGTCTCTCTCTCTCTCTCTCTCTCTCTCTCTCTTTCTCTCGACCCCTCCTTGCGGTACGTGAAACTCGATATTTCCTCGATTGAGCAACCTCCGCAGCTGGCATCCACGGTATAGCGTGACACACACGCGCAGGATAAGAAATGGCACATATGGGCAAGATGCTAGAAAAAGAGAGAGAGGAAAACGGTGATAATGGCTGAATGAAAGATGCTGCTGGAGAGACGACTTAAACTTTGTGATTTTACGATTGTGCCATTTCGTTATTCCCCACAATTACTTTTCTTTATCAACTCGGCATCGCTCATTTTCTTGTTCCCTCTCTCTCTCTCTCTCTCTCTCTCTCTTACGTAGCCAATCTCAAGAAATCGCTGTAACAGGTGCATCGAGACCGAGACTACCTACCGATCGAGAATATATATGCATTCGCCTGTGTGTTATTTACTCGGATCGAAAGAGCAGAAACTTGTGCGAGCTAGACGAGCACCTGGCATTTAAAGTACTTTCCTACGCGCCACACAAGCTCTCTCTTGCCTCAAGCCGAAAAATAAAAAAAGCACGAGGAATTCTTTCCTCTCTTCTTCTTCCTCGTGCTCTTCGCCCGAGAATTTCTTTGGCCTCTCTCTCTCTCTCTCTCTCTCTCTCTCTCTCTCTCTCTCTCCGCCATTGCATATTACACGTCTGGCTTCTCGTAATCTTTCGCATCTTCCAGCAAATCCTTTTTTTTTCTATCTTTATTCCTATTTATTTGATGCATTCGTGAATATTCTCGTGTGCGAAACTCTGCATCGTTATTCGAGAAATATCATTTCGAAATGAGCTCAGTAAAGAAAAAGAAAAAAAAAAAAACATTTTGGAGAACCGAAACGATCCGAATGTGATCGAGAAATAAAAATCGAATTTTTAATATTTCGCGGACGCGACTTTCGTCCGATCCGTTCATGCAGGGGAGTTACGACAAACGGAAAATAATTTTTATCGCCGATTCGTAAAGTCATTTTGAAACTTTGTTCAATGTTCGAGTCCGCTGTTCCCTTCTCCAAAATCCGGAGTGGTATTTCTCTCCCTCTGTCTATTGGCCCAAGATGACAAATTGAGGCATGCACGCTCCTCGTAAAACAGGTGCCCGGAGCTGCCAACAACTTTGTGCTTCCCCGACCTTGATGGCTGCTTTTTCTCTTATAAATCTGCGGCGTCTCAGACGCGACCTTGACCGTTCGATGCTCAAATATAAATGTAAATTCGAATGTCGAAAGTTGAATTTTTCGAAAATCGAGTCTCGCTCGCGCGAAGTTTTATCGATTTCCCGGAAGTCGAATCGTTTGTTTCCTTTTCCCATGAGCTTTTCCGAAAAAAAAATGGGATTCCTGAGCGATCGTAACGATAACACGGAAAAAGTCAAACTCGCACTTGTTTCGTAGTGAGAAAAAAAAGAACGTAATGATTTTCAGAGCGAGAAGACCGCGCAGTAGTTTCGTGTAGCGCACTTGCTCTCGAGATTCTCATCTCAAGCGAAACCGGAAGGGCGAGTCTCTCGGTTGTCGGTTCTTTATACGATTTTTCATGCTTCGCTGATGCGTAATATTGAGCCTTCGACAATGTACTCAAACAATCTCTTCGTCTGTAAATCTCTACTGCTGGATGCGGTTAAGAGGTTACGAGGGGAATATATATATAGACGAGTGCGAGAAACTAAACTTGTCGGTTGCAAACTCATGCCTCGGAGGCCTTACGGGAGTCGAAATAGCTCCGATAATTTTTTTTTTTTCATTTCGTTCATCGATCTTTGAACGAAACGAAATAATCCATCGATGATAAGTTTGATTTTTTCGAAGATTGAAATTACGACGAAATAATGTGAAAAAAGTCATAAATTCGAAAGGAATTTGAGCCATTTTTGCGTCAATTGATACGAAAAGAATCTTGACCTCCTCCCTCGTAGGCCGTGTCACTTCCATCCGGGCAATTAAAGCCACGCTAAACCCGTTGAGCGAATTCCAGCGTTGAATTCTCGCTCGTTCGCTGCTGCTGCGCTGCCTACTCGACGTTAAAACCCGTTAATAGGCCGCGCTTCCAGAGAGATTTTCTTCTCTCCTCTTTTCAGCTTATTCCACGAGTAGATAAAAAGGCTCCTGCAACAACGACCAGTTCCTGGGATAGCTCTTTCGGACTCGTTCTCCTCGTAACTATCCTCTGTTTAAACTCCTGCGCGAAATGTTCTTTTCGATTAACTTATTATTTCGAGGCTCCTTGGAGCGTCAAATACTCGTTTTTTTTCCGAACTCAATTTCCTTCGAAATTATGATAAAATTAAAAAAACTTTACTGGAAAACTAATCGCGGGATATTCGCAAGACTAAAAATTTGGTTAAAATTCGGAGCGCGCTCAAGGCCTCGAATTTGCTTCAAGGTAGAGACTTTTTTTTATTTTCGTGTCCTTTCGGAGCTTCCTCGAAGCACGAAAATACATAATTTACTACGATTATCCGCACGAAAGGTGTGGTATTTTGCTTTTTCGAGCCAACATTTGTCAGACACAAAGGAGAGCAAGTCCTTTCTTCTTATTGTTCGTCCTTATACTCATGACTTATCGGCGTGTTGCCTCTTCGAATTCCTTTTCAAGTTCTCTTCGAATGTCCGACTCCGTTTCATTCCTTAAAATGTTTAATTATTCAATAATTCAATGTAAACAAATAGCTTCGGTTTCGTTTTCTATCGCTCTTCAACTTTAATTTCATCTTCGCCTCCCTCCCCTTCAACGTACGGAATTCTCTTTACATTATTTATGCCCGAGCTTCGCCTCCGTCCGAAATTACAAATTGCGAGAACGAGAATGGCGAGACTCTCTAAGCGTCATCTCCGGATGATTCATTGCTCGAATATTCGCCGCGACGCAAATATAATATTATTCGATATACAACACACTGCTTCATTACAGCAACACCTGCTGCTTCGGTACGCGAGAAAAAAGAAGAAAAAAAAAACCATTTATCAGTGCCAGAGTACTCGGTGCTCTTCGAACTCACGTTCCTGCCTTGAAAATGGCCGCAAACAATTTCTACATTTTTTGTCTTCGCGAGAACTGTGTATTTACTGCTTTTATTGAAATAACAATAATTATCATTTTCGAAATAATTACGAGTTCACTAAAAAGTTTTTTTTTCCCCACAAAATCGTATCAAATACATTTGACGATTTTCTTCCTAACAAATTGTAAAAATAAGAAACAACTCGTTTGTCAATTGCAAATTTTTCGTTAAAATTCAGTCGAAAAATTGGCTGATTTCGATACACAGATTCTCAGCCCTTTGAGAAATTTTAATCTCACAATTTTCTCGAGGCTTATCCAATCGCGGTCGATTCTCGACAAGAACTTTTTTGTATAATGATCAATTTCAATTTCTGATTGGAGATAATACTTATCGGTTATATGGGTTAGTTGATCGATAAGCTTGCGAGTAGAGAAGGTCAATCCTATCATGAATTCACTGTTCAATTCACTTTCCTTGATTATCTATCATTTCCTCGTCGTCAGATTTCCGCAAATAGAGAAAGAAAGAGAGGGGAGAGGAGGGGGGGGGGGTGAGAAATAAGATGTAAGAGTCTGGTGAGATGGGTGGCTGTGAGACTGTGCTCGAGGCAACGTTCGATCGAATAAAGAGGAGAGTAGCAGGAAGGTACGAGGAGGCAAAAAGAGGTGGGAGAATCCTTGGATGAAAGCCAGCAAGCCTTCGAGAGATGATTGAGGTCCGCTTCAAAGAAACGAGAGCGAATTGATCGTGTATCTCGAAGGATCTGAGAGATAGAGCCTCCTGGCTTCGTCCTGCTCTTACTCTCTCTCTCTCTTCTCTTCTTACCGAGGCTATTGAACGTTTTTGGTTACACGGAGGCTCGGCAATGGATTTACAAAAACGCGAGATCCCCATCTTTTCCTTTCTCTCTCTCTCTCCCTCCTCTCTCTGGTCCATTCGATCGCTACTGTCCTTCGTCAGTTTGGCTTATTCAGAAGCGATGGAGAGATAACGAATCTTTGCTCGAGTTCATCGGAGCGCGAGTATCTTGCTTCATTTTTCCGATAGCAACAATATTTTCTCGTCATTTTTTCAAGAATGATTCTTGAAAAATAAGTTTGAGACAGAAGAATCTTCGAGTTGAATTTTCTCCGTTCCCTCAATCTCTCTGTCCATCTTCACTCTTTTTTTTTTTTTTTATCGTTTCGAGTTCCTGGGTTTTCCGTATTCCTATACACACCGAGGACGACAGAACTACGAATGTTTTCCAATATCCAGTCAAACACAGGGCTTTCTATTTGTCTCTGTCGTATTCATAGACATAAGAGGCAAAAGTTTTGAGGAACGACAACGAGCCGGAAGAGTGTGTGTGTGTGTTTGCGCGCACGCTATGAGGACTTCTCTTCACAAATGCCTCGGTCTCTTGCATTTCCGGTCGAATTGTCACTCGTGAAATGAAATAAACTCGGAAAACAATATCGTCTGCTCAACACAATGCTATCCGACATATTGACAACTGGGGGAAGCTTTATTGTTCCGTCTTTTTTCTAGCCTATTATCATTGTTGTTCGTATTGTTATGGTTATTTTCATTCGCACTATGTTTATGTGGATTTACACCTGCCGGAGCTCAAGTTCAACGTTGAATCGAGCTTTCTGTCATTTTTGGAGCAAATAAATATTCGGCTTTTGTTAGCTCGTCGCGGATGCACCTGTGCCCAGGTAAAATTCTTGTTTTCTTTTTCTCTGGCTAGAAGGCAAGAAGTTGCCGTTTCTAAGGGAGCGAAAGATCTTCGCGATCGTTCTAAGACTCTGAAAAACGTGCAGTTTTTTTTTCAACGAATAATTTTTCATCGAAATGCTCTGGTGCTGGGCTCGGAAGACGAACGAACGAGGAGGGAACTGATGACGAGAAATTCGAATTGCAAAACTCGTCGTTTCGTCCCCCGGCCCAAATGAATCGGACGAGAATCCAATTGTGTTCGTTCCTAGGCTCCCGAAGCTCGGAATATCAAAGTTTCATCGGTCTGGTTGCCCCGCGAATACGGCTGAACCTCGTCGGGTTGCACCTGCGGATTAAAAAACGCCCCTTAGGAGCCGTAATTTAATTTGCGGGACACCTTAATTCCTCATTTTTTCAAGAAACTCTCGACGTTTCGCAATTTCTTTTTATTTTATTTTTTCCTCCAGTTTCGTACGAGTTTTTTTGTTGTCTTTTTTCTCTGCCTTCTTTCGCGAGTCTTCTCGGACGTAGAATTTCCTGGCGAAACTACCGCTCGTTAAAGAGAAAAGCCACGTGTTCTACTCTTATTTCTTCGCCAGTTTCTTCGGCTTAATGAATTCCCTGCCCCCCCCCCCCCCTCTCCTTATCCTCTCTCATTTTGTCCCTTTCTCACTCTCTTTCTCAGTATATTCCCCGCGAATGATCCTTTCCCTCGATTCTTCTTGTTTTTTTTTTTATTCCCCTCCTTTTTTCATGTCATTTTTCACTTGAACTTTTTTGACGCCGCGTTTGATTGTCATCCTGCACGTTGCTGGATTCTAAGCGGCATCTCGTTTGTCCCATTGCCCTCTGTACGATTTTAATTAGTCCGGAATTCACCGAGTCAATTGAAACGAGACTTACTGCTGCTCTCTCTCTCTCTCTCTCTCTCTCGCGTTTATGACAAACGTGAAATTCGTAAGAATTACCCGTAACGAATGTCGTTTTAATTTCACTGTTATCTCCGAGTGCTTCTTCGTTACAAAATTTTCACGTTTCATTGTCCGATGACGTAGGCCTCCGCTGGTATTTTCGAATTATCAAAGTTTACTCGCTGCTTGTTTCTCAACCGGAGAAGCCGAAAATGAATATAAAAATTGTCACGAAGCTTTCGGAAGCTTCGAAAATTTCATCGTTCGATCGAAAATTTCAAATTTCGAGTATAAATGCACTCGATGTTGTTGTCTATTTCGTAAATACATTTTATATTGCTCTATCACAGGAGGAAGAAACGAAATCGGAAGATGCCAAGGTCCCCAAGGTAGAATCCCCGACGACCGAAACTCCAGCGGAAGGCGACGCCGAGGTCACAACACCCACCGAAGGAACACCAGCTAGCCCTACCACTGCCACTTCCCCCGAGAGCAAAGAAACGAAAAAAAAGGATAAGGTATTTATCATACGAATAACATAACCTTCCGCAGCAGCAAAAATCCGTAAAAATCGTCGAGTCTTTTCCAGTCCTTGTGAGAAAACCTTGGAGCACGAAAACACGAAGGCTACAGAAATTTTAAAACGAAACAGTTTCCGCACACCTGTGTCGAACAGTTCGATTAATTTAAATCATCCTGAATACCTGAACAAAGTTTTCTCACAAAATTTTTAATCAGCATTGGTTCGGAGAATTCAGAACTGCGGTCGAAATACTAGACAAGTCAAATCGATCGACAAAAAAAAACTAATAGATTTACGTCGAAACATTTTAAGTCTTTGTTCAAGTCAGTTCCCATTTTAATGTTCATAATGATTTTGTAATCGAAGCAAAAAAAAAAAATATTAAATCGCAATCGTTGATCTTCTCTCTCAGGGCGGTTGCTTTTTTTATATTTCTCATTCGTTACAGCTGAAGAAGAAATGGTCCTTCAGATCGATCAGTTTCGGCAAAAAGGACAAGAACAAGCCAGCTCGCGACGACGCCCCTAAAAACGGTGATGTCACGAAGGAAGAACCTCTGGCAGAGGTAAGTTCATAGCTATCTCTATTTGCAAAAAAAAAAAAAAAAAGAATGAATGTACAAAATGATAATCATCCAGTCAGTAATGAGGAATCGTTAGTCGTTGGAAAATTGATGAATAAATCGGTCGGTGAGTTGTAAAATGTCGAAGAAAATCGTAGAAAAAAAAAGCGAAGAATCCTTTTGTTGTTCTCTTTCCTTTGAAACGTAACGAGAGCCGAGTATCTTTGTCCAGAATTCCCGTTACGCGTGTATCTTTCCAATCGTTTACCACAGACAATACAAAGATCTGAAAGATCAGTGACTGGTCCGAACATTGAAGATTTCCTCGAACACGCGAGCCGCGACAACGAGTTTGTTGTAACGATCCGAGTTCGAGCTTCAGCATCTACTCCGTCACCAATTTCTCACTATTTTACGAGGCGACACTTTTTCCACGAGCGTCAACGACCGTTTCGAACGGTCACCATTGTCTCAATTTAAACAAAACGCCCGTAAAAGTACATTTTTACAAGGTTGCCAACGAATTTCTCATTTTATTTCAACTTTTTCCTCCGTTTCTCTTATTTACACAATTTTTATTCTCACTTTTTATGGAGGCAAATATCATTTTTCCGCGAACTATCAAATAGACACAGAATTTTATTCCTTTTTTTTTCAACTTTCTAATCCTTCCTCGTTGCAGAATACGACAAATGAATAAATTCGTTTATGTCCAATAATCCTGATTCCGGATGCACATCGACGAGTTATTACTCTCCCTCCTCCGTTTTGTTTCTCTCTCTCTCTCTCTCTCTCTCTCTCTCTCTCTCTCTCTCTCTCTCTCTCTCTCTCTCTCTCTCTCGGAGGGTCTGTGACTCGTGCACGTACGTGGCCGTCTCGATTCGCGTAGGCGAATACACCTCATCTGCCTTGATCCGAAATCCTGTGAGCGGGGTACCTCCAGAGAAATGAGACGATAATGGTGCGTCTCGAGACGGGCGCTCCTTGCACGTCCTTTCATACACTCGCGTATTGAAATCCCTCGTGTGTTTGCGATCGTGTACGAGTGTCTGTGAGAAAGAGAGATGACGAGGAGGAGGAGGAGGAGGGGGGGGGGGGCTTGAGGGAAGAGGGTATGGGATGAGATAGCGCGGGTTATAGCAGTGAGTAAGAACGAGAAAGATTTCAGCATTGGCATGAGTCATGGTTCTTCTTGTTCCCTCAGATTCTCAGCACGATCGTACCACGCGACGCGACCGTAGTTTCAGCATCCGTTATGAAAAATAAAAGAAGAAATAGAAAAAGGGACAGAGGCGAGAGAGAGAGAGAGATGAAAGAGAAACAGATAGAGATCCCCCCCCCCCTCCCCTGTGGAGGATGAAAAGGAAGAGAAGAACCGGCTTTTCGCTCTTGAATTATCCTTCTCCCGACGTCGATCTTCCATACACGAATCTATACACTACCGACGTTGCTTTCGATCTGCTTATACCGATATCTCACGCTTCGAATGCTATAATATCGAATAGAAACAAATCAGTGCTGTACATTTGTTTGAATCTTTACTCTCGCGGCTCTATCTGCGAAATGATAACGCCTGTAAGCTTCGTGTACACAATAACTTTCGAGTGCTTTCTTATCGGAGTTTATATTCGTTCGAGAGACCACTCGAAAATCTTTTTCATTATTCTTTATTACACGCTCACCGAAAAGTTTCTTTCTGTCGCGATTTTAATGCACGATTCCGAGTAGAGTCGCGAGTGGCTCTTTCGAATAGATTCAAAAATGGTTGAAAACCATTGAAATCTCTGTATTTTCGTGAAATATGTCGTCGTTCGTGAGAATCGTTGAGAGACTTTGTACCGAAGACAGATGACGGTTGTTTATCAACGAGGAATAAATGTCAATGAATTTTGGATCGATATGACGGCTCTGACTGATACAATCCTCCGAAAGTGTTTTCTACAGATTATTGTTTCGGGAGGAAACGAGGCAGCCAATTCCAGGCTTCCCATACCCGTTTTATTCTCTCGCTCGTTCTCTATTTCCGTTGTTCTTCCACTTAGATGATTGCACGCGGTGTCCCATGGCGACTCTTGAGAGAGTTTCAGATCTCCCATCGTTCTCAAATTAATTTCTGTTCCTGAGTGGAAGAGAAAACATTTTGAGCAATTGCGCTCTCAGGAACAACGCGAATTGAAACTTTGCTCGATAGTTCGTCTCTCTCTCTCTCTCTCTCCTGCTATCAAGTTCATTCTCAACTTAATTGTACAATCGTGTCACCGATCACGAATTTCATTTGCATTCTCTCTGACAAAGATGTACAACCGTGGCTCCGTGGCCAAGTACTGAACGAACCGGTATGAAGAGAGATACGCATCTATATATCAGAGAATATTGTGGAGGCGACGACCGCGACCACCATCGCCGTCAATCGTTGGATTGCGTGTGCGGACATTTTTTTTTTCTTCTTTACTCTTTTTTTTTTCTCAGACATTGTTGAACCAAAGACGACTACGTAAACCGTCTCGTTTCAGTTTCTTTTCACTTTCTCTCCCTCTCTCACTCTCTCTCTGTCATGGTTTATCGAGTCTCCGTAAAGTAGACGGGTGTTTTGTCCTCCACCTCTCGAGGTACGCCAACACGTGGAATAAAACTGGGAGTGGTTCTCCGCGTCTATTCCACGTCTTTTTCTTCCCTCCGTCATCCCTCTCGTATCATATGTATACATATAATCTTGCTCGATGACCAATCTCGTACGTTACACTCGGCAGGTTCCATGATCGAGAGACTATCCAGCTCGATTATATCCGAGACTTATGCTTGTCTATTTTCAAATCAATAATTAACTCTTCTATTCAGTTGGCATGACTCTCGGCCCGAAGATCTTGTCTCGAAGCATCGTTCGAGTTTCCACTCTTGTTCTCGTCAATCTGCTCTCCTATCTTTTTTTTTCAATTTTTTTCGTAATGCCTTTTTCGAATATCTTTTTGCTACAACAATTTGGACCCATTGATACGCGTCGAAAGGATCGTTAATGACGATAATCAACCTACCAACTATCGTCATTGACTCGATGTTTATTCAACGCTTCATCACTTTTTATCGTCGTAAATTTATTTCTCATGTTATTCAACCAATCCTACCGTCATATCGTAACACCCTCGGGATACGCTTCAACGAGGCAAACTTCCCGGATATACTTACCTGCCGTACGGTTATTCGGTGTTGCCGGAAAAAGAAATAAACACACCGAGGGGCCCTTTTCAGTCTCTAGCTCGTTCGAACAGAACGAGGTGTAATCCTCGTGTTCGCCCCTTCGCCTTCTCCCCCCCCCCCCCCCCCCCCCCCTGTACGGCAACTTGCCGCTCTTTCGTTGACCGACCAGCCAGCACCTCGAAGCTACATCCTGCTCGTAATAGCGCAAACTCGAAAAAATGTAGCCAGAAAATGTTGAAAATTTTCGAAATTTCGAAGTTGTTGTTTCAACGGGCTGTCGCGATCAAATTATTGAAGATAAAAGATTGCAGCTGTAGACTTTTTTGTAGGAAATTTCATTTTCTACAAAATTGGTCCTGTGCACTTTTCATGTATCTTCAACCGTTTCGGCGCTACCTGCGATCAAAGAACGGAAGAGTCGAATTTAACGAAAAAAAAAAATGAAATAATAAATGAAAAACGGTGTCACGAATGACTAATTCTGCGGGTCCAAGGTTACGATCCATGTTCCACTGATATCTCGACTCGTTTCTAAGTAATTGTAAATTGTCAGTACCGTAGCAATGGTCTTAGTCATAGGAAATATCGAAACGATCGAGGCAAATTCATTCATCTGCTTTTGTTCTCCGTCGTATTTCTTTTTTCTTTGTTCAATCGTAACGATTGTTCCTAGTCACTGTGTCCGATTTACGCCATAAATGAACATTCATCGCGAATACGATAATACTATACCATTTCACGCATGTGACTCAGACCACTAGCATTTTCCATCAATGGCATTATAAGGAGCCTCGAGGAAAAGAGGCTCGCCAATTCCCAGAGAATCTCTCTCACCGTTTTTTCATCCTTCTTCTTCTTCTTCTTCTTTTTTTTTCGCTTTTACTTTTCTTTACCCACGTCTCTGTTCGTGCTTTCGTGCGAATGATACGAATCATTATGTCACGAGACGCGAACTTGGTCGAGCAAGCGTGTAATACTCGTACCGCGGAGAGTATACTACTAAGCAACAGTAATTGAGAGAGTTAAATAACTCGTCGCAAAGAAATAATCTCGTAGACACGTAAAGCTGGAATTTTATTTTATTTTTCATACAATTGGACACAACAATTCGACAGTATTTTGTTACGAAAATCCGAGCAGGTTTTCTCATTCGATTGAAAGTGAAAGAGAAGAGAATTTTTTTCAATTTTTCTTGCTCGTTAATCTTAACTGAAAAACACGCCGAACGCGATACGAAGTAAAATTTCTCGCGTATCGTCTTCAACGTATTTCATGCGGTTTACTCGTTCGTTCAAAGGATCGAAATGCAGACGTTACAGAGCGAGAAGGAGGGAGGGGGAGCATATACGAGGAGAGAAAAAGGGAGATAGAGGAAAAGAGATAGGCGTGACTGGCTGTCGTGTCTTTTCGTACTAATCACGCAGCGATAAGGAGGGCGCGGTATGAAAGCCGTACATTCGATGTGCATATATATCTATTGAGATTTCCCTCGAGATCCTCTCAACTCGTATACGTTATGTGTCCAGTAATCTAAATTTAAAACGAAAGTTATATACGAGCATTTATCGGGTCTATGGGATACATAAATAATGAAGAACCGCGCGACTCTCTCACACATGAGCATTCCCTATAGATAAATCATGAATTCTTGTTGATTGCTTATTCGCTATCAGCTTCCCCGTTCATATCCGCGCGCGTGTGTGTGTCTGTAAAAACATTTTAATTTGTAGCTTCGCAATTGTTTTTTCACGTCGTTCAGCTTGAATCGTCGACGCGAGAGCTTTCGCGACGTTATTTTCTTTCAATAATAAAGATAACCGATGTTGAGGTCGAGAAAAAGAAGAAAAAAAAATGATTTTTCACCCTAACTCACATACAGCGGACACGTTTTATGCGCGATCGTAAATAAAAAGAGACTAACGGTGCCGACACACTCGAACTAAACTTCGCGTCGCGATCATGGATGCGCATTTTATACTATTCTCAGAGACGTATACGCACCGTTCGCAGCGTCCTTACAGAATGAAATATACCGACGAGGCGAAGCGTACTATCTACGAATATTGTAAATAAGTATTTTTGCAATTACCATTCTAAAGAAATTCATGGACATATCATTTCCCATATATTCATATAACGTTTTCTCGATGAATCATTTCGAGCTTTCGACACGGATTAAAATTTTGTTCGAGATTCGAACGAATTTCTGAATAGTATTCATTCAATTCCCGGTTCATTGGGTCGCTGGTCAGAAATTTTAATAGCTAACGGGATAATCGTAGTGACGAATCTATGACAGTACATCGATTGATCCGGTGATTCACCGGAATATTTATATCGATATCTCTCGTCTCGTAATAAATTCAGTTTTTCTATTTCGGAATCCAACTTTTTTCAATTTTTATAACTTTTCCTTTAACCATAAATTCACGAGAGACGCATCGAGACTTTTCTCCGGCAGGGTAATTCCCACGAGCACGAAAATCTTATCGAGGGTACTTACGCCTTTCTCGTACTTGTACGAGATTAAACGGCTCGGTGATCTCTCTCGGCACCTCGATCAATGTCACACTTTGTGCGCTCACCGCGCGAAGCCACACCCAGAGAACTCATAATCCTTAGGAGCAGGCCCGAGTGAGGATTCTCTCGCGACGATTCTATTGTTCGCTATTGTTCCCTCGTACTTTTCCCAGGATTTGAGTCATTTGTTTGCCGGTTGGAGATGTACACTGCCGGGGAAAAAAAAAGCACGTCGGAAAACCCCATACATCCGTGTTCCAAGTATTTATTAATGTCTTTCGGCGACCTTCCAAAATTCTCTATTCCCCTGAAAAAAAAAGCAGAAACTCACGGTTCTGGGCGGTTGAAAAACTCTTACGAAAACCGATGAAAGAGGAAGCTCGATCCGAATTTCTCTCAAATTCGTTATTGACTATCTGAAACGCATTCGAGAAATAAAACTTCCGGTACAAAGTCCATAAAATACGCGGTCAATTTGATAAATAAATAAAATTGAATCGAACGATGAAAAATAGAGAAAAACGAGAGCGTTTGATGGACTCGGGAAACGCTCGAGAAAAGTCAATATTCTAAAAATTTTCTGACGTTCCGAGTCAAAGATTCAGGATTCGCCGTATAAAAGGTATTCGATCCGAATGGTCACATGAAAAATAGATATATATGTTTCGTTAAGCTTTCAACGAAAGGGAAAGAAGGGAGGGATAGTCGCGCGGAGAAGCGAGTTTGGCATTGCTCGATTCGGAAGATCGAGCAAGCAAGTGGCGAGATATATGTGGTCTATCGCGTGTATAATATCATCGTCCGTGGCGCGCAGCATTAGCGTTTCGTTGCACATGCAACCACCTCGCGCTCGGTCGACCGAGATCGAGCGAGCGAGAGAAAGAGAAACTGGTATATTCGCTCGTTCGAGCGGAAAAACCTCCGCGAATTTATACATATTGAATACCTTACCGACGAAAGGTCTTAACAAACACGTTTTAAGAAGTCACGTTTCGAATTTCGTGACTTTTCGTACGATAAACTCCGGTATTTTCGTATATAGATCGCTCTAAAAAAAAATGTAGAAATAATACGCTTCGTGCCAAATCAATAAACGTTTTCCGTTTATTAAAAAAACAAGAGTTTCTCTCTGTTTGCAATATTTATCAATTTTTTTTCTCGAGAATATTGCGAATAAAAGGAAATGACTGCCAATTTGGGAGATTCGGGATCAACGTTCCTCCAGTTTGCTCCGTGTATTTTCTACCTCGGTGTACATTTGTTCGTGCACGTGTGATACGTATATGTAGCTGGGTCGAAAAAAATATATGAATTTTTGAAGTACGTTGTTACGAGACACGCGTTCTAAGGGTGGCGAGACTGAAACCGGTTTCATTCGACGCACACTCCTCGTACAATGCGCGAAAAAAAGAAGAAAATTGACAGCCTTTCCATTATTGTTATATTCACCGCTTTATATAGATATATGCATAAAATGAAAGGAATTTTGAAATTTTTATGGTGAAAGCTTTCGTCTTCGTTCGCTGCTTTTCGCCTATATATTTTCATCAATAAATCCGCATTTCCGTATCCGTATATAGCATTAAGTACACGCGTATTGAATTTACTTACGGAACTATAAAACCCCGGAAACGATTCGCAGGGATTCACGAGTACGAGAAAAATCGATTTCGAATTGAAATGTAATAGGAAAGTTCGAAGATATAGCCGAGAGAGTTATCGAATGCGCAGAACCGTTTTAAAACGTCGCGAGTGTTCTTCGTCGCATGCAACATTTTTCGAGAACCTTTGGAAGAAGAAAAAAATGTTGGAAAAAAATGAAACACACGAGCTGAGAGAGACTAGAAGGAAGTTGATCGGAATCAATAAAAATGTAAAATTTCTTCAGGCATCCAGCTTTAACTCGGTCTCACCTGGATATCGATAAATTCGATATATCGATAAGAGGGTTTCCTCCTCCCTTCGGTATTCCATCGAGTACGTCTGTCTGGCTACGATGCGACAGTCGCACGATAACCCGCACCGTTTCAACCACAGGAAAGGACTCACACCCAACGCGCCACCCTTGAGTTCCTTTACCCCACAGACGAGCCAACTGATTCCGAGCTTACGCGAGCACACGCTCATAGACATCCGACAGCACATGGAACGGAAATTCTTCGAATAAAAGCCTCTCCGCTATTGGATTTTCGTTTATATGGAACTGGAATACTCGCGGTGATTTCGTGCTCTCGCTTCCCCGCCACTGGAGCTCGCGTCTGTGTTCGCATATTTACACAATCATATTTTTTCGTTCTCACTCCGCATCCTGTAGAATTTCTATTCGTTGAA
Organism: Campoplex capitator; assembly: GCA_037576405.1. Classification (NCBI taxonomy): domain Eukaryota; kingdom Metazoa; phylum Arthropoda; class Insecta; order Hymenoptera; family Ichneumonidae; genus Campoplex; species Campoplex capitator. Next base: position 837,879 of record JARBWI010000485.1, on the reverse strand, counting down.
CACGCATCTATCACGCGAACATTGATCACGTAGAGAAATTATTTTCTGAAAAAAAAAATCCTCTCGAGCTGCCTCTGGTGCGAGACTAATGATTCGACTGGAAATCTCGCGCGATCGTTTTCATCGAGTCAGGCCCTGTGAAGGACAAAATAAATAGTTGACGGCTTGCGGGGACGAGAGGAGAGCTATAAATAAAATAATGATTATCGATGTTGGAATTAGGCAGAAACTAAACCGTCTCAATGGAAAAAAGTCACGCGGGTCACGCCCTTCTTTTTCTTGTTTTTTTTTGCTCCCATTGTATTAATCGATGGCTTCGAATTTACGTGAAATTTAGCTCGTTCTACCGCGAAGGATTCAGTGGCTTGAACCGACGATGAAAAAAAAATGCATCAATTATTTTTCGGGAATTCGTTGCCGATCCGTTTGTTTCGGGGTGAACGAGCCTGTGGAACGGTGTAAATTCCGGTTTTTCATGAGTTATTTCGCGCGGTCGTGTGTGAGAAGAGAAAGAGAGAAATCGGTAGAGATATTGGAGAGTTTAAAACGGAGTTTTAGATCGGAGGGATTCTTGACGAATGCGAAGGGTCAACCCTCCGAAGTTGACCTGCGAGACGAGACATCGACGCACGTGTTTCTTCGGACTAATAATACTCTTTCAACCGGTTATACTAGCCTGAGTTACGTAACTTGAAAAATATAAAAATGGATAGACACGTTGAGTAAGAAAAAGTTTTTTTTTTTTTAATCGACGCTCAGAAAAGGGTGGTATTTAACCCGCGGCAACAACGCGCTCGACACGGACTACTACAAAAGACTTGTTGTTTCTCATTCAAAGGCCGCTTATCTCTATCTCTCTCTCTTTTATTTTTTCCATTCGAAATGTAATTTAACTCGATATTATTTTTTTCGTCTCTCGACTCCGCCCTTTTTCTTTGTTTCAACATGTTTTTCTCAAAACATTTTTAATTCCATGGAACTTCGATCTAATTGAGTTTTAATGTAAAATTATTTAATTATTTTTCTCCAGTCGAATCCTTTACCGATAATTATTACGATCGAGGGAGAGAGAGAGAGAGAGAGAGTGAAAAAAGTTTAAAAATAACAATTTAATCGAAATCAGAATCCAACTTGTGACTCACGAGTCTCGATTTTTCTATCGTTTCTAAGAAACTCGTATCACGGTATGCTCACTTGAATTCGACACCATAAGGACGAGGAGCTCGGATACGCAGACCTCCGTATACAAAATTACCATTGTAAATGAATGATCTTTGAAAATGACTGGAAAGAGGGGAGAACGCGTTAATGCATTGACCCTGCTTAATAAACCTCGGACTTTGTTCCCTTTGCTGTTCGATTATTTCATTCGTTTGTAGTATTATTTATTTGAATATTCGCCGACGAAATGCGCGGCGGGGTGTATGCCGTTGCGCATTAAATCTCTGTTGCAATTAACGGTCGAGTCACTATCTACCCCTCTGAGCATCATCGACTCGGAGAAAAATAACTAGCGCGAGAGACTCTCTCGAAGATCCGAGGCAACTGACGAGATACTCGTCGCGAGACCAAAACAATACGCAATTACGGACTCATCGCCGGTTGTGTGAAAAGAGCAAAAGATGAGAGACTCGGAAGAATTGAAAAAAGATTGAGACGAGTTGTTGGCTCGTGGCCAGAAATCTTCTTTGCCATCGAACATGAGTCGCTGCGAGTTTACAGTTGAATAGCCTACTTATATGCCATATTTTTTTTGATCGAGTCGCGATAAAAATTTTATCGCCATTTTTCCATGCAACCGATCAACGGGAAAATCAAATTTTTTCTTCACCAATAAGGAAAGTTTGTAAGAAAATTTTAGTGTCCTGAAATCGTACGAAATTTTCAAAACCGCAGTCCCAAGAAAAATCGTCCATTCTCGATCGGTTTCTAATCCTTAATCTCCCGTACAACGTCGAACAAAAATCTCTTTTTTTAAAGGTCTCTTTTGACTTTGGCGAACGAGGCTTTCCGGCGTTGAACGGATTATCCCAGCTTTTCGGTATCAGACGAGAAATCCTGGACAGTCATTTTGCTACAAATTCGGAGTGTAAACTTGGACGTACGAGTCAGTTGTTGATAGTGAAAAGGGCGTATCTCGGATCCTTTTCAGTGTCAAGTCAATTGGAATGTGCTTCCCTGACTCGAGGCTATACCCGTGTGTATACATATATTTATTTCCCTCTTTTCTCAGCTTGTTTACGAACCCTGCGAAGCCTCTCAGTTTTTCTTTTTTTTTTTCTCTCACCATTTTTCCGCTTTTCCTCTCCCCGCACCATTGTTCCTAGCGCGATCGTGTCCAATCGCTAGCTTCGGTATCAAGATAGATCGAGCTCGTTCTCGCATCCAATATAATAATACAGCGAAAGAGCAAAAAGGAGCGCGGCGTTACGTTGCTGCTTTTCTACCATAATCGAATCGTTCGTACCGCCGTTAAGGTTCCTCCGCACAGAATAACGTATAGAAAAACGGTCGAGCATCCTGCTCGCATCAGATGAATCGAGATCGCGGCGTAAAGGCGCGGGAAAGAGAAATAATAAAAGATGAAAAAAAAAAAAAAAAAAAGAGAGAGAAGAGAATAGGAAATCCCGAACGCCGAGTCGCATGAAATCCCTTTTCTCGTTCGATGTTTTCTCTTGCTACTTACGCCAACGGAACCTTAATCGATTACTCCTATTAGTGACCCCCTTTAACTCGGATATATATCTCATCGAGAAATCTCGAATTTTCTGCTGATGAACTCTGCGATCAAACTCGTCGAATAGTCGATGCCAATGAACCGTGAAACGTTATACCGACCAAGTTTAACCGAGTATAGTATCGTATCGAGAGATCGAACGAGATTAGAGATTGCCTTTGTTCCGTATATATCTCTCGCGTTTTGTTACATAATTCCGTATTACTTGGTAAAAAAAAAAAAAAAAAAAAAAACGTTTATTTTTCGTGTTACGAAATACAGAAGTAAACAAAATTTCGATACTCTCTTACCGAATGGCGAATAAAACGAGGAATGAATAAATTTGAGCTATCGAGATAAAATATCTTATATTCAAGGATGTATTTATGCGGAGATTCGAGTACGCGCGCGTCTTCGTCAGCTCGCAGCGGACACTCGAGTTGTGTTGGTGCGTTTTAACGAATTATTAAACTCAATGTGTACTCGCGTTGGCGAGTCCGCGAGTCTCGAGTTGCTCGCTTCGCGTTTCGTATTACCTCGGCTCTCGTTTAGCCGCGCTTCAATAGCTCCAACAAACGAAACGAGATTGTCCGATCATCCTATACTTTTACATACACAATACTTGTTTTTATTATCGCTTTACTTTTCCTCGATGTTGACATTTACGAGTTTTTATTCTTCCTTATAAACTGCGTCATTTTTTTTTTTTTTTTTTTTAATTTTTATCTCTTTCTATTTCTTCGACGCGTTTAACACCGATTCGAATAATCGCACACGCTGCTCCCGAGCGCTCATGTCCGCCCCTGTCGTCTACTCGTGAACCCTCCTCGGCAATCGCATACAAATGATAATACGATATCAATACGACGAACGTTATTTAAAATAATATGAAAATTCACATTTTTGTAGGATTTACTACAATGATTTTCGATATTAATCATTTTTTTTTACGAATCATGCCAGCAATGTCATATTTGGAAAATGATTTTTTCATTTCGCAGCATTTGACAGTTTTTACATTTTGTATCGAACTTGATGATTGGAAAAAGATAAATTGAGACGTCGAAAATAGCTAATTACGCGATCGGAAAATGTCAAAGAAATTGGGATGATGAAAACGTTTTAATTAACCGCCGAGTTCGGTAGAGGAATTTCACTCCGTTTTCGTTTTTTTTTCCTCATCTCAATCGCTCATAGAAAGCATGATAAAGCAGATTCGCGTTCTATCGTCGTATATATGGAAACTTTGTGAGTTTTGAGGTGAGGGAGTCCTGGCGGATTTGGGCGGCGTCTAGTATCGAGCGCCGAGACGCCGGGACGCGAGTAGAGCTGTTGCCATGCCAACCGGCGAACTCTCTCCTCGCCCTTCTCTCTCTCTCTCTCTCTCTCTTGCACTGTTGCTTTGACTCTGTTCTTCCGGCTTGCAGGGTTAGAGCAACTGAAACGATGGGCATAGACAAATAAGACTGATTGTTTCATTCACTTTGAAATATTCAAAAAAAAAAAAATAGAATCAAAACCTCATCTTCGATATTGTGCCAAAGATCTAAATTGATTTGTATCAATGACGAAGCAATTTTACAGAACCCTCTCGAAATAATTTTTCATTGAAAAAATTACAAAACTTACTGAATTCGATCGGAGTTCGTATACGAGTCTGAAGAATTCGAAATTCGAACTGCGTAACCGTAAACGAGTCGATTAATATATTGACCGTTGTTGCCCTCGCGAGGAATACGAATCCCGATCACGAGTGATCGGCGTGGTCGTCCATTCCTCACATTCTAGATCTGTGGGCTTAATAAAAATCATCAAAGGCATCCAAAGTGCCAAATCCACCTTAATGTGTCAACTTATATCTAATTTCTGAGATTAAACAGTGTTCGAGTTGAAGATGATGAAATTAGCTGGATCTACGAGCAACCGTTTGACGAAGGTTACAATTTTCCCACGGCTAATCGAATCAGATCTGTAAGCATAAAACCGGGAGAAAGAAATGGAGAGAGAAGGAGAGAAGCGAAGAGTCGGAGAGATAGAATTTTTTCTTGTTACAAAACGAATGTATGAAAAAAGTAGGAAGTACTCGGATGCTAGTTTGACCTTGCAATTGTACGATTCCGCAATCTATTTCACAGAAAAGTGCTAATCGTGAAAAATCAAGTTGATAAAAAGCTATGAGTGAATTATCGTAGATTTTCAAATCAAACGGAAGGCACCAGAAGGATCGTTGAATGTTGAAAACATTCATGAAGATCATGGCGGATGAGGATGAAACTTTTTTTTTTTTTAATTTAAAATTCCGGAAAATCAAGGGACTTGTTTTCGCGTTTCTTCTGTTTTTAGTCGAACCAAATGAGCTTCTTGATACCTTGAAAATATGGGAGGCACGACTCGTGTCTTATGTATAATATGGAAGGGTCCAAAGACCACAAGAAAAACTTGTTATTTCACCCCCTCCGGTGTGGGTAAACAACGCCTTTCCTTGCGTTATAACAAGGGGATAAAAGTCAGGATGTTAATTTATCAATTTTTGCCCCTTTTTCTATGAACCTTCGAAAATTGTTGTGTCCATATAACCTGTAAAATGAAGGACGAAAAAAAAAGCAATTTGGAAAAAGTAATTTCATCAAAGTTTTTCCAAGCATAGCGAACCTTCGAAAGCCACCGAGCTGAACAAACTCGAATTATTAAATCGTACATCGTGTCGATGTAGAATCGGTTCCCTCTTTTTGGCAACAAATAAGAATTGATTCTTCCACGATCGATATACATATTTTGGTGTGTTTCGTGTACGAATTCGGTTAACTAGACTGGAGCCAAGCCCTTTTTCGAAGAAGAATGTTTTTAGTCGGTTCTTGCATGGGGTTGGAATCCTCACACGCGAAATGATAAAATCAATATTCCCTTCCATATATACATTTCACTACCACAATTTCAACTTATAGCTCGTTCTCAGTCTGGCTTGCTTTTTCGCGCAACCCTCTTGAGAGTCTCCGAGAGAGCGAAAAATGACTCTGAATTTGTGTATGCGGAGCGGGAGGAAGGGGCGTGCGACACGAAACCAGGAGAGATAGATGCATGAAAAGAGGACGAGAGAGTATAGAAAAGAGATTGTCCAACGTAAAACTACCCTCGGGGTAAAGCAAGTGAGACAAGGGGTGCGCGTGCAAATTGTGCGTGCGGCGACACACGGTCATACCTCCTCTACTTCCGGTTGGTGCAAATTTCGAAGGGACTTTTGCACGTGGCATATCTCTTGGGTAAGAATCTCGTGACTGCGCGCGCCTATAACAACTCGTAGGGGTTCAACCGGTATAAAAATGAATATTCCGATGTTAAGAGTTAAGGACGATTAACGCCCGAGTGACTCAATGTATTGGGGAATAATTATTTTTCTCTTCCTTGCCCCTGTACGTTGCATCGATTGGATACAAATGATTTGAATACTCGATGCGACGAAAGAATCGTGAAAAATTGATAAACTCGATTACACGATTCATCATCAAATTCTGTTCAGGGCTATGAAAATCCGAAAGATTCAACTGATCCTCGTCACTGGTTATATCCGACTCACGATACAGCGGGCTGTATATATGAACATATAGGGAACAGGAATGATTTACCGAGCGATAACGGAGTTTCCCCCTTCGTCAAACGCGGAACACATTTGTCTCACACTTTGGTAGCTCGCAGCCCTGTTAAATTTACGATAGGCCACGCGACCACATATGCTTCGGAGACGGTAAGACACGAAGAATATTTTTTAAATAGAAAGTTTAAAAGGGAGATTCATCGCCACAATGATTTAGCAAAATGAGTCAAAACGAATTTTACTGCTCGACGGAGATAATCGAGAATTCGAATTCCACGCGTTTTTCTTTTGTTTCCAACAATTTTGACAGTGTTTGCTATAAAAGTGGCGAGTCTGATGTCCAATCGCAGAGCAGAGAGAGCCTGATAAAAAAAATGGTTTCGACTCATCGGTTCGAAGTTAAAATCTCTTATTTATCGAGCATTAAACTCCGGACACCCTGTATAGAGATCCAGAGTCGTGTGCGGTCACCGGTACGTTTATTTAATGTAGCACAGACTCGATTTATTCGTTGAAAAGGCTCTTTACCTTTCTCTCTCTCCAACGTTTTCTCTCATCAACTAAAACGTACACTCGGAGTACGTTGCTTTAATTAATAATGATAATGCAGCGAAAACATTTGGCCCGTAAATGTTTTGCCTCGAGATTCTTCTTCTTTTTCTCGATCCGGTAAAGGCTCTAGGCGCGGAGAATCACTTCATGAAATGAAATATTTTATTATAATATACACGATGAAAACCACACAACGGTGTTTACGTCCGGACTGTCACACCGCTGACTAATACCTGTCCGAATCATAAATGTTGAATTATCCAATTACTCAAACTGAACTAACAACATTTTACAGCAAACGGATGTTAAAATACTCATTTATGATTCCGTTCGCCTCTTTTGTCGTTCCATTTGCCTCTTTTGTTTCAGACTGAATTGAAAAAAGCTTTTTTGATCGATTTCAATTTCGTAAATTTTGATTTTCTTTCTCGCTGATCTGTTTAAAATAAATAACTTATTTGTACTTATTGCCTAGTAGAAATTTCTCAGGCGTTCAAGACGAAAAAAAAAAATTTACTGCCTCAAACCCAGCAAAGTCTTTCACCGCTTTGAGCCCCCGTTTCTTCGTTAACTTCGTTATAATGACTGCTATAATTGAGTTGTTTCGCGATGAGTTCGAAAAAAACCGGTCGTTGACTTTGGAGTTACTCCGCAGCAACCGAAGCTACTGAAGTTATTTGGCACAAAAAGTAGTGAATAAATCGTGCACCACGGAATATATTACACAGAAATATCGTTACCTGTCTCGTGCATTCGATTTAATTTTCATGGAACCTTCGATCTATATTTTCATACAATTATAAAGTAATTATCGATCTCGATCGAGTAAATCTTCCCGACGAGCGTTCAGCTCCGTACAGCTTTTTGATTGATAAAGTTTCACTGCTGGTAAGCTCCTTCACCTACCTTCTCTTCTTCGAATAATTCGATTTCCTACTATATTGCCTCGGTCGTATCAACCGTTACGGCTATTCTAGCGCGTTGGATGCTGCCATCCCTGCGGTGAAACTTGGAACTCGCAAAACCATTTTCAACACCGTATACACCAAAGCACCAAGATAAAATACTAGTTTTACGAATACAGAAGCACTCCTTCTCGACTTTTCGATACCTGAGATCTTCAATGGTATCTTGAGACAGTTTTGAGACAATAAAACAACATCAATACAGAAACCAGTTGAATTACGAGTCAGAAGTAACGAACAAAGTGTTTTGAATAATCTCAAAATATTGATCAAATCTGCAACAAGATTGACGAACGTTCGATACTTTTTTTTTTATCTGTACACTGACAAATTTTTGATCCGCTATTCACAATCGATGTTCAGTTCCAATGGAACCGGTAGAGTTGAGAATTGAAAAACCCTTTTTCTCGTATCTCTGGTATCGGGAAACGAAACGCGGCGATGCACCGCGTTAACCAAGTGCATATGCGCTGGCGAAATGCGCGAAATGCTACGAGCTACGTGTCTCCGCTTCCTGTTCGGTTTACCGTGTCGAACACGCCGGCATATGTTTGCGCTGTATACGGATACGTCGACTAATGACAAACAAAAAGCTATACCTCGTTACGAAACTGAGCAGGACAAACGTTGATATTCAATCTGTAAACCCGAAAGGTCAACTTGTCGAGTTTTTGTAAATGAAAAAAAAAAAAATTACAGGCGATGTATTCGATCGTTCAAGTCACGAGTCCAGCTGAAAGTTTTGTGAATAAATACTGCTTAAAAAATGGGCTCATCGATTTTATTTTTTTTATCTCGATCGCTGGGTGCTCCAGCTCTGATATCGAATCCTTGGCGACAACTCGGACGAAACTAGTCAACGTTGAAAATGGTTGCAATTAATTACCGATTTAGACAAGTACGATAAAACTATGTTGTTATTGTTTTTATTTTTTCCTGATTCATTTCCGTTTTACGACGACCGTGGACTTGTACGAGAATCTCAGTTGTGAATCACCATCTCCGCACATGGTAGAGGATCCCTCGGGTATATACAGTCATCGATACACATGCATAACTTAACGCGAGACGCCGACGAGTATATACGTATGTGTCGTCGAGACTCCGAGCGCCTCCGGACTGCGTAGAAGTGTCGTATTCTCTCGATCTCCTCGATGCGGCCAAGAATAGAAACTTACCAGCCAAGAGTGTACATGGAAGCACTCTCTAGCCGGCTGGCGAGCGCGGTTTGCGGCTTGTACTGTTTTTTTTTTTCCCCCTTTTTAATTCTTCCTCCGCATTAGTGAAAGAGAGAAAGGTGAAGAGAGAAACGGGTTGCGAGAGTACGATCATGTTGGAGAGTTCTGCTACAGCTGCGGGGCGACTGTTCGACGAGAACTTGACCCCTGACACGCGCAACTTGAAAGCTCTCTCTGCTTCTGTATATTAGTAACTCGAGTTCGTTACGCTTGCGCCCTCGATAATAAATTCTCCGCGTCCATCTTGACTTCCGAACGGTTCACATTTATTTTGACTACTATTAAACCCAAGGAGATTGATCCTTTTTTTTTCGAAAGTATAATATCTCTCGCGTGGGAGGAAAAGTTGGAACGACAAGAACAACCTTCTCTTTTCACCCTCTTCGAGCATCATGCCGCGAGCCGGACCACTGTCATCTCGTCTCAACCCCTCTGTTTTTATACTTTTTGTAAATCTCGTGATTTTTTTCTAAACCAGTTTCGTTTTCGTATACCGGCGTCGCTTCTAAACCCCCCCTCTCAGACTCGTTAGATCGTTGTACATTTAGCGATACTTAGGACTCCCGCTGTTTCTTCAAAACATGTGGCATTTATCTTTATCTCGACTCTCCTCTTGCTGGTCCCTCCGGTTATCTTCGTCTCTTCTTTCTCCCATTCGTTTTCGCGTTTCTTCTTCTTCTTCTTCTTCTTCTATTACGTGTGGGACGAACCTGGGCTCTCTCTGGTAGTCTCTCTATATAAACGAGCACCGAGTGTCGGTTGACTCCGAGTCGGCGTCGGTCAGCCCGTTCGTAACGTAATCTATATCTACCTATCTCTCTCTCTCTCTCTATTTTTCTTTTTTCCCCCTCGTTAGATACGTGCGCGAATTTGTTTGAAAAAAAAAGAGAAAGATAGGTCGAACCGATAGGAAATATTAAGTGCACGGAAGTATTGTATTGCGTTGCAACGAGAGTGCCTCGAGCTCCGCGCGGGTGGTTTTTTTTTTTTTTTCCTTCTCGTACCTCACAAATATATCCATAAATACACCGCTAGCTTTTCGTTGTCATTCAATTGCGCGGCGCAATATATTTCGCTCGATCGATATCGCTCATTCTTGACTCGAGTGTTGAAAATATCGACGCGAATTGATCATTTTTAAGGCTCGGGGGGATTCGAATCTCTCGTAAATCAATCTTTGATATCGTGTGCTCCGGAAAAAAAACAAGAAAAAAAAAAAAAGTTGGACGATAATAATAAAAATACGGTCATGGAATCCATGATGAAAGTAGGCCGGACTCTCGGCGATGGAGTTTATCGCGCGGCAGGTGCAGTCGCAAGAGGAGCTCGTAGAATTTTGTCGGCGATACCCCTTTTGGGCATCGCGCCTCCCGAATTCTACGACGATCCGAAGAACCTTGATGACGATTATATCGACGAGGTACGGATGTGAATATTTCCATTTTTTTTTTTTTCCACCAAATAACATACTCACAGATTATTTTCATTTTTTACTCAATTTATTAACGTCCCTTTTCGTATTTTATAATTATTGTTATCATTTCGCAATATTTCCTTACCGCTATTAAAACAGGTTCACTACCTACGCATAAATTCATCGAGTGGGCAGGTTACTTCCGCTCAGACGACATCCGGCCTCGCTGCGTTTCGGCTTTTTATTATTTACTTTTGTCATAATTTCTTTTTTGTTTTTTTTTTTTCGTCTCGTTCACTGGACTGAGTTCGAGGACCTTCTCTTGCAGCCAGACCCGCTCAGTGCAATTGAAATATAGAGGAACCTCTCTGTGAGGACCAAACTCGAGGAAAATGCTGAAGAAAAATTTGAGAAACAAATTTCACGTTCTTTCGTTCGAATTACAAAAGCTTTTAATTTCTTAAGAGATTTTTCTGTACAGACGTTTTTATTTTTGGTTCTCATGGACTGGAAATTATTCGTTTTCGTAACCCGTTTGCAATGTCGCGTTGCACGAGCGATGCTCTTAATATTTTATTTTCCTTTTAATTTCGCGTATTTCATGAATTCATTTATTCGATCAGAATTTTAAGATTTAATGTAAATTGAAATTTTCGACCAACTTTTATCCTGTCTTTTGTACAGAACTCGAAGTAAAACGAGACACTCGTCCAGGATCAAAATGCACGAGCTTTTTCGTCTGCTAAAACTTCCTATTCGGGATTACACCGTCTCTCTCTTCCCTTCGCTCACCCCGGTGCTCCTCGCTTCTGCTCTTTTCCGCGCGTAAAAATAGACGAAGCGCTCAGAAGAAATTCGTCAGCGAGACACAAGTACATCGAATTCGCAGTCTCAACGTCGTTTCGAAACTTTCTTCGCTGGATGATTAAGATTTTTATATCATCTATATCCACTTGGCAACGTTTCTCTCAGCCGGAAGCTCGAGCTGATGGTTTCGGTGCTCACCGAAACCGCTGAAAATTGAAAGAAGAAACTCGATTTTTTGTTGTCTTCTTTTGTCGCGAAGCCACAGCAAAAAATGTGCATTTTCTCAGATGAAAACTGGTGCTTTTTTCTCTCCGGTACACCGTTATGCTCTGACGAGAATTCTGATATATATTCAAAGGACACGAAGACTCATCCACTACGCTTGTTCTTCTCTCGCGTTGCTATCATCCATCAAACACACAGGCTCGTACAATCTCACTATTCTTCGAGGTTGATAAAGCTCCTGACGTTAATTGCTTCTGCCTAACTCGCATTCAGCAGCTCGGTAAAAAAAAAAACTAGCTCCAAAGTTAAGTCCCGATTATGAATAGAGCCGAGACAATTTCAAGGGAGATAAATGAATTTGCAATGTCACGATTATGCTCTTAATCTTTGCTTCTTCTTCCTCTCTAGTTCCCTTTTTCGTAATTATCTGCTGGGGGCCCTCGTGCTTGGAATAGTTACGGTGGAACTTGAACGCTGGGGCTTTTTTCTTCTTTCCTAGTTAACGTCGTTTAAATGCACCGTGGTTCTTAACAATTGACATTGATTCTCGTGACAAAAGGCGACGAGCGTTCGGTCCAGCCTTCCCTATCTCTTCGAATAATTTATCTTCCTCATTTTTCGCACCCAACGGACAAGTTATCGAAGTCATATTTCTTCATTCGGATGATCGATTCTTCTTAAATTGAATATCGACGTCTTTCCATGTTCGATAAAAATTTTTCGATTCATTCATTTCGAACGTGATACTCCGCTCTTAAGTTTGTCTCATTTCGAAAATGCATTTCATAAAAATCTACAAAAATGTGAAAGGGCTTGAAAAATATTCTCGACGTTGCCCGGTCCACCGCGAGAGTGTTGGTTGAAAGAGAATAATTGTAAGTATTCAACGAACAACTGAAAAAGAGCAGGCTTTCGTTGCATTTTTTTTTGCAACGTGCTCATTAAGCCTCGACACAGTTTGAAGCTGGTAGCGCGCATACACTTCATCCGTGCTTTCTTGCTCTCGGAAAAATGCAAGCGCAGAAATACACGAGAGTATTACAAAGTCGATTTCGTATATGTATATATATATTCAGAAAAGCAAAGAGACCATTTGTAGGGAGAAAAATGCACGCACTTGAGCCACCAAAAGCGAGAATAATCATGAGGACGGTCTAGTTTCGTTCACTTCTATGATCCAGGCCAAAGCCCTGGAGGCAAAATTCGACCAGAGCTTTAGACGCGAAGCAGCAACACACGAATAAAGTCTCGTCGTCTGTTTTGTCGACTGCAAAAGCGCTTTGAAAAATGAGAAAAAACAGGCGAAATGGTCGTGGTCCACTATAGCCTCCGCGTTTTTTCATCGCTCCATTAAAGTTTGAGCCTCAACCTAATCCATCACCTCTTCAACTCGTCGCCGAGGTGTCGTCCATTCATCAGCAATCGGAAGTTTGTTTTTTCACCAAAAGTTGCACAACGTTTTTCAGCTATTACATTCCATCATCTCCACTTTGCCGTGAACATTTTCTTACCGCGTGTACCCACGAAAAAATGTACTCACACGCATTGGCTTTTCGCCAATATGCAACGAACTCTTTTTATCTTCTATTTTTTTTCTCTGGTTCAACGCCAACGGCGCAACGAGCTTTCCTCGCGTTAGATATTTTGGGCGCACTTCCATTTCCTATCCAAGACAGTAGTATCGTCGCTCTCTATCAAATTTACATATGTATGGTCGTTGCAAGAAATAAAATAACATTTCATTTCGAAACGAGCGGTTCAAGTTTCGTCAAAGTCATTTAGCTGATCGAATTATTTCATTACGGTAATAAAAGAAACGCGCGCTCGAGCCAAAAAGATCGATTTTATTGAATCAATCAGCTTTTTTCGTTCTTTATTTTATTTTTTCAGAAAGTGACACAACAGTTCAAGGTTTTTGAGTGCAAATTTGGACTTGTCGTATCAAAGTAAAACCCTCTTTAAATTCTACTCTTAATAATTTTTATACGTCAACCTAATAAATTAGGATAAAAGGAAAAAACTTCTTATCCGGATAAACAAAAAGAATTTTCCCGGGTGAAAAGAGGTCAGGGTCATAAAATGACGCGAGGGGAAATGCCCCCCATATACACATAAATATCCACAGAGCGATAAAATGTATAGAACATTTATAATGTGGAGTAAAACATGTCGTATATCTCATCTCGAGAGGTTATTCTCAAAATGACACAGTGACACGATTTTCCAATCCCAAAGGGTCCTCTTTCCCGTTCTTTTCCCCCGCGATATTGAACGGTCTGAAATTTGAATCGGAAGCCTGCAGAAAAGCTCCAAAGTCTCCCTCTCTCTCTCTCTCTCTCTCTCTCTCTGTTTTGATAGACTCGACACGAGTTTCGAGCACGAGCTTCGCAAGTAGGTACACGGGCACCGAGAGTCTACACAGCGTCACCCCTGCGTTTCGTTCGCCCCTTTTTTTCTTGCCTATTTGAGAGGGGTGATGCTGGCAGAAGAGAGAAAGAGAGATGGTAAATGAAAAAGTCTCTCCCTTGCTGGCGACACACTCGACGAGGGTAGTTCGAGCCTCGACGAATAACCCCGAGAGCTCGGTACAAACCTTCGTCAACGTTTCAAACAAAAAATAATATCATGCTTGACTGAATCAACGCCGCTCCACACGTACTTTACAATGAGGTCCGCTAATGTGCGAACCGCGGAAATAAGCGATGTTCCATACACGGTTTGCACGCCATGCATTTAACACTTCTTGCTTTACTCTCGGCCCTCCTTCCCGTTTCTTCTCGTTACAACTGTGACACGAGAAACGTTTCTCGTGTGGTACAAACTAGGAATGAAAAAGTGGAAGGAAAGAGTGAAGAACGCGATGACGAACTAACGAGCCAAGTTTTTATCTTTTTCGTTTCCGTGAAACCTTCGACGAAATGACAACTACGCTGGCTGAACAAAATTTTTCAAACAATGGCTTTGAATAAAACAAAAATACATTGAGTTTCATTCCAAAAAGAGGAAAAAAGTATGAACCCAAACTAGAGCGAATGTTGGGATAATTTGAATGTAATTAATAAAGCGCGAGCGAGTGTAAGGTTGATGAAATAATTTGTATTTATTGAATGATTCAGGGTGGCGAGGAAGCCGAAGGTGCGGAAGGAGGTGCAGCGGCCGTGAGCAGTCCCCCAGCCGAGGAGAAGTCGACAGTGAGTAGCCCAACGGAGAAGGAACAGAGCGAGGAGGCGGTCGAAGCAACGTCCGAGCCTGCCAAACCAGAAGAGAAGAAGAGTCCGAGCAAAGCTGCAGCAGCAGCAGCAGCACCCGTTGCGTCAAGTCCGGTCGAAGAGAAGAAAGAGGATAACACGACTCCCGCACCCACTCCCGTTCCCACCGAGGCTAACAAAACCGAGGATAACCAGAAAGAGGTCGAGCCCGCGAAAGCTGATAAAATAGTCGAGGTCAGTCAAGTGAAGGCGGTTATAGATGCCCCGGTAGAGGTCAACTCCCTGTCCAAGCAAAAAGCTAATACAGCTACTACCGCGCCGTCTATCATTGAGAGGAAAACCAGTGAGGATATCCCGTCCCAATTCCCATCGAGTCCACCGCCAACGCCGATTGATCCGTCGCCGTTGCAGCGAGCCCAGCAAGGTGCTGCGAACGCCACGGCATTGGCCGAGGCGCTCAAGCTTCCTGCTGAGGCCGCTAACAAAGCTAACATTGCATACGCTTCAGGTCAAAACGCACCGGGCGATACAACCTCATTCCCATCCAAAATAACTTGCCAAACGAGCGAGCTTGATCCCTCGACAGCTCAAACAGTCCGATCTACAGAAACTCCTCATTTATCCACCGTGTCAGTGTCCCACGAGCAAACAGGCAGCGCGTCCCCCGAAACGAACATCGTCGCTACTGACAACGACGACACGCACACGCCCGTCGTTGCTACCGAGCCAATCACCAAAGAGCCTAACTCTTCCTCCTCTTTGATAACCGATAATATTGACGATCCTGCGGTGAATGAGCTCCTAACCGAGCCCCAGCACGTAGAAATTCCAGCTGCCACGAGCGACGACAACAGCGTTCAGCCACCGGAGAAGAATGATCTCGTGATACATACCGAGGAAGGTCCGATTCCAGTCTCAAACACCGTCATCGTCGAGGCAAAACCGGCTCTCGTTGTACCCGAAACTCCCGTCGAGGACGATGATAAAACTGTTCAAGTTCTACTGGAGGCTAATGTCGAACGCGACAGTTGCAAATTGCCTACGGAAATGGTCGAATCGAACGAGGGACTGCTCGTCGTTACGGACGAAATGATCGAGGCCAGTCCCGAGGTCGGAGAGGCTCTCAGCGAACCAATCGTCACCCTCGTCGAAGAGGAGGAACATCGACCAAACGACGAGATTACCGACGAGATGGCTGACGTACCACCGCCTTTGCCTGATTCACCGATACCCCTGCCAAAAACTACCACTCAATTGTTGAACTTTATGTCAACCCAGATCGAAGACTCGAACGTTATTACCGAAATAGTTGAGAATCCCTCGGAAACGAGGGAGAACATTGATAAAACGGTAGAACCCATCGAAATCGAACCGCTTACGGACGATCAAGATGATAAAGCATCGCCGTCGTCGTCCCCACACCTCGAGGAAGCGTCACAAACGAGATTCGATCTACTCTCACAGGCAATAGAGGACTATACGGATATGCCGAGTCCCCGGTTACCCGAGACCACCACCCCCCAACAACAATCGTCCCCTCGTCACCTTTCATCCGAGACTAACGTTAGTTCATTGGAAAATCCGACAGACGATCCCTCCAATACAGAAAATTCTTCGTTCGTTCCCGTTTCATCACCCATTCCTCACGCACCGCTAACACCACCTCGAACTCCTAGCGGCATTAGCAATGTCGAACCGGCGAATCTCTGCGAAACCTCAACCGGTGAATCGACTTCGTTGCTTGAGCTCACCGACGATCAAAGTAATCGTGAATTCAAGATGGAATCTTTGGAACAAAGTCTCAATTCTTACAATGATTCGGAGCTCGAATTAAAGGAGAGATTAGCCGAGTCGATGGAGGAAAATCAGATGGTCAATGGCCAATTAACGAACAACGCCATCGAGGAGAACCACCAGGTGACTAACGTGCAAAATCCTGGCATGAATCACTTAAAAAAAAAAGCAAAAAAAAAATTTGAAAAAAAAAAAACGGTCAATTAAAGTGTTTTCCTACTTCAAGGAGTATCGAGTTCCCTAAGTTTCTCGTCGTTGGTTCTCTGCTAAATTTGAAAAACAAGTCATGTAACGTGAATCTTCTGTCTCTTTGGTGTAGTCTGAAGTACGCGCACAACTTTCTATCTCTTTTTCTCTGTCTTTCTCTCTTTCTCTTGCAGTCAACCTACTTTGTTCGAGTTCCTGGTTTCTCTCATACACAAACCCATTATTATCTGGATACATTAATACACATAGATCGCTCCTGAGATCCGAGATATGTCTTGTTGTTCCTCTTCTCCAGTGACGTCGACGAGTTCTATCCATCTATATCCATCCATCCTTGATGCCGATGAAATCCGGCGAATAAAGCGAATGACAAAATGGTGTAAATAGATAAAAGAAACAAAAAAAAAAAAATTTTTAAACAGTCGTGAAGGAAGATAAAGCGTGCTCGTACGTTGGGGTTCGGACGGAATATTTTGACGTGCATGGAACTCAATGCAGAAAAATTTGCTCTTGCTCGTTGCCAACCTCGATAAATCACCATGTCCATACAAATATTCTGGCAGCGTTATTCCTCGTTCATACAATCGAACCCTACACGACGGTCCCGCTTATCCACCTACAAGCACAACGAAAATACCCTTTCAATCCTTTTTTCCTTGGCGTTTAATCCCTACTGCGATTGCAACTATTTACTATTCTGACTATCGTGGCATAACCTTCGCTGTGAGAAAAACTCGCATTGCTCACCCTTCTTGTCCATCGTACATTTATTAACAACCAAAGCAAAAAAATGTCTGTTGCTCGAAGAAAAACAAATCCTCATGTCCTCTACCAATTACCCTGTGTTGTTTGCCTCGTGGTTTTCGCTATGAAAAAAACATATATACATATTACATTTATCTGCGTTCTACTCATGTGTATAATTAACACAAAGCATTTTCAAAATCACGCGATTAATTGGGAAACGGAAGAAGAATAAAACAATCGTTGATTCGAAAATTTGTTTCATCGAGAAAACAATGATGTACAAGATTTTTAGTCTATTAGTCTATTTTTATGTCTATTAGACATTAGAGACTGTAGTGAAAGTACTCATTGATAGACGTAACATTCGATTATAACGAATTGAGCTTGTAGCTGGTGACATTGTTTTTTTTTTTTTTTTTTTTTTTTTATAATTCAATTTTCTTTGTTTTATGAATTTTTTAAAAATACATTCACCATCACGCAGTTACTATAGTTTTTTGCTTAATTGAGAAATTTCTCGTACGTTTTCATCGCGCTGCGATAATGCATCCGTTGTGTCGTTCGCATATTTTGTATGCAGCATGTTTCGATTGTTTTGTCCAAACGGGGAGAAAATGCGATTTTACGTACGGGGGTTTTCACTCGCTAACAACGCCCATCGTATTACGAATTATTCTGTATCTGGCACATCAATTAAGCAGTATCACATATTTAATTGCAACGTCCAATCAATTTCGAACGTTTATATTTTTCTATCCTTTAACTCAAATTGAAGACGCCTTGATTGTTTATTTTTATTTAAAAAAATTACTCACGAAATATTGTCAATACTTTTTAACGATTTTCCAAACACCAGGTGTGCCAATTTTCCAAACTTTTTATTTTGTTCGAAATTTTAAAAAGTATTGATAGTTTTGAAACTCGACAAGCTTCTCAAATTTTAAGATTTTCGTTCTTTCTTCTAACGAGCTGTTGAACAACAATAGAAAATGACATTCGTACAGAATTGGTCGAAATACAAGGCGATTTTTTTTTTTTTTTTTTCGTTAAGCATGTTGGGTCTTGAAATTTGACAATGTAAAAAAATGGATGTACAACAAATAAATTTATTAATTGTTTACTCTGGTCATGCTCATTATAGAGCAAACCCGAAGTCGAAGCACCAGTAGAGAACAACGTTGGTGCTGATGACATCAGCACGACGGAAGTGAATGATGAAGCTCCGATGAGTCCACCACCAGCGGTACCCGCTGAAGCTCCAGCACCAATTCTTGCACCGGCCATTACCGAAGACGTTGCTTCGGTTACCAAGGTAAACAAAACTATCAAATACTGAAATGCCAAATTACGTAATATTCAATCGAATTTTTTTCCACACCGATCTAAATTCAGAAAAGCTTCGCGAAGTTGAAATTGAAATGAAAATGAGACTTTGAACCGAAATGATGATCGCCAATCGACCGGAAAGGCTCTCGTTGAGTATTTCCGGTTCTTAAGGCAAATAACCTTATGAAGACTTACAGAGCGAGGGGCCATCTGATCTTTTTTTGTGTCCCGTTCATTCAATCGAACATCTTTGTTTGTTTTTAAATTCTAATGCTGTTGTAATCAATGTTTCAGGCTATTGAGGAGATCGATATCAATGAGAAGGCGGTCGCAGCAGCGGTCAACGAAAACATCGAGAGCATCAACAGCACGAATGTGAGTGTTATTTCGACGAAAAGAAAAGTTGAACGATAATTAAAAAATTAAATATTATCTCGGACGTTTGTTCGTAAAGAAAACAACTTGATATTAATGTAATTTACGTTTTTTTTTCTTTCTATTTTGCAGGAAATTATTGCCGACATGAATCACCAAAACAACATGAACGAATAAGCGCCGCTCTAACCGAATTGTATTTTGGGAAGAAGAAAGTTCTTTTCTCTCGTTAAAACCAAAAAAGTATATTATATAGATATGTATATTTGGACCATTCCTGCAACTAAACTGAAAATATCGTTCTTTCGTTACGAGCAGCAGCAAAAAAAGAAAGAAAAGGGAAACGGAGGCGGATGATAAAGAAAAGAAAGAAATGTAGCCAGCGACAAAGAAGATGTGTCACGGATGAAGATCGTGAAGGGCATAAGGACTTTTATAGTAGGCCTATTAATTATTAAACGACATTCGATGGCAGGGTGGCTGATAGATTGAAGATGGCAATGGATCGAATTATTTAAGAACCGTAAAAATCCGAATACAAACAAAAAAAAGGGAAGAAGAAATGATAAAGAAATAAAAGGGGATGGCAATCCGACAACGATAATTAGTCGTGAGACCGTTTATCGCGAGGTCGCTCGAGTGGTGATTCATTATTTCGCGAAGCAACGGAAAATTAATACACTACATAAAAAAAAAAAATATAAAACATGCAAAAACGTACAGACACGTACACACAGCTACACGAACACGACAAATACACGCGCGCACATATATATGTACACGCCATACACATACACATAACATATTTTAAATCTGGGCCGTGCCCGGGCGCGGATTGTGAGTCAATCATTGATCCGCGCAAGAATGTAGAAATTTTAAAGTGTCATTAATTGTTATTAAGATAAGTCTAACGCGAGAGCGAGAGAGAGAAAGAAAAAGAAGAGAGAGAAAAAGAGAGAGAGAGAGAGAGAGAGAGAGAGAGAGAGGCGAGAACAGATTTATCGGTCTGCGATATTTGAATGAATCGAGAGTCGAGTATCGGTTCTTCGTGTACTTCGAGGAAAATACTCAAAAGGTTGGCACCCCGTCCCACCGCCCCCCACCCCCTCCCTCCCTTCCTCACATTAATAAACCTACACTTACTATAATTGTAAACTGGGATATACGAAAATGGAAAGATTATCGCGGTACATTGATCGCGGGTAAGGGTAAAAAAAAAAAAAAGAAAAAAGAATACGATTAATGAAATGAAATAATAGATAGAATTCATGGGCTGCGTGTATGGAAAAAATAGGCAAGATGAAAAGCGAGTGTGCTTTGTGTATGCTTGAAAATGGTCAAGATAGAGCAAGTATGGCGAGAATGAAGAAAGGCAATGAATGACTATCCTCATCGAGCTGATGAAGATAGGTTTAGGAAAAAATGAAAAAGAAAACAAAAAAAAGAGCTATACGGACAAAGAGAGCAGTCGTAAGGCAAAACGGTGAAAGCCGGTGATTGAGCGTAAACTTGACAAATTCAAAGTACAGAGAGATTCCACGTCGCGATTCAATTACGTTTTGCTCGTATTCATTTCGCAATCCTTGTTTGTGTTTGTACAATTAAAAAAAAAAAACAAAAACAAAAAAAAACAACAAAATGATATGAAAAATCATAGAAAACACACACGCGCACACAAAAGCGTTTAAAGTTGTAACGAGGAACCGCAGACTTCCCATGAAACACAGACACGCGCTCGCACGCAATTCACTCAAATTCGCTCCTAAGAGAATCACGGACAAAAATAAAGAGACACATACACACACGCACATACAGTTTCAAAAGTTGCGTGCTTAAATGCGTAACGCGTATGTGTTACACAAAACAATGTCACTGTCATGACAAAATGATTTTAAGAAAAAATAAAAATAAATAAATAAACATTACAAAACATGATAAACACAAAAGGAAACAAAATAAAAAAAAAAACGATACAGTAAGTCGAGCAATTTAAGTGATATATAATCTAGACATAAAAGAAGCGAGAGAAAGAGAAAGAAAGCGTTTGTGTAAATTCGGCGTTTGTTCGGGAAATCTTCGAGGAGTCACGAGGAAGCCCATCGTAATATTTATGAATAATCGATTAATATCGCCTAATTGCCAACTACGAGACCCGCACAACCACCATCATACCCACCCAAACAAACGAGAATAAGTAAACAACAAAAAAACAAACACAAAAAACGAACGGTACCTTTTTCAAGTTTTTCATACGATGTTTCTACGTTTATACGGATCTCCAGAATTAAAACGAAGATTAAAAAAAAAGTAAAAAAAAAAAAACGAATAAGTAACTAATAATAATAATAACTATAATATTAATATTAATAATAATTGCCTACGAACGATTTTTGTTATTAAGGCCGTAGCATAGATCATAACGCTAAACGATAAACGCATATATGTATATGCTCCCGGATCAGAATATTTCTAAGTGTTAGAGGGAACGAGTCGGAGAAAACAGGTGGTCACTTGCCCGCCGAACGGCATTGATTTTTCAACGGTATATATTATTAATGATTACGGAGATATGGGAGGTTAAAATTAAAATTTGTATAGTAAACCTTATTCGTATGAAATTTAATTAGATATTGTCCGTAATGATATTTACAACGAAAATGAAAAGAAAGAAATGATTAAATCGGGGAAGATGAGGGTGGAGAATGTACGAATGAAAAAGACAAATTGAAGGAGTGTGAGAGGGCAAGGGGGAGGGGGTGTGGAAGAGGAAGAGGAGGAGGTGGAAAAGAAAGAAGAAGAAGGAGGAGATGAAGAAACTTGCCGTTTTCTCGAAATAAGACTTCACAACGAGAGCGGACTCATTATTAAAATTTCTCGGACGCGACCGATCTCTGCACCATCACTATCAAACGTCACTCTGAGACGTTCCCGAGGCAAAGAGAAAAAGACGAAAGAAGAAAAAGCAAAAGGATATCTTATTCTTAATCTCGGCAGACACAAATTATTTTAAATGAGATTTTTCTTAACTCTGTTTCGTTTTTTTTTTTCAATTTTTATTTTTTATTTTATTGTTTTTTCTTTTCTTTTTTGATTCGGGAACTTCTCGGATGCGAAAGTACAGTCTTCAGTATCTTCGATCAGCAGTTATAATAGTAACTAAACTATTCTACATTTATCTATAATCTATAATAAACTGTGAAACAAGTGTATCATTCATGTTGCCGTTATCGTCCGCCCATTTTTCTAACGATCGCGCACTACTCACCATCCATCTCTCCCATTTTCAAATAACACGTATACTTATATCTCCATTTCTAATTCATACAATGATTGTCGTGGAGGGAGAAATGAAGGAAAAAAGCGTCACTTTGTTAATTACGTGGTTTTTATTTCATGCTTTTACTTTTTATTCGATTTACTTTTCATTCCGCTTCAACGATCTGTAGATTCCAGAACGTTTATTAACGAATCCAATTCGTCTCTATTCATTTCCAGGCCCAAAATCCTCTTGTCCTTCTTATGCTCGATCATTAAATCCAACTCCAACAGTGGTTCTCTCAGAGATGCCAGTTTACTCGACCCCATCACAAGCTGCAATTTATTTCGAAATTTCGTCACTATTTTTGGTTGTTGCAAGTCCACAATCGAGAATCCAAAAAAACTCGAGTGAAGGTCGAAGTTCTTGGTCGGTTCTAGTAGCCAATTATCGCATTAATGGTTTCACGAAATTGTTTACTTTTGAATTAATTTTTATTAAAACTCGAAAAATTATTATAAATAAATCATGGATGATAATATACAATTGATATGAAAATATTGCCAGTCTCTGCACTAAGAGAAAGATAATTCAATTTGTGAATGGTACATTTAAAATAATTTTTTATACGATTTACTTAGCTCACGAATTCGTGCAAGGACTGCCCACTCTTTAGATCATAAAATAGTAATAAAGGACTGTCCTGTGACAATATTATTTTTGACAATTGTTTAAAGTGCCTCGAATATACTTAACATTATGGGATCGAGGCATTTATATTCAAGATCCAAACGGAAAATTGACTTCATTACGGTGGCTGCGATTTTTGCTCTTTTTGATTTTTCACGATGCTTCCTCAACGATTATAATTCAGAGAAAAAAAAGGTAAATATACAAGTGGAACTTTTTTGAAATATGGCGATTCTTTTTTTTTTTTTTTTTATTTTTGGCAGCACCAGAAGAGGTAGTCGTTGAAATTGCCATATGAAAAAAATAGCATGCTCTTTCGGCTGGATAAAATAGTGCTGAATTTGGATTTGGAATCAGAAATATTTATTCATTAGATCTACCGATGCTCCGTTTTTTGGAGTTTTCGAAAAAAAGTAAGATCACTACATGTCAGCCTATAAAGCATCAATTGAAATATTTGGATCGCTCACATCTGTTACGTATATTCACGGATGCCAGGAACATTAGATTATATTTGCATTATTTCGATTGTTATTAAACAAGAGTAAAATTGCTTTACCGTCAATCTATAATCGAAGTCAGTCATTGTAGGGGCGTGTTTTTTTGAATAATCTCTCAAGAGGGCAGCTGTCAAATGTTCCCGTCTAACTTCGAGACAGCTCATTACTTTGCTCTGCACTTGTTTCAGTAAATCGTGGAAATCCCGAGGCATCTAAACAAATAAAATCGATTTGTATATTAATTTCACTCGTCAATTGATCGAAGCATGTATCGAATAAAGAATAACGAGAGAGCGTACTTTTTTTTCATCCAAATACAATGCATCAGGGGTTCTCAATATCGTTGAGAAGAGGGTGTATGCATTATTGTAATCGTTCTCTGTCCAATCGATGTCGTTCGCGAATTGTTGATACGATGGACCAGGATATCCACATATTTCGTCCGCGCATAAGTGCAACAACTATTTCGTGATTTTTCAAGGAAAATTTACTTGACATTAAAATTGACAGAAACATTTTTTTTCGGGAGAAAATTTGAAACAAAAATACATACCCGATTGAGAACATTACTGTTGGATTCTTGGAATAAGAGGCTCGCGGTATCAAAATTATGCACATCCATAATGATTTCGTTTTTGAAAATATGTCGTCTATCGCTGAATGAAAATAACACTTTTTATTATTATAAATTTCTAATATACATTAGCCAATCTGGAGCTCACGTCATTTTTCAGAGGTTAAGTCCCTTTGACACATTTTCAACAACGTTGTGTGTGACTCACTTCAGTCATTCGGTCTAAAATCTAAACAAAATGAGCACCGTCTACAAAGATTGAGCGCGACGATCTTGTTTCTCCTTGAGTCGGTTCACTCTAGGTGGCACCACTCCCTGGTTTTGATATTTTAGTATTCTACATGTTCCGTACCTTCGACCACGGTCGTACATACAGGTCTGAAAACGACGGTGGTGGGGGATGGGTCGCTTAACGTCCAGTGTTTGTAGCTTCCATGTTTGGCCGCATGATGCGCATTGGAAAAGGGATGTTGTGTGCGAAAGAGACAGCCATATGTCTCTTGGGCACAGTACATGCACTCTCCATTATAATTTTTTCGTATGAAAATCATTATTGTTTTTCGTTGAAATCGTTAATTCAGGGAAATAAAAATAAAAAAGCACAAGTGGAGTTTTATGATAGACATAGGACCACTTTTTAAAACGTTCTGGGTTTTTTGGCACTTAAAAAATAGAGCTCTTTTCTTGATTCGATTTATACCCTGTTTTGTAGTGAGGTACCGCACAGGATTTCGTTATTTTAATGCAATCAATTTATTAAAGATTTTAAAATTGTTACACGAATAATTTTTAGAGGTGTAAATTTGGCTCCCCGCCATGAATTTTTCGAAAGGTTTCTGATTTCAATCGTTTGTGTGTCGTTTGTAGAGTATTGTAAGAACAAAATAAACGTTTGTGAAATGAGTTTGTCACGAAAAAATAAAAAATAAAAATAAAAAAATAAAAGTTTCGGTGCGGACTTTTCTGGGAACAAATCTTCCTAGATTCAAAAAAACCGAATGAAATTCGATTGACGGTCTTTTTTTTTGTTACCGGCATTTTTATGCGTTGGGAAAACGAGAGAATAAAACGTTGTTGAATTGTTATAAAATATTACTGAACGAATATTCATACGGTGCACAAAAATGTGATCGCTAAATATTGGCGAATGAATGTCCCTAGCTTGTTATTTGGTTTGTTTATATTCGTGGAGCCTCGACTCTGTGTTTACGTTTACGCGCTCTCGCGCCGCTTGGCCTGCTAAGCCGTTCCGTAGCGGGGATGGTGGGGAGAGCTCACGCCGGGGCGACTGGAAGGGGCGGGAGCGAGAACTGGATCATGCGCGGGGCAACGAGAGAGCGAGCGAGGGACTCGCATTCATTCAGTCGCCCGCGGGACGCGGGGCGGGGCGACGAGTAGCGCGAGCGCGCGGAGAGAGTTGTATAAGCATCGGTCGGCTAGTGCAATACCGCGCATTATCGTTCGTTGATAAACACGTTCGAAATTGATAAAACAAAGTGCGGAATAAATGACGAAAATCTTTATATAAATTACTTTAAACGGTCTGAATTGTCGTTAAACCAAATAAAAATACAACGATGGATAATAAAAAAACGGAAAATCGTGATAAAATTTTTTATTATTAAAACCATCCAAATCTATAATTTTTACATAATTTTTTATCGCAATTTCCGTTAATTAGAGCTTGAAAATGTGCGCAATTTTTGAAAATAAAAAATGCACGAAAATAAGAGCTTAAAAATATGCGCGATTTCTCGAAAACGAACCATGCACGAAAACGCTATGAAAAGAATATTAGGGTCGTTAAACACAATTCGCTCGTTTGTCAATCGTAACGAATTTTCAATTTTTTTTTTCTTTTGTCAATGAGTTTTCTTCTCGCAAGCGATATTCGACAAGTCGATAGGAAAGCCTCTTGCCCACGATATTATTTTTCGTGCTAAATTATAGGATGAATTATTTTGAATATTTGAGCGAATCACGATTAATGACATCGTGAGTAAGGGCTTTGAGTGACAGACAGTCTAGTGACGGCTGTGTTACAGTTTCGGAAATCGTGCGTATGCTCGCACGCACGCGTGTTCGCAAGCGGAGCTAAGATGCAACCATACATGCGAGTCGCGCAACGCAACGCAAAGCACCAAATGCACGCAGGCCGTAAAGCCATGGGATTGTCGGCAAGAATGACGGAACGAAAGCTATAAATCTACTCTGTAGTTTGCTGTTTCCGAACGCGATACAGTTTCTGTATCGCATATCGAAGTCGCGCAGACAAGGTCCATGCATATAACCCGGATGCTGCAAACGGTGCAACGCAACGCAATGCACGCAAGGCTTGTATAACCGCAGCTATTGTACAGCATTGCGAATAGTTTTTACTATCGCAATTGCTATAGTACAATAGAACGCAAGCGCCCGTGCACGCGTGCACCCACGTGAGCACGCACGATTTTCCACGAAACTGTGGCACCAGTTGCCATAACACTTTCTGTCACTCGTCACCGACCGTATTCAATTGCGAAAAGAAAGTTTATTGCCACAAGAAAAATACATTTTTTGAGTTAGCGGAACAAAGAAATATTGAATGGATTTTTTTATTCCGTGCATGAGTTCGTTGACGTGGAAATTAAATAAAATTTTGACGTCTTAATCACGCGTTTACTATCTCGGAAGTGTAAAAAGTTAATATTGGTGTTGTGTGAATTAGTGCATTTGAACTTTGAACTATGATGAACTATCGTTTTCAACGTTAGAAAAACGACGCTGCTGCTGCTCGTCTGAATTCAGAATCATGCAGGATTTGGGAAAAATCGAGTGGAAATTAATCAACTGCAATGAGTGTCCTGCAACGGAAGCAGTGGATATTAACTGTGCGGACTATTTCGGAATTGCGGACTTTTCGGTTTTGCCAAAGGTAGGTTCGTTATTGAGGAGGGGAACAAGACATCGACGAGTGAGTACATAATTCCATCATTTTTATTGGTTTCATTTCTGTGCATAGCAATTTTCAGTATCAAACTGTTGGGCTTTCTTTGATTTGAACTATTATTTTTGAAAGAATTCGATTTCCATTTCAATCGTTAATCTTTAAAGGATAAAATGTTTTTTCTCTTACTGACCGTGGATTGATTGATGAAATGAGGAATGAATACTGTATTTTTTTTGGTCTGTAGAATTTTTCCATTTTAACATTCCAAAATATTCTTATATGATCCCTCATAAAATAAAATTTAGGAATAGACCAGCAGGGGTAACATCTGAATCAGTTCAACAGACCATCCATATACTTTCGCATTTATGAATCAGTTTTATCGTTTTTAGCATTTCAAAAATCAGTTGCGACCCGTATGGTACACACCAGTTTCCTTGACTGGTTCGGAAAAACTTGTGCAAATTTTGTTTTTTCTTTTTCATAAAAATATGCGTCTTACAAACATTTTTATTGTAATATTCATGTTCTACAAACGATTTCGCATTGATTTACGTACAATTAGACTCATTTGGTTTAAAAAAGTAGAATGGGCGGGCTAACTTCACGCTACTTTTTATTTTTGATTTTTTCGCGATAAACTCATCTCACAAGCGTTTATTTTGTTCTCACAATACTCTACAAACGATTGAAATCAGAAAACTTTTGAAAAGTTCATGTCGGACGGCCAAGTTCACGTCCATATAATTTTTGACGAAATAAATATCGAG
Organism: Campoplex capitator; assembly: GCA_037576405.1. Taxonomy (NCBI): domain Eukaryota; kingdom Metazoa; phylum Arthropoda; class Insecta; order Hymenoptera; family Ichneumonidae; genus Campoplex; species Campoplex capitator. Next base: position 809,993 of record JARBWI010000485.1, on the reverse strand, counting down.
AACACGTGAAGAGAGAACATTACGGTTTAAATTAGGCCTGTATATAGCTTGTAACATCCCCCTATCACAGCGCCATGCCGTGGCAGCGGTGAGAAAAAAAAGCTTGGACATTAAGAGGCCCACATGCTGCCTATGCAATGCTACTGTCGTTTCCAGACCTGTATGTACGACCGTGCCTTCGAGTGCCTTCGACACTGCACGTTGTTTTATTTGCCTCACGATCTTCGGAAAATGATTTAAACATTGTCGATTTTTTTAAATAAAGAGAAGAGTTTAAACAATGACATGCATTTCAAATTTGTGAATATCGTCACGAATTAATTGTTTCCGTAATTGAATTATTGAAATCAGCGAAATGTTCTCGCGGTTTTGTAGATTGTGCCATAAGCGCGCAAATAATTCAGTGTATAACCTTCGAACCTACCGGGTACGATAACGAACGAATTTGTTTAATTTCTCATGATTATTGTGGTTGAAACTAAATTTTGCGAAACACTTTAGATTTCATCGACCCTTTGGCAACAGCAGGATGTTGCTGAAAAAGAGTTGAATGTTCCTGAGAAAGAGTTGAACAACCCTGAAAAAGAGTTGAACGAGCCTGAACCAGCGTTTAATATCCCCGAAAATGAGTTCAATGTTCCTGCAAAAAAAGAACGTGAACCACTGATTATATGCAAGAGGCCCGAATTTAATTTTTACAAAGGCAAAACGTTCTCAAAATTTGAGACAATCCCTTTAGCTTCCCAAGGATGGCAGCATTTGAAATCATGCGGTGATTACTTTACGATATTACCGGATTTCGAAGTAAGTTTATAAAATATTCCGTACACAAAGTGCTCTGGCCCGTCGGAGGGATTTTAAAGCACGTTTTTTTCATGAAATATTTAAAAACTAAGCGCATCAATGAATTTGTTCTAGTTAAAACACAATGAATTGTTTTAAGATTATTTTTGAGAATACTCGGAAAATATCAATAAACACTATGTAAAATGGAATCCTTTTTGAATTTCAGAATGAGGGAACTGGAGGAGAGGATGATTTATACGATGATCCAGGAGATTTTGAACATTATGACTTGCATCCGAAGCTAGTTCAGAATTTGAAATTCAAGAATATAGACGCTCCAACAGAAATACAATATCTCGGCATACCCAGAATAATGCTGCAACAGCATGTAGTGCTCTCAGCAGAAACTGGATGTGGCAAAACGTTTGCTTATCTATTGCCCCTATTGAATCAAATTTACCAGTGGAAGAAGCTGGACATCAATGCGGACAGACCATTCAATCAGCCATTCGGTTTAATAATTACTCCCAGTCGAGAACTCGCTGACCAGATAGCGGTAAAACCACAGAACTCATTAAAAGTTTTTTATTAGTGAAAGAACGCTAGCTTAATTATTAAGAAATTACAGCTTCAAAAACAGTTTTCCTTTACCAAAGAATAGTATTTTTTTGTCTGTTATCACAGAGAGACGCTAAACGATTGGCCAAGGGTCTCGATATAAAAATAACTGTGAAAACAGGCGGTAGAACAAAAAGAATAATGTACAATCCTCCGATCGGAGAAGTTGATTTGTTGATCGGTTCTTTCGGTGTAATCAGCAAATTGATAAGTGCGAAAGTTTATAAATTGCATTACATGAAACACCTGGTACTCGACGAAGCTCATGCGCTCTTTGATGTCACCTTTGACGAAAAACTCGAACATTTTCTTCGTAGATTGGAGGTAAGTTGAAAGCAACGAGTAATTTTTTTCAACCATTGATCCAACGTCGACGGATTTTAAAGACGCTGCTTTCAGTTCAATACAGGGAATGAGTCCAATGAATACGGTTTTCCGGATTACTCTCAGTTGACACTCGTATCCGCTACGAGAGCTGCGGATTTGCCGGATTATATGCACGGAATCATCGATGTACGTGCCGATAACACTTGAGATTCCAAATTCCTATTATCGTGGAATAACGATTTTTTTTTTATTGCAGGAAAAACTGTTGAATGACGTTACAACGCATAACTTACACCGAGTAATGGTACCACAAAAATTTCTCAGAGTCAAGTCAACGGACAAATCGATGACTCTGCTGAAAATGGTAAAGCCTAGAGCCGTTAAAAAGGTGCCATTCATCGTCTTCAGCAACGACAGTTCAACGTGCAATTGGATCAGCCTTTTTTTGAATGAGTTTGGCGTCCACACGACTTATCTCAATGGCGAAATGACTATGGCTGTAAGACAGGGAAAGTTCGCGGCTTTTCAAACCGGACAGTTCGCCGTATTGTCAGCTACGAACGCGGGAGCTCGTGGTTTGGATACCGTCCAAGTCAACAACGTCATTAATTACGACCTTCCGATGTCAACTGCTGATTATATACACAGGTTGAAACTTATTTCGTTTGCAAATATATTTTTCCCTTCGAAATTCCGTTTACGAGAACCGCTTCGAACATCGAAGAAAATTTGCTCGTTTTGTTTATCAAAGAAAGAGTTGAGATTGAAAAAAAATAGAGGTTGAAACTGCAAAATACTTTTTTCAAAAACAATTTATTATCGGAATATAGAAATTATCGATCGACCTAATAATTCAATGCTGTTTAAAATTAATTGCTCAGTAATAGAGTGACTGAGAAAAACAAATTATCTTCAATTTTACGACAGATGCGGAAGGACCGGTCGATTAGGCACAAAAGGCGAGTGTAGAGTGACGAATATAATCAGTCATCGTCTGGAGATCGAATTAACGCAAAAAATAGAGAGAGCTGCCCGTCGTAGGCGACCATTGCCGATTTTCCATTTGATAGAGGAGAAAGAGAAGAAACAGGAAAAAGTAGAAGACATGATACTGCTGGGCAAGAAAAGACGCCCAAATCCTCGCGAAAAGTATGAAAGAGATCAGAAGAAAAAGATGCTACGAAGGACATTAAAGAGAGGAAAGTCAAAAAAAGTAGAAGAGGAATAAGCGTAAGATGAACATTGTACTTGTAAATAAAATTTCGTACATCAAAATTTCCATAGTATTTCAATTACAGCTCTTATAATCATCTTTCTCGATTACCGACGAATGTGTTACCATAAAGTACTTTTATAATGTCGTTGGTTCAACACCGAGCAATATCTTGTCTGACGAATGGGTGCGCCGATGTGTTAACCACACCCGGCGACGTTAATGTTCGCGTGACGCGTTTCACTCCGCTTTAATTAACTAAATCCTCAAAACTTCTCTCCCTCTCTGCATTTGTTTTTTTTTTTTTTTTTTTTTTTTTCCACGGAGGAAGTGAGTAATGGAAAGTAGATGCTTCCACGTATAGTGTGCAATTCAAACGTCCTCGGGTGTAACTCGGGAAGAATTATGTTTCGTAAATATTGCTCTGCCCTTTATTTTCAACCTTTTTTTTTTTTTTTTTAATCGAAGGCTTTCCCTCAGTGGCGATTCGAAATAATTATTTTATCTTTTATTATCACTCACACGTAGAGCATACACTCGAGAATTTGGTTCAAATTCTGTCTGAAAGATTTTCATCGGAATATTTTAGTCGAGCTACCAATAACGGTTTTGTAACCTTTGTTCTTAATGTCAAATTGCACTGAATTAACTGTAGAAAGTTTTAATTGATTATACACGTTACGCGAATTACGAATTATTGTGAGTTTTTATGTATTTATTTAAATTTTATTTTACTTTTTTGATATACACGCATTTTTATTGGAAAATAATTCGCAAGGAATTATGGTTCGCTCGATCGATCCTAATCTATAAATAACCCTGTAAACATACGTATAGGAACTACTTTTAAGAAAAAGTTAATTACCTTTTGTTTACTTTGTGGGTTGCGTAAAGTGTTTTTCGATCCTTGATCTTGTTTAACCGAGAAATTGTCCATAGGTTGGCAATTTCAATGTAATTTTTTTTTTATACCGTCCAACGCTTTTTCATTGAGCAACCTGGAGTTTTAAAACAAGATGAAATAAAAGTGTTTTGGCAGAAAAATATTTCGAGCGGAGGTCGTTACTGCTTACGCTGTAAAAGGGTCGAAAAAAGATGGTACACGAGATAGCTCCGAGTTTCTCAATCGACATAGGAGGGATAATTGAATGAAAAAAAAAGCTAAATGACCTCGTCATCGTTTGTAAACCGGACGTCGTTGTCTTCGCTGAATACTTTGGGACGTAGACAGAACACGCGTTTGGTGGTGATATTATTCTCTCTTGGACATGAACAGATGACTGGAAGATTCAAATCCGCGATCGTTTCTTAACTGAATCGTAAAAGTTGCAGGAAATTTTCACAGAGTGCCGAGTAACTCCGAAAATCCTCGAGATTCGAATGTCGGAGCGCCACCCAGTGGAAAATATATCTGCATTCTAACATTGCGATAAATTTGAACAATTACAAACTCTTGGATTTAATTTCAAATTCAATATGAATCAGTAATTGTTTGTTCAGAAATTCTATAGTTTCATCGATATAATTTTTTTCCAAAATTAATTCGATACTTTTTAAAAAAATTAAAGATCACGTTGAAAAAATGTCATCGAATCCGTGTAAATTTCATCATCATTGCTTCGAATAGAAAAAAATATTTTGGAGTAATTTGAATTTTTTCGTAATGACATAAACATCATTACGAAATACAGTTACGCGTTGAGTCGATGGTAACTACAGCCAGAGGGGAGTCTATTTTGAAATTCCGATCACAATAAACCTTCATCTCGGTGTTTCATCGATATGAATATGGAAAAAAAAAATTTTTTTTTAAGTAATTTGACATTTTTTTACACTATGAAAACCGTTGTAATAAATAGTGACACTATTTTGATAAATTCGGTAAAAGAATGGTCCACGATTGAAGAAAAAAAAAATATAAGGGAGAATGTAGTGTGGATTAAATTTATGAAGAATTCGATGATTCAGAAAGGAGCCGAGCGGGCGTAAGATTATTGCGGTACAGAGAAAGAGAGAGAGAGAGAGGAAGAGAACTAGCGAGTAAGTGGAGAGGGGATACGGGCATGGCATAGCTATAGTGTCGGGTGTGGATTCCCGTAGCGCTGCCGGTTGCCGGTCTCAACCGGCTCAGGCTCAGCTCAGCGTAGAGTTCTTCAGTCGATCTCCGACGCGCGACCTGTTGGCGTCGTATAGCTCGCCGATTCGCTTTTAACGCGCGCACTCTCTTTCTTTCTCGTAAATTTTTCAGATTACGCGTGTATAGCGCAGGTGATAGCTTTTTATTTAAATCGCGTGAGAGAAGACGATATACGGGGAATCAATTTAAAACTGAAAAAAAAGCTTCGAGTTTAGTGCGCGCGGGTGTGCGTGTGTGTACCGTGCGTGTGTGCGCGCTCACGCATTGTCCGACAGTGTCTCGAGCTCGTAGAGCACGTCCTGTAACGTCCGGTTTGACGAGGAATACACGGACGTGACTTTATGATCAAACCTCTTGACTATCGGCTAAATTTTTATTTATCCAACGGTGAGAACACGCATTATTAACAGGATACGTGAATGAATTTGAAAAATAAATTAAAAAAAAGTGGTCGATCCGTGTTGTACGAATCAGAGAAAATTGATTGAAAGTAATTAATCCATTAACGACAGCTCATCAATTTTTAACATTTCCATCTTCGTATATGATGCGTTAGTTTCTTCATGGTGTTTATACTGTTACTTTTACCTCATATGATGTGCCTGTGCGGGAGTGAGAAAAGGAAAGAGTGAAACAACAATTCTTAGCATATTTTTACGTGTCGCTGAAATAAAAAATTTGGGCAGAATTTTCGAAAGAGAAAGATAATACCTGTTGCAAAGTGCTGAATAGCGGGCGACGGTTTATGCTCTAGCCTATTTGATGTAGTATTTCGAATAACTCAGTGCTAACTCAGGGTAGACGGTAATCCGGTCGTTGCTCGTTTTATTGTGTGGTCGAACCGATAGGAAAACAGTGAATAGTGTCTCGTGAAAAGGGTTCGTCGTTCCAACGATCGAAAATCGTATTTCGGCGTTTTCTTTAGAAAAAGTTATAACGATAGCCGCTATATTGGAGAGAAAGCGAGAAAGCGGCGTGCCGCTTTTCTGTGTGCCGCGACAGAGGCGCTCCACCCAGCCCGGAAACGTAAGTTTTTATTTATTTTTTCTTCTTTTATTTTTCATTTTCGATTCTCTCGACCATTTTTCTTTCCTCAAGACTGAATTTCATCGCGGACAAACTTAGTTTCGTGCGGTGTCTATTGAGTTCAACAATAAATTTTATTCCAAATTTATCTGGACGCGTTTTTCTACGCACGCGTGTATAATAAATAAAGATTCAAAATTCGATGGAACGATCTGCTCGAAGCTGGAAAATGCCACGAATCGTCGGACGAGTTTTTTTTTTTCATAATTACGTACTTTTTTTAGTAAGCAATGTTTCAACTCCCCAACTGGAAAAAAGTCGTACGGAACAACGAAAAAAAAAAGTCGTTTTTATGCACCGTTCCATTAAAACATAATTGCGTTGAAACCGTTGAACAATTGTGCGAAACGTTTAACCATAGGATTACATTAATAGCTAAAATAATTGGTTGTTTTGAAAATTGAGCAATAAAAATGCTTTCACGTTGAATTGGGCGTTGGATTTTTTGTTTTTTTTTTTTTTTTCTTTTTTTCACGACTCGAACGAGACTATAAAAGTAGTTGATTGAGGACGGCCTAGAGTTCGCGTGTTCGTACGATCGAACGATTCTCGTGTATACGCGAAATGATCCACGTGCGGCGTTATTTAATTGCACGAAGAGAGGCTTTGTACGAAGCGAAGTAGGAGGCAAAGTTATGCAAGTATTTCCTCCATCAACCAACTGTATACGTTGGTAATTGAATAAGCCTGACGAACCTGTCATTTCGTTCGTATTTCCTATCGAAATATAAAGGAAAAAAATAAATAACGCACACGCACAAGATGACAAAAAAACGAATAAAATTGACGAGGCAAAAAATAAAACTTGGAACCGTCGTGCCGGGACGTTGCGTTAGCTATTGGTTACCGCATTATAACCACAAAAACACGACTCTCTTGACTCTCGCGATCGCTCCTGCTCTATATACATGTATACACATTATTCTGTATTCCTATATTTATTTATGTACATACATCGACCAAGTTGTCCTTGCTTCACTCGGAACAACATCCACACCAAAGTGTCTCATTCACGCTACACGTTCGAGTATTAGTTTTATGTTACAAACAAAAAAAAATGTCGATTCGAAATTCAGTTGTGGTAATACGAACCGAGACTTCCCGGTGTTGTTACTAAATTGTATCGCGCGAACCAGAGACGTAATTCGACGAGAGATTGTTGTGCCATGTTTATGCTTATTTCATTCAAATCGAAAATTTATCAGATCGAGCCAGCACTCGTTATTTCTATAGAAATATGTTTCTCAGGAAATTTTATTTCTGTCTGTAATTGACAAATTTCATTTAGACCAAAAAGACAATACTAAAAAATAAAATTCGTTTGGAAAATAAAAAAAAAAAAAAAGAAAAACAGACGTGACCCATATTTTTCGACGGATAATTATGCAATAAAATAATACGAAAATAGGTCAAGGCTTCCGGTTTTAAGTTACACGTGAAATGCCTCATGCGCATAAGTAAACAAAATACAGAGACGCCCCCGAAGACGTTTACGATGAACTTTAAAGTTTAAGTTGACGTACAGCTCTCATATTGTTCGACACGATTTCACACTCTCTCGTGTTCGTACACATAGAAATTCACCCACACACATCTGACCTTTTTCGATCACGATCCTTAACAATTGTTAACGCCCTCGCACTCTCGTGATTCTCTTTTGTATTACCAACGGTCTCAGCCTATTCGAAAACGTTTTTCTTCTTCTTCTTCTTCTTCCAATTACTCTCCAGTTGTTGATCGAGGAGTAAACTAATCGGGAAAACAATCTTGGATCGTTATCTCGCTCGATAATCGCTTAGAATTTCCTGTGCGACGAGCAATTTTTTAAAATCGTTGAAATCTCAGTTTGCGTTTTAATATCGAGTATTGCATAATTGATTAAAAAAAAAAAATGTTTCAAGACGATGCGACGGTATCTTTATAGGTTCGTGCTCAATCCGTAAACTACGACGAAGGTTTACGTTTTCGTTGGTAATTCGAATTCATAATTACGTCGGAGTGAGTCATAATGTTGTGAATATCGAGTCGTTGGAATAAATATCTAAGCAAATATTTTTCTTTTCTTTTTTTGTTTTTTTATCTCTGCAAAATAGTCCTTCGAAGAGAAGTTAGCTGAGATAAGTTGTCGTCTCGGAGATTTGATGACTCAGGCGTGAGCTATTCCCGACCGAGGTAACCCCCACGTGGATATAACTCGAATCTTATTCTTTTTTTTTCTCTCTTTCTCTGTCGAATAAGCGGTCGCGCGCCGGGGACTGGCAAACGTCTCGAAAAAAGAAGAATCTGTACCATTGAGAGAGAGGAGATTCCGCACGAGTGAATTCGTCGTCCTCCCCCATGCGTCGTTCTCGAGCTAATCGAGGAATCAGGAAGTTTTCTTGTCGGTTTCTTACACTTCTCTCTCGATTAATCGCCACGTTTCTATAACCTGTTTCAGGCGTACGCGAGAATCGTGGGAGGTTATTGGACAAGGTCTTGTGTACGCGAGACGCGATCTTGAGTAATCCTTATTATTCGGGTGCAGGCCGCTGCACGATAAATATTTTTGACAAAATTCAAATTAAAAAAAAAAAAAAAAATTCTTTTTTTCTTTCATTTTTCGACTCTAAAAACTTGTCTCTTCTCTCAAATTGATCTTTTACGTTTTTGCCCAAAGCCCAAACCACGTTTTGTATCGGGTTCTCTGAACTTGTTTCATGATTCATAGGGAAACTATCGACGAATCGAATACAAAGTTGGGAATTCAAAATTTCGACACGTTCGCGCGATAGCTCAGCATCGCAAATCACGGCTCGATTGGACCTCGATCGATAAACAAAAACTAGAAACTTGTACGAAACTTTTGCTTTTAACAATCGGTTAAAATTTTATTTCAATACAAATTTTAACCAAAAAAAATATTTAAAAAATCCTCTGGGATTCTGTGCTTGGACACTATCCATCGAGTTTCGCTTCGGACGTCTCACTCGGAGTGTGTCTTTCGAAATTCTATGGGGCCAAAAATACCTTTAGAAAGTTTTTCTCCTCAGCACGTGTTCCACAGACGTTTGCCGCGATTTTCGTATCGCCTGCTAGCTACCAAAAGTCCGAATAATAATGAAACGATTTTAACAACCGGTGAGCATGAACTGTACCCAAGTTTTGAGATGATTCATCTCACGAAATGTTTGTTCGAACAGTATTCTCCGATGCGTGTAATCGCGGTCGCATATTTTCGTTAAACGAGAAGCATTTGAAGCGCGTTTCGCGCTCGAAACGACCATGGACTATTTGTTTCTCGCACCGCGAGAAAATTCACGGTCGAACCTACGAGAGGAATTCGATTATTTTTATTAAAAGGCACTTGGATCGAACGTTTCTCCCGATTTTCTCAGATCATTGTTTCAAAAATGTTTTTTTTCATGAATATAACGGTTTTGGAGAAATGGTTAAACAATATTTATTCGTGAATGTCACGAACCGTGCGGAACTCGTTCGACAAAAGCTCTCCTCATCTGTCGAAAAATGTGTGTTGCCCTTTGATTCATCCCACCAGCTGGACACGGTCAGAGTGATTCAGAGAGCTCACGGACCCGGCAGTTTGGAATTTTCACCTTTTTTTTCTCTCTCTTTCTCTTTCTTTTCTCCCCTTCTTTTTTAGTGTGGACCGAACGTGCGAGGGCACGGTAATGTCGTCCACGGTATTGTTATAACACGAAGTTCGTGCAGTTGCAACTTGTATTATATATTTCGAGCATTACTATTGGAATTGTAGGTGTGTATATGTATTATTTTCAACAAGGCTGCAGCCTTCTGGACGCAGATGACTCGAATTCTCTGGGGAAAGGAGAAAAAGAGAGAGAAGAAAGTTGCCCATGCATGCATTCCAGCGACAACGTTATTTCGGTTTATGCCTCACTCCAGAACGCGTAGACTCACCACCAACGCATTAACACTACGCATAAAAAGTCCCATGTGCGCCATATACATATACAAAATCGTAAAATCCATTTAATATTTATGGATATGTACTTGTAAGAAGTATTCAATTATTATTATACCACTTTCTGGCTCTTGATGCATGAATTTTCAAAAATTGACCTCTGAAATATTATAGGCTTTTCTTTCTCTTTTTTTAATGATCCCAATTAAGTGTTTAAAATAATATTTTAGAGGTGTGCACGGTTTCAGCTCCGGAGATTAATAGCTTCGTTCGGTATCATTCATACTATTTCCTACGATCCTAAACTAGAGAAATTTAATGATTCCAATAAATCATGGGAGGTGATACGGGCGTCAAAAGATTATCAGTTATATTTTTTTAAGAGCCTTTTTCGAGTGTGTGTGTTTTTTTTACTGTAATTATTAACGTTGGATCTAAAGTTGAGTTTTATCTTTTGAGAAAAAAAAAAAAAAAAAACAAATCTGGACCAACTTGGGTAATGTAAAATGTATTTGGTCGAGTCTGCAAAGAACGGTTTTTATGATACGAAAATATATACGGATCGAGTAGAAAAGTCGTAAATTTAATAGGTCGAGAAGATCCGGAGCTTGATCGATGTTTCCGTTCAAGTATTTGGTATAAACTCGAAAAAAATTTATCTCGTTCGTAGGTCCGCTCGCTCAACGAACTGTGTAACGAGCCGCGGGTCTCTATATATCCGTATCAGAAAAGAGCGACCGCTATAGGCTCTGACAAAAGATTTGTTTTCTCTTGCCTCCCGCAGCCGCATTTCTCCTCTCATTTTTCATGTATTCTATGAGAGGATTTGAGATTCCAAAACGCTCGCAGCTGAAGGCTTACGCACACGAGAGCATTTCATTGTGAAGGAAAAACACGTGCGTTTGCGAGTGTTATATATATATATAATTCGTATATATTCGAGTGAGGGCGAGGGGTACGCGAGCGGGAGAATAGTGTCGAGGATGAGGATGGTAAAAGCGTCGATCTCTCTGATGAAACGTGACCAAGACTCGCGAGGAAATAAAAAAAATCTTCGTTCATTCCATCTACTAGAAACGAGTTTATAGTATTACGTACCTGAGAGCACGAGAAGCTTAGTATTTGTGGTGAAGTATCGTCGAGAAAAAGAGACAGAGAGATTGGGGGGGATATAGATAGAGCAAGCTCGGTACTGCATACCTGGACAACGACAATGCCAATGCCTACGAACTTGCTCCGAAACGCATACACGTATGAAGCGTGTGTATTTGTGAAAGCTCCAACGCCAGGTGATCAAGTGTATATATAGATTCTCGATACGCCCTTTTTTCACCAAGTCATCGATATCCGTCTGCATGTATGTGTGATTTCTCAGCGAGTCCCGAGGCAAGAGAGGCTTCCGTCGCATTTCGTGTCCATGTGGCAAAGAGGCATTTTATCGTAGCCGTGTACATTATACACGTTTATGTTCTCAACGCGTGTGTGTGTGTGTGTGTGTGCTTGTGGCGTGTGTATGGGCATTCGTAGTACGAGTGTTCCGTTGGCGGGGACAGTGCACTACGAGCGTCAGCGAAGTGCATTGACTTCTCTCTTGATAAACGTTTACAAGCGATCGCCCGGTGTACCAACTCTTCTTGATTCGTCGTACTCACGCGACGTTGAGAGCAAGGAGAAAAAAAAGAGGTGGAAATGAGGTTCGACTCAAGATCGGGGATCGGTTGATTCGTAAAGATAAACACACGGATCTGTGAAGAAATGATCGATTTTCGAGATTCATCGATATATATTTTTTTATGAATGAGAACAATCGATTCATTCGCGAAGAATCAATGGCATTTCGACTAGATGAATTTCTTGATTTGTATATAAAATTGTATTTTCTCAATTTTGATACAAATATATAGGTTGAAATTCTGTTTCGTGATCTCGTCGATAAATGGGGTTTTATATATTGAGATTGAAGAGTCTAGAAATGAAACGTTCATAAGGTCGAGAGCTCGTTCTCCGAGACTCTCTCAACAACGCGAAGTATATTGAGAGAGCGAGGGATTAACCCCTCGTCATCGTCCAGACTGGGCGAAAGCTCGAAGGCGCGCACACACGTACGAACAACTGTCCCCGCACGACTCTGTGTCTGGGTTTTTAATTAAAAAAACGATTCTAATAATAGAATAATTAACTGCAATTAGGGTAAAAAGGTATTAACCACGTGACACGAAACACCGAATTCAGTCTCTATGTGCGTGCATATTTGCGCTAAATAAGATAGCATCTGAAACGATTAGAAGACAGGAAGAAGCGAGCCAAGCGAATTCTTAATGACGGTGATGAACGAATTTTCATTGTCGTATGATTAAAATAATACATTGCGTAATTCCCAGCTAGCGCACGATTCTCACGCGAATATGAGAATGAGAGTTTAGAGAAATGAGAAAGAAAACGAGAAAAAGGCCGGAAGTTGCATAGCAGGAAAATCGCATCTCGTCCCTCTTTCTGCGAGCTTTCGTTCCTGAAACTAAAACTATACTTGAACTTTTTTTTCTTCTCTATACCAGCATTCCAAACCGCGTTTCATTTCGAAAATGACTCTAATGACTCCACAATCGTAGACACCGAGAGATTATCTCGCAAGAGTTTTCTCACGATTAATCGAATCTTTACGAGTTCCAATCAGATTTATCGATTTGTGGAAATTGTATAAATTTCTTTCTTCTCTCTTATCGAAGACAGAGCCTAAGAGAGATCGTGCGAATACACGTGTATGTACGCGCTCATGCACGAACTTATTTATTTCCTTGCTCATACATGTATATCTCAACCTGTAACGAGTTATATCGGACGGATCACTTTGAAAAACCGGTCATAATAACGCAGATGGAAACTCCTGGAAATCCACGATGGACTAACGCGTACTTGCGTGTGCCAATCAAACGCGTGAAAACGTTGGAGCGAACCGAGTTCTCTAATTTTCACGTTGATTCGAGTAATTTCTAGCCAACGATCCCGAGACAACTATCTCTCAACCCCCGTGCGGCTGCAATAAGCGCGCAAGGAGTCAACCCGTTCTTGTAATGAGCTCATTCCCTGTCGAATACGTATACGTCCCTGTGATGCGAGTCTGAGTACGTGTGCATTGTGCTGTTTGCACCGGGCAAATGCTCCCTATGCGAATGTGCACAATCGAACAATCCTTTGATAACGCGTTCTTCGCTCCTCTCGTATCTATCTCGCACGCATTACTCCGGACATCCATGAGACTCGCAAAATCCATCGGCTCAACGTCACGATATCTCTATCGCTGTTTTATCGACTATCTTCTAACGATTCATCTATTTATATCGATAATTAATCACTCATGGAGAACAACGAAGACAACTTTTTTCTTATCGATCGCCGTAGTAATCGTAAACGAACGTTGTGCGACGCTCTATTTCTTTGTTTAGGTCGGTGCATCGGTCACTTGTGAAATAATAAATGTTTTTAACGATTATTGCAGAAGGGCAAAATCATTCAAACGAATTTAAAAAACAAATGTTTTTATTTTCTATTTTCTCACTCTTTTGCGTTCCTGTGAATCTGTTATTTTTCGATAAATCTCTTCGGAATCGGATGTCTCGTGAGTGTACTGTTAGGGCGCAGCATGTGGCTAACTGTAAAGAATCAAGTCGGTCTCAGCGCGCGTGTTGCGCTTACTCGTACAGCCGGTACTCGCTTTTGCAAAGCGGAAGGAAAAAAAGGCTCGTGAAATCTTGAAGAGATAGCAGAGTGCAAGGAAAAGCCGAATGGTGTTAGAGACAAAGGGAGAAATGAAGAATAGGCGGATGAGGAAAGAGGCGCGAGGAGTCACCTTCGTATCAAAACAGAACGCTTCACCTGGCAAGTAAAATACACTTTTATAAAAAAAAAAGAGGAGGAACAGGAGGGGGGTCGGGAGGCGATCAATCGAAACGCAAACGAGCCTCCGTGCAGTCACGAGTATCCTAATTATCCACTCGACTGGAGTTTCCGTACGTGTGTCTCCACAGGCTGCAAATTTTATAAACACAAAATCATAATATTCTCGTTTACTGGAGAAACTTGATTTATCATAGAACGAGGATAACTTATATTCGTTATCGAATCAAATCAAGTGAGTAGATAAGAGTAAAACGACTCTGATCTGCTGCGCGCACCGGTTTCTCAGCTACCTCGGATCCATGTCAGACGACATGGATTTTCCGATCGTTGAACATATTCCCATTACAACGAATTGGTTCACCCGATTCTATACTTCATCACGGTTATGCGAGCAGCGTTCGAGAAAACGGGAACAGATTCAAACTCTTTGTTTTCGATAGGATTGTCTACTTTTGGCCTTTTTTAATACGAAAATGGTCACTTCAACGCTCAGTCCCAAATTTCTCGAAACTTTTCGATAATTTTATTCGAGATTACTGCGCTAATAAATAAAGATAGCAATTAGGGAAAAACTATTTTCGAATATTTTTCAAGCGATCCATTCGTTTTTTATCATAAAAAAAAAAATTGGTCCGTGGCTGAATCGTTTTATGGCAAGCTCCACCGAATAGTTGCCGCACCGGAAGCGACGTTCCGGATTCTTTTTCTTCACGAGTATAAAATGGATTCTGAATGAATATTGAAAGTGTTGAATTCATTAAAATTGTTTATGGAAGACTGACAGCCGTATAACCAAACGATAGGTACAATAAATGTCGCGATCACCTATAGAGATGGCATAAAAACCGATCGGCTTGCTTGGCTCACTCGAATAGTCTGAAAAAGAAGTTTTTCATTTCCGAATGGCCGCCCTAAAATTCCTGGAAGCTCGGTGGTCCGCTGTCAACGCGGAAATAATATAGCCCCACGATTACATTCATCGAGAAAGGATCGGTGATGTTTAAACGCGGAAAGGAACAAGGGGGCATTAGAGAGGGGATTTCGATCCGCGACGCGTCTTGTAATAGGTTAGTGGCACTCTCGAACGAGGTTCACTCGTCTTGTCTCTTATATTTCACAGCGATAATACCGTGTAATACGGACACACGTATGAATCCGTATTCAACTGGCAAATACATCAACGACGCGCGGTATGTTTGTGTGCAAATGGTGTTTGAACTCGTTATTGTGAATCGTTGAAAAAAAGAAACCGTGTTAAGGAAGATCTTAAAGTTGCACATCTTATGTGTGCAGCGGACGCGGGAGAAGAGTTGAACGGACCTTTTCAACGACAAGCTAAAGGGCGTACATGCGATTAACGGACGCACGGAGATCGGCTCCATGTTGAAGCAATCAAACCTCATCTCCTCCGCTGCTGCTGCTGCTGCCTGCTCCTTCATCTTTTTTATATTCTTTCCTGAAGTTGGGTTTGGTCCTCGAAGATTATATATTTATATATTTATATGGATGTATATACATATCTCGACGCGAAAAGGAGCAAGCGTTCAACGCGGTAAGAGAGAGAGAGCCGATCTACGAGAGACCGGAGTATATAACGGAACCTCCGTAGCCGTCGTAGTATCGTCTTTCTCGGTGTGCTCACTTGCTTTTGCTTCGCGTACACGCTTTTATATTTTACGCATATACCTATACCTATACTCTCGACGATTCCTCACAGGCATAAAAGCAGGATGCAGGCGAAATAACCACTTCGTCTTTCAGGCTAAATAAACCTGTACCCTATTTTCTGTATCTATCTATGGAGGACATCATCGCTCGCATCCTTTCAACTCACAAATATCTTTATTTATAATATTATTATTAATGTAGATCATTTCAAGCAGTTTTTTTTAACGAAGTCTCTTGCAGAAAGCATTTTAAGTTGATCCGGATATTATTGATAACTATTTTTTGTATTTAATCGTAAGAATCAAAAAAGATTCGATTGATAGGAAATTCATGAATAATTTTGCGACTCACCTCATCTCCATTGGATCTAAATTCTGTTCGCATACGCTTTGCAGTCGCAAAAGTGTGGCGTGTAAGTATAGAGATAATCATTTTAGTGGCAGTAATACATTTGCAATTTTTCTATCGTACTTAAATATATTGCACGTGCGTCATTACAATCGCGTTAGCAGAGTAACACGTTAATTAAGCCACATTACGGTTTAGCGCAGCGCACGAAGCGATCTAATCAGTTGCTCCAGGGGCATATGCACGATATTTTATTAAACACGTGTATAAAACCTCACATTAATCTCGGAGCAGCTTTTTTTTTATTTCAAATTTATTTCGATCTCCTTGGTCTTTAGTTAAAAAGCGAAATAAAGATTGATCTAATCTCAGAAGTAAAGAAATTTTATATTCTGTACATCGGAGCATTTGTTTCTAACGATTTCTGTCATATTTTTTATTCTTACCTCGTTCTCGATTTTTCTTTGTACTTTCTATTCGGTTGTTATTCTCTCATGGCTTTCCATCTCGGATTCACGTTCTTATGACGAATGGAAGTCGTACGAACTCGCGGACAAGCTCGACATAGACAAAGATTAAAATTGTTCTCGATTTTTTTTTCCCCATTCTGGGTCAGAGTTGTCGGGCAAATCGGACTTTTGCACATCCTCGTTTACTTTAAAAATTAAAACCCACATGTGAGGACTCGTAACGTAGTCGATCTCGTTCGCTGTAGATTCAATTTTCGTTGAAAATATTTTTAAAAAGATTTTTTTCGATTCATAAATTCGATCGGTTGGAAAACCAGACGAGTTGATTTTATTTTTGTCTCATTTTTGTGGATGCAAAACACTTTACGATAAAAAATTACCATTCGAATTTTATTCGTAGAATGTTTCATTCTCTGAAAATATTATTTTCGGTGCTTGGGGGAGAACGCAACGATCCTACAGTCTTTGTTGCACAGAACTCCCTGGATCAGCCAAGTTCTTTCTCTTCCACCTTTCTCGAGAGCTCGATACGTGCACCTGCGCCCATTGGAATGTTTTTTTTTCTTCTTTTCTCTCCAAGATTCTCAGCTAGTCTCTTCAAAAAGTCTCTCAGAATCCCATGCAACTCCGCAACTTTTACCTTTACATTTATTTACAGAGTGTAATATATTCGGAGTCGAAACATACTAGTTTTTTTTTTTTTTTTTTTTCTTTTTGAAGCATATTCTCGTGAATACACTATTCGTCCCATGCTCGGAAAACGAGGTCGATCGTTCAATTACATATCCTCGTAGTGCTTCGTAGGTTCTTTATTTCTTATTCTCTCTCCCTCGCTCGGGCTCGCTGCATTACACACTGCCATGGCTTCGTTCTCGCGCGCCGACTACGATTCTATAGTTACATATGTGTACATACGAGCACTGAATTTTCAAGGTAAAATTAGAAAGATTATCGGTCTCAATAGACTCATTCATTCGGTACGATCGTCGAAGGAAAGAAAACACCCATCTTTTTTCTTCTCTTTTTACCTTTTGTTATTGAGATAAAATGATTTCTTCTTTTTTTTTGCCACCTCTTTGCTTACAACGATCAACGATCAATCTGGTTTCATTCGTTTTCGTTATTTTCAGTGCCCTTTTTTTTATCGTCGTATATTCGTGATATCCAGAGCTGATAATGAAAGATAGAGATAACGAACAAATAAAGCATCGACTCGTTGATTGTCTATCGGCCTCGGATCAATCTTCCCCGTGTCATTTAAAAAAAAAAAAAAAATCATTTTCAAGACTTCAATTTTCTTGAGGAACTGACATCATTTTTTATTCGTGTTTTCGTACACTTTGGGAAAACCTGTATTTTAACGAGCCGATTTGCTGGGAGTCGCCTCCTCTCCCTTGAAATCCACGATCACAAAAACGTCATTGATAAAATCGTAGAACTTGGTTCGAGGTATCTGATACGTGATTTTTTTCTGAATGATTCCGGTATGAAAACGCGGACGAGGGGGGGTCCAAGCGAATCGAAAGATTCCCTAACGATGTAATGTCGAAAATGGTAACGCTTCGAAAACAAATTTATCGGTGTTATCATTTTCGATTATTCTTCGCTCGCTCTAACGCTCCGAGAACTATCTGTGTCACGGTGATGCAACGTGGTAATTATCATTTTTTTCTCCCATGCATAAAATCAAAAGGCAATCTTTAACTACTTCTACTAATTTTCAAGAATTTTTTTTATGAATAAGTTCCAATACGAAAATCATTTTCTTCGATAAGTGATCTGGCCAAAAAAAAAAATGTTGATGCCGCGATATCTCGTTCGCTTTAATCGGAGTATCATCACAGACCGATGTTATGTCAAGATCATTATTTTCCTACTATATTTCAGCATATTTGAGAGAAAGTTGCTCTCGTCGTTCCACACCGGTCTCGGAAACATCGCTCATTCCGAGTAAAAATCATTCTATGGTTTGTTACGTCAGATAAATACTTACGTTTTACGAACACATTCGTAAAGTCGTATATTATTGTGTTTGAGCGATTCTAATTGCTTCGTGAATTACGCCCCTCACCCGGGGTCCCTTTTTCCCAGGTGCGGATATAGAACGCGAAAGTTGAAAGTTATCTGTTTCGTTGGTCGAGACACTTGACGAATTTTATGAAGAAACAGCTACCAGCGAACAATGGCGCGATATAATTTTATGGTTTTTCATCTTTTTTTATGTCAAGTAACGAAGTATCGAAATAGTGGCTTATCGATTCGATTGAATGCTCATTCGTGACGAGAGAAAACTTCATTCCGGAAGAGAGGCTAAAAAAATAAGGTGCTTCGGGAGGTATTAAGTATAGCGCGCGGTAACGCGAAAACCGGATGTGGGTGAATTTTCTCTAGCTCGTCGGACACGAATCGTTACGTCGAACGTAGCATCGGTTTGTTCCAAAGCGTAGAATCGTTGTTATAGAGAGCACCGAGAGAGCTACAGAGGAGAGAATAGATCACCTGTTAGGATAAGCAAAACACAACACCGAAGCGAACACCGGAACGCATCAACTCTTCCTCTCTTTTTACCTGCTTCGGTTGCTTCATTTTTATTTTCCATCTTCTGTCTCTCTTCTCCCCGTATTACGCAACGCATATACATCAAGCAGAATTTACATTGTGCGAGAGTCCATCTTGTTCTCGCTTCGTGGGTGCTTAGCTTTTTCTACCGTAACCTTCGGGCTATTATCATTCTTTTTTTATGCTACGAGATTGGTAGTGGCACAATAAATCTGGAACAATTAAAAAGCTGGAGGTTTTTCTCCCAAAATATTTGGGACGCGATATCTTTTCGACTATTTTAAAGCAAAGTAGCGAATGAATGGAAATTTGGAGTGAATCGTTCGAAGATTTCGGATGCAAAACTTTGGACGACGTTTCGTTGAAGATCTCGATCACCTGTCAATCCCTATATCTCGACGTATATAAAAAAAAACAATCGAGATCGCACGCATGACCGATTTCCTTGGGCGTTAATCCTTGCTTCAAAGACCATACGATTTACGTGCATTGTGTAGCACTCCGCAATGGCCTACTTCGCTGAAAAACAATACACGTTTACACGAATATATGTCTGTAGGCATGAAGCCCGATGGTCAAGATCGCAGGCCCGGTTGAACGGTCGAAGGAGTGGAAAATATGAAACGGGAGCGACCGACCTTCGAGCTTTCATCTTCCATAAGACGCCACACCGATCCGTGTGCGTGTGTGTAGACACGCGTGGATATGGACGTAAAAATACAGAAACTCTGCTCGTACCAACCTCACGCTTTGTCCGAGAAACCGACTTCGTTTTCTTTCGCGCGATATCAAGATTTCTGGGAACGATGGTTTTCCAACACGTGTGTTCGTCTTGACTGGCTAAAAATATCGAAAAAAAAGAAGAAATTGTAAAACGAGATTCATCGATGAGTCTCGAGCCTGAAATCATTGACCTCGTGTGCGAGTCTTCTTCTCGACGGGCCTGTCTCATGATACCCACACTTCCTGCGTTTTAAGCCAAATTACGTACAGTTGATCGAGATCGAGTTGAAAGAGTCTTGGACTTAAATCTGCCTGGTATGGGACGACCCTCAAGTTTACCAGGAGCGATAAAAGTACAGTGCATAATAATGGGTATGAGAGAGGGGAGAAAAGATCGTCCCTCGCCTTTGTAACGAAGAAGCCTCACACAATTTTTTTCTTTTCTTTCAAACTCTTATCATCGGCTCGTCATCTCATCTGGAAGTTAGCAGTGAAATGGAGGTGCGGAGGCAGAAAAGAACGCGATGGCTCATGCTATACGAGAGACGAAAAACGATTGGTGGGGAGTGAGAAACCAATGAAGAACGTCATGAAGATGATGATGATGATGATGATGATGGTAACGCTGAACAAGAAGAGGGAGAAGAAGAAGAAGAAGAGAGAAAATTGAGCGCGCGACCCGCCGTTGTCGACGGTCAAGGGGAGACTTCCGGTGCATGGCCACCCGATGCGCTTCGCCAGTTTTTTTTTTTTTTTTTTCTTACTTTGCACATCTTGTCCCTTTTTTTGTTTGTTGTCTTCCACACAAAGAATCCGACAGCATCTTCTTTGTTCAGAAAAATAAGGATAAAAGGTAAAGAAGAGAAACCGAGCTGCGCGCTACGTGTGGGTCTCTTTCGATATATATATATGTTCAAGATACAGTTTACTGTCTACTGCGGTATAATATGCTTTTATTGCTCTATAGTAGCTTCGAGCAGCGGCTTCTTTCCTCTTCATTTAGCTCACTTTTCGTGCTAAAGAAATTATACGAAGAGAGTCAGTCGGAGAAAAGCGCGCTCCTCTGCCTTGTTTGAACACCCTTCAACTTATCTTCGCCACACAAAGTTTCTGAACTAGAAGCCTAACACAAAAACACTCGGCTTACAATAATAAAAGTTTCGAATTATCTAATCGGTGTTTTCTGTTTCATTCTCGAATTCGTCAACCTTGAAAAAAGGGACCTTCGTCTTGCACGTCCTCGTCAAGATAACGAATTTCTTTAAATGGAAAAATTATTATTGTTCCATTGGTTTGAAAACTATTTTTAAGAAGATTTATAATTCTTTTTTATTCTAGAAATAATTAACAGGATTGATATTATAGTAGAAACCTTAGCAGTGATCGTATTGACACGAGGGTCGTTAAATGTCGAGCTGTTTAGAGCTACGCTGCAACTCTCCCATTCTATATCAGGTCGTAGTACACAGGGACTCATCCAGTTAGCCAGTGAGCCGGTCTAGAGTGTACACTAGAAAGTCATGAGCATAGTTGGAAGCGACCGGTAGCTAAAGAAGCAGCGAGTGCCTCCGGAGCTCTGCTTGGTGAACACTTTTTTCGGTAGCAATTTTCCTCGTCTCATCCCTCCTTTTCTTTTTCTCTCTCTCATTTTTTTCGTCATCATTCTCCAGTTGTTCCGCTACTCTTACTAATACTCCGACAACTGAATATATATGAGGCTTTTAGCTGGACAGTTTTATCTCGAAACCAGGACCATTTTGAAGTGGCACGTTTTTTAAATGACTTTTCTATGAAATGAAATATCGCATGCAGAGAGAGAGTGCATAATGTCTCCATGCAGCAGCATCGGTCGTTACAAGATTGTCTTCGGAGTGTCAGCTTGGTCGTAAGTCGTAAGTACTACGCGACGCTGACCTCGAAATGCTTTGCGGTTTTACGAAGTACGCATGAAACCTCATTTGGTAACAATCGAGTAACCAGCGAAATCGCTGGTAGGAAAAGGGCCAAAACGAATAATTTTGTGTAACGAGTCGCAACGATCACACTTATTCCCGACACTCGACGATGTCACCTCAAAAATATTTGATTCTCTATTGTTTCAAAGTTGAAACACCGTTCGCTCAAATATTACGAGACAAAAGTAGTTTATACCTGCTTCGGTTTTCTATTGTTTTTAACGAAAATTATTTTACAGATCAAGAAACAAGCGTTTTCCTTCCGTTTCTAGTGTAATTCACCAGCAACGTACCACTTTCTTCTCCAGTTTCGGAACTCGTATCTCATGCCGAACAAATACGGACGGTAAATAGGCATTTACAGCATTTCGTTAGACTTTCTACAGCGATAAATAGCGAAGCAGGAGCAAGATTAGGCTGTAAATCAACGGGGTGGTGGCAAACCAGACAGACGTTCTCGTGTCTCTCGTCGAAGAGAACAATCGCAGTATCACGCCACTGAAGTATCAAGCTTCGAGTTGGCTCATTCGAGAGAGTCAAAGCGAGAGTCAGTCCGTCTCTCAGCTCCAGAGACAAAGCCACACGCGCCTTCGACGAGAGCCAGAACGCGAGGGGTGAACAAGAAATAAAACAACGAAAAAGAAAAAAAAACGAACACGGGAAGTCCGCATATGTTGTCGACATGTGAACTCTCGCTGCTGGTGTTATAAGGGAGTATATATGAGCTCTTTATATGTATCTACAAACCGGTACGAAAGATCAGGCGAAAAAATAGTATACGATCACATCGGAAAAGTCAAAAGGTCGTATTTCTCGTGAGTTAACGTTTGAAATTATCGTGAGTTACGCCTATTCCGATTCTCAGTGAGTTCTCGAGCGATTGCTCGCGAGTGTGCGTATAGATCCAGACACGGGCAAACGTATGTTTTGAAGATCTCGCACCGGTTTTTGATCGACAGCTCCGCACCTCGTCAAGCTTCTCTCGTCGGATACAATTTCCATCTTTCTCCTATTTCTCTCTCTGGCCTTACGTATCGTACGAGCAGGCTCTTGTCTCGACCCCGCAAAACTCATTAATAAATATGAGAGAGAATAAAACATTGGAATTGGAGAAGCAGCAGCCAATGCGTGGAGATAAATAAGAAGAAGGATGAAAATAATTTGTATATTCGTGCGTAGGTGTATCGGGTTCTCTCGGTTCTCCGCGCCTGCACACGATTCATAAATACCTACCGCCCAGCATCTGTTGTCCCACGAAATTTAATTGAGTCTATGGCCGTGTCCTCGCTTTTGCTTTTCTCAGTACTTTTTTATACTCTGGAATACCAAAAAATGTGTTACGAAAAAATTGTTTTGTCGGTTTGACAACGATTTTGATGCATTTTTTTTTTCCAATTCTGATACACAATACAATCGGTGATTTAACATCATCTCCGTCGTTGGATACTCATCGTAAATAATATGGATTCGAGAATCATCTCTTAATTGTGCAAAAGAAATCTTTCGATCGTCCATTAGAGAAAAATGATGGATTTTGTTTTTTTTTTTTACTCTTGCTAAACTCTCGCCCACAGGATCGATTTGTTTTGCGACACTATCGCTCGAGGGCATTATGGTAACGAGATATAAGACGCGATAAAACGCTCTCGCGCGGTTCACGACGAGAACGAATGAGGGGGGATCAACCGACGAAAGGATGTCATTTTTCTGGCGATTTTATAGAAGAAAATATAGGGGATGAATCTCGTCGTTTGCGGTCTTTTGATTGTCAGCTGTCGATTTATTCGCGGCGTGGATGTGTAAACGCCAACGAAATACGGGCGTTTGTGTGCGACCAGACTCATCACACCGTACATACATCAGCAGCAGCAGAGCGACCGGTCCAACGAGTCTTGGCCCTGAATAAGTGGCCAAATAGTTCGATAATTATGCTAAACAGAATTGTGTGCGATACACCGAAATTCGGCGCAGACAAGTTCTGATTAAAAACACTTGACTGTCAATCGCATATGATTTGTGTCGGAGGTTGTCGCGCGGAGCAGCTCCGAGTGAATTTTCTGAATAACTATAATGAATATTCTATTAATTATACAATTCGAACGAATTATTATTTCATAATGAAATGAATTATTCAATATATTTTGTCATACTACGAATTAATTACGGATTATAGCGTTATGATTTTATCGTCTCTGCTTTCTAGTCATTCGCTCGACCTTTTTTAATTACAGAATTTTCGAACTCTCCATTCGATTTATTAACTCTCCTATATCCGTTGAACTCGCCGGCAACGCATGCTAATTTCTAACTTTCGGAATATTACAAAGTTCATATTTTGTTCAAGGTACGTCTCGTTTGGAAGAAAAAAATTAATAAAAATATTCAAAACATCAGCCATCTTCCTCGCACCCCTGTCTCGCGATCGCTGCGTCGAGATAAGTTTATGCGTTTTTCACCCCGTTGATGTAAATCTCAAGAGGATCACTTACGTTCGCGATTTCTCCCTTTCCTGTATACTTATTCACGAAAAAAAAGAATACGAAAATTGTGACGTCTAATACAAATTAGAAAAATTAAAAAAGGGGGCGATGAACATTTACGTTTCATTCACAATTGTAACAAAAATTTAGAGAATATACGCTATTCGTGGTATTAAAATCGTTAACAAATGAATAGACTAATCGCGAGCGGGATCGTGCGATTAAATAAATTCCGTTGAATCGGTTTCTCTCGCTACAAAGGGCCTTTTGAATGCATGGTCTTATATGAATGGTCTAGTAAAATGAGCTATGCTATTGTGTACACTGTTCAGTCATAACCTAAGCTTTGTTCAGCTCGATACATGAGTCACTATAAGCACAAACGCTACTCATGCATGCATTTAAATTTCCAATGTATTCTTTAAGGGGGGAAGCTGGTCTAGAATTTTGAAGAAACCGAAATTTTTTTTTTTGTCTTAAAAGGTACTTTAGGGTCTTAAAAATAACATACTAAAGGATGGATGTCGGCAAAAATGTCTAAATGCCCAAACTTTCCATTCTGCGACAGCGCCTCTCAGGTATGCCCCGAGCGCCCTTTATGATCCCGGCGCACGCTGTAATGCGTGCGCCAGGATCATAAAGATTCCCTTTCCGGGGGGATAAAGATCATTTTCCGAAAGGAAAAAGAAGCCGAAGAGATTGATACAGAAGGGCAATTGTACGGCGCAGGCATCGCAGATTAAAAGTATATACGCATTTAATATGATTTTATAGTACGTAAAACTTTAAACGCGTTTTTCTCGAAATGACTTTTTTTGAACTGGCCGAAGACATAACTCGAGCAAATCTTCACCGATCTATACGAAATTTTGACAGTACATTCGAAATACCTTTCTCCGGAGACGTACGTAGGATTTTTTTTTTATATTGCATAGTTTTTTTTTTAGTCAACAATTTTGTCGTTTTTTTATAGTGAAAATTTTAATGTTTTGTTCAAACGTGCACCATTTCGCGAAAAAACAAAATATCGAAAAAATGCTACGTACGTCTCTTGCTGTTGTTATATAGAAACTAAAAATTTTCGGGATTTTATTCCCGGACCAAAATTAAGGAGGTTACATCTTCGGCCATGGACCCGTCTAAAAATCGAGGCGCCTCCGAAGAAATGCCGGACACCGCCATTTTGAATTTAATTGACACGAAAAAATTTGTATTTGTATATTAAAACCTAAATTATAAAACCTCTTTCACAGATTTTCGATTGATCTTTTTGTTGAGTCATAAAAAATTCATAAATTATGCCCATTTTTTTACGCTCTAGACCAGCTTCCCCCCTTAATGGAAATGTACGTACATAAGAAGTTTGTTGTGGATACAAATCCATCGCCGCGTGTATCGCCTTGTCTTTCATCTCCGTCGTATCTGCTCCATTCCAGCACCCCTCCACGGTTCTGCTGTTCGTAATTTCGTATGCAAAAATGTGCGATAAATTCTTCCGTGTCTTTTCGTGAGATACTTACTAAAAAAAACAAAATCGTTTCATAAAAATATCATGAAAAAAACTGTTTCAAAGATAAAAGTAATAAAAATGTTAAATTGCATTTTTCGATAGGGTTTCTCTCGCCAAGGGATTTCGTTATCTCGATACTGAAACGGAGAAAGTGACATTCCTTCTTCCCTCGCGTCAAAATTCCTAGGGAAACAAACGAATTTCATGTAAATTTAGCTACGCTTTTATTTCTGTTTGCACCCCGTACGTTACATGAGAAAATTTTACACAAAGACTGACTTGTGCACTCGATCCTCTTTCTTTTTTCGGCTCTTCCATCCCGAGCAAACACCGAATCGTTATCGTACAAAGGGGCAAAAGAGTTCCGACGAAAAAAAAAAAAGAAATGTGTATACATATTTCAAGCTATTGCTCTTTCTCTCTCTCTCTATATATATATATATATGTATATATAAATGTATAATAGCCGTTGCTTGAATTGTGCCAGTGATACTGAGAATGGAGCCGTTTATTACGGGGAAGAAAAAGAGTAAAATTTTTTTATCGCCACTACACGAACTGCGTATCTAGCGAATGCTAGATCCAGTATGCCTGTATATATGGGAAACGCTATAGATATATATATAGAACAACGAATAAAATAAGGCCTGAAGTACGTACAGTGACCCGTTGAATTAATTGTATAGTAGTTTAAGTACTTTTACGTAGTATTCTCGTTACGAGAACGCGTTCCGATATACCGTTAAGAGTCCTTTCCCCTCATTTTTTTTCTCTCTCCTGGCATTATTGGTTTTAAGTATTTTAAATTTTTTTTTTTTTTTTTTTTTCACGATTGGCAATCGCGAATCGACGCCGTTGCGAAAGAAAACGCATCGTTTTCGAGAGTCGACGACGAAGCAAGAGCTCTGCTGCATACGATCGGCTTCGCCTTGTTTCCTAAACTTAGCAATGCGAAATATTGAGCAGCGATCTGATTGTTTTTTTTTTTTTTTTTTAACGACACGAACCTCGTCGCGGAGGATCGAATATTTCTAATAGACTCGATTCTCCTTGTAAAATTACTATTTTCTTATTTTTTTGCGTTTTGCCATTCGGCTCATTTACATATCACTTGATAGGGTTGTGGTCGAAATCAAGACAGAAAGAGAGAGAGAGAGAGAGAGAAAAAGTCACTGACCTGGCACGTCAGCATTGCGTAACGCGAGGAAAACTCGCTCCCTCTATTGAAAAAAAAAGAAAAAAAAACTCGATGCACGCTTCCCATATGCATATACATGCATTTCTATAACACTCGGGAGAGTCAGAGAAAATAAAAGAAGATGGAAGAAAGAGCTCTCCGCGGCGTTTTCACATCAACACACCTGGAACACCTGGTCGAGATACGCAACCTCGTGTTTCATCGTGTGTGCTTATACATGCATGTATCCTTTTCTCGTTCTCGCCTTCCCTTTATTTAACGAGAAGTGAGGCAGGAAGAGCTGACAAAAAAAGAGTGAGGCCCTCCGTTCCAACGCCTCGGTACATATATAGAATTACGCATTACATCTGACGATTTTCTTCGCTTATTCACGCCGCTGACGTCTTCCAGGCTATCACGAGAGCCTTCTTTCCTCCACTATGAAGGGATTTCAAATAAACGAAAAATATAATTAAAAAATCAATTTCAATGAGATATCACGAAAGAAAAAATCATTCTGTTCTGCTTTTCAATCTCAAAACTAAAATTTTCTTGGCGCACACTCGCCACAGTTTTGCGGATGGCACAGCAGATTGTATTGGCACGTTTTTTTTTCTCTTTTTTTTTTTTTTCATGCGAACGAGAGTATAACTGGATTCTCCGTTGGTTCTCATCGTCTGTCCGGGTGTACGCGGAGACTACTTACTCTCGGTGTATCCGCATAGCCTCGTTGTACTCGATTATTTGCATGTCCGACCGATCGTTGCGTACACAAACTATACGCATATATGTATGCTGCTCTCGCGCGCATGAATATGAACAACGCGTCAGTTTAATCTTTCAACGCAAATATTCCCGAAATATACGCCCGCGCGCGTTGTTTAGTATTTTTCGTGACAGTCCCGCGAGCCACCAGATGCTTGATATTATCTTCCCACAAAACACAATAACACGCGAAAATGTGCGGCGAGGCTATGTATACCGGCAAAAAGAAATAAACGTAGAAATCAGCTCGAAAGGCGATTGATTCAAAGTAAACGATCCAGGATCCAGCGTTTCCGTTCGTCGACTTTTTAGTTGATTGATTTTTCATTCAAGTTTTTGTTCATAGCGATGTTGAAACATCAACTTCTAAAAAAAAACCAACACAATGCTCCTCACCAATCGCTCGGATCGCCTCTCCGTTTTCAAGCTCCCTCATCATCGACGATTTCATCATATTCGATGGTTCAGCGTGGGTGATTGCAATCGGAAATTATACCGCATAGATTGGATCATCTATAAGACGTTATAAGATTTTTATTAAATCGCGCCTACCAGATAATTTCTTGCTTCTGTTATATACGGAGAGATCGTTTTCGTGATTATTATACACGTGTACGTACGAACATACGAGCGTATGAAAAGAGAGGAGCAGGGGGAACATGACCCAAATGCGATTACCGGGAAAGGGTTCTCAGAGCTTGAGACGTGAAAATAAATCGAAAAAAGAAATGTTGAAAAAAGACAAATCCCTCGTCTCTCCGTAGAATGTGTTTATAATATACCTACGACGATCTTACGCGTTGTATATAAATGTATATAGTGCAAACGATACACACGTGTGTATGGATATGATTATATACATGTTGGGTGAGGAGGAGGACGAGAAGAGGAATAAGAAAAAGGGATGAGAGGAGAGCATACGGGCCCCGGGACAGCTGGCGCCGCGATTACTTCGTTTTCTCTCTCTCCCTCTCCCTCCCTTCCTCTTTTTCTCTTTACCTCTATCTTACTCTCATCCAATGGCGTAACAAACAATCCTTTTGAATTCCCCCTGCATGCCTCTCTCGTATCCTTCCTATAACTTAGCAATCGCATTATACCATGTGTCCATACAGCCAGACACACATACGTATACATAAATTTATTAATGTATATATCGTACATGTATATACCGTTGTGAAGACGCAGGTGCTCTGCCGGAGCACTCTCGACGTATCAACAACACCGATGTGCCTTTTTTTGGCTCGCACGCGATCAAAAAATCCTTATAAGCGAATCTGCCAAAACCGCGATTTTTCGCGATCGGCTAAGATCTTACACGCGAGCGCGTATAAGAGACCTTCGAATTGTCGAACGAATCGTGCAGTTTTTACATCGTAATATACGGACACACATCGAAGCTTCGTTGTTTCGTATATTTTCGTTTGAATGATAAAAATTCATTTAGCTTCCGATGTCTCTTGCCTTCTACTCATCCGCCTTTCATACCGCACTGGTCCGTGAACGTTGAATCGTGTTTTTCATCATTTCGTACTATTATTTTCCCTCATTATCAGTGATATCGTTATTAGTTATTTTTATTTTTTATTTTTTCCATGCGATACGATGTATCTTTCAAGTTCTACGCCATTGCGAGATGAAGAAGATCTCGAGCAGGAGAGGACCTCGTCTCGCCCTTATGGGACTATCCGATCTAAGAGATCTCTCGTTCGCCTCGCGCATCTCTCCCCGACTAAATCGTGCTCTCGTTTATCCATCGAGAAACATTGAAAATGCCAATAAGTCAAGCCGTTTAACTTTTGCTCGCGTGAGCAATACACCTATCGACTTGTCGCTCGAATTTATTCGAATCAGTTATTTTTATTTTACAACGAATCAATGATACCGAATAAAATGAATGGATTTATGTCAATGCGGTTACTCCTCATGCTTAGAAAATAAAACAAAAGTCACTCCAAGTCCGAAGAGCATTTTGATACGGAGAAACTCTTTTTTCTTTTTTCTATCCTTTCGTTTTCTCGTATTTTGGGACGGACCAACCCTGTGCTCGAAAGATCCATTAAAGCTCCATGATCCGAGCGCTATAAACAGGAATTAACGGATTTTTGTAGTCACCGTGTCGCCCGAGGCAGTAAAAAATAGTGAAAATGATTCGAGTCTCCAAATAAAAAGGTAAAAAGTGGTGAAAAACATAAATTAAGTCGGTAACAAGGGTAACCCCGGTCGAATCTACGAATGATCCCGTATGTCGGAAAAAAAGAGCGATCGAATTCCTGACGATCCCTGCCCCGCTGGTTCGCTCTCGCTTCTCTTTTCTTCCCGGCAAAGTTTGGTGAACCGCCGCCCGCCGATGATCTATATACGTATATACCGAAGAATCTCTCACAAGAGGTATCGGCATCAATACCACGCAAGAGAAAAGGCATGAAAGAGCAAAAGGAGCGGATGAAAGGAGAGAATGCGAAGAAGCGCGGCGTGCGACCGCGGGTTGTACCGGGCATTCCGATCAAATTGGTCGACCAGAATTCAGCGAGTAAAACGAGAATAAATTTACCTCTTCGTTGCCTCTCTCTCTCTCATACGTATGTATATATGTATGTATTTTTCTATATTCAGTAAAAAAAATTCCATGTTTTTCTGTAAAGCTACTTTTCGAGGCTCGCGAGCATAAAAATGATGATCATGAATATGGAGATCGTGACTCATATTCCATTTAATTTCATTTTTGGTCAATGCACGCGTAATGAAAAGTGATCTAAAAATGCTGGAGAATCCGAGTAAAAAGAAGATTTCAATTTTCTCGCGAAGATGTTCACACTTTTCTTCTCGCTTCGCTGATTTTATTTTTTATAAATTCATTATGCACTGCTCTATGGCTATGGATGTGTGTATATATATATATACGCAATTAGCGAGCGAAAAATAGAGCTCTGCGATGCGTAACAATGTTGATTCTCCTACGAGATTACCGCGTTGATCCATATATGTATAAATATCATAGCTCCATGTTTAATTTATAATAATATAGTATAATGCGGTGCGAGCTCTCCGGGGCGAATAATAGTTGGCCGTGGCGCAAATATTCGCGCTGCAGAGAAACGCGCAGCCTGCTTACGCGATGCTCTTCGCGCGTCTCTCGTAATGTTCCCATGCACTACGCACAGCACAGATATCTCCTACGCGCCTGTATTTACTCGCGCTGCATAATCCTTAGGAGTTTTATAATGACGCACCCGGATGAAGGACGCTACTCGTCTCCACAAAAAACGCTGCACAGAATTTCGCGGAGGGTTCTCGTATATAGAAACGTGCAAATAACGATTGCTGCAGCTCGAACGAAACCGGGGAAAAAAATTCGAACCATTGACTCAGTTTCATTGAGATTTTATTGAAATAAAATGAACATTCGAAAGATTTCTTCGCGATCGTGAGATTGAGATAAAGAGATGAGGATGAAAAACCAGTGTGCGAGCACAGGAAAATGAGCTTTCGATTTCTATGAAGCTTGATGCTCAACCGCGCGAGTACCATAATTGAAAGTACGGATCTGTACATTTTTATGAACGAAAATTACATCAGTCGAATGCACCGTTCCGGGGCTGATTTCATGCCACACGAATTAATTTTTTTGTTGTTGTAATATCGCTAAATTTTGCTTTTATTTGAGAGAATTAATTTTTCTAACGAAACCTCTCCGCGAAAGGACACAAAAAAATAGCTGAAGCGTCAAGAGGACTGATTAACTTTTTCGCTATTTCTTGTGTGAACTTCATTATCCGTAATAAATGTTTATCTTTCCGTTTAAATTGCACGTCTGCATTTTATCTCACGTATTTGCCATAAAGCCTCTCTCTTGCATCGTATTGGAATTTCTTGATGATTTACATAACTAGTTGGGGCGTTAGACACGTGCTCTGTTTCATTACGCATATATCGTAACATTTATGCATCGACGCATCTCGTTATCATACGCTTTTCAATTGTACGGAATGCTTTTGTAAGACGAAAGGGCATTCGGTTTAACGCCTCGATTGCTACTAGATGAAATTCCTTCAATGAATTATTTCATCATGAGAATTATTCTTTTCGAATCCCTGACCAATTAACATCAATATTCTACAATTTTCTAATCATTTCATCCGATAAAAATGGACATTGGTGTCTTCGTTATTATTTTTCAACTCGTCCATTCATTCGATGTGCACGGCCAATGGAATTGTTTCACTTCCTCTCGTGAGTATGGATTACGACAACTGGTCGAAAGGGACATGAAAAAAAAGCGTCAAAAACGACTCGAATCTTCTTTTTATTCATTCGCATTATCGTTGGCGGAGTGCGCATTCTTCGTGCGGTCAATTCATTTAATTTGACTGTTTCTTGCATGTGTATACATATACAAGACGAAGAATAAAACGAAGGCAAAGTGGAATGACCCGCTGGGTCAGCGGCTTTCGGAACAGTTCATCCGTGAAACTTATCGGAGCACATATCCGAGAACGAACCCTCGACGCAGAACTCAGATGTAAAATGTGAAAATTCATGTATATAGATATACGAATAGAATACAGTAAAATTCCAATGCCGAGTACGTCCTATACTCATTTTTTATAGTCAAAATATAGCTATAAATCGAAAATTAGTTTTTGTCATCGTTGCAAAATCTTATTTTAATTTCGTAATTTTTCGATCGATCGAGCATCGTTTGATCGAACCGCAATTTTTCAATCGTCAACTAAAAACCATTTTCAAGCGAACGTGGGCATTGTTTCTATTTGTTTTTTACGTCACAAAAATAAATTTCATTCCTGTCGCATATAGATTCTATATATTGTACTCATACGCCCATGAAGCAATATTATTTGGTCCCGAGTCCACGAGTATCGAAAAAAAAAAAAAAAACACGTATCCGCACAGCGTGTTGCGTCATTTTAACGTGTGCGTCGTCTTCGCTGCGGTTGCACGCACCTTGACCATTCCCATAACGAAAATAAATATAGTAAGACTATCGACTCTACTCGGCAAATGCAGAGAGAAGCAAATCTTGTTTCCTTCCATGTTCATGCTACCTATAATACCTATGCTTCTATATATATACATGTGTCCATTCACATCATTATTATTGTCATTATTCATTGTATGCTTGCCTTACTTTACGTACGAGTGACCGAAGCTCGGTGACACTATACGTATATTTTACGATGAAAGCAATATCTTTATCGAGTAACCGTCCCCCCGGTGTGCTAATAAAAGAAAGAGAAAAATTATGAAGAACGGATCGACCCACAAAGATATTTCGCGCCTGTTTTCGAAGTGAGGAAATTACAAATGCGGCCACACGACATTTCGATTAATTTTTGAATCTCTATTCGTGAGAATCACCGCGTAAACTTTGTTTTTTCTTCGTTCGCCACATTTTTCCAATCTCCGATCGAATGGAATGGGCGAGGAGTTCGAATTCGATATTCAATTGGAATAAGAGAAAAGAGGAAACATTACTATATTTCTCTGAGACTCTTGAATGGAAAAAAAAAATCATAAAAATTTTGACACAACCGATGAAACACAAATGAATGGAACATTTTTCCCTGAAATGGTACGCGATAAACCCGTCACTGATTTTCATGGCTGAGCTATTTCGAAACGCATTTCTTTGATGTTTCATTACTTTTTTTTTCTTCTCTTTTTCAACTTTGTATATATACACATTGTCGGCGCATAATTCGGGCTATGAACACTCCTCTCATTTCCGCTGCTGAACGAGAGTATCAAACGCATATATATACTGGCCTGTTATATACAGAGATATGCGCGTGTATATATGGAAACCGGAAGTCCGCTCTCTGAATTTCGTTTTCCGCTCACATGACATAACAAATTTCTCGGTTATAGAAGTTGATTTTAATATGCACGTTTTTTTTTTTTTTGTTTTCGAGATCGGAAACATCCAAATTTCTATTATCCGGACATTCTATTGTTCGATTAAAACGCAATATTCTCTTACGGTTTCAATCGAAAATTTATAATTCGTTGTGATTTATTTGAAACGGTGCTGATCGTATAACGCAGGGATAAATTTAATTGACAACTAATATGCTCCACGACAGTGAAAATATGCGTAATTGCATTGATAAACTCGAACCTCAAACCTGCTATCAACGGCTTTTTTTAGTTTTGTTTAGCCATTAGATCAGCTGAGACTCGCTGCAATTCACTGAGATATTATTTTCATCCATAAATATATAGACTTGGAAAATAGCGTCCGGCGTCGGTATATTACGCGACGTACATACACCGCACTTCTCATTTATTCCCTTTATTCGTATCCTTATCGTTTCGAGCCCGAGGCTATACCCTCATCTCTCGAGATATCCGATATGCTACGATATAACTCGAGACAGGAGAAGGAGACGCGCGAGAGGAAGATGCTGTATTGCACTCCGTGACAGGATATGGGGAGAGTCTTTCATACACATATACATCGCTGATAGATCTGCTTCGTCGTTGCAAATACAAACTACTATATTTTTACGTTACCCGATAGTGATAGTTGACTATTAGAAAAATGAGAGAGAGCGTTTACTTTTTATCGATCGAAAGATCGAATCGAACGAGTGTCCTTATAGAGTTCATCAATCGACATTCGTCAAGGCCTGAAACATTTTTGAAAAAGATTTCTTTCTCGATTGTTGAGAATAAAAAAAAGAAAAACAATATTTTTATTGTAACAATTTGAGACAATTGACGCGATAAGCACGCCAGTATTTATATATAAATATATGATGCGCGAAAAATTGCATTATAAATATGCATATACATGAATGAAGCATGCGGGACGCAACGTGGTAGGGAAATAAAAAGAAATGAGGAGATATAGGCGTGGAGAGGCCCGCAGGATCGGCGCGTCTGACGCACACACGAATATGCAACTCGCAGCATCTCTTGCCTCTCGTCGGCAATTCTGATCTCTCTCCCTCTCTCGTTCTTTCTTTTTTTCGGTTTGTCTCCGGTCCCAGAAGTAATGCGAAGAATGCGAAGAATGTCCGTTCCGAACGACGGTCCTACCCTCCCCGTCCATGAACCCTCTTGCTCCGGGGAGCTTCGGGTCCAGACACGAGGAACAACGAAACCCAAACACATAAATGAATCCAGCACACACGACTCTATCCTCTCCGTTTCTTGCTCTATCGCCGCATCCTCGTTTCCTCTCTTTCTCTCCCACTTTCCTCTTCTTTCTTACAAATACGAATACCTTCCGGGACTTCGATCCCTCTTTCAACACCGGTTATTGTCACCCTCCTTCGAGTTATGCCATTGCTCTTTTTTTTTTTTTTTCTCGTGCCTTCCTCCGTATAGTAGAATGCCGTGTTTATTTTCTCTGCATCGTTCAAGTTGAGTCTTCGAAAAGGGAATCAAGAATCATGAATCGGAGAAGATTTTTGAAAGAAACGAGAGTGTTGATCGACGCAAAAACGAACATAGAATTTGTCTATAAAATTGTATCAGCTGATTCAAAAATCTCGAAAGTGTAAAAAAAAATGTTCTTTCGATCGATTATTGCCGGAAGCGTTCAATTCAGTCATTTGATTTTTCTTCAATATAAAAGGCTTTTATAAAACGTGAAAAATTTTTTGTCATTTGACACTGCGAAACGGTTATAGTCAGGGATCGTGAAATAGCGAAGAGATCAGCAAGCATCAACGGTGGAAGGGCAACGTCGGCTTCGAGAACAAAAAAAATGACCCATACCTAGAAAACGTGCCCCTGTGTAATGGTAACACCGAGAGAAAAAAAAAGCATCTTCTCGCGGCTTCGTGGATGTGGAACGAAGCCTAATTAACGCGAAGCTCTCTCAAGACTCGGGCGGAATCCAGACGGCGCCATCCTCGCAGGGATGCCTTCTTCTTCGCTCTTTCTCGCGCCACACACACGGACACACCTATTAGGCTCACGCACACATATACGAATGTGTACGACGACGTACCAGATGCCATTTTTCCGAGTTTCATGCCCAAGCTTTTCACATCTTGCTGAAAGAGTTCACTTCTCAAAACACAACCGCGCGTATCACGTGCACGAAATTTTTACATGCTTGATTTTGTTTGAACCGCAAAGAGAATTTTTGGAAGCGATCTGTTAGGGGGCCTTAAAAACACACGCATCAAGAGACCAAATTTCGATGAATTTTTGTAGTTTATAAAAAAGAAAATCAGGCGTCAACATTTTTTTGTTTATTTCTTAGAAAAAATGTTTGTTCTCTGAAAATTTATTTCAACATTCCGATAAATTGGTTCATGGTGCTGTAATAATGAGGATAAACGATCAGTACTAAAGATAAGTTGTTTTTTTTCAACGCCACGATAATTTCGTACACGAAAATGTCCTAAAAATATACAGTTTTCGTCCATCCACTTGTATTATTTTGAGGTCAACCTGATTGTCGTCGGGTAATTAACAAGCTCTCTCTGCGACTCGAACAGAGATCTTCCAGTTTCACCGTAAATTCTATACTTGCACACGTTCGTCTCCATTTTTTCGTGATGAAAGAGCATTCTTTCTCGTTTTGTTTGTCACTTTACTGTCGCAAATCTGAAATGCGAAGTCGAGTCGTGCACTTACATGGCTTATACTCGACCGACTCTTCGTGAACGGACTCACCGGCTAATTATTAAAAAAAAAAATAATGACAAGTGTTTTGAGAAACAAAAGCCTTCTTTTCGTTTTCGAAATCATCATTATCATCATCATCATCATTCTCGTCGTCCATGTAAGTACGTTTCAAAACGGTGCGCTGCCTCTTATAAATGGATGCATGGCACGCACCAGCGTCCACCGGGAGTAACAACACTCCTACGTCTATTTTCGTGAATATCTCTCACTTAAATCGTGTGTGGTATAGATATGAACGTGTGTTATATTTATAAATATAGTATATACGAAGGCATGTGGAGACGTACGTGAGTGGCCACGTCATATACGTGCTCTTCTGACCGGGTGAAGAAGCGCGTCCAACAGTGGTGCTCCATTTTTCCCATGGTCCATGAACAACCAGGGAGTGACAACTTTAATTAGCCGCTCTACTTCTAGCTCGTTGAGATAGAGAGTGAGAGAGAAGCTCTATGCAATTTTAGCACACGGCTAAACGCTACGATACTTCCCTTTTAACCCTTTCTCTTTATCTCTCTTTCTTTTTATCTCTCTGTGCCTTGTAAAACCAAAGTATTATCCGGGTCAACGAGGATCGTGGCACACGCGACGACCTCTTGTCTCTTTTTTTCTTTCTTCTCTCTCTCTCTCTCTCGCTCTCCATTCTCCCTCGCTCTCTCTCCATCTACCGCTTTGTTTCGTATGCATTCGCGTCGACGAAGCAAAAGAGCTCATTGCTCCAGGGGATGATGCTTGACCAGGTTTAATCGGCATCATTGACGATCGCTTCTTCTCGACTCGGTTTCAACGCCCGAGAATATCGCCTCTCGAGATTTATCGTGATAAATAATCTGTTCCGTTAACGAGAACGATTCTCGAGATAATGCTCTTTAGCTCATGCTGATATCGCTGGCTTTAAATTTTCACCGGTATCCCAATCGAATCAATTTTTTTTTTTTAGTTTCTCAATAATTCTTTCGACGCATAACCTGCTTACTCGTATCATTCAATTCCACTCGACTATATTCGACGCAAAGAAAAACCGTTCCAAACGACTTCTAGCTTCAACGTACGATCCAACTGCTTCTCCGCTGTCAACGTATTTCTCTTTGTCTCAAAAGTCATTCCGTACGCGTACGTGTGTGCCGGTTTTTTTTTTCTCTGGTATTGGCGGTGTTTTCTTGAGACACTTTTGTACAATTAAGTATAACGATCGTCCAAGAGAGATCGCTCATCTCTTACGATTCGCTCAGAATCATTTCTCCTCCTGGATATGTCTGCAACATTTTTGCTATAAACGTATATATTGACACGGAGTGAAACTTTAGAGAAGGCGAGCGGATCTTGTTTTATTTATATTTTCTTTTCAATGTCCAATTCCAACGTTTTATTCGACGATTTATGATCTATGATATCTCGATCTAAAATTCGATCGATCGCGCTACTGTTAAACTTTTGTTCAGTTAACTCGATAAAATATAAATTGTACACACAAACGCCACTCGTTCTCTTTTCGCCTTTTTATCCCATTGTTTTATTGACCGAATCTTAATCCTTTGTTTTTTCTCTCAATTGTTTATAGAATGACGAGATGATTGCGAGCCTACCGGCAAACGGTGGCGGCGGCGGTGGTGGCGGAGGAGGAGGAGGAGGAGGAGGAGGAGGAGGCAGCGGCGGTCCAGCCAGTCGAGTTGGTCGTGCCATTGCTCTTCACAGATCAAACTCGAGCCTGGAGCTGCCCCACGGACCGGATCCGACTATAAGAATACCCGAGACACCCCTTAGACGGGAATATGGATCTCATGGTATGGAATTATATTTATATCTCTTCGTCAGCGTCAATCTTTTATCTCTTCATAGAGAATAAAAACTGTTTAAATATTTTACTACTTTTGAATATTTATTCATTGTATTTATTGCATTTTCTTTTGCAATATAGTTTTTGTTTTTACTATTTAAAAAACTGAATGATTACAGGAAGCATCGATGTCGTAGCCCAGTCGGTATCAGTCGGAGAAAATCTTTTCGCGATGCTTCAAGATTTTTGTCCGATGGACCAGCGAAGTCCCGTATCCGGAGATTATCTACGACGTATAGCGGACAGTCAGTCACCCGATACCGATGAGGTTTGCGGACCAACGGGTTCGAGTCCAAAATTACGATTGAAATTAAATCGTTTCTGGGGAGGAAAACCACCCCGCGGAGTCGAGGAACCTTGCACGAGTCCCGTTGTCTCCGCTGACGTTGAAGAGAGACACCG
Source organism: Campoplex capitator (assembly GCA_037576405.1). Taxonomy (NCBI): domain Eukaryota; kingdom Metazoa; phylum Arthropoda; class Insecta; order Hymenoptera; family Ichneumonidae; genus Campoplex; species Campoplex capitator. The sequence goes on along the minus strand of JARBWI010000485.1, from coordinate 771,449 downwards.
GAGACGAGCTTTCGCTCATTACGATTGTCAATCGTTGACTGCCAATCTTGGATACGCGGCTAAGCTCCGAGGCATCTTATTGGCTAGGCGAAGAAACACCGCGACAGGAGCCTCAGCCGCCAGCGCCCTCAGAGCTTCGACACCTGATGAAGCGCCTGAAGAAGATTCTGGTGATGGTAAAAGTACGTTTTTTTATCAAACTTTCGAGCTTTTCCAATTTTGTTTCAGTTTGTTTTCATATTTTCTATGTATTTCAAGAATCTCTTCGCCATTTTACTTTTTTCTTAAGATTTCTGCATATATTTTTCTACTCGAACCAGTTTTTTCATTATAATTTAAAAATGATTCGTTTCCATTATTCAACTTTTCTTATCATCAAAATAGGTAACGATCTCCTCGAGTCCTGCCCCTTTTTCCGCAATGAAATAGGTGGAGAGGGCGAACGCGAAGTCGGACTAACACGGTGCCCGAATGTGAACGGGGTTCACAGGCCATCGCTCGCTTATGGGATAACCGTGCTGGAACCACCTCCCGGTGAAACACTGTGGAAACAGACTTGTCCATTGCAAAAACGACCGTTACCGATCGAGAGCGTTGACGAGGGCGCACACTATTACAGGCGATATTTTCTCGGTAAATTGAATTATTTTATTTCATCATAAAACAATCGAGAAAATTATTTCTAACGAAACCGAAGGAAGCTTTAAATGAGATTTTATTTTTTTTAAGGTCGCGAACATCAGAATTGGTTCGGAATGGATGAACAGTTGGGACCTGTAGCAATCAGTATGAGAAAAGAAGGGAATCAGTATCGCATAATCGTTCGTACGTCCGAGTTACTGACTCTTCGCGGCTCCGTACCTGAAGAAGCTTTAGGTATTCGACCTCAGGGTAGACCGCCAACGAGAGAACTTCTCGAACTCGTAGCTCCTGAAGTACAATTGGGCTGTCTCCGACTCGGAACACCCGTGGCCGAAGAAGCTGTCGCCAGACTCGATGAGCAAGGACTCTCAAATCGCTACAAAGTCGGTGTACTTTATTGCAGATCGGGACAACGGACCGAGGAAGAAATGTACAATAATCAACATTCCGGTCCGGCGTTACTCGAATTTTTAGATACTATCGGTAGGTCGAATTTTTGAATTTTGTTCGTTTCGATGCCATTCGTGCGATAGTTGGAGCTATTTTGTAGCGAACGATCTTGAATTGTCGAAATTATTGAGTAGAACTGGAAAAATGTATTTTGTATTTGTATTGATTTTTTTTTTTCAATGATCATTAGGCCAGAGAATAAGACTGCGAGGCTTCGAGGGCTACAAAGCCGGCCTCGACACACGAACCGATTCGACGGGAACTCACGCGGTAGCAGCGACTCATCGAGGTGCCGAAGTGACGCTCCACGTCTCAACGATGTTACCATTTACGCCAAACAACAGGCAACAGTTGTTGAGAAAACGACACATCGGTAATGACATCGTCACGATAGTATTTCAAGTAAGTGAAATGTCGATAAAAATTTATTTTTTTTAATATTTTTATGCTAATTTTTACATCCGACAATATTTCATTATAATTTCATTCAATTTTTTCGACAGGAACCCGGAGCATTGCCATTTAGTCCACGACGAATACGTTCGCAGTTTCAGCATGTTTTCATAATCGTTAGAGCGATTAATCCGTGCACAGAAAATACGCAGTACAGTGTCGCTGTGTCCAGAAGCAAAGAAGTACCAATTTTTGGCCCACCCGTAATTCCCGGAGCAACTTACACAAAAGGAAAAGCATTCGCCGATTTCCTGCTCGCTAAAGTAATCAATGCCGAGAACGCCGCTCACAGATCCGAGAAATTTGCTACTATGGCTACGAGAACGAGACAGGAATATCTGAAAGATCTTGCTACGAATTATTCATCGACAACGCTCGTTGAAACGGGTCCTAAATTCTGTAAGTACACAACATCCGCAATTAGTTTCAATAATATTTGTTGAATACTTATTGACTTATTAAGCGTCATGATATTTATAAAGAAATCGAAATGATTATGCGATTTTCACTGCAATTCTTTTATTGAAACGATTTTCCATTTTGTTAAATAATTCTTTTCTCTCTTTGTACAGCAATGCTGTCGTTCAGTAGTAAGAAAAAAACGCCGGTACGTCCGCGTTTATCTTGTGACGCTTCGCAACGTGGAGCCATATGTTGGCAAGTAATATTGGAGGACAGTAATCAAAATACAGATTGTTATCTCGGGATAAGCGTCGATACGATAGTCCTCATTGAGGAGCATTCTCGACAGATTGTTTCGGTAACACCTTGCGTGAGTGTGCTAGGATGGCACGCGCAAACAAACAGTCTACGTTTGTATTATCATCAAGGTGAATGTATTACGATTCACGTGAGAGGAGATTACGGTGAACGTGACGAGTTGATGGAAATTGTCGCGAGGTTACGCGCTGTAACACAAGGATCGCCAGCTTCCGAACTTTCCCTCAAAAGGAACAGTCTCGGACAACTCGGATTTCACGTTCAACCTGATGGTGTCGTGACTCAGGTCGAGAGCATGGGTCTCTCGTGGCAAGCTGGACTCAGACAGGGTTCGAGACTCGTTGAAATTTGCAAAGTTGCTGTATCCACTTTGAGCCATGATCAAATGGTCGATTTATTGAAAACGAGTGCCCAGGTTACGGTTACCGTTATTCCTCCGACCAACGATGGCCATCCCCGACGGTAATTAATTATTTTTCATTCATTACTCTTCGGGCCTTTCCATGTAAAAGAGGAATTACATATTTTGAACTTGCATTCAATGGAAATAGAAAAATAATTTTAAAAGAATATGCTGCTTCACAATTTTAGTGACTATGATTATAGATAAAAATAATGATAAATTTTACAGAGGATGCACATTGCAAAATTGTCAATATCTTTCAACGAATTACGAGGGTGATTACGAGAACGTGACGAATCCGGACAACACGCCGAGCCAGCAAACAGCAATGGCACATCAAAAGCGGTACGAAAGATCATTTAGTCCGCCCCGTTCGAGCACCAGCTCTGGATACGGTACAGGATCAAGCTCGAGGTCGTTCAACGATCCGCGGTTTCCACCGGAGGGTACGATGACCAGCAGCAGTAGCGGACACAGTAGCGTTGACGACAGATGGTGAGTTGTCGAGCAAACAAAAAAAAAAAAAAACACAATGATCGAGTTAAGAAAAAAAACTAAAATATCTGCGACCCTTGTGAACCGTTGTGATCGTTGAACGGAGCTACGAGAAAAAGTCTTACACTCGAGTATAAAAAAAAAAAAAGAACAAACGCAAAAAACAATATGTGTATGTTGTTTCTTTGTAACTGATACGGGATTAATTGAGGAACCTCGCTTGCTGATTAGGTACGAACTTTCGGAGACTCACGATCAGGATCCGAATCATCGTACGGACGGGACTCCACCGCCGTTACCAGCACGACAAATCCATCAGGGAATGACACCGTCCAAAAATTCAGGGACAAAGATAAAAGAACAACGAGAATCGCATTATTCGAGCGCAAAAGCTCTTACGGAAAGTGTTAAACAGCATTATAACAATCAACACGATCATTACGGAAAAGAGAACAATTACGTGTCGCCTCGAGCGATTCACGAGAACGTTAGACATCAGGATAATTATTCGAGAATCGAGAACAACGGCTGTGTTCGTAGCAACGATCACGTAACGACGAATCACGTTAAGCTTCAGAAAGAAAAATATGAGATAAAGCACGAAAACATATACGCGTCGCAGCGTGAATTACACAAAAACGATGCTTCGACTCAGCAGCATACTCATCAAAAATTGGCTGCCTCGAATTCACTGCCGTTAGCTCAAAACGTTGGCTACAGCCTTCCAAAATCTACGAGCAACAATAATCTCATGAGATACAACGAGTACGATCAAACGTCGCACGATCGTAACGCTGTAAAGTATGAGTACGAGGTGGCTGGTATCATTTCCACCAGTAGAAACACAAAAGCCGATTACGAACCGAGAAATCCAGTTGAACGTACATCGAAGTACGAGTACGATGGTAAAAATGGAGGATTGAAACACGAGCACGATACCAAAAATGTGACAGATCGTAATTCAAAGTACGATTTGTACGACGAGAGAAACGACGATAGAGCTCGATTCGAACAGAGCAATAGATCGCACGACAAACGCTCGAGCGCTTACGAGCTTATGGATAATTGTTACGACCATCAGTCGACACAAATGAACGAGAAAAAAGTCGACGACATGAACGAGGCTAATCGTGATCCAATGAGATACGATGTATCTCATGATTTCAAAGTTGGCGAGAAAGTCACGTGTCTCAAGACAAGCATAACCGAACGCGCTGTACCTCACAAAGTCAGTATCGAGTACAGACCGAAGGATTTTTCATCGAGCTTACCGCCGGAAATGAGAATCACCGATGGTAATTGTACTGACATCTCGACGTTACCCAGCGAAGATGAGCTCTCCAACGGCTCTGGCAATGTCTCGCCGAGACTCCGACGAGCGAGTAAACATCGAGGCGGTAATTTGGGCTCCTCTAATGGCAGCTCGAGAAATCAAAGCCCCAGACCAAAACCCGGTGTTCGATCGTCTCATAGAAACTCGGCGAATCTTACATCGAGCACGCTTCAAGAAGATCTCATGAAATTGATCAATCCGGATTTCATAGCCGATGATAGTCAAACAACTAACAACAATATCTCCAACACTATCGAAAATGGTCAAAACGCCAACAGAATCAACAACAATAATTTACTGGAGATACAAAACCGATGTCGATCGAGGGAAAACCTTTGTGGCAACAGCGCCACCACACTCAGCGTTCTGCCTGTCAATGGACAAGAAAATGGAAATTCGGGATCGGAAGTTATACTCACAATGGCCAGACCGGCTACTGTCATTTCTAACGCTAGTACTGCTTCGAGTCCTGCACCGAGCGAGAATAAAATGTCGAAGGAAGAGAGGTAAGGAAATTCAAGTTAATAATTGAAGATTAATTTGATAAAAATGAATTGTGTAAAATGTATTATAATTTTTGAAATCTTTTGTCCTTCGCAGACTCTCGCCACGCGTTACAAAACTACCCCACGCGGTGACAAAACCGTCGAACAATTTGACAACGGTTGATCTTCAATCGGAAAACGACATTGAATGCTGGAGTAGCCATCACACCGAGCCGCAAGGACGATCAACGAAGCAGCATCCTTCAGATTGGAACGAAGAACGAATTTTAACAGGCATCAATCCAATCACGTTAGTTCGCTGAATTTTATTCCATATTTTGATAAGCAAATAATCGTTGAAAAGCAAGCAATTCAGAAATAGCCAGTGATATTGAATTTCTCAGTATTTGCAAAAAAAGACAATCGAAATTCGCAAATTAGAGGAAACAATATTCTTGATACGTTCGAAATGTGATTAGAGCTTTGACCTGAATTTTCATATTTTATCAACAGAAATCCTGCATCGGAACTACAGACACATCTGTCAACACTGGAGCTCAGAGTATCGAGGGAAACTCGTCGACGATTGTCTCTGGAGGATGAGGTACGCCGTCTTCGGGAAGAAAATCGCCGATTGCAGGATGAGAATCACGCGGCCGCCCAACAACTTCGACGCTTCACCGAATGGTTCTTCCAAACGATAGATCATCAATGAAGGATCGAGAAGAGCAATTGGAAATTCAATAAATCCCACGGTCTTTAGTATTACGAAAACCTACGTGGACAACCTGTTTTTTTTTTTGTTTTATTGCTCGAACGCGAACTTTCTGATGTTAAACGCAGTATTAAAAATCATCCATGATATGCTCTCTTTACCGAAACATATGCCCGCCACCGATTTCTACTTTAAAACACGAAGGCGATTATCTCCTTTGAAATCAATATATGTATTATACGAGCGGCATATTAATAGTTGCAATTTTTGGATGTACGAAAAAAAAAAAAAAATTCAAAGTGTCGAATCTACATTCATTTCGTACAATTAATTTAAATCACAAAATCGTCGCGCGTATATGCTCTGAAAACGACCAAATGACCAAATATTTTTAGCATATTAAGAATTTATGCATTAATTCATCTATAATTTATTATATATATATTTTATATAGCAGTACAATGTAAAGAAAAAAATGGTCGATTTAAAATTATGTGGCTTACTTTTTTTTCGTTATATTTGAAACTTTCAACCTGAAAATTACGATGAATGGTATCATTTTTTTTAATGCGGAGTCTTTCCGCTTAGCGAGCAGAAAATCAAATATATGATTTTCTAATACCGTTAGAGAAAAACCATTTGTCAAGAATAATGTAAAACCATTAATAAAAAGAATTATCTTGATGGAAAATGTACAATACGTGATACCCAAATTAATGCCATGCATGATTTAGAAGAGGAAAAGGGCGGGAAACAGTTGTACGAAGAATAATAAATTGAGAATCATTAGAATAAAATAGTTTATTGTAATCCACAGAAAAAAAAGACATTTTTTTATTAATGCCTTTTACAACTCACTGTACTGTCCGGTTAACAATAACTGCAATATTACATTCTACTCGAAAACTGTTGAGGTTACCATATGAATGTCGAAAGTAGAACAATGGGCGCATAAGTCGAATAGGGAACATGGTCCGAGTTCTACAGAAGACGTTAAATACATTCCAAAACGTCGACGATAATGTCTATTCGTGTACATTTTTCTTGTTTATTTTTTCATTTATTTCTGTATCTTCAATATTCTCTCTGGTTTATGATCTGACGATTCGAGTGATTACACGCGTAGGAAGGACAGACATATCCAATACTCCCCTTACAGTTACGAATAGATTGTAGTTCATATATGTTAATGTATCTGTGTCGTTATAACATATCACGGATGCTGCGCTTTCGAGAAAGCTTCTGTTTATTTGTATTACCATTATTTTTATTTCGTTTTGTTTTTAAGTACATAAAGTATTCTCAACGGATATTAGGGTACAAGGGATTTTTTGCCTTACGTTTATATCAGCGTCTTATGTCTCTAGTTATATGCCCCACGTGGTTGTAAAAAGATTTCTTTCTTTTTCTTCTTTATTTGTTTGTTAATAATGCTTTTTATATATTTATCTTTCGATTAACATGCTCGTACAGTTTGTTCCAATGGAAGTTAAACGACTGGGGAAACAACTGAATCTAACGATGAGATCCAACGAGTCTGGTGTACATTCCATTATATAATATATAAACATTTTTTTTATGCATATGTATCGATATCGATAATTCTTTTATTGGTTTAATCTTCTTCTTTTTTTTTTATTCTTGTATGAATTCAATCATTTATCCCAGTCTTTAAGCTTCTTCATTTATTAGCATCGATCATCTTTTTTATCTTTTACTCACAATGATATTTTTCTTTTCAATTGTTGTATTTACTCGTATTATTCATAGAGAGTGGTCCACGACAGACCAACCAGCTGCTGCTATACCCAACCAGGTAATCTTGTGCGCTAAGAACAATATATATTTTCTTTTTATTAGAGGGAAGCAAGTATCTGTTGCTCTGTACCTTGAGGTGCCGCAAATTTGACCGAGTCAGACGCATGTATGTTAGAAGAAAATCTGGTTATTTCTAACGAGATTGTAAAAAAAACATTTTACTTCAATCGCTAAACTACAATCTGAGGAATAGCGACTTGTTTATGGCACACAAATATCTTTCGATTCAGGCTGAAGAATTGACGGTATGAGAACAAGTACGGATAGGAAAACGTACGTGAATTAAATGTAGGGGATAAACGTGAAAAAAGTCACTGGAAAATGAAGTATTACAGAACGAAACCTTTTTCTTTCAAAATATTGAATGATTTTTTTTTTCTCAATTCTTATTGAATTTAGCGCACAGGGTAAACCTATTTGATTCACAACTGTAATTTTTTGTTACATCGATGTCCAAGTAATTGAAGACAAGATTAATTGCCTTCGTATAATATGTTTTTACATGCTCGTGTATACGAATGGATTTTTTTTTCCTCGAAATAGTGAGGCTGACCATGATAATAAGACGGAAGAAAAGAGAAAAAACTTGACGAAAATGAATGCAATTCGAAAAAAATTGCCATTGAATTTTAAATCCCTGTTCTACCAATTCTTTCTTCATTTTTACAGATCGCGTCAATTGTTATTTTTTTCCTGCTTTTACGCAAGTAATTTCTGAATCATTACATCGTTGTTGCTTCTCCGTTACATGCATGAAAAATCATCGCTGACGATTTATGCAACCTTAAATCCTGCCACGTCTTTCATAATACACCCGAGTATTCACTTGTCAACAAATGTAATTGCTTCTGTGTCGTAAACGTGTGAGAAATGCAAAAACGTACAATTCAATTATCACGCGCCCGTTGAGGACCCTTCACTTCGTGTTTCAGTTTTTCTTTTTTATTTTAACGCCATCGTGAACCACTACTGGCATATACTCGAATCACTAATCTGCCGGATACGTACCCGACTTCATGATTTTTAAATTTTCTTTCTCTTCCTCTTCTTCGTTTTCTTTACTAATATAAAAATACTGTTTTTTTTTTACTATATTTTTTTTTTTTATACCACTAGGTATCATTATGCACATCGTTGGAATCTCCTACGCGATTCGACTGCATCGAATCCTATAATGCATCGTCAATAATCAAAATAAGAGTTGAATACATGAATTTTTTGTTTGTATCTAGGATTTTTCTTCAACATTTTTCCTATAGATAATCATCATGGAACTTCAGTAAGTAAAAAATGTGATGATAACGAAAGCTTCGGGATTATGAAAAGTTACTTTGACAAAAAGAAACGTTGTCTGAAAGCAATCACATAGGTAATGATAAAAATAATTATGAAGCAATGATTCGTTGAGATATTTAAATAAGCCAATCTGCTTAAAATACTGGGAATGGCGATTTTTGCATTTCGTTCTAAATGTTGGCTTTACTCATCGAGTGATCAATCATTCGTACTCGCAATCATTACAAATATAGCGTATCAAACATCGCTGATATTCGATTCAAGCACAAGCACTACCGTGCTACGTGCGCATCTTAGCACATAATTTTCTTTCAACAACCTGTGAATCCGTCATACATTTGTTAAAATTCAATTGGCATGGAAGATACATAGATAAATATTCATTCACGTGTTTGGAAAAAATCTCAGATAAAATAAGGCTTGGACTTAAATCGAAAACCATTACAAACTCAACGAACTGATGGATCACTCGGTAGAGAGTTTACGTAATAACGTATCAACGATGATTTAAAAACAGTACGTCACTCTCCATTCATTTATCGAGAAACGAGGGGAGAATGCAACGTTGGTTTAGTGGCAAGCATTCTCCCGTATTCGCATCACGGTTATGATTTTCCAAAGCAGTCGCTCTTTTCACATCCGTACAGAATCGGTATAACACTGCTAGTATATAGTCACTCATCGATCAATCAGTTAAATCGTGATGAGGAGCAAATGGACGAGTTTGCTCTTCGCCACCTTTCGTTTATTCGTGTCACCGATTATTAGTATTCCTTTTCTTTTTCTTCTTTTAATAATATTATATATCGTACGGTATATAATTCAGCATCACAGTAAGATAGCGCCCTTCATTATTACGTGATCGTTGATCTTCCTCGGATCATTTTCATCAGTATTCTTCATCTTTTTATATTCATACCGGTTTAACAATCTATACCTACAACAACCCGTTTCAAACATTGTGAATTCTCTTGAAAAATCAAGTGTATGAACTAAAAAAAAAAAAAAAAAAAAACCCTGTTCGGGACAATTTCGTAAACATCGTCATAATCAAGACAACGAAATCGAGATATTTGCGGATACGAAAAAAAAAGTATCATGTACAGAGTGCAAAAGAAACAAAGTGGACGAGTGGTCTATAAAAATGCGATAGTTGCTAAATAACGGGGTAAAAAAAAATCATAAGCTGGGAATTATTGTATAATCGGCAATAGCAAGAGATTATGAGACGAATGAGATTACCACACCATATGCGTACAATATAGCGCACTGTTTCATCTTTCTTTCACGCGTGTATAATTTTTAAAAAGAAAGCTTAATAAATAATTAGCTTAAACGTTAAAATTGAAAATAAATAATTATAAAAATAAGCGAGCATTACATGCCGATAATATACCCTCTGGTAAAATGATTAAAAATTCATTTGCACCACTTACATAGTGGAATGTCGTGGTTTACCACGATATTAGACCGAATGAAGCTCGTCATTCCAACAGAAAAAAAAAAAAAAAACATACATGAGAAAATGAATCTTCAACTACTGCGTAAAAAACAGTAATAACGACCACTCTTATCAGTCGTAATTTATAGTGCAATAGATTATATGAAACAACTTTGAATCAATAAATAAGCAAACGGTGCAACAAGAGCTTAGACATACAGGAGTTTTAACATCTATAATCGATGGATATTCATGGATGAAGATCGCGATCGTATTTTTTTTTCAATTTTGTTTTTTCTTTCATCGTTTTCATTATCGCTAATATAAATAACCACGATGCCCAACGGTCTCGTATAAACTTTAAAGTCACACAACACTCGGATCATCCGTACTTCCGCGATAAATGAGAATTGACCAAAAAAAAAAGGAAAGAGGGCAAAAAATTGCCTAATTTCATGAACATGGCTGCCATTAGTGGCTTTGATGAGGACTACGTGGTATGTTAGACGAGACACGAGCACCGAGACAGTTCCAAATATTTTCTTTTACTTATATAAAGATAAAACGTTTTTTGTACTTTTCTACGCACATTTTTCTCATATGCCTACACTCTACCCTAGTTACACTTAACAGCGATGTGTATCGTAAACTTATATCGTAAAACATGCTGTTTTTATTTGTTTTTTGTTTTTTTTTTTTACTTTTTCGTTTTCGTACTGGCTGCGTAAGTTTCAGATGCAATTCGTATCGTCCATATATATAATTGTACAGGTCGGATAGCACAATTATGAGATTTTTCTGTTTGTTTCTTCTGCATGCTAAACGACTAGCACCATGAGATAAGATACCACGTATGGGTAAATGTGTATAATGCGGTCAACTATTCATTACTTTTAAAATCAGGCATAAAATATTTCGACTGAATATCTCGATAAAAAAAATAAAATAAAAGAGGCGAGAGAAAAGTATCTCTTTCATGAGCCTACGCAAGGGAGGCGAGAGAAATAACTGCAAGGACTCTAAAAAAAATTCGATTGGGCAAGAACTCCCAGAGATTCGATGAGTAATATAAAATAATTTCAACGGCAATCGCCGCGAACGACGGTCATTCGTTCTCTTGTAACGGAGTAGAGAATAACAATCTCACCGAGAAACACATAATGAGAAAAGAGGAAAACGCAATTTTTGTTCAGCGCCTCACGAGGGCCGGAACTATAGTCGAAGAGCTTATTCTATTCGAGACTAATCGCGACGTGTCCTTTTAGGACGTTGACTCACCCCGACATCTTCGCTGCCCCGGAGCTTCTTACCAATTTGTACCTGACTCTGTGCCGTAAGTTGAAGCGAAATAGCGTGAGTGTTGAGCTTCTCTGCCAGTAGTAAATCTTTAAGACCCTTCATTTTTTGACTGTAGAGAATGATTTTTGGTTTCTCATCTTCCATGTCGAGCTCAACTTCCTGATCGAGATTGTTTTCTTGCGAAGTTGAGGGCGCGGGTGGGAGCGAATTTTCCGGTGGCGCGACAAATGGCTCGCCATCTCCTTGCAATAGATAATCCCTGTTGAGAATTTTTTCACTGCATGCTGCGGTAAGCGCTTGAATGCCCGGATGCATCGGAGCTGGATTACCGGTGACTTTAGATTCGAGACTTTTGATCAAATCTCTTGCTGTACTCCCACGTTCTTTCGTCTCGCAATAATTGTTATTGTTGTTGTTGTTGTTGTTCAAAGATTCATCGGTACACGTGTCACGCTTGTGACTGTGAGGCTTCTCATCCTCAGGTTTAGCGTCGACATCGTAACACTTGATGACCACTTGGGCACGAATGCTCGCGTCAAATTTTGATATCGTGTTTACGAGTGGTCTTGCCCAGCCTATGTGAAGAACCGGGGTGTTTGCTCCTTCCTCCCATTGGCATATGCCATCGTAGAATCGCAACAAGTACGCGAAGCAACGCGGCTGTCTTAATAATCTTTCATCCGCCCTTACTGTATGCGGTATCAGTTCGTTCGCTATTTCCAATAATTCCTTATATATTTCTCCGTCGTCTCGCGAATAATCGTATCTGTAGAATATTTAATTATATTAAAACACCATAAATTCGAATAATATTTAAGATGAAACAAACGTGAACTTACTTTCTCAAAACATCAGCCGCGTCGGCCCAAGACGAAAGAGCATTCGCGTGTAAACCGTGTCTGTATAAGTAGCCTCCTTGATATGTATACGGATATACATGAGCATTTCCGTAATATTTTCTCGCCGAACGTATTGCTTCCTAAATGAATTCCAAGTATTAGTGATAAAAAATAGAGTTAAGATTTACCAATTCGTACTTCGCAGAAATTTAACAATGAATAAATTTTACCTGAAATAAATCGATAGCCGGTGGTCTTCCAGGAGTAGGCGCAGCTTCCTCCAAATCTCCCAGATTACCCAGTGCCATAGGATATTTCGCCAAGTGTCCGAGATCGTACAAAAGCCACAAAAGTTCTTGCTGCAGCAGCGCAACTTCTGCAGCATCGGCCGTTGCGCTAAGACTAGGATTTATGGCTGATACTATTGTCGCTACTTCCATTGCTCTTGTACACACAACGGCTTGACCATTTACGTAGAGCCACGAACGAGAAGCCACTCCTGCTTCAACCGGCTGTCCTCTCTTATCCTCGTTACCCTTGCCTAATTATATTCATTTAATTTTCATTATTTACACAAAAATTATATGACATTTTCATTCACAAACAATTTACTCTCGTAGATACATGCAGCAAAAACCGACGATATGAAAATATAGTGTTTGAACCTGGCATGCCGCATTCATTTTTTGTCCTACAAGTCCATCAATGAATTTCAATCCCCCAGTCTCAAGTTTGGTGTTCTAGGGTTGAGAAATACACGGTCGACTGACGATGTTAAAATCTTTTTCAAATAAAAATTTACCATCGCCATAAAAATCAATTTTTACGCTCATGCAGAATACTTTCAAGTACTATAAACAATCTAAAGAACATTGAAATTTAAAAACAAAAAGAAACCAAAGAGAAAGAACAAAGTTTCCTAGAACGTACATCATTTGAGGTGGTAAAGAAATCTCAAACCTTTGAATCTTTAGATTTTTGACCATTTTTTTTCATCTTCAATGAATGTTGTCATCTAACATCACAAATTACTATCAAATGAAATGCAGGCAATGATTGATATAGAAAGGTCTATTCGTTGGCTAAACTTTTTCAACAGAACCAACGGAGCAGCTCTTATCGAACGCAAAATGAAATGGCATAGAAAAACTATTTGTCAAACTCAGTGTTTGAGTTTTTAATGGAATTTATTTTTAGCATGTATAACTATGTAGATCCTATTGGTTTTTCAACGGAGCATAGGTGTATATGATTTTTTTTAGAATTTCTACCCGTTAACAAAGAAAAAGCTTGCGACCGCTCAAAACACAGATGGCTCTGCAGAAGGCATATACTCTTGGTACTGACTCTTGGTTCACTCATGTTTATAGTTTTGAGGAAAAAAAAATAGTAGAAGTGGGTTAACCCCACGTCAACACACATATTTTTGCTCCATTTCCCTATTAAGTGTGTGTACAAAAATTTTGCAATAATTCTAAAAGGGTATCTAAATCGTTGTGACTTTCGTAGCCCAGATTACCAATGGATAGTAAAGGTTATCATGATTCAGGATAAATTAATTTTCAAAGAAGAAACTAACCGTGCCAAGTAACTTCAACGGTTTCGGTTCCATCCTCGCCGTAAACGACCCAGGCATGATCCTCGGACATGGCCAAGTGAACATCCTTGAAGCCCAAAACTTGACAGCCGGCAACAACGGCAAAAGCAACTCCAAAACAATCGAGTTTGTTTGCAGTTAAATAGCTGTAAAGACTCTGCAAGTGTGCGCGATCTTTGTAGTAACTTCTCGTGAGTGAATTCCAAATAACGTCGGAAACTTTTTTAACGAGATCTCTCGTAGCGTATTTACTGTCATAAACGGTAAGATCAACGGCACCTTTCACAACAGCGTGAAATTTATCGTAAAGCGCTTCGGCAATATGATATTCAACCGCTGGCAGTTTAGGCTCGTCGTAAACAGTACTCTCCTGTGACGCGAAAGTACGGTTACAGGTTAAGGAATTTTCAACAGCACCAACGAGTATGGAAAGAAGTGCCAGATCAGGTTCACTGCTGTTTTCCAATTGATTTTGAAATATCTGCACAATCGAGGATATACTCTGTACAGGAAACAGAGACTTGTCCTCATCCCGAAAACCCGCCATGTCGCGACCAATACCAGAAGACGACGAATGTGCCACAGATTTTCTCATGGGGTTGACATCCTCGTCTTTCGTTTCTATTTTGACAGAGACCTTCATTCGTTCTTTCGATTCTTTTTCTTATTAAATATATATTTTATCTCAATGTAGACTTGAGTTATTATTTACGAAGAAAGGTGGTCAACACTATAAAAATATTTTGACAATTATGTCCGTACAACGGGAGTACGACATTTCTTTAATCAACGTAAGAAAATCATACCGCACAAAACGGCATACACTCTGGTCGAATCTAGCGGCATGCCGCCACTACGACACATTTTTTTTGTTTTTTACGACTTTTACGACGTGACTTTCGATGCGTATATTCTCGCGTCGCGCGCCACAACGCCATCAAACGACACCTGCTCCAACACTCGGCCAGGTGGCTAGGGGGGTAGCGGGTTGGAACGACACTAGTGGCCTCTATTCAAGGTTAAGGAAGAAGAAGCATCCAGCATATTTGTGAAGTTCGGAGCATAAAATTCATTATTTCAAGCATTTTTCATACTTCATAATATGTGTTATTTCATTTTGTTTACTTAGCTGATAATATCGAATGTAGGACTACAAAAGAGATAAAAAATTTTGTAAACGTGTATACAAATAACAATCTTCGAAACAATATTCTTATCATAGCTCTTTAAAATTCGTCTCGAATATATTCTACACGGTTCTCAATATATTGCTTTCAGTATGGATATAAAAAAAATTAATTCGGAAACATATACTCTTATCCGACGACGGAATTCCAAAAAAATTATTTCTTTTTTTTTGCAATGAAATTCAATTTTCTCATTAAAATCCTGGTTGATTGTAGCCTGGACTCGATATAAAGAACGCGAATTTCTATTATTCTTTCTTTAGCACTGTTACGATTGTAACAATAGAATAAACAAATAAATCACTCAATTTCTGAAAGCTTTATTCAAACATAGACTCATTTTCCCCGCGGTTGGGGAGCTAGCGACTCTAGCGATGAGTCAATCAACTATCTCAATGTTTGCTGGTCGTCCACACTGAACTAAATATACGTCTGTCGTCTGACATTTCATGGCTTCATGCGTGAGATTCGGAGTTCGTCACAGTCAGTGGTGAACCGGCTTAACCTCTGTTATTATTTAATGCCAAAATAATTATAAGTACTAAATCTCACAATGGCAGCTTTCGAAGGTAATAACTCATTTTTCTCATTTTCTTCGCTCATCCGTTATTCTAATTAATCAATTTATTGTAGAAATGGGAGTTTTGCCCGAGATAGCCAAAGCCACGGAAGAACTGGAATGGACGTAAGTTTTACGAAATCGTCGTTGTACATCCCTTCGTCAGATATGCTTTTATAATTATTAAGAAAGTTTCACTAAGATCTACTCAGTTCTACTGAAAACTTGAAAAAGTTTTCTACCATAATGAATATTTATCTACTCAACTCCAAGTTTTGGAACAAATCTAAAGTCGCATTGGTCTTCTTATGTCAATGGACGTTCTTATTATATTGCAATAGTTTTCCCCTGATGTAATAGTGTCACAGTGCTTTGCTCACTAGTGTAAATATTGCTAAAAACTTTATTGCAAATTTCAAATTCTATAAAAGAAAACATCCTGAAAATTCTGAGTAAATGTATCCTTTTCAAGCTGCGAAAAAACTTGCAAATCGTGTCAGTGTTTTAATCATAATTTCCTCTTGAACACTCCGAGGAACAAGATTTAATCAACAAATTGCATAAGACTGTGAAACACCAAATATAGTAGTGATCTAGAATTTGCATGAATGATCGCAATTAAAAATTTGGAGACCATTTTTTTCTATTTACGTATTCTCTTAATTATAAATTGTTTTTCTTCACATTTCGACAGCCTTCCAACAGATGTTCAGGCCGAGGCTATTCCATTGATTCTGGGTGGTGGGGATGTTCTCATGGCTGCAGAAACCGGGAGTGGTAAAACAGGAGCATTTTGTCTGCCCATTCTTCAAATTGTCTGGGAAACTCTGAAAGATTTAGAATCTGGAAAAGGCTCTTCACAGTCCACCGCTCGAGCTTCCCAAAGTATAACGCAATCTTGTGAAAATCAGCAAGATAAATCTATACTTTTTATTTCACAATAATTCTTCTCAATCATGATTTAAAGAATAATTTTATTTTTTTCACTCAATTTTTATTTTTTATTAAATACTTGGTACTGAGCTCATGGAAATGATTAGTAACTCAGTTCAATTTGCTCAGGTACTCAATGGGGACTCAGTCTGTTTGATAGAGGCAAGGCTATGGCTGTAACGCCGGATGGTTTGCGTTGCCAGAGTAGAGAACAAAGAGAATGGCATGGTTGCCGTGCCAATAAAGGAGTTCAGGGTGAAGGCAAATTTTTTTATGAAGCTACCGTTACTGACGAAGGCTTGTGCAGGGTGGGATGGTCAATGTCTCAGGTAACAAAATCCTCATCTGAATCCATCAATTTCGTTCCAAATTTCAATTGATCCAAAAACTCAAGTTTCATCGCAGTTTCTCTTTCGTGCATAAAGAACCAATTTGGTGTTTGTTTACAGGCGAGTCTAGATCTGGGAACTGACAAATTCGGATTCGGCTTTGGTGGCACCGGCAAAAAGTCTAATGCCAAACAATTTGACAGTTATGGAGAACCTTTTGGTATGCACGATGTAATCGGATGTCTTTTGGATCTCGAAAAAGGGGAGATACGTTTTACGAAGAACGGCGTCGACCTGGGTCAGGCATTCGTTCTAAATGCTCAACAGAAAGGACAAGCTTTTTATCCAGCAGTTGTTTTGAAGAACGCTGAAATGTCATTTAATTTCGGAGCACAGCCGTTCAAGCACGGTCCTCCGAGCGGTTTCGTAGCAGTTTCGGCTGCACCGAAGAATTTAACGATTCCAAATCCCGTTAGTTCTGGTCAGAGTCGAGATACGAACTCGAAGCCTCTTAACAATGCCCCTCAAGCGATTATCATTGAGCCATCACGAGAACTTGCTGAACAAACATACAACCAACTACAGAAGGTAATGAAATCCGAGATTTTCCCACGACGCTTCTGTGGAATGATTAATTGATATAATTCTTTTATGGCATCCGACAGTTCAAAATACACGTGAAAAATCCATCGGTCAAAGAACTACTCGTGATCGGTGGTGTCAACGTAAAGGAACAAATTGCCGTACTGAATTCAGGAGTTGACATAGTAGTTGGAACCCCTGGACGTCTTGAAGATCTCATTCAGGGCGGTTACCTGTCATTGACGAATTGCAGGTAAACGACGAACCGATGAATCAATATACTCAAAATGTTCCAACAGTTATTTAATTCGAAACTTTGCGTAGATTTTTCGTTCTCGACGAGGCCGACGGTCTTTTGAAGCAAGGATACACCGAGTTGATCGATCGACTTCACAGACAAATACCAAAAATAACGAGTGATGGAAAAAGACTACAAATGGTTGTTTGTTCGGCAACGTTACATGCCTTCGAAGTCAAGAAAATGGCGGTAAATTTTTGTGTTTTCATATCAAACGTTAATTCATTGCATTTGAAACGAGTGGTTTGATCAAATGAATCTCTATTGCCAGGAACGCCTGATGCATTTCCCGACTTGGGTTGATCTCAAGGGAGAAGATGCTGTTCCTGAAACCGTTCATCATGTTGTAGTGATCGTTGATCCTCAGACAGATAAATCCTGGGCTAATCTGAGTCGACACATAGAGACCGATGGTGTCCATTATCGGGACAATGTACGACCTGGCAACAACACTGCAGGTTAATTTAACAAATTCTCTTTTATTTACTGAAATTAGACATTTTCGTAATCAATATTTTTCTTCACAACTCTAAATTTTGAATGGTAGCCAAAATTGACATATTCGAAAATAATTATTCATACAAAATCATGCTTATTACGGTAAATATCAAATGACAAAATTGAACAATAATATTGGAATTGACGATTTCGACGCTTACTTCGAGGATAAACTTTTCAGAAACTCTTTCGGAAGCAGCTAAAATTCTAAAAGGAGAATATTGTGTGCGTGCAATCAGGGAGCATAAAATGGATCGTGCTCTCCTTTTCTGCCGCACGAAGATAGACTGTGACAATTTGGAGCGTTATTTGAAGCAAACCGGGGGCAACGAATTTTCGTGCGTTTGTTTGCACGGCGATAGAAAACCACAGGAGCGAAAAGCCAATTTGGAAAAGTTTAAGAGACAGGAAGTCAAGTTTTTGATATGTACGGATGTCGCTGCCAGAGGCTTGGACATAACGGGATTGCCTTTCAGTAAGATGATTCATTTAATAGAAAATATTCATCGTCGAATTTGATTTATTTGACATTCATCAAGTGTAATTTCTTGCAGTGATAAACATCACTTTGCCCGATGAAAAATCGAATTATGTCCATCGCATTGGAAGAGTCGGTCGCGCTGAACGTATGGGCTTGGCTATTTCTCTGGTTAGCAATGTTCCCGAGAAAGTTTGGTATCATGGCGAATGGTGCTCGTCACGAGGCCGCAACTGTAGCAATACCAATCTCACGGATCAGGGCGGATGCTGCGTCTGGTACAACGAACCAAGGGTAAGCGATAACTCGTCATACGAGTATAACCTTGCACTGCGTTCCAAAAAAAAAAAAAAATAGATGCGTTTTCACTCAAATTGTGATCAACGAAATTCGAACTTGAAAACCATGAAAATTTATTACTTGTGACAAATTTTCCTTAATAGCTTGATGGTTATTTTCAGTATTTGGCAGAAATCGAAGATCACCTGAATGTGACGATTCAGCAAGTAGGTCCCGATATCAAAGTCCCCCTGGATCAATTCGATGGTAAAGTGACTTATGGTCAAAAGAGAATAAATTCAGGTATGTAGAAAAAGTTGAACGAACATTCCTTTTCAAGTGGAACAAAAAAAGTGAGTCAACGAATGATTTCGCTTTGCTTTTCAGGCTCTAATTATCAGAATCATGTGCAACAAATGGCGCCGATCGTAGCGGAGCTTGCTAAACTTGAGTCGACAGCACAATTGACATACTTGAAGAGACACATTACCGCACGTTGATCAATTGGTTCAGCAACATTTCTAAAATATTGAATTCATTGATAACCCCGATTATCTAAAATCAACACCAAAGCTGCTGTGTCATGGTAATCGCTTCAATGGAAAATAAAAAAATAAAAACATTGAAAAGCGCATTTTACGTTGCAGGTACCATTCAATTTTTCTATTCCTCAATATTCAAAACGGTTTTTGAAGTTTGATCAACTTTTTCATTTGAGATTATTTCATGAGAAACTGAGGAACGTTCATTAACAATCGTGATTTTCGAATTTCTAAATATAGATCGAAAGATTATACGATCCGTAAATCATGATTTTTCCCATTCATTTTGGGTGAAAAATAGAAACTGATTGAGGCTCAAATTAATTTCTGTTGAGATGCATTCAGAATTTTTTCAAATCGAATAATTCGATGAAAAATCTAACGACACATGAATCTGTATTGCCGAAAAAAATCTCTTGCATCTCGAATGTATATAAGTAGCTACAAAAATATAAATTTAAGCATTTTAGTATTTTTCGGCGTTTAAAAGTTCGAGTTGATGAAAAAATAAAATAAAATTTAAAAAAAAAACCCAAAACACAGAGACATTTATCATTTATATAAGACATACGGTAAGTATTTATTGTATCTTTATAGTTTTATAATCGTATGATTTTGTTGTTTTCTATACTTTAGTTACACAAACGTATGATACAGTGTCTCTGCAGCTTTCACACTTTTTTCTTCAATTTTCTTTCACTTCCTTTCATATTTATTATTTTTTATTTCTCTTGTTTTCATCGTAATATTTATATATGTAATATGTTCGACTCCTTTGTTAAATTACACATAATAATTCATACATAAAACTCCTAAATATTCCCAAAAGCAAAGGTAAATGACTAACTTATACAATATATGTATAAATCGTACTCTCCTTTATTTCTTTTTTCTCTCTCCTCTTTTTTTTTTTTTTATTTTTCTTTTGCTGTTGTCATTGAGAACCGTTTTTTTCCCCTGCATCCCAGGTATAGCAGTAGTAGTAATAGTAGTAATAGTAGTAGTAGTAGTATTAGTATTAGTATTAGTAATAGTGGTGTAGGTGAAATTTCCCTTCAATTATTTTATTCGACTTTTTATTATTCTGTTGTCTCTTATTTCTGTCATTTTTTTTTTCCTGTGTGTCTATTTTCCCCTGGCGCTTTCGATCTTGTTTGAAAAATTACGGATGCATGTACGTCTCCTCGTCGGTCGCTAACGTGACCAAAGGCATTCCTTTAGCTTTGTTCATTTTTCTTTTCGCTTAGTTTCGTATTTTTATTTATTATTTTGAGTTGTTTTAATTTTTTTTTGCGTAGTCGCGGTACGACCGTCAACTGTCATCTGTATTCAACGACTGTCAACTGAATCTTTATTCGCTAGCTTTTAATTAATTTAATCTATTACCTTAAATTGATGTGAACATTTTATATTCAGACAGTCATCACAGAATGAGAATGAAATATTATTTTTTTCCGTTTATTTTTTTTCTTTTCTTTTCAAATTATTCATTTATTTCTCTTCACTTTTAATTCCCTCTTGTAGGTTAGAAACGCGGTCGCATCCACATGTCATCATATATCTCTAATACTCGCACGCATACCACACGCTGATTTTTTTCATTCGCTCGCAATTAATTTAATGACATATATATATATATATATATATATATATATATGCACACGCTGTATACGAATATATACGTATGTATCTCCACATTTATATACATGTATATTCGTATACGCATATTAATAATTTTATTTTTATTA
Source organism: Campoplex capitator (assembly GCA_037576405.1). Classification (NCBI taxonomy): domain Eukaryota; kingdom Metazoa; phylum Arthropoda; class Insecta; order Hymenoptera; family Ichneumonidae; genus Campoplex; species Campoplex capitator. The sequence goes on along the minus strand of JARBWI010000485.1, from coordinate 750,030 downwards.
TATATATATATTTGTAATCTACGATCCCTATATGTCACGACCATATTATCGAATGGCTCCGGTAAGAAGAAATTTTATGCACCAGAGGGCCTGCGCGCACACGATTTCGGATTGTCCCGAAGAATTTTTCGCTGATTTTACATCGTTCCGGCTATGTTTTTTCGTTCATTATCAATGATCTTACAAGTCTTCCGTCTCAATACTTCGTTAATATATATTTATTAAATATATATCGAAAAAGCATTGGGCAAAGACGACAATTTCAATGAAAAATTAAATGCAAATCGCTCAAACGTATATAGTCGCTTCTCTCTGGCTCGAAAAAATCATTCGTCACAAATATGTTACATACATTGCAAAATATGTACGAGAAAAATCATGGAAAATTATTTGATAAGATCGAGAGATAATCTCGATCATTATTGATTTCTAACAAATTTCATCGGAACATTGTCAGATACAATCGTCTTTTTATATCGATCCGTACAGTCCATTTCGTTTGAAATTTATTACGTCACAATTATATACGTGTCATTTTTGTTTTCTGTTTTCGTTTTAGGTGTGTGTGTGTGTGTGTTTGTTGTGCGTGGGCGCGCGCGTAGATGTGAGTCTGAAAAGTGTTATTCATTCCTAAATAGCATTATAAATAAATTGTTTAAATCTCGTAATGTTACGTATCTTTATCGTTAATCATATTATTTGTTTTATTTTCATTTTCGCATGTAACTTTAAATTCACTTGACGGGTATTTTGTTTTTATTTTTCGTTTTATCTAAACATACACACGCTAAGGATACACGCAACGACGAATTGAGGATGATCGTATGAGGATCTTGGAAGGGATGCAATTTTCGGGACACATTCCCGATTGACGTTACTCTCATCTTCTTCATTTTTGTATGTTTTTTCTATTTTCTCCGTATACATACCGCGGAGTAGAAAAACGAAACGAAAAAACGTTTGAAAGAACAAAAAACGAAACAATGAAAACCAATACACACAGCTCGTATTCGAAAAATTTGTTCTCGTATCTTTCTTTTTGTTTGCCACGTGGCCATCGTTTCTCCATACCACACCACACTGTAGCACGCTTATTTAGATTATTTTTTTTTTTTAATTTATCTATTTCTCTTATGAAAGACGATATAGTTATTTTTTTTTTTCTTCTCACAAACAACTAACGGCAAAAGGAGGAATTTTCTTTCCTTATACGCTTTTTTTTCTTACGATTTAAACGAACGAGCGATTATTCTTCGTCTTATATATATATGACATTCTTATTTACTCGTTCCTCACGATGTTCGATTACATCATTGTTTTTCTCTCTCTCTCTCTCTCTCATTATTACTCGAGGGATGAATGCTTTACACGAGTGACTTTTACCCGCCGAGGACGATTTAATATAATTGTTGGCGCGTTCCAGGCACAAACATATTTTTTAATTAATGCATCTATCATAAAGTATCTCTCTGACAGTCGCGTTCCCTTGTTTCTTGTTTTCTGTGTGTGTATATATATATATATACCCACGTACATACACCAAAACACGCACGTGCGTGGCCGTGAGTACGTATTTATGTTTTGAAACGATTTATTTTTATTTCCTTCTCATATTATGCTTCCTCAATTCGAAAGCGCGTGGATACGCATACCCGTTTTTTACGCACGTACGCAAATGTTCGAGTGTCGAAAAACAAACGTACCCCGCGGAGAATCATTTTTTTTTTTTTTTATACTTTATCCATGTTTGTGCAAATATAAGTTTATACATGCGAGTCGGGCAATAATTTGATTTTTTTTTTATCGCTGTTCGAGAATTCTCTTTCGATATATGGATCGAAAGAACGTATTTAGAAGACAAAGGAAGGGTGAGAATTTTAACCTCAACTCGCCGCACATTCGTCTGAAAATACTTCGATTCTTTTCATCGTTAGATTTTATGAATTTTCATGAAATTTTTCTCAAATATTTCGTTCGAAATGCCCGTAAACGGGGATCGTCAACGTTTTTTGTTCACGGAAACAATAATCATAATAGTAATAATAATAATGATAATAACGATACGTAATATAATTGGTGTAGATAATTCGATAGAGGTAACGATTTCATATCAACATGACACTTTGTTATTTGATTTTTTGTCTTATCCTTTATGCGATGCGATCAATTATATCTCATTTATAACGAAAATTCATAATTTTGGTTTTATTCAAACTTCGCAATCGTCCTCATCGGTGAAACGAAGTGATTTTACCTCTCTTATTCCAGTCGTAAGAACGATGCAGAATGCGGATGTTATTTTTCTTCTTTTATTTTCGAATGCCTCACTAAATATTTTTTTTCAAATATACGTTAAGGCTTATAAACATGAATAAACTCGACGATAGAAAGACCGAAAGAACAATTTCCTTAACAATGAATTTTATGACTTTTTACCTAATTTTTTTTTAACGATTGATTGACGCAAAAGAATAAAGCAAGATTCGCATTACACACCGACGCTCAGTCTTTTCCACAGTCGTCCAAAGTACTTCGAAAAAACGTGACCAGGCGACGCGCGCATCGAATCCCGGTGTTTCCCCGAAAAAATATGTGCGAACGAAGGCGAGTTAGTTGTTCCATTTTCATTATTCGGATTATTTTTTCTTGGAAAAAAAAAAAACATTGGACTTTTCGTGTTTCCTCGTTCGAGCGTATGATATTATGAGACATTTTGACGTTAACATTTACAATTACGCGATCTGTTCCATCATATATTTCATTCGATTATTTCTTTCTTTTTTTTCTTCTATATAATACGTATTCCCGATAGGAACGACGAATACACTTTTGTATCACGAACATTTTCAGAGAGAATCCGGAAAATTACGTTGAAAAATTCACGCTCTAATATATGTTTTTTTTTTTTTTTATTTTTAAATATTTTTCTTTAATTTTGTGTTTTTTTTTTTCATGCTATCTAACGGACGTAATTTTATCATCGGAATTGACCTGAAAAATCCAGTGGGTTTTATACGTATCGACGTCGATAAAAATTAACCTTATTTTTTCTTCATCTTCTCTTCTGCTCTCATAGTCCATCACGCATCAGGATATGAATAATCATAATGACGAATGTTGCTGAGAAGTATATAATGGAAAAAAAAAAATATAAACGTCATTTTCTCACTTGCCGCAACGACAAACGAGTGAGCAATGAAATGATTTTTATTATTTATTTTCTCGCGAATATGCGTTATTCGAGTAAATCCCGGTACTAATACGTATATATAATTTCATCGACGCGAAATATAACGTTTTTATTAATGTTTTCATGTAATGTGCGTGTGTAGGTGTGCATGGGTCTGTGTATATACGCGTGTATAGATATTATTTATATCTGTTTATATTTTAAGTAAATATATGAATGTACATGTAGAGCATTCAGTTTATACCAACATACGAAATAAATCCACACATACTTTTTCGGGAGTATACAGAATTCTTCGTGTTCTGACTTGGTTTTCTCAGTTGCTTCCTATTAAGCTACATCACAACTAACCCGAGGATATAGAGATGACGATGATGATGATAATAATAATAATAATAAAAGTAGTAATGATAATTACAGTTACAATGGCGATTTTCATGATATTTCGTAATAATAAATTCTTTCACAATTAATTGAAACGTAGAAATCGCGAACGAATGAGATTAAACTGGACATAACGATGTAACGATGATATAACAACGGCTAACTTACGTTTTCATAACTGCTCCGAGACCCACGAGAACTACAGTCTTTTTATATTTAAAAAAACCACATTTTTCTCGTAATTAAAAGTAACACAATTTTGAATAAGCATTTACGAAAGTTTTTTGTATACCGGAGACCGGAAACGTAATCTCGTTAAGTGCTATGAATTTTTCTAGCAGTGTTTGTTGTCATTGTAATCAAGAGCCTCCTTACAGGTTTTTTTTTCGACGCTAAGGTCCTCGATAAGGTTTCAAAAATAAACAAGATTCGACCAGGTCGTATGTGTAAAGATATGTGTAAATTAAGAATTGGGTTCATTTACAAAAATGAATCCTGTCGTAATGGAAAAAAAATTAAAATGTCGAAAAAAGATGATATTCAACGGCAATTGGTACTCCATTTTTTCGTTTATTTTTTGTTCTTTCGTTCCGGTTACTATTCCGCCGCATGATCTTCGTTTCGAAGCGATATACGCGTAAGAGAGTGAGAATTTCAACGAAGATTTGAAGTTTGATACGAAATTCCGAATGGGATTCGCGACAGCTAATTTCAATTCGATTTTTTATCATCTTTGCCTCTCTTCATAACTTTCATATTGTTCGGGCGTCAGAGTAGAAAATATACACGGGTGTTCAGACGGATTATCGACCATTTCCATTTCGATCGATAAGACGGTGCGCGAGAGATAATTCGTGACGATTTACAATGACAATGATGATGATGATAACAATAATATTTAATCATAATAAGAATGATAGATGGACAAATCGAATAACGATTATAATCTGGCATTAAATGAACGATTAATAAAAATGGAGCGTGCGATAGACTACACAAAAAAAAAGTGTAGTCATTGCGCACACGCTGACGAAAAAATCACAAATTACCTACTTCAATATTTATCTCTTTTTTTTTTTCTCGATAATAATTAATATTCAAATGTCTTCAAATATTGTGTTTTTTTTTGTTGTCCTCATTCTTTATTTTTATATTTTCCATCATTTCGTGCTAAAGTCTCACTGAATTGCTTATTATTTTTTCTTTCTGTTGTTTTAATTTGTTCTCGATTCCAGTGGCACAACGAGAGTTACCCGATGATTGTTGCTTGCGAAGCAATATATATATTCAATAATAAACATTTGGTTCACGCATTTATTCTCTGTTTCTCTCTCTCTCTCTCTCTTGCTTTCCTCATTCACACTGTGTCTCAGGCACACGAGCGATAATACACGAAAAAATGTAATATGTATTACGGTCATATTTGAGTTTGTCGACTTGAAATTGACCATATGGACCTATTGTATCGCAAACGAGTTTTGTTCGGTTTACTAGATTTAATACGGCTATTACTTTATTTATCTCCTTTTTTTTATTATTTTGTTTCTCACGAATTCGCCGTTTCTCAGCCATTAATACGACGACACACCAAATACTGTTTTATAACGTTTTGAAATTTGTGTTTTTTCCTCTTTTTTTTTTTTTTTTCTTCTTTTTATCTATGTTTCATTCGTTTCAGCTTTTGTTCGTCGAAACCTCGTTTTTAGCCACAATCATCATTGACTGTACATAGAAAAGTGCATATAAGTTAGTCCATGACGTACGCGCATCAAACGTAGACGATTTATTTGGACTTCTGGGCGTAAAGCAGGATACTTGTGCGATCGGCGCGTATTATTATATTATTATGTATGTTGTTTCAAATTATTTTTTGTCATTTTTTTTTGTTCTGGTTCTTCTAGTCGTCGAATCGTTGAACACGAATTACAGGCATTTTTTTTTATTCTTCTTTTTAATCTCTGTTTCGAATCTTTTTGTTTCATATTTTCAAATGTCATTCGCACACACGTCAACACGTACTAACATTCATTTACGTTTCTTAGTTGATTTTATTCTTTTTTCCCATTTTCATTCGCTCGTATCTCAAGTAATTTGGTAACAATGCCATTGACAATTTACATTTATATACTCTTTTGTTTTTTTTTTCAATTTCTCTATGGATTATCTTATTAATCGCCAGTTGGGAGTTGCTTCGCGCGTTTTACACTGGGCTCAACGGGGGGAGAGGATTAGGATGAACGATCTATGAATTTGCGGCTTCGTGAAATTACACTGTATCGGAGCTTCGATCAAGTCAGCTGAAGAGAGTAAATTGGAAAAAAAAAAAAACATCTAAAAACAATAACGCGCGATAATAATTGTTGTAATAATAATAATAATAATAGGAAATGTAATAATAATGATAATAATAATAATAATATTACAGTAACAACAGTTAAAAAAAAACGTGTCATCGCGTACAGCAATACATTTTTGATTTCTCTTATCGCGGATCTCACGTTGGGAGCGTGAAGATTACTTTTTATTTTCAATTTTTGGTACCTCTATTAAGTCCCAACTATTTTTCGTTCATTATATTATTACACATGATTGAAATAAGCGCCGTTTCAAAATAAATCAGCTGCTCGCTATACTTTGTGCTCGTCGAATATAAAGATTCGAGGAATTGATCGGTTATGAAATTTTAAATTGAACATCTAATAAACAAAACGTCTCGTACTTGGATAATTCTTCTTTGTTTTTTCGCATCGCTAAAACCATAAAATTAATTATATTTCATATTATAAATAAGTTTACAAACTGTGGCTTCGTCGTTTATATATATTAATTGCATCATCATAATTATACATATTATTCAACATGCCCACTTGCGACATATATACTATTATTGTTTACATGAAGATATGTGTGCAAATCGGGAGGTTTCTTTCTTTTACGTTCGAGTTTTGCCGAATGTTTCGTTTCCTTGTAAAGCGTATATGTAGTATGACGCGTGATCCGACAAATTATTTCATTTTTCAATATTATCAACATGTGCAAACTTTTGACTTTTTCTTTAAACTAACAAAATAGAAAACGAGATCTTCAACTTGTTTTGTTTTTGTTGTTGTCAAAAATCATGATATCATTTGTAACATTGACGAAATAACATCGAGAGAATATTTTGTTCTTTCAAATGCCTCGTTCGACTGTTTTCTCAGACAATTTCTTAGACGAGGCATTGATACTTCTCCTGGGAGAGAGATGAAAAATTTGAAGTAATTACAACCGTTGTCGTTCGACCTTCAAGAGGAGAGTTGCACCTTCAAAAAATTGGAAACACTCGAATTTTCATATCATCATAGTTCGTCCGACAAATGTATTGAAATGAAAAAACGAAAGTAGTACTCGATCGTTCCATCGAATAATGAGCAGCATAATGTGTGACAGTAAAAATAGATACGAATCGAGAAAACATTGCATTTTGAACAGATCTCCTCTCAAAGTTTACATCGAAATATTCACGCGAAGAATTTGATGGTTTAATACACGATGTGTCTAAAAAAAAAAAAAATAAAAAGCTCTAATGTAGCGAAGTGAATTCGGACCGGCTAGAGAGTTAAGCTTGTTTGAGCTCGACATTTATTCTTTGATCGCCATTACCCAAGCACATTTCGATTAATGTCTCAGCTCCCGGGCGAGTGACCTCCGTGGGAAGTGTTTTCAAAAATAGAATAACGACTAGTTTAATGATTTCATTAAAAGCTCTATTAAAATCTGTTAATTCGAACATAAAACGGGTTTTTATCACTAGAACGAGTTGTCCCACAGGAAATTGTGAAATTCGTCTTCGTATGTAATATGTATGAGTGAAAAGATATATACACACATATTTCTGATTTATATAAACACGGAGAAAAAAACAATGTGCGAGCCTAAGAAAGAAACGAGTTTCGCATTCATGCTTATCCGTACGGATCTCAATAACGGCGAATAAAAATTGAAAAAAAAAAAAAAAAAAAAAAAAAAAGGTATCGTCGTTAAAACAAAAGCATTAAACTCGAGAAAGCCGTTGGATCCATAACGCGTGGAAACATCTATGGAAATATAATGGCGACTGATTCATAAGACCAGAGTCTCGCGGTCATATACCCTGTACATATTTCATACACCGTTCAGTTTTCCACAATGAAACCGCAGTTGGAAATACTGTAAAAATAAACGAAATAATTTACAAAAAATACTCTTGCTGCCAAAAAACGCAATCGGGACAGCTGAACGACGAATCAAGGTCCACGCTTCTATTTATTTTTGACTCGGATTTTCATGGCGCATGAGATTCGAAAGTTAGAATAATAGGCAATTTACCAACGTCGATCGAGAGAGATTCTGAATGAAGAGAGTGTTGTAAGAAATAAAAACGAGACGTGATCGACTCCAATGGAGATTCAATAAAAACAACAATAAAAACCGTATTGTAAGCTGTTCCGTAAGAGTTCATCAGTTGTGACTGGAATGAAAAATATATAGATATATCGATTAGTACGCGAATGTAACTGAATATAATTTACAATAAAAATCATTTCTATTCTTCTGCTCTTCTTGTTTATTTCGTCCCTTTATAAAAGTCAGTATCAACGTGCAAACCATTCTTTACGCTATTCCGACTTGATAATACTTTTTTTTTTTCCTTCGAATGGTGCGAATGAAAGAGATAGCATAGAAAATGCAATCCGAGGTGACGAAAAATCGAGCAACTGGCATTTTCTAACGACAAATTAACAGACTGCGGTCTACGTATGAAATTTTGTATTGCGTAAGAAGACGAAAATCTCGAGACACGAAAGAAGCAAGCGAAATAAAATTTCAAAGTATTGGAAAGCACTAAAGACCTTATAAAAATTGAGGTTCGTTATTTTTTCGTTACATTCAGGCATCGATTCATAGCTCCGAGTGTCAGGGAGAATTTATCACGAAGATGCAACTCTTGACGAGAGAAAAAAAAAAGGAATAAAAATGGGATGCGAATTCGAATCGTCTAATATAATTTCGATATTACTAAGAAAAGAAAACGTTGAAGGACGATCAGACGGTTGAGTAACCGTTTGCATAGGATATTTTAGTCTGTCAGCTGATCGGGAGTTAAAACTGCAAATTCGGCTAGAAAGTGTGCTCGTTAATAATCAATTTTATCGGAAGAAAGGAATAAATGGATGTCTGGTAAGACAAAAAAAAAAGGCCAAAGAATATTGATGCACAAATCGATATGTCAGTGACAGGGGCGAGGAGGGGAGAAGGGGTGGGCAAGCATTTCATGTCCATCGACTATTCGATATGGCATCGTCGTCGGTTAAATCCGGGATAAGCGTTTGCACACACAGGCACACGCACGCATACATACACACAATACACACGAAAACTTGTGTGCACATTCTTCTTATATATTCTTATCCGTGTAGACGTTTATCGAAAAGTCACGAGAGGGAGGTTCATTTACCCGTTGACATCTACATTCTGTCTCACATATATTCGTATGATACAATCGTGATTCTAGTCCTCATCGACGTTCATTATTCCTGTTTATTTTCCACTCTTGGTATACCTTTTCTTTTTTTTGTTGTTCTCTCGCTCTCGCTCTTTCGTTCGCTCTCTCTCTCTCGCTCTTTCTCTCGGTCGCTCACACGCTCTTTTTCTCTCTTGCTGCTTCAGACGTTTGTCAAACGGTGCAACCGTACGATATACGCAAGCGATGGAAGTATGATGCCACGCCGTTCGACTTGTTTTTATCAGCATATTGGCTCGTAACTTAAGGTGACAACTCCATGACATTAATGAGAAGATGGATCGATGATACTAGACGAAGGTAGAAACGAAGTCACAAGAGCTCGTATTGACGCAGGTGCATACGTTGAATGATGTCTCGACAGTCGTTGAACACTCTTTTGATGTTTTCCGTGTCTACGGCGCACGTAAAATGTGGATAACAATAATGTTTCCCATCCCCGCTTGCCGTACTTATGCGCTGAAAATCAATTTCAATTTAATCATATTTAATTCCATTTATTTCACTAAATTTCTGTTTTTTCATTATCGTAATGACACTCGATCAATTACAAACATTTTCATCAATTTCGTACCAAGTGTACCAAAGCTTTCGTACAAAATATTCGAGTCCCTGACAGCTGATCAGCTGTTATCAATGAAAAAATTTGGCGCATTTGATTGGACGAAAAAAATGTAATTCTGTGATAAATTTAAGCCCCAAGTGTTTGTACTCTTTTTCATTCACAATGTCGTCATTGCTCACTAACGAGAAATTCTCGTCTACCGACGATTGAAGAGTGATCTCCGATAGTTTGAGCGTAACGTCTGAAAACTTGATCCGCGAGAGTTGGAGTGCCTTTTTGATCATTAAAATTTTCTTAAAACCGATTACTTCCGAGATCGACATCCGAATAAACAAGGTTAGGTATACTCACGAGAAACTCATCCCTGATGAAATATTTGGCTCTTATAACTTCCGGCGGTTCCGTTGGATCCGCCACTACCCCGGGTTCAACCGGCGTCTGATACCGCGAAAATTCTGGAAAATAATCCTCCAATTTGTGCTTACCCGCCTTCACTTTTTCCGCCAAAAGATCTTGTTTGTTTAAAAACAATATTACAGAAATTGTGCGGAGCCATCTGCGGAAGAAAAAAAAACATTTTTCAGAATAATTACAATAGAATGTACGTCGATTAATAAAAAGTTTTAATTCGTCAGGATTGAAGAATTCCATCAATTCAGTACTTTTGAAAATAATTATAATTAAAAGTGCAGCAGTAAACTGCTTCGCGGAACGAATATCCGTAAAAATCGGAATCGAACGAAAAATCATTTTGTCCAGATTTACTAACCGATTGTTCCAAATACTTTTGAACAGATCAAGACTCTCCCTGAGTCTCAGTTTTGTTGGATCTTCTCTGAGCACCATATTGTAGCTACTGCATGCTGTTACGAATATTATCGCCGTGACATCGTTGAAACACTGTATCCATTTTCTCCTCTCGTCACGTTGACCACCAACGTCGAACATGCTGTAATTTTTAAAATTATGAGTTTCGCTATTTCTTATGATAAATATATTATTTTTTTTTTATCATTGAAAAAGTGGTTTCGGGTGAGTTGAGCCTCGCTAGAGGCGCGGGTTCAGTACGTTGAGCCTTAGCGGGACTGAGTTGATATAGAAAATGGACTCGATGCTTATAGAAAAAAAAAATCAAAACTTCGTTTCTGTTGCCTCATTTGCAAAATAATCGAGATTTTCGTGAATTATTTCAAGCTTCAAAACCAAAACGATAAAAAAAAAGACTGAAACTATATGAAATTTGACAAAAACTTTTCGTTACTTTTCAAAAATAAGGGAGGAAACCTGATATTTCAATATTTGTTTCTCAATTTAGCTGTCATTTTCGAATATTTCGAAAATAGCTGAAAATTTCGAAAATTTTTTTAGAGATAGATGACTTACTGAAAATTAACTTTGTCGACTTGAAACCGTGTTTCAAAAATTCCCGAAGTAAGAACTCGACACCTCAGGATATCCTGAAAGAATGAAAAGTAAAACAGTTATGCGAGTGGCTCGGCAAAGAAAAAGGTGTGAAATAAAGATTCGTGATAAAGACTCACTTGTTCCGTTGGCGTGTAGTCCGGTTTTTTTACAATAGCAACTTTGTCTAGAAAACTGAAAATAGAAAAAAAAAGGGCTTTGATTAGAAAAGAATATGTGCGAATGAAATTGATGAGAACGGATTTATAATTGAATCCGTTAATCTTATGACGAACATTGAATTTGGAAGGATCCGACTGAATAAATATTGTTCGAAGGAGCATCAATAGTTTTGTCAATATTTTTAAAAGAAATACAGCAAACGAGATTGATTCCGGGAGTTTAGTTTTGGGGATAAATCTTCGATGCACACGTTCAATTACCGAAACATGTATCTTTGCCACTCGGTTCGTTCAGCCTGAGGTATATCAAAACCTAATAATAAGACTGTGAATAATAGAGGAAGATAAGGGAGTTAGTAGAGCTCTCTTATGGCGAAAGAAGGGGAGAACATTTTCTCGGTACGAGAAAAGGCCGAATGAAGGATGAAAGGGAAGAGAGAAAAAAAAAGCGAAAGAGGAAGAGAGAGAGAAGAAGAAACTGAGTGAGATGCCCCGAAGAGGCAAATCGATCGCGGGTGGCAGCGTCCTACCCTAACCCCAACCGTCTCCGGCCACCCTCGGCCGCGGTACACCTCTCTGCTGGCGACCCTCTGGCTCTCTCTCTCTCTCTCTCTCTCTCGTTCGCTCTCCTTCTCTCTCTTTTTACCTCCCACTTCCTATCCGGGTCATGGGTCACTGCCACCGCTGCCCGTTATCAATCGTACGTGCAAACTCTTCTTTGCTTGTATACGAATATATGTACAACGGGGTTCACAGCAGAAACGTGAAGCGAACCGTACAAAGTGAGAGAGAGAGTCGTATGTACTCAACTAGGCACGTGTTCGTGCGCGCCTACGTTCAAGCGTTTATGCAAGCTTTATAAAACTCGCTGTAAAAAAAAAAAAAAAAAAAAGAAATATTTTCTCAACTGGTCGACGAAAAAAAAAAAATCTAAAATAAATACATTTTTCCACACGATGAAAGGCTCGTTCGAGCCGTTCTCTCGTTATTTTGTATTTTTCGTCCGTAAACTATAATCCAGGAGAACAGAGTCGAAAACACTGATTTCCTATCAAACCTGTAATCAACTGGAGCCGATTGAAAAGAAAAAAAAAATACGGACCAAATCTTCAGAGTCGTATCTTTGCAGCAAATGCTGCAAATTCATATCAACATTTTTTTTTCATCCTCGAAATAAACGTTGTTAACGTTAAAACTTTTTCCATCAATTGACTATTCTGACAATAGTGTGGCGCTCCAAATTGCGCATTCACATGAAATCCGTAACAAAATGAAGGTAAATTTTTTGAATGAATCGCTGTTATGACACAGTAGGTTCGATCTAAATTTAAATGCGGAATACCATTTCGATAAGCTTTCCGTACAAATAGAAACTGTAACGGTCTTTTCAACGATGCTGTAACACACGTGAATTGAGGAAAATCACGAAAATAACTTCAATCTGAGGGCTCGGATTCGGGAGAGAGATTACGAGCGTACACGACCCTACTCCGCGGCAATTCAATGCATAATTATGTATTATTAAATCGTATATGCTTATTCCGGAGAGTGCCCGTTCAAAAGAGTATTAATCGCATTACGTATTCGAATCTAATGTCTAATTATAATGTTCAACCGGTTACGTCTTAATATTTTATTACGGTGTCGATGGACGAGAGGAAAAATGTTATTTAGATACACGAATTAAATTAATCTGTTTCTCGCACCAATAACATCGATCAAAGTTACGACGACGATTCGATTTATCCGAGCAAAGTTATTCTTTGCTTCGTGCAGTTTTTTGCATCACTTCTCAAACGACTTCCTGTTTGACTTGTAATTAGGTGCTTTTAGTTCATTTACCGTTGGAGAAGCTTTCTCGAGTTTGTTCAATTAAATTTTGAGTTTTTTTTTTTGTTATTTTGCGTTCTTTAAATTAAAAAAATGGAAAAAGTTCAAACTTGGTTGCAACTGGAAGCTGAAAGCTGGTGAAAATCTTGAGCAGTTTTCCTGCATCGCGATTGCAGCAAAAAGTCTTGAAACAAGTTTTCGTTGGTTTTTCGGGCCCGAAATCGAAGCCGGAGACTGAGGCATACGGACCAACGACCTACCGAATAGGATCAACCGCTTTCTCTCATTGTTCGAGTATCAATGGGTAAATCGCACAGAATGAACGGCGCTGAGAACAGAACTTCTGAATATCGAGAATCCTGACGATTCTGTTCATTATTTTCCTGTTTAATCAATCAAGTTCGAGTGATTATTGGATATTTTTTGCTCGATAAATAAATGTGTGACGAAAAAGCTTGGAAATGACTTCGATACATCGAGAATTGAAAAGTTTCGCAGTAAAATTTTTTGGGATCATGGTGAAGAAAAAAAAAGATCCTAATGGCTGTAAGTGCCACTCTCTGGCGGAAGAGTTTTGTACTAAAGTATATACAGTAAGGTATGTTGAGAGTTTCACAATCGATATTTGCTACTTTTACCACAATCGACTTACAAGCCTGTCCACATTGAGTGTCGCAACGGAATATTTATATCACAAATACTTGGAAAAAAAAGAAAAATTGTAAGAAACGATGAGCTATAGTTATGTCACAAATACTTGGAAATAAAAGTAAAACTATAACGATGAGCGAGAATATTTTTGTTGTTTCCTTTCGGAAAATGTAATCCAAAGTCTGAACTTCCTAGCGATTCGAGATGATCGAAACGAATATACAGAAAGCTTCGCCGGAAATAAAAAGTTTTTAAAAAACTTGACGAACCGTAAAACCTGCTTTACAAAAATTGTGCTTTTTTTTGCACATTCAAGAATCATGGCTCTGCTGCGTGGCTAAGAGAATTCGGATTGATTTGCTCGTGAAAGGTTTGCACTGACGAAAATTCGGTTAAAATTCGTTTTCGTAGTTGAAAAATGGCTGATAAAAAAAAGCCAGCTACGAAAAGTCGATTTCGATGAAGAATCCACGTTTCTGTGCTTCCCTTGACGAGTCCACTGGGGAAAAAAAATATGAATGGGAATAGCGTGTTTCGTGAGGCTGGAACACCCAGAAAAAAGATTTATTAAAAATCAATAAAATTTATTCAACTGAACAAAATTTTTTTATTTAAATACCAACCTAATAGACATTTATTTATTCCAAATAATTTTATTTATTTAATATATGAATCTTCAAGATTATTCAAAACAAATATAAATTTTGTTTGAACGTAATAAATATTTCATTCAATTTTAACAATACATTTATTTACTTGAAGTAAAAAATTTATTTACTGCAAGTAAATAATTTATTCATTCTAAACAAATAAATTTATTTATCCTAGACGGATAAATGTATTCATCCTTAACGAATACACTTATTCAATCTGATAAAATAAATTTATTTATTGTTGAGAAATAAATTTATTTCATCTAAACGAATGAACTTCGTTGAAAAGGAGAGCAGCCTAAGAGTCAATTCTCTGGTAGGCCCGTGAAGCTTCGCTCGAATGAATATTCGGTGAAGTTCTCGTCAACGTGAAATTTTTTGACAGGTGGTTGACTGTCAAAATCTATCAGTCCTATAAGTTTCCGAGTTCGAGCAACACAGGTTGCGAACCGTCAACAGAAACGACGTGATGCTGCTGCAAATTTTTTATGGCGATTCTAAATCTTTGACGATCTCCGATCGGTTCGATCAAAGCTGCAAGATCCTCATTGGAGAAGTTTGCGACTTCCGTTGTCCCGATTTTATTCTCTACAACGAACAATAAAAAGAACAAAAAAAAACAAAAAAAATAAAAAACCTCCGGCCGGCTCACGAACGAGGTTAGGTTGCCACCGCGTGGCACCGCGTTCCGTTGCACGTTGAAGAAGAATTAGTCGAAAGATCGAGAGCCCAGCAAGCAGCACGCTGTACGTACGTCGCGGTCGCATGGTACAAATAAACGGGCTATTCAAATTAACTAGACGGTTTATTCAAAACGAATAAATAGTCTGTTCAAATTGAATGACTGTTTTATTCAAAACCAAGAAATAAATTTATTTAAGAATCGAGGCGAATGCATCGTTTTCTTTACGGCGGCGAATAAAGTTTTATTTATTCTAAGTTCTATGACAAATTTCTATAAGCAAGTGAATCAAATAAAATTATATATTTATTTTAAATGAACCTCATTATTTAGAAAGAATCCATATTTCTGGATTTAATAACGAATTATATTATATTCAAAGAAATATATTCTAATATACTTTTTTATTACTTTCTAATACACGATTTATTTGAAAAAAACAACGCAAATAAACCGTTTTCTTCACGGCAAATAAAATTTTATTTATGTTGAGGCATATCAATCGAAAACGAATGAAATAAAATTGTTTATTTATAGAAAATAAACCTCGTTATTTGAGAAGAAGAAATATTTCTTTGCATTCAATAAATAATTATTGAATTCAAAGAAATTTATCGTAAATATACTCCTTTATTAATTTCTAATAAATGATTTTTCTGGGTGAAAAAGAACGAAGCTGGAGTGAGACGATTGTACAAAAGTTGCTGTGGCTACAGCCCCCCTCGTTGGAGGCTGCGCGTCGTCGTAGCCGGAGGTGAGAAATCCGGATACGGCAGGAGAGCTTTTTCGGGTATTAAGCCCGCTGGATCTCGTGTATCATTCGAATATCGAATGCGACTCGAACGGAGATAAAATTTCATGCAACAACGTGATCGAAGATTCGGGACTCCGAACGTAGGTGAATGGTTTTCGGACACGTGTAAACGCGAAACGTGTATATAACGATCGGTCATTCGTCGGTACCGAAGCCCATTAATTGACAAATAGGAATATGTACTTTGGGACATAACGAGTACGGAGAAATTCCAATAATTATAGCCTTGTTGCTGGATTTCACCTCGCAGAGTGGCGAGGTTAAAGCCTCGTTTTCCGATTAGCTCTCGTAACGAACCGTAATTTCGAAGATGTACGGCGATGCGTGCTCATACCCTATTCCCGGCTTTCCCGATTGAGAACCCGACACCTTTTGCTCCAGCCGGTGAATAATCGAAATAATGACTATTCATGTACTCGAGAGTCTCGGACGAACAGAGCTTTGCGATATTGGATCAGGAATGATGATCATAATTTTGTCGTTTTAGACTCTGATAGAAAAAAAAAAAATTTCAACAAATTCGAGATTATGGGATTGGAGTTTCGACTTGTCGAAAAGTCGTCAAGGAAAATGGAAAATACTCGTTCGGTCAATTCTCCTCCGATCTAACCTCACGATAATCTCGTATTTCGTGAACGATTTTCTTATGAAGAGCCTGTATCTTCATTCGCACGATCACACACACGTAGGGTGAGCTTATTGTCATTTCGCGAGAGCGAGTATTTCGAAGCATACCAAAAATACATTTTGCTATTTATAAACCGGGGACCCGGTATTAGCGCGGTTGTGCGGGGAGGAGGAGGAGGGGGGGGGGGGGAGGGGAAACAGGAAAGAGCTGTTTTTGTGTGTGCGTGTGTGTCTCGTGGTTTGTAAAGCGTATATAAACGGCACGACGACGACGACGACGACGTTGGCCCCCCAGACGTTAACGGTGTGTCAAAATTTATGCAGAAAGCTCCCTCACCCTCATTTATTTTTTCTTGGTATTTCCACTACGGGAGCAAAAAAGACGCGATAATTTCATAACCGTTACGAGCGAGGATCCCTGGATGCCGAGTGTGGAGAACATTTTTTTTTTTTCTCTTTCTTCGTTCCACTATTTTCCATCTCGTTGAATCCTCGCGAATGATTTTTTTCATGATTGAAAATAAAAACGTCTTATCGAATTCGTAATCTTCTCTTCGAAAAAAAAATTCGACTCGCTCAACCTTCGGTTAGATCATTTCAGTTCTCGTTACAGCCACGAGAACGAAGCATCGACGATCGATACCCAAATTTGTGCATTTTTTTTGCCAAAATACTTTGCTTTCGACCGAGAAATCCGAAGCAACGAAAATTCGGACGCAAATAACTCGAAAAAACATCCAGAAAAAAAGTTCCATCAATCGTCGACTGAAATAATATTTTATGAAATAAAAAAGCCGCGATGTTCGACTCGAACGAATGTGAATCGCTCGAAAACAAAAAAATACTATTTTCGAGAAAAATAAAAAATAGAATCAAACTTTTCGACCGTTGAATATAATGTGAGAATGGATATGTTGATTCGAAAAAGTTCAGATACGAGAAAAAATAGAGCGATAACGCCTGTATCGGAAGAGGAAAAATTGAGTTAAATAGCACGAGCACATTTGTGTCTGGTATTCGGTGGAGGAGAAAAAAAAGCAGGCACGAACGTTATGGAAGATGGTCCCCGTATAACGCAGAAGCATGCACCCACACACATTCGTCAGGCGTATAATATCGCGAAGGCCTGATCTAAATATAGACAAACGAGGAGTATAATTAAAGTGTTTGACGATTTGACAAGCGCGAAGCGAAGTCACATGCGACGGCTGTTTGGCTAAGCGGATAAGCCTCTGTTTACGCCTGACATTTGCGCCTCTGTCTAACAACACCATATCCACCAGGAGGAGACACAGATATGCAACCGATTCTCTCTCACCAGCCAGCAGCTACGGTACATGCATTGAGAATTTAAAAAAAAAAAAAACAAAAAAAAATTGTTCGTTGAACTAAATCCATTTTGTTGGACAAAAGTTTGATGATAGAGATTCAACAATATATTTGTTGAATGAACAGCAATACTCTTTGGTCGCTTCGATAAATCTTTGTTCGAATCTCAATGACGAAATTAACAAAACGATCATTTTAATTCGGTTGAATAAGTAAATTCGTTTATTTCGATGATATTTTGTTGCTTCAACATTAATTTGTTCGACCGCACAAAAGCTTCGTTGGTTCGGATCCAATGACTCGTTTCAGCATTTGCGAATTATTTTGTTGGGCGTTATCGAACCGAATATTTATCGATCAACAAGATTATTTTATTCTCGCCCGGAGATGTCGCTGGGAATAAAAAGTAATTCACTTTGCTACGATTCTCGATCCGCAAATTCTTCTTTTTTTTTTTTTTTCAATCTCTTTCGCATTCGCTTCCTATTTGTTCTGCCTTGAATTTTCTCTCACTCTCATTAATTCCGCATCATTTTATTTTCTGGTTCTCTTTTTTCTCTCTCGTATAAGATAAAATCGACTCCCGTTTGTGTCCGATTTCTCGCACCGAATTGAATCCTTCTTCGACGTTTTCATCCGCTCTACGCGTCGACTCCCACGTGTATAACGCATGAATGGATACACTAAATTATAATGATTTGATCCGAGCCGAAAATAAATCGAGGGAGATAGATGGCTGCGTACAACGAATATGAATATGAAAAATGATAATAGCCGGCGATTTCGGTGCTGCGATAAGAGCCCAAATTTATTACATTTCTTTTTTTTTTCTTCTTTACCACGTGTACGAAAATTTATTTCGTACAAATAACTTCATTCCATCTGGTATTGAAAAAAGATTTTTCCAATAGCCACAACGGGTTTGAGTTACGTTTTGTGATTTCAATTTTGGGTGGATTTGAACTTGACTCTCAAATCGAAGGAAACGCTTTTTCAGTGGATCTCGTCAGGCTTCGTGGATGAGCATTTTCATCGGCAAAGTTCCCTGAACATTGAAAATTTATAAAAATAAATGGAATATGATTTTTTCTCAATTAAAATTCAAACAATTTTGCAAGAATCCAAAAATCATGATGAGTCCAAATTGTTCATAATTTTTTTGCAAAAAATCGAACAATCGAGTCTAATCGCAGAGATTAATCGATGAAAGAATAGAAAAAAATTGTTCAGTCGATATAAAAATAAAGTGATATTTCATCATCGTACGGATCTCCGGAATAGTTGACGCGGGTATTTAATGCAGCGGTTGTATATACGTTAGTGTGAAACGGGAGGTCGTGTCCCGGTTGTCCTCTTAAAGCGATTACCTCGTTAAGGCATTGTCTCCGTTGGTATACATCGAACCGCGATGTCACGAGTCGTCATCGTCATATTAGTCCAACTTTTTATCGTTCGTAACGCATACTGTTTATAAACAGTAGTAACTAGCTTGCTTCCTCGAGTTCATATATGTCGATCGCATAAATATATATCACTGGCACGTATTTCGTCGAATCCTGAATCGTATCGATGGATGAATTTTACACGAATCACTTTAATGCGTGATCATTTTATTGAATTCTTTTCTTTTCTACTTTCAAGAGGATCGAAGACAGAAGAAACAATAATTTTTGCACTTCTTCTCATAGCTGAATGAGATTGCTCTACAAAATGAGATTCGTTCATTTCTGCTCGATATCTCCAACCGTTTGGACGGTCCATGCCAGTTTGAGTTTAGGAGGAAGCTCGTAGTGTTTTTCGTACAAGCAAAAAGGACGTTGAATAAAAAGTTTTCGACAGATTACGCTGCTTTTTTTTTTATTCCCGAAGATAATTGACAGTCTGTATATTCTCTAATCGGAGATCGCGTATACGAACGGTTAGCAAAGAGAAGAGGAAGAGGAAGAACCGAGAAAGATGATCGAAAAGGGAGCCCGTGGGAGAGACCACCCACGATGCAATTGGATCGCTCAATTTCTCTCGGATAACTTTGCTTTCTCTCTGTCTCTCTCTCTTTCTATTGTAGAGACGTATATGCGATGAGCAAACTGAAGGAGAAGCTAAAAGGAACGCGACAGGAATAGCTGAACCTACGCGCTTTGAATACCTCCGTTTAAAGCTTATCGCGAAACTATATTCCCCCCCCCCCCCCGTAACTTTTCTCTCTCTCTCTCTCTCTCTCTCTCTCTCGTATATATCCTCTCTCCGCGACACCGCGTTAACTCGATGTCCGATGGCGCACGTTCGAGCAAATTATGCACGATGAAATATGGGTTCATGCTTCCCACGTTTGACCTATCAAAGCTCATCATCGATGACAGGTGTGTGTGTGCAAAAAAAAAACGAAAAAAAAAAAACAAGCGTATACCGCCGTGAATGGGAATTGTACGTCACGCAGCGAAACAGTCATTCTCGAAATGTTTTTTTTTTTTTTTTTTTTTTTTTTTCCTTCTGTCTCGCGTCACGCACGTGTAAAAAGCGTCATGAAGCGAGGCGAGAATAATAATGTGAAAATACTTGTTATCCGCGGACGCGACATCGAACTTCCGTCACGAACGTAGTAATCATTGGTACAAATGAGGCATTTTCACACGCTATAAATTATATGATTTTAGTTCGATTTGTTTGATTATAAAAATCTAAAAGATTACAGCATAAACAGCATTTTCCTCTCTCCTTCGATCGATATATCGAGTAATTCCGTACGAAATTATAACGAAATGATAAAAATTTAATGATAATCATTTCGAGAACGAGTACGATGAATAATTTGTATCGATTTAGCCGCCCCCCCCCCCAGAGCTTTGTTACTCTCTTGACACAACGCATCTATATCGCCGCTGTTCGGTAAAAGAAACCTCGGAACAAAATCGACATCGAGCACCGGTATCGCCGTTCCGCAGCCGTTATCATACGCGTACGACCTGCCGTATTTTTTTTTTTCGCCTTTTTTTTTTTTTTATCGCGATCGCAGCGAGATACCGGCGCGGTCGCGTTGTGTCACACGATAATGGAAACATGTGTGCGCGCTTATGTATCTGCGTGGGATACGATGACGCGTCCCTCCCTATTCCCTGACTAACACAGAGAAAGAAAAAAGAGAAAAGAAGCTCTATATTTCACGGCAGATCGAAATGAAATTATCGAAAAATCAAGGAAAAATGTGAAAAAATTATTGAAGCTTGACAATGAAAATTGAATAATCGAGTATAAAAAAAAAACTGACGAAATTCTGTGGTGAAAATTCTATTAAATGTAAATAAATTTCAAGACCCGAGTGCACGTGAAAATGAAATAAACACGTAGAATATTGCGAGTCAAAATAGAAAGGATCACACCCTATTCCGGAGCGACAAAAACATTCATCGGACACAACTAATTGATAAAAAGAAGAGGCTAGAGGGGGGGGGGGGGGGGAGGAAGAGCATTGGTCCGGTGAATGATGGGACGAAGGTGGTAGCGGCTGCGAAGTTCGATTACCACGGAATGCCAAAGGTATATAAAAATGGAAAATTGGTTTTTCGTGTTTCCAGTCGAGTAGCACCGACGAGCCGGAGCTTTTTTTTTTCGTGAATCTTTACTGAAAATATCACTTTGTGGATGGTTCTCGATGTGACAAGATCTTTCGAGAGATTCGTCAGTCACTTGCGCTGCGAGTTTCTCGACATCTGACATCAGGAAAAGAGAGAAGAATAATATTCTAAAATTCTTTTCAATTCTAACGAAAAAGACGCGGGAAGTATCGAAATTTTTTTGCCTGCTGACAGAAATTATTTTCGTTGAGCAATAATTCTTGTTAATTGTTATGATTAAACCGACCGAATCGAGGTTTCTCGGTCGAAACATTTTCCGTTAATCACGAGTGTCAAAACTGCTGGAAATCGTGAGATAAATTTATTTGCGCGAATCAAACAGTTTTAATATTGTATCATAAAAAGCATGTTTTTTTTTTTTTTTTTTTTTTTTTTTTTACGGTGCGCCAAGAATATCTGGTAAATATGAAATTTTCTTTGAATAAATTTAGCTCGTGCCAATTTCGTACTCCTACGCGATTACGAGTGTGCTCGAGGACAAATTTTCGTTCCGTGTATATTGTATGCTCGACTGTTTAATTTCGTACAACTGCTCGCGAAGCAAGGTTCATACACCGCTATCGCACCATCATCGCGATTTTTATTAACTCTTCCTCTTTCGACATCCAATCGACCAATTATCATCACAAAAATCATTTGTTTTCCGAGTCTATACAAAAAAACTTTTTTTTTTTTTTCAAATTTCAAATACTTTTCGTCCAAATTTGCTCGAAACTTTCACCACTCTGCTAAACGTATTTTTGTTCCTGTTTCAACTCCAATTACGACCATTGATTTGAACCAAAAAATTGATCGATTGATGTCAACCTTCTTGATTATTTCTCGTCGAAATAATTGAATAAAAAAAGAGATTGAAAGAAAAAAAAGAACAATTGTCCTGTCGAGTAGTTTTTCAAATTGTTATTTTTTCCTATACGTCAGCTGGGCGATGAATGTTCTATAAAAAAAAAAGGCCTCGTTCTCCATTGGAAAAGAATGTTCGAAAAGTGATGATCGAAGCGATATTTCCCGAATAAACTTACTATTTGGCGCAGTCGATGAGCTGATACTCGTTGCTTCTTTCGAAGCTCTGTTGTACGCCCCGATCTTTCCAGAGGGTTTCCACAATTTCGTAGAACTCCTGAAAAGAGAGAGAGAAAAAAACAAAGCAATTAGAATCAAGGTCGAATATGGTGAAAATGTCGTTAGAATTCGGAATGAAAAGCTCGTTATCGATATATTCTCGCTGTGCTCGAGAGTATAAAATAAAACAGCTGATTTGATTATCGAGCGAAAACAAGGTATGAATAAGTTATGAAAAACATATAGTCGAATGCCAGTTTGTGTGTACCGGCTTGAAAGAGTGCCAGCGATATATATATATTGTCATCGGCGAAAGGGAGATTCATCTTCAAAGGGCTAAAATTAGATAGGTCGTAGCATCCTCGATGCTTGAGATGCTAGACAAAGTATTATATTCCAGTAAAGATAAAACAGGTTCAATCATTTGTCACACGAGAAGATAATTTTTTTTTCTTTCCTTTTTTTTTTTTTATCTTCGTGACGTCAATTATTGGAGACCGTCCATTAAAGTGATACCGATTAATTGAATATGCTCTACGAGCCATTGATTTCAATTTTCAACGGATAAACTCATCTCGTTCGCGATCGAGGAGTCGTGGATAAATAAAAAATTTGGTTGAGCCTAACGGTATACCGATCCTTTCCGATGAGAACTCGAGTCGTCAAAAGTCGTCCGAACATCCAGAGATTAGAAAATCCTCGATTTTTTTTTGTGAATCCTGTCGATATAGTGATTTTTGTCCAGGCACCGAAATCTGATTTTCGAATGAAGGAAAGAGTCACTGACATTTGACAGTTAATTTCGACGCAGTTGGATGATGCGAGAGAAAAACTTGATTGCTAGTAAGATCATAAGATCGTTTTGTTTTTCATAATAACGATGTTAATCCCTGGATGAAGTATCCGATGATGAGTGTAGAGGGGGAAACAACGAGGTCACGTGAAATAACGTTTTGGGGTTCGAAGGAAGGAGTAACGAGAGCATAACACAGGAGCCAATGGAGTTACGAAGTGGTGAGAGAGAAAGATAGAAAAAAGAGGGGGCAGGTGGGGCGAGTGGATGTTGGCAAATCAGGTTCGCTCTAGCGCAGGGGGTTTATTAATATATTCCCTCATCGACGTGTCAGCCTGTGACGGTGTGAGGCTGGCCGACACCCCGAGAGAGTCCAAAGGCAGCATCCCACGATACCGACGGTGTATATTGTGTTAGTGACCGATGTCATCGACATGATTGATCCATCGATTCCCCGTTGTCACAATGAACGGCCAACCGGAGTTCCTTTCAGTTTTTCTTTCGTTTTTTCTCTTTTTTTTTTTTTTTTTTTTTTTCAACAACACGAACAGAGACGAAGCTTCGCGTGGACCCCTTTCCGATTAGACTACAGGTCGTCATCGTCGTCGTCGTCGTCGTCGATTGTCAATCGATCGTTTTTCGCAAAGAATAAAACAAAAAAAATAAAACGACTATATAGGAGAATGACGCGCTCATGAATGACCAATAGCCGCAAACAACAGTCGTTCGGTCAATAAATCATTTTTTGTTTGCTAATTCATCGAGCGACGTTTCTACGGATTGGGATGAAAAAATGAAAATGCTGTGATAGCGTGACACGGGGCGTTTTATTATTCAACTTTTTTTTTTCTTTTTTTTTCAACAACGCGAGCCGAAGAACGGGGCTTTCCTTGTGGGCGTTTATCGAATATCGATTCTCCTTGTTTTTTTTTTTTTTTTTTTTTTTTTTTCCTTTTCGTTTGCATATATTTATCGGTAGGATTAATATCTGCGAGTTTGTTCTGCTGAAAATAGAATTTTCGGAAGTGACAAACTACGAATCGCTTGTACAAGCGATTTTCGAAAATCACGCCGCGATTATTGGGAATTTGTCAATTTGGCTGTATCCTTGATTGATGGAAATTCATTTATCCGACGTGATCAACCGAGCTTCGTAAAAACTGGTGAGATAAAAAAGTTTTATACTATTTTAACGATCGATACCAACGGGGAGCCCTCGCGTCGAACGAAAACTCTGAAAAAATTTCTCGTTTTCCGCGCTTGTAATTAAAGAGACAACCCCTTCCAAGACTCGCTTTCCATTATCCCCGATTTTATTTGAATTCGCACGAAAAGAAACGAAATTGATAAATAAAGATAGAAACGGAGCACGAAAAATCCAATTTTTTTTCTACTCTTCTCTTTCTCTCGACCTATGAAATAGGCAATCGACAAAAAAATAGAACGAGCCGAGTCGACGTTGATCGAACAACCCGCGTACAATATCGCAGCGGGACGAAAAAAGAGTGAAAAAATGTTTGGATTCGAGGCAAAAAGTGCGCTCGTTTTTCCTGTACGCGATACCGCGAATCCGGCATGTCGTCGATCGCTCGAAAGTTTTCATCTTCCGGCCTGCACACAGTCGAGACTCAAAATAAACGTCGGCTTTTCAACAGCGCGGAGCTGCAGCTTCGTCCACACTCGCGGGCGCTTTCGTCCGTGTCGATGCGCGCACGCGCTCTTCTGTGTGCGGAGCTTGTCATTTGAAGGAAGCCCGTATCGCGATGGCGAGCGTTGAGCTCGCTCTTTCATATCCAAATGTCTCTCTCCCATCCCCTCAAATTTTCCTGTCAACCCCTGTCCCGAGTATTCACCCTCGTTTCAGCCTTCTCATTACTCCCTGGGGATCAAATTCATTTTGCACAATGAAGAAAAATGAAACAAACTGGAAAAGAAAAAAAAATTGCTCCCACAAACCGCTGAATTAGCCGGAACCGAAATCGTCTCCGGTTCTCTCCAGGAACCTCGGATAAATCAGTCGAGCAAAGAGAAGAGAACGAATGAGGAGAACATTTTTCTGCCAAAATCATTTGTTTCCGAAGCAATTGTGCGATTTTTTATGAAACTCTGCGAGATATTCCAGAACAAGAGAAAATCTTGACGTCTCTTCTTCTTTTTTTTTTTTTTTCTCTCTTTGTGACGAAACGAACAGAGTTACGAGTTCAAATCTATTTTCGTAGTCTCGGGTATCAGAAAATGAAGAAGAAAAAAGTCCGAAACTGAGTCGACGAGGAGCTTTGCTCGCTCTCTGCTCATTCGGAGAAACATGAATGAGAAAATTGACATTTGTTTCTCCACTCCTTTGACTTTCGACCCATTTATCTCATTTTTTTTTTTTTCATCCCTATATCGATTCACCGCCGAATCATTTATCGTGCTAATTTTCCCAACGCATTTCCAATGGATTCTCTTATCCGAGGCTCGAAAAGTTGAGTATTGTGATGCACGAGAGCAACCGAGATTTCATCCTTGTAGTCGCAGGTGTTTGTGAAAATAGTTACACGCGCGGCCAACTAGAGTTTCAATGACGCAAAACACCAGGATTATTTAGTCGTCGACGATTTTATTTCGAGAACGCGTTTGCCGAGAGTTTCACTCAATTTTCGTGTATAACACGAAGGCGAATAATATATATACATGAGTGAGCTCGTCCTCTTGCTCATAATGACGCTACTGACGAGCTTCTCAGATTCGCGTTAATAAATTGCTTTATGAAATTCAACCTCAGGTGAAAATAATTTGGGAGGCTGCGAGAAAATAGCGCGATCGGTGCACGCGTCGGGGCCATCGAATTCAGTGGCTCTTTGTGCTGCACTCAACGCGAGCATTATTCGCTCTGATTTTTTATCGTCGTTTCTTAATATTATTTCGTGCTTCATCCTCGAGGGCGAAGAACAACGAATTCCTTTTATCAGTCGCGTCCACCGATTGTTCCTTTGACAAAATCACATCGATCAGAATACTAAGGGCCTTCGATCGATAAAACGAGAGCTGTAACATAAAATATAATCAGACTTCGAGTTCATGTTTCAATCGGAATTAAAAATGATCTTTACGAAACGTACGAACCGCTTTGCAGTTCAAGAAATAGATTTTTCATGGAGGCAATACACGCTTGAGAGAAACGTTCGATCCAACGTTATTTCAAAATCAAAATTTTAGTGCTTCGTCAAATGAAACTTCAGCGATTTCAAAACGTTCTATGAAGCAACGTAAAATTTGATCGAAATTTCTCAGAATTTCATTGGTGCGATCATCGCTCTTAATTAAAAGTACGGAAAAGCTGAGTCAACTCACCGAAAGACCGAGAAAGAGCGAGAGAGAGTTTGAAATTCGTGATGAGCGAGTGCATTCGAACCAAAGCGACAGAATGACGTTGATGAATTCGTTCTCATCGAGTATCGAGAATTCAATGTCGATCTTTCTCTCTCTCTCTCTCTCTCTCTCTCTCGATCGTAAATTCGTGCATGAAGAAGAAACACACGTGTCTAGTTCGCCATTAACACAGGCCCATGCAGGTGGGAGTGAAAAAAGAAGAAGAAAAAGAAGAATAACAAGACGTAGAAAAAAAAAAAAAAAACGCCAAGTTGTTCTTGCCCTGAATACGAAATGACCAATCGAGCTAGATCAACGGGGGCTTTTTCGTTTACCAAACGAGCTAGTATTGCACGATTGAAAAAAAAAAAAAAAGAAAAACCGCCTCGAAACAAGAGAACTGGCACAGAATTTAGAATGTTTTTTTTGCCCTTCGTGTAACAAGGCGATCGCCGCCGTTGACCGAGATGGAAACGACTCGTTCTCCGACCTATAACGACCACTCGATTATGCATTTTCGCATCGAGTTTACAACTAAATATTCTTAAGAGATACATAACGACGACGAACGAAACGACCAACTCAGTCGTCAATTCCCAATTAGGAAAAATAAATGTTTGCAGCTCCTTGACAGCGAAAATTCCAGTAAAAAAAAGAAAACACCAACAATTCGACATAATCCGAAGAAATTACGAAACGCTCTCGAACAGCCTACAATTTTTTGTGCAGTAGAACCAACAACTCGAAGCTCAAGGTCAACGGTAATAAAATTCGAGTCCAAGAGCTCCGAGTGCTGAGAATTTTGAGTTGGAAAATCTTATGAAAAAGGAGTCGAAATAACTTTCGACTTGTAGAGAGACTCTACTGTACGAGTTATATTTAAACGTTATGTAACAAACTCACCGCTGGATAATCGAAGTCTGGGGAAGACGAAACGTCCAATACGTAATCGACCCTACTTTGATTCGCCGGATCTTCGAGCGTTACAGGTGGCGTGAGTGTGCTCATAGCGCTCGTTATCGTCTGAAATAAATCGTTATAATTAGAAATTCGATTGTTCATTGATCGATGAGAATCGTGATTCGATGAGGAGCTAAAATTCAGTTTCTAATTTAACGTTTCTATGAAGTTATACAATTGCAAAAAATTTTTCATCATCGAATCGTTGAAATTTTCAAAAATTCATTAATCGCCATTGAAATCGATTGAAGCGTTCATGCTCGTTTGGTTTATTCGCGCGAGAGAGATGTCCCTCGACCGGTGAAAGGTAGAAAAATCCTTTGCGATATGCCTACTTTCGATGGAGGCCAACGAGCGATTCATCGCGAGAATATCGTCGTACAGAAGTACGTTGAAGCAATGAGCAAAAAAAAAAAAGGTCGTCGAACGAACATTCTTCGGATCGGAGTAAAGTTTGTTGCACGAGAACGAAAAATGCTCGTATCATCGACCGTGTTTGTCGCGGATTCATTCGACACTAAATTCTCGTTGAACTGTGATTTTATTTGTTGCCAGAGAGCCAATGTTAGAGGAGAAAAAAAAACAGCAATTTAATTTACTCGAAAGAATATCTAAAATCGGCTGAAAATTTATTTTTAAATCCGAGAATAAATCATTCGAAAAACGCACGCAAAATGAATGAACCGCTTGATAGATTCCTCATTTTTCCAATTTTATTGCTCAATTCGGTTGATTTATTTATTTATTTGATGAAAAAATGATTTATTCGTAACGCACCGAGAGATACGTATATAGATAGTCGGAGGGTAGGAGCAATTCGCGACCAACTCCCGTTATCTATGATCGCCGAGCAAGATCATTTGTAATTGTCAACTACAGCTGACTAATACCGCGCGCGAAACGTTTGTACAAACGCTTCTATTTCTGTCGGATGAATTCTTATGTACACCGAGTTGGTATCACTCGTTCGAGTTTTACGTTAGTTATTACGCTCGATCTACGTGTATGCTAGAATCGATTTTTTTTTTCTTCGTATATTTCTCTGGTAAAAGGGCTCCGATTCGAATGGCTTTGAAATAGGATTTTTGAAGAACCGAATTCCCGATCGGAATGTCTATGTTTTTTTTCCAGAGTTCCTCTTCTCGAGCAGTTGATTATATTGCCGCGTCATCGAAGCATCAAAACGATTATAAATCGAGCGATTTCTGCTTTGAAGCTTTCATCACTTTTTTCTATCTTTCAATGGGTTTCGTAGTGAAAATAAACCGAGAAAAATCGGGCGTTTTTCAAAAAGATCTCGCAACCGAATCACCGAAAAAATTTCAACTATTGAAGCAAAAATGATAAAATTTAACGAAATTTCAAAAACGATGCTCCGAGTTTTCTCAATTTTTTTGTTTGTTTTTTTTTTTTTTTATACGAATAAAAAAAACGTCACATTCGGCGAGTGTTCGTGAAAATGTGAAAAATAATCCCACCAGTATAGCGTCCCTGATATTCTTCTTGATGTCTTCGATCTTCTGTCGCTTCTCCCTGAAAAAAAAAAAACGAAAAAATAACACGATTAGATTTATAATTTTTCAATCGTATGGGAACGAAGATTTTTATCAGTCAAAAAAAAGTTTGACGCTAATTTATGTTTTTCGTCGTATTCCCTGCGAAGAAAAGAGCTTTTGAGTATTTTTTGACAATTGCATTAAACGAGAGATTCGATCTATTCCGTAATTCGCGTCGGATTACTGCTTTTATCTTGACAATTTACGAGACGAAGCGTGGTACAGGGCAACAAAAAAAAAACGATATCAAAGTAAAAGATCGAGAGAAAACGTGAAAGAGGGACGACGCGTCGACGAATGAAACAGGTTGCTTGTTTGCATACCAACGTTTTCGCGTTTCATTGTCTAGTCACTCCCGTGTAGCTTATGGACGTTACTCGTTCCTCGGTGATATCAAAATCAAACGTATGAACGTAGCGGCCTTCGCTTTGAAGTAATAAAACGAGTCGAAGACACGAATCGACAAAAATATCGAACGAAAGGATCGAAAAATCGAAAATAGATTAATGAAAATATTGAGAGATCAATGGAAACATGAATTCGAGGAGAA
Source organism: Campoplex capitator (assembly GCA_037576405.1). Lineage (NCBI taxonomy): Eukaryota > Metazoa > Arthropoda > Insecta > Hymenoptera > Ichneumonidae > Campoplex > Campoplex capitator. The sequence continues at coordinate 720,273 of JARBWI010000485.1, read as the reverse complement.
AATCCAGAAAAATGTCTTTCAGGAGTTGATGAACGAACGAGAGAATTTGGAAGAATGAAAAAATGATTAAAATCGCTGGAAAAAAAAAAACAGCGAATTATAAAAAGCTGATTTGTAGCCAATGAAAAGGCGAAGTGAAAAAAAAAGCAGCGTTAAATTCCACCCACGTGTTGATATCGCCCAACGTAAAACTCACAACTCTACGATCCGGTGCTATGTGCGTGAAAAAAAAAAAAAAAGAAATATATTGCAGACAGTCGGGCCTTTGAGTTTGCTCGAGTTTCATTAGAAAAATTATTGTAAAAAAATTGTAATTGCTGCTAAAGTTTCGTTAGTCTCGATTTTGAAACGACGGAGACGATGCTGGTCTCACCGATCGCACAGTGAATCTTTTCCCCTCGATCCCCTTCACTCCTGTCATATATCGACTTGGAATTTCGCTGTTTTTTTTTATTTTTTTTTTATTCAATCCAACCAAGCGACTTTAGAAAAAATCGAAAAAAGCTTCAGAATTTCGGGGAGAAAAAATTTGCAAAACCCATTCAATTGTTTTTTTTTTTTTTTTTTTTTTTTTTCATTTGCATGAAAAAAAAATCGAAACGGTACACGGAAAAAATCCTATTTCGGATAGTAAGCTTTCTGTCAGTTAAAAAAATTGTGATCGGTGGTGTAATCCGTTGACTGGGTGGTGCTCGAGTCATGAACGTCAAACGTACGGACGGGGAGGGATAAACTTTTTTTGCCCTTGGAGTCATTCGAATGTATACAGATACGAAATAGGTGAAAGAAGAATGAGAGCGAGAGAGAAGAAAATAAAAAGAGAGGAGTCACGGAGAGAGAGAGAGAGAGGTCAGGAGAAACGATACGCGTGGATTGAAAAAGCAGACTCTTCCGCGATGACTCATTCTCTACAATCATCTTTATATACGCGTACGAACGTTGAGCGGAGAGTGGATCGAGAGTGTGAGAAAAAATTAACATACATCGTTTCGTACATCGTACTCGTTTTTGTTTTTTTTTTTTTTTTTTTCTCTTGAGCAAATTCGCATACATTAAAATTCAAATGATACGAATGCGAGGCCGTTATACGATGAGCGTGTATTTAGGATCGAGTATCGAAGCGTAAAAAAACTTGGTGAATGTCTGTATAACGGAGGAGAAAAAAAAGTGAATTATTTTGATGATTTTTTTCGTATTTTTTTTTTTTTTTTTTTTTTTCTTTCGTAGCAATACTTCATGGAGGTTTCAAAACGTTTTATTGCCCTTTGAGACGAGGGTACGGATCGTTCAACGACGCTCGATCAATTCGAAAATAAATAACGATGCACACGCTTCGTCAATAAATTTTGGTAATCGTCCGATTCGTGAATCTTCTCTAAACGGTTGATCGATTGACATTGAATTTTTTTTTTTTTTTTTTCGTTATCTTATACTTTGAGAGTTTGACGACAAAAAATTTTATTCGATTCGAGAACTGAACGTCGGGGATGAAGCAATATTTCGGGAAATTTGAAAAAAAAAATAAATAAAAAAAATGGTTTCAATTAGCTCTTCTCTTCGATCGACTTGAGATCGTTTAATTATCAACTTTGGTCATTATCGATTAATCATCCGACGAATGGTCCATATGGGAGAGAAAAAAAAATGGTAAGATGTTTCAAAGTTTCAAGGTGACTTTTGTAATATTGTATGATATAAACGTTCGCTGTTTCTGTATTATCGAAAAAAAAGATGAAAAGTTCGAGACAATACTCACGCTTCGCTGAACCCATTAACGTGCAATATCCTCATCTGTTTGACAATTGTGCTTTTGCCGGATTCTCCGGCGCCTGAAATACAAAAGGTATGTGAATTACAATTCGTAGATAATTGGAGGTGGCACAAAATAATATTCATTCGCATCGAAATTAAATGAGTTACGAAATTCAATCGATTTTGTCGAAAGTTATAAATTTATTTGAAAATTCACTTCCCAAGACAGAAATTCACCATTTTATTTTTCACGTTGATCGTAACAAGAAAAATAATCAGTTTAAATGAATCGATTCAAATTATTTCGAATGGAATTTGAACAGGAATCGAACGAATATCGGTACTCGCTTTGCCGGCCATTTATTTTTATTAATTTTCACGAAAAAATACAGAAAACACCTTTTGTTTGTATCCGTATAATTATTTTTAATAATTAATGCCAAAAAATGTTATATTTTTCATTAAAAAAAATTGAAATTTACTTAAAATCGTAAATTCAATGAAATGCCAATATTTTGTATGGACTCGTTCGGGTCAATCACTGAACATGATCACGATACTCGTTTCATCCAAAAAAAACGAACAGAAAAAAAAATCCACGAAGTAAATAAATTTCCCGGAATTTAAAATCGTAAAAAAAAAAAACATAAATCGAAAGATTTATTTTCGACTATTCATTCATCACAAAGCAAAGATTGATTTCGACGAAGTTGAAAGATGAAGAAAAAAAAAAGCTGAAAGCGAATGAAGAAAAAAAAAACAAAGAAAAAAAAATTCAAGTAAAAAATAAAGTTCGAGCGGACATTTCGAAGAATATAATTCGACCGGTTGTCAACGCTGAAAACCTAGAAATAGCATGCTTTTCCCGAAGCATCAAAGTTTTCGGGGAATTCCCGCGCGCGTTTCTTCATCGGTGTGAAGCGCGACCCTGAATAATGTTTACATTAGCGAAACAGTGTGTTTACCTTTTTATGTAATCGTTAAGTGAATCTTACAATTGTTCGGAAAGAGAGAGAGAGAGAGAGAGTGTGTAAGCCGGGGGGGACGCGCGAGTATGGAAAGTCGTGTAACGGTATTAAAAAGAAATGTTTATCGGTACATAACGACGCGCGCGCGGCACCGGTGATAAACATGGAACGAGTTTAAATAGCGATGATAACGATGGCATAACGACTCTACTTTCCGCGTCTCCGTACGCCAGATCTTCCGACCCCTCCTGTCCGTTCCACGAATACCGTTGTTTGAAAATACATTCGTTTCCCATAAGCTGTCTCGACTCAAATTTCTTTTCTCATGTGTCATCAATGATGATCTCAAATGTCTCAACTAATCGTAAGAAATCCTTCAAAATGTCCAGCCAAAAAGCACACTGCTCGAAATAATAACATGCGAAAAATGAATTTCAGGAGACGAGTTTCGTTCGAACGGAGAAAAATCAGAAGCGATAATCCGCAGGTGGTCGGTGGCTCGATTTCTCGTAAAAAAAAAAAAAAAACGTGCGTGTTGCTATCCATAAAAGAACGTAACGAGGAGATTTAAATACGAGTTTGTAGATGAAAACGAAATGCATGAAAAAAAGAAAAAGGCAAACGTAAGGAGAGGGTTCGTACCGAGTAACAGAAGCCTGTGTGTCGCCCTGTACACCTGTTTGTCCTTCTGTAACTGTCTGGTGATAGCGTCGGAGCGCCTCTTCTGGTTCTTGCTGTCATCCTGGCTGGCCTTGCTGCTCTGGCTGCCGAAGCACCCCATGACACAAGAGAGACACGCGATATCCTCGCCTCGTTCTTCCCGTTCGTTCCGCACCGCCACAATCGTCGTATTCGACGACGAGCTACAATCAGCGGCACCGATAATATTCCTTTTTGTAATTTTTTCGTACTCTTTAGCCTGCTGCTCCTCCTCCTCCTCGTTCCGATCGGTAAATCTCGCGCACTTGTCACTTTTAGCCCGTTCTCGGGCGTCGAGATCGACACCACCGACACCGACACCGGCGGCGTCGCGAACCCCCAAACTCCCGACACCTTCGAATTCTTCACTTTTCACAATTGCACTACAATTATTTCCACTTCCTCCTCGTCCATCACTGGCACTTTCGCCGGCTCCACCGCCCCCCTTCGATGACAGGGTTGCCCCTGTGCTCACCCGGTTCTTATTCACTTTAAATAAGTGATATCAACCTCAACGAAACACCCGCACACTCTTTATTCCTGATTAGCCAAAACAAACAAACAAAACTTTTGTACCGTACGAATATAACGAGATTATTACGAATAATACGCGCGCGAGGGGCGTGCGCGCTCTCTGGTAGACAAAAACAGCACCGTTGTACACTCCTCTCGTGTGCTTCTTGTGTTTATAGTTTCCTTTCGTGCCGTGTTTATTCTCTGTAAAAACAAAATTCCTAATAATTTTAGATCTTTGTATATTTATATCATTTTCTATAAATATTATTTAACCATCTTTTCGTTCAACGTTTCTTCCACCCCTCCCCCCCCCCCCCTCTATATCTCTTTTTTGTTATACTAAAAAAATAGTTCTATTCTCTTCGAAACCTATTCTCTCATTTCGTTGCTCCGTGACAACGAGAGTTTTGACACGCGCCAACACACAAACTCGCATGCACACACCGTGAGGAAAAGAGATACTTGACACCGCACGACACGGATACATGCGCCCATAGGCGCGCGCGCGCGCCTCGCGCCTCCGCGCTCTGTCGAGCTGATTTACACCTTTTTCCACCTCGTCCCGCGAAACCATAACTAATCCGTGTACACGGCGCGCGCGACTCTGTCGGAACGGTGCCGCGTGCACTCAACAGACACTGATAGGGATAAAAAGAAGAAGAAAAAAAAAAAAAAAAAAAAAAAAAACGCGAAGAGTGAGAGAAAAATAGATGGATGGATCTACATATAAATACAGCGTAAAAGGAATTTCAAGCGCCGGGACGATACAGCCGATTCGAAAACATTAAATTGTAGAAATTTCTCCGATATTCATTTTTCGACAAACTTTTCTCCCGTGTCGTGTCAAAGACGCGCAAGAAAAATCTTATACTCGATTCGATGCTCGAATTACACATGTCGCGGAGGAAAAACAAAACAGAGAAAGAGAGGGGAGAGATCTGGCGAAGAGTCCAGCGGTAACCGATGACATATAATAAGCTTTGCTCAGTCAGAGGGCTCTCTCTTTCTCTCTCCCTTGGTAGTAACTTGCCGGCAACCGATCGTTACACCCCTCTCTCCCCGTTCCACCCAACACTCGCGCCCTCTCTTCCCGCTCTTCCAAAGCATCACAAGGTGTTTAGCTATTTAACCAGGCAACCGAGAGTCAACCGAGCGAAATGATTGTAGCAGCCTCGAGTAACCCAACTGATAGATTATATGTATAGTGTTTAAGAGCGAGAGAGAGAGAGAGAGAGACAAAGAGAACAGTCAGCCCCGAAGGTGTAGAGAATAAAAAAGAGCGAAAGCCAGAATAACCAATGGAGCGAGTGACAAACGAAAAGACAGATGACGATTAGACTCTCTGTAACAACTAGACTTTCATGTCACGTTCGAAATATCATTTTTAGTAGCTTTTAAAAACTCTCGCTGATAAAATTTGGCCACTTTGAAACGTTTTTAATCCGTTTATAAACTAGCGTTCGTAAGGCGCTTCTGAGAATAAAAAAATAAACATTTTATCGTACGTCTGATTTATTGTAGACATTTTTCGATAATGCTTCGGTATATATTTGTAAAAAAAATGCGACATGTGTAATGAAGTAACACCCCCCGGATAGCTATCGACGACGGGAGCAGCAGGTAACTCTCAAGGGCCATTTGTCGTGGGGAAAAGAAGGCGGGGGGGGGGGGGGGGAGAGGAAAGGGCGGGAGCGAGCACTGTCACTTTTTTCTCCTGCAAGCTTTCGATACTCGGTTTTATAGAGTCGTAACGGCGTAAAGCTTCGGGATGTTAGATGTTAGAAAATTACATTGCCGCAGTGTAATGAAACGTGTAAATCCCTTTGCGCGCGTGTGCGTGTGTGTGTTTTACCGAAGGTAGCGGTAACGAAAAAGAGCGAGAGAGAGAGAGAGAGAAATATAGTATACACACGCTGTGCGTGCACGAGCGGAGAGGTACGGCCTCGGTTCTCCGACTCCGGCTCTAACCTCTTCCCCCTCCTCTCGTCCTCCTACGCCGCCTCCTTTGCGGCCGCGGTCGTAGGAGCGGGATGCCTCGGTTGGTTTTTCCGTCTCATTCGCGCAACATACACAGTGCGTTAACGCTTCTCTCTATGTATGCTTCTCTCGCTCTCACCTCATACGATATTAGCACCGCGAATGAATGAAGGGACGGGCGGAGAGATGAGGGGACGAAAAATTACAGCAGTCAAAACGTACACTGTACGTCATTATGCATGTAGTACATGTAAAGAAAAGAAAAACAAAAAAGAACACACTATCGGACAACCGTGACGAGAAAGCGACGATCAAAGGGGCAGAGTGAACGCGATCAACTATTAATATAGATCGTTTTCTGTGAAGCTCTTTCTGTCTCTCTCTCGCTTCTGTCCTTCCAAATGGCAAATATAAAAGTTGACAGGCGGGCGAAGAGCGCGCGCGGGAGAGCGCCCGGAGACAACGACAAACCCGAAAAGTTAAAATAAAAAAAGCACACTCGGGGAAGAATCTTTTGAGAAATGAACCTTTATCTTTTCTTCAATCTCTTGTTACGTTTGAAATACTCGATTTTTTCGAATTGGATATCTGACGTTCGTTCGATACAGATTTAGAGCACGTATACGCGTACATACTGGACGTCGAAAACTGTGTTTCTGTGTGTACGGGCTATTCGTATTTCCCATGTTAATAAAAAAAAAAACTTGTCGCGTTAGCTCCGAAAACGCGAGAGGACACTGCTTGCTTTGAAAACACGAAAAAAAAAAAAAAATATATGGTTTTCATGAAATTCCAACCATCGCGCAGCCGGTGCGTTTTCCTTCGCGATAACGGAAAATTTTATTCTTTATTTTCCGCACCCTCGCGATACTAAACTTTTTCGATTCCTCACGTAGAGACCTCGAGTCTTTCCGAATAAACGAAGAAGGGTGGTTCGCTTCTTCGACTACCAATACATCCACACACACGCTCACACGCAAACACACACAGCACTCACACATACACCGTGCACGCACTCCACTATTTTCCGCTATCACTCTCGCGACACAATCTCTTTCTCCCGTTTCGTTTTTATTATTTTTTATTTCTGCTATATACTTTACATTTTGGCTGGATTATGATGATATTTCGGTCGTCGTTTTTTAGTTTACCCGTTTCATATATCTTTAGTGTCGTCGTCCCCCCCCCCCCCCCTAATCACCCCACTGGCGAACAGCAGCGGCAGGCTCCTCACCACCTCGGCCGACGTCTCTCACACGAGCCAGCCACCGCCACCGCACACCCACACGAGCCGCCCCGGTGCGTTTATTTGGTAAAACGCGGAACCCACGAGTCCGCACGTCGCGGAGTTGGAGCCTTTTTTTTTTTTTTAATACTTTTCTCCCCGCGAACACACAACACTTTCGGCACCTCGTCCTCTCTCCGACGACAACCCGTTAAAGGGATATTATATATCCCTTTAAAACCTCCTCATTCGAGCGAGCCCGAGTCAACTCGCGACCGTAACGTCCGAGACGAGGTGCTGCTCCCTGTAGCCAACATGTCGTCTGCTAGAACCCACTAGAGCGGCTGCCCACTATCGTCTTCCTCCACTCTACCGCCTCACGAGAGAACTCTCCTCAACGCCGTACTTATTTTTCATCGCGCCCCGTTCCTTCCTTTTCCCCCTTTTTACGTATAGCCCCGTTTTCATGAAAATACATTTCGAACTTTTTTTTTTATCCAATCACCGATTGGATCCTAAACTGTTTATTCTATTATTTGTTCATAGCAGTGAGCAAGTGTCCGTTGCGTCATTTTTCCGTTTATACAAATATTTTTTATTACTCGAAATATTAAATATTCTCGTAGTTTTCTTGCATCTAAGGAAATTTAGCAATAATGACTCGTTATCCGTGCTATTTCCTCGATCTTTTGTAATTATTACAAAAAAACAAAGTTCAGCGAAAATTGTGTGCATGAATTTGGAAGGAAAAGGTACGGGGAAAACAATCGTTTGGATCGATATGCGACGAGTCTCAAAATTCTATTGGTACTTCCTTGTTGGAAAATTCGACGGTGCATAAATAGCGCATATATCTGTTTAGAGCTGCAGCAGCATTGTAAATAACACCGTTGCGAATAACCGAAGCTGCGAGTTGAATGTTGAGAAATTTTATACGAAACAGCGCAACTGTTTGATGAAAAATAATCATCTCGAATAATCCTGAGTGAAAAAGAAAAGAAAAATTTATCAAGACTTGACTGTAACAGGTACGACACTGTCGGGACTCGCCGAATGAAAAGCCGAGGATCGATCGGCTCTTTTCGTAAGATTTGCATGAAAAAAAAAAAAAGAATCGAACCGCTACAGGTGCCGCCGGTGATTTTCCGGAAGGCTTGGCAACTCTTCATGACTCCTCGATGAAATAAATTATTCGTCTTGTTCATACATCGAATCGTTTTTTTTTCTTTCTTTTTTTTTTTTTTTTTTATTGAAAAATTACATTCCAAACATCATTTCGTCTTGTCACTGCTCATTTTTCATCTCTTTAATTTATCATGTTACAAAATGACGCGTGAACTAAAATTACGATCGGGTATAAAACATAATAGGAATTATTCGTCACAATAAAATTAATATAATAACAAATATAAAAATATTAATCCGCAATAACTAAATCTCAGTGACGCCCTTGCTCTGCACGATTCGTCTCGAATTCAAATTTTTCTCTTTGCTTTCTTCTCTGTAGATACAGAAAATAAAAATAATGCGAATAATAGGGCAGGAAAAATTCTCTGTGGCTTACAAATGAAAAAAAAAAAAGAAGAAAACGAGATATTAAATAATAACAAAAATTGCGAATCTCGGCGGAGATGCTGGATTTACGTGAACGAAAAACTTTCGATCAATTCGATCGAAAGGAAACAAGATTTCGTTCTTTTTCCCCCTTTCACCGAAAGAAGATAAGAGACGATTTTAGTCTCTCTTTTTCGAAGAAAATGAAAAAGAAAAAAATAAAAAGATACGATCTCTCTGGGTTGACTCACGCACAAAGTGCTGAATAATCGTTCGACTATATTGCAATCATTTTCAAAGAATAAAAAAGTAGAGGATGGAGAGAAAAAAAAATGTGTATCTCTGCGAAGCCCGGGCTTTATCTCGGAGGCACGTGGCTATAACGATGCGTTATCTCGTATTCTTGTACGTGTGCGGGATGACGCATACGAAAAATAGTGAAATTTAGTGCAGAAGAGTCTCTTATTCTCAGAGGAGGGGGGGGGGGGGGGGGGGGGGGCAAACGCTACGGGAAAATTGTATAAAAGAGAGTGTGTACGAGCCCGCCGCGCGTCACAACGTTTTTCCATCCGCTTTGCGTCATTTGCGCTCCTCGTTTCCATCTCAATTTTGTTTACTCCTCTCTCTCTCCCTTTTCCTTTTATTTATTTTTTATTCTCTCATTCCTGTTTTTCATTGTGATTTCTCTTCTCGGGCGTCACTATCGCTCCAAACGTCTGGCATCTTTCCAAGATGGCCGGCTCTCTCGCCCTCTCAACCGAACGAGACGATGACGCGTTTTTTTTCTTCTTTTCCCTCTCTTTTTCCCCTCGATTGTTTTTCTCTTAATCCTCTTCCATGGGACAACTCTTGTAACTATCTTCACACGCTTTTCTTTTTTTTTTGTTTTGTTTTTGGTTCCCGTATGTTTTCATCAATTTTCCACGCATGGAGAAAGGTGAATCTTAAAGCTTCGTCGTACTCTTGGCGTCGTCGCCGATTTTTGGTTCTTCCGCGAGTAAAGCGTTGAGGTCGACGTCTTGCAAATTCGTGGCGTGTTGATTGGAGCCTGGAATATTTGTTTTTTTTTTTTTTTCTTTTTATTCTTTTTATTCTCCATTAAATGATAAAATTTAGAATCGTGAACGATTTATAACTCTCGTGCTAGATAGAGAGAACGAGTGACTTTTTTCTTCGCTTCCCTATATCGTAAATTACCTGCGTGAGCGAGAAAGAGATCCTTCAAAAAACCAAGCTCTTTCGTCAGCATCTTGATCTTCTCCTCCAATAATTCGTTCTCGGTTTTCAATTGGTTGACACGTTCGAGCGTCTGTTGAGTTCGCATTTTGCTCTTAACTCTCGAACGCTTTACCGCCTGTAATATTAAACAAGAGTATCATTATTCGAACAACTTTTGCTTTTCGGAATTGAATATATTTATTTGTGGAAAGATCGAAACACACGAGAGAAAAAAAAAAAACGTACCTGATTATTTCGGTCCCGGCGTCTTCGATAATCCTCGTCATCTTCTTCCTCCGAAATCGCTTTTTTCTTCCTGTTTGTCGACGAATTTTCCTTGTTTCTTGGTGCCATCTGTAAAACAACGACATTGATTAGATATTCCGTTTGACGTAACGAAGAATCCTGTAAAACGATTGAATTTTTCGATCGACGAAAAACATTATGCACGAAGAAAATAAATATCTCTATCGAGTACACTCTTCGAGATATTTATCATCCATGATAAGTGCATTTTTATCAAGATACCGTCTACGTCTCCTCGACTCCGGGCGTTTCATTAGATAAATAAAACCAAATTTCTTTTCTCTGCTTTATATCTGTCTCGGCGGAATTTCATTTTTATTCATTCACATTTATCATTAATTTCAATAAAATATAAGATGATTCACGATTTTTCATTTCGTTTATTTAGGTTTTTGTGAGATAACAAAAACGATTATAATAATTCATTTCAGATTATTACTTGATTAATATTTTTTTTATTTTTAAATTATATTTTCATTCTATTTTTAATGATGTATATTTTTCGATTTTTTTTTCAAATTTAATTCAATTCTGATAAATAATAAGACAATTCAGATAAATGGATAATTAGGAAAAAAAAGCTCGGTTAACGGAGCCATAAATGGCAAAAGTGTGCTTTTCCATTGAATCGCGAAGTTCATCAAACTTCAAAATTCACTATCGGGGACTCGGTCGGTGTGTCGTTTCACCGCAATCAGCGTGTACCACGCACGAAGATCTGTTTCTTTATCGCTCATCGACCATATTTCATCTCTCTCCTTCGCTCGCTCTCCTGTAACCGTTTCTCCTTCAAAGTGATTTTCCTCAGAAATTTACTTTTTTAAATTCGTTGAATGATTTTCGAGTAACTGATGAACAAATCTTCATCCTCGATCGATGAAGAAATTTCGTAAAACAAAAGAAAACGATGCAGACAAAGCACCCTTTTGAAATTAATTTTTAGTATTGTTTTTTTTTTTTTTTTTTTTTTTTTTTCCGAAATACACAATGCCCTCAAAGTTAAACGCGATAATAGCTACGATCTCGATATCTCCATAGTCGTCGAATAATAAAGGCGGTGTTTGCGGGAACCAGTGAGCAAGAGACGCCGGGGTTACGTGGCAAGAACATTAACAGTATAATCGTACAATGCCAATCGTGTATATTTACCCAATAGAGCCTTGAAACAGTTAAGAAATCGGCCCTGACATCTCCTTGCGAAGCTGCTGGTACAGCAGTTTACAACGTGCTCGACACATTTAATCGTCCGATTACAATACAAACGGCGATTATCCCATTCTCGGGGACTTTATGGCGACATGGAACATATTCGCAAGTGCGAAACCCGACGTTACCAGACCGATACACTTTTCTTTTTCTTTTTTTTTTTTTTTTTATATATCCGACGAACGTTACATTTTTTTCAAACGGCCTATCCTCTTTATTCGAAAATATAATTTGCTTTGAAAATTTTGTATTTATTCACGTGGAACCTCATTTTTAGAACGACCGAAATCCGTATAAATACGTGCCAGAGAAAGAGAACGGGAGAGAGAGAGAGAGAGAGAGAGCGAGAGAGAGGTTATGTTGTAGCTACGAGAGCCTTTTCCTCCGAGTCGTTTGATGTTTAGCAGAGAGGAAAAAAGGCAAATCTTCTTTGTGCACTTTTTATCGATAAATCCCCGTACGATTGTGCCCCGAAACTCGAATATTTTAATATTACGATTTTTAAGGTTGCATCGATTGAATAAAACGAATTATTTTCCTCCATGAAAATCACGAATTATTGGCGTCCAAAACTTTTAAAATGCTCTTCTGTTATTCGAGCTCTCAAAACTTGTCGAAAAAAATGTGTAAACAACGTAGAAAATCAATCAAATTCGTTTTGAGGCGAATGTTTTCAGAAATCTTTTTTTTTTCAACGGATTTACACTTCGAAAATATTGGATATTTTGAAATTATGAAAAGCTGGTTGGCAATAAAATACGTGTGTATTTCAACAAATGTGATACCGATTCATGACTATGAATAGACCTTGCGAATTTGTATTTTCTCTCAATTTCGACCGGCTTGGAAAGAAATTATTCTTTCTTGTTCCAACAGGTATATAAAATTGCAATCGCTGCTGGTACTTTCCACGCCACCTCTTGTGCATTAGTTGTTTCACGAAACGACGCTGAATTACCGATCGGAAAATTAAATTTTCCGTTAAACATACACACGAGTATTTATTCTTGATGCGATGTACCTTGACGTTTCGTTTATTTATGAAAATAAATACGAACGCATGATGAAAGTGGAAATGAAACACGGAAACGATTTAATTTCGGTAAAAAGTAGAAAACGAGCAGAATAAATGTTCGAATCAAACGTACTTTTCTCCTGTTTGGAAAGTCAATGACCTCTAAAAAATCGGACTACAAAATCTCAATAGGAATTGGTCTTTTTAACGGTTAAACGATCCGTCTGATATGTCGAAAACAATAAAAACAAATCTGAAGCTATAACGATGTCTCAAGGACACATGCATAGGCGATAGTGGCGACACTTGATTGATAGAAGAAAAAAAACGCAGATAAAAAGTTTTATAATTGTTTCATTCACGCAGCAAACATCACAGCGGTTATAATACTATTGGAAAGCGGCGTTTAAAATATCAACGTGCATAGCGTGACATACGCGTTGCTTTTGTTTTTCACCGAACGCACTGTATCATTCAAATTTTTGTGAAACAATTGTAGTAAACATTATTTTTTGTGAATCGTTTACGAAGGTTTCTCAACGTTGTTTTTCAAGATTTCCTCAAATATTTCATATGACAAGTTCACTACAACTGCGTCGCAAAAAGCGAAAGATAATTTTTTCACTATAACGGACATATTTTAACCTCTGTCATGATCAATGTTTTTTTCGTTTGTTTATTCAGGAAACACTGCGTCAAAGTGAGTATTTAACGAATGACGACTAAGCAGAAAATAAAAACAAGGAAGGTGATGAAATAGTTTGGCGGCAAAGAGTGAAAGAGGAGAGAGTGGAAAGAGAGGGGAACTCGTACACGCGTGACACTTATTTTCACTCGCTTACCTCGAAGAGCGTTGCTCGCTGTTGATGTCTCGATAAAAATTTCTCGAGCTTCGTAGAACAATTATTTGTTTTTTGACGTTTTATTGACTATTATGTATTTAATGCTTGCGATACGAAGTGCAACTTTTGCCATGTGCGCGCAAAAACACGGTTACTTTGATGGTTTGATAGGTCAGAGATGACGCAACTATGAGCAACTGTTGGAGATTTTAGTTTGAGCTTGTGCAGCTGAGGGAGTACACGAGAATCTTTTGGTGGCGCTGCTGAACCTGTCTGAGCTTGCTCGTACGCGCATGACACGCAACCATCTACGATCCACCATATTCTTTCACCTATATGCGCGGCAATATTTCGTTAATTAAAAAATATACTGCCAAAAGTCATTGAATATGTCAAATCTCCGAACGGAACAGTCTGATTCATCTATTATTATGCAAAGATAACTATTTTTATTTTTTTCATCGTCTTACTCAATTTTACTTTGAGATAAAAAATTTCCTCAGTCATTTCAAACAAACCCTTGACACGAATACTATTTCAGATCAAATTCAAGGGCGATTCGAAATAAAAACAGCTATTTCGCTTTCTATTCAGTGATATTCCAATCTTATTCATAAAATGGATAACAATAAATTGCGGTTAGTGGCGAACCAATGTACGACATATTTTGATTCGTTAAATAAATTGAGAGAGTTTCTTATGCTAAGATGTCTTGTAACTTTATTCAACAACGTACGTTCATACATATCACCCGATTCAATCCTTATCAGCATGGCTATAAAATAGAAAAACTACTCAGTTTTTTCTACTCGTTGATCAAAGAGATTTGTAGGTGTTTCGAAATTCATTTTTCCCGGTTAAGTATCGTGAATGCTGTTTTTTTTTTTTTATTTTTTGGTCAAAATTGCAGCAATTGCGATATAAAATATAACGACTAGAACGATTAAGAAGTGGATTATTTTCACATCGAGTGAAAGAGTAAATTTTCGTTCTCGTTGGTGGATGTTTTCATTGGAAATTTTGTAGGCATTTAGTGATTTCGAGAAAACTCCATTTTTCAACATTTCAATATTTGCAGCCATAAAGATCGCAAGTCGGCAGGAAACAACGAAGATCAATGATTATTTACGACGATGAAACACACCATCAATGTTTATTTACACTATTTTTATGAACATCCTCATAAGTCGCTTTCATTCCGTTTGCTAGAACACGCGTCTCGCGAACAATAAAACAAAAAACAAAAAATTATGAAATCGGAGAAAAAAATGGCAGCATTGTGACGCGTAAAAACATTTTCAATGCCATCAAGCTTTCCAAAAAAACAAAACTTGATATCACACATGTCGCTTTCCTTTTCTCAACCGTGATAATTTTATATATTTCGCATACAAAGTTCGAGGAGCAAACTTCGAGTGAAACAATCGGAATTTTAATTCCGGACTCACTCGCTTTCCGATCCACTGTCGCTGCTCGCGTTAGCACTGCCACCGGCACTTCCGCTTCCGCTGCCACTGGCCGATCTCGACCTCGACCTCGAGCGTGATCTAGAGCGTGATTTCGATCTGGAGCGAGATCTTGAGGGCGAGCGTGACTTTGACTGGGATCGAGATTTTGCGGGTGAAGCGGAACGCGATCGCGAGCCCGATTTTGACGAGGATCTCGACTGCGCCGAGCCCGAACGAGAACGGGATTTGCTGCGTCGTTCGGGCGATTGAGATTTAGATTTAGATCGAGATCGAGATCGAGAGCGAGAACGAGATTGAGACTTTGATCGCGAACGCGAGCGTGATTTTGATCGGGATCTCGATTTCGAACGTGAACGCGACTTCGAACCGGATTTTTTGCTCGATGCGCGGGACGATGCGCGTGAGGACGCTCGTGAACCGGCTTCATTGTCCGAAGCAGCTGTAAAAAAAAAGAAACAACATCATTTTACTCCAGAACAAAATAAAACACTGAAATTTTGATAAAGCAATGAAATAAATATTCGCTGCAGCAACCTTTGTCCTCGTTCTTCTCCGCTTCCACCTGAGTTTCCTCTTCGTCCTCGTCCTCTTCTTCCTCTTCCTCTTCCTCGTCATCCTCGTTCGGCGGTTCCAGTTGTTTTTCACGATAACGCTGTACACGAAATTCGTTTGCATTCAGAGGTCTATGGCGCACAACCAGTCTTGTATTGTTGGGTTGTTGACCGGCTTTTTGACGACGTTTGCTCAGCCGCACACGAGTTTCCAGTTCGTTGTAATAAACGCCGTCTTGTCGCATAACCAGGAAATAATTCTCTTCGTAGCCCTTGGACGCTTTGCTCTTTACGTTCCAATTGTATTCACGCGCCATTTTGTAATCGTACTCTTCCTCGTCCGCGTAATCGATTCCAGCTGTGAAATCACGTCGTCGTTTCTCCATCGTTTCGTCGAGCGGTAAGAAGTACGCGACAAATTGTTCACCGCTCTCGTCCATAACACCACTGTGAATTGTCACGAAAAATTAATTCGTTTGTCGATGATTAGTAACGGTTAAGAAGAAATTCTTGAATCAAGCAATGGGTCAATTGCTTTTTAACAGTACTTTTGTATATTTTTTTTTTTATTTCTGAATAAAAAATCATTGTTATGTAGTGAGTATGAAAGGATAGATGAGCAAAGTATATTTTAGAAAAAATATCGTTATTAAGAGCAATAAAAATAATAAATACCGAATCATAGCTTGAGACATTTCTTCTATCTGGGCTGGTACAGATCGACCCGTAGGAGCAGGGTCCGAATCAAATATAACTTGGGCGCAAGGATATTTCCAGAGCTGGAAAAATAGATTAATTAAAAGGTTAGACCAATTCTTCTGAATAATCAGTCCCATAAACCTTCGACAATTTTTTCATGACGGGTTACCTTGAAGTCAGGATATATCGGTAAGATTTCAACAGGTACGACGTTCGGCTTGCTGTAATGTTTTTCGATGGGTATTTTGTTATCGTCAAACGTTTTTTCAATGGCCTTGATTTGACTGTCACGATCCATGTACAATGTTTCTTCCTATGAAAAGATGAATTATTTTTTCGTTAATATAATCAGAGAAACAGAGAAAGTTGGACTGAAAATATTTTCAATGATATTGATCATGCATCAACAAAATGTGGATCGACTTTGAAAAAATACTTGGATTTTAATTCACCTTGAAATTCTTCTTGATACTGTAGCCAACTTTTGCCTCGACTTTGTCTTGTGTTTGAGGCTGGAATCGGGTTTGCTCTGTCGAAATGTACTCGGTACGTCGAAGCCAGGAAACGCTTCGAGCATGATGTCTAGATCTTTTTGAATCCTGTGGCGTTGTAATATCTTCCTCAAGAAGTTTTTCATCTGCGGGATCTAACTGGGCGTTAAGATCGCCGGCATAAGTGTCTCTATTTATGAGATCGATTTCCACCCCCAAATCGTGCTCGGTAAGGACTTCATATTTGTAATTTCGCTCCAGGGATGTTGGATTATATTGAATGAATCTGTAACGCGACGATATAAAATTGTAAGACATCCGATATTCTTCCAGAATTGAAACTCGGATATAAATTCAAAGCAAGTTGAATGTGTGGAATTTTATTTTGTTTATGATAGTTGAAAGACAAATTTTTTATGGCATATAGAATCGGCATGACTAAACTACTAGAGTTAAAAAAATGGAGTTGATGGCTTTTCTGTAGGAAATCTTGGATAATTTGTCTATCACCATTTAATAATTTAATTATTTTGAAAAAAACAGTCAACTAAATTGATGTAAATAAACAAAACTGAATTCGTGCATTGGAGTAAGTAAATCGATTGATAAATTGCCGGAAATGAAATAAAGAGTTTTTAATCGTTAAATTAATAACACCTCTCTGAAATATTGAATGGTTACAAAAGCTTACCTGGTTGAGTCAAAAGGATAGGTTATGAATTTCGGATCGAATGGTATATCCGGCAGTGTATTGCAATACTTCACCCGACATATTAATTCCGATCTGTAAGAAAAGTGAACGATTGTTTAAGAAATGGAAAACCATAATATTTCCAATGAAACACGATAATTGTTAGAGGTTAGAAAATCAATCGCGAACCTTTTTTCCGCGGGCCTCGTCGTTCGTTTATCTCTGTCGGAATTCCCATTTGTTTGTATCGTTGGTGCCATTGTACGACACACTTTTGTCAATGATGTTTAAAAAAAAAAGTTCGATGATTACAGTAGCAACATGTTTACG
This sequence comes from Campoplex capitator, assembly GCA_037576405.1. Taxonomy (NCBI): domain Eukaryota; kingdom Metazoa; phylum Arthropoda; class Insecta; order Hymenoptera; family Ichneumonidae; genus Campoplex; species Campoplex capitator. The sequence goes on along the minus strand of JARBWI010000485.1, from coordinate 702,764 downwards.
GGTATTGAAATGTTGGAGCGATAAAAATTAGGATCGGCTAAAATCGAGGCCAAAAAATACACAATATTGGACCAGCAATACACGAACCACACAAACACGCACGATTCACCGAAGCGGCCGCAAGGGTCGCAATGCTAATGCTACGACGCCAGTGGACGCCTACGACGGCTACCACGGGGCAGCCGGCGGCGGCGTCTATGCACACTGCGCGCGATGAGCATGAACGTGAACTTGGCCCCCCGACATGAACTTTTCGATTTTTTTCTGATTTCAATCGTTTGTGTGTCGTTCGTAGAGTATTGTGAGAACAAAATAAACGCTCGTGAGATGAGTTTATCGCGAAAAAATCAAAAATAAAAATTAGCGTGAAGTTAGCCCGCCTATTCTACTTTTTAAATAATATATGAGTCTAATTGTACGTAAATCAATGCGAAATCGTTTGTAGAACACGAATATTACAATAAAAATGTTTGTAGGACGCATATTTTTATGAAAAAGCAAAAACAAAAATTGCATAAATTTTTCCGAACCAGGCAGAGAGACTGGTGTGTAACATACGGGTGAACTGATTAGAAATGAATGAATCTTGAAGGTTCTGAAATGCTAAAAACGATAAGACTGATTCATAAATGCGAAATTATATGAAAAGTCTGTTGAACTGATTCAGATGTTACCATTGCTGGTCTATTCCTAAATTCTACTTTATGAAAAAATTATATAAAAATATTTTGGAATGTTAAAATGGAATAATTCTACAAACAAAAAAAAATAAAGGATTCATTCCTCATGCATTTCATCAATCAATCCATGGTCGCAGTAAGAGAAAAAACGTTTTATCCTTCAAAGGTTAACGATTGAAATGGAAATCGAATTCGTTTGAAAATAATAATTAAAATCAACGAAGGCCCAACAGTTTGATACTGAAAATTGCTATGCACAGAAATGAAACCAATAAAAATGATGGAATTATGTACTCACTCGTCGATGTCTTGTTCCCCTCCTCAATAACGAACCTACCTTTGGCAAAACCGAAAAGTCCGCAATTCCGAAATAGTCCGCACAGTTAATATCCACTGCTTCCGTTGCAGGACACTCATTGCAGTTGATTAATTTCCACTCGATTTTTCCCAGATCCTGCATGATTTTGAATTCAGACGAGCAGCAGCAGCGTCGTTTTTCTAACGTTGAAAACGATAGTTCATCGTAGTTGAAAATTCAAATGCACTAATTCACACAACACCAATATTAACTTTTTACACTTCCGAGATAGTAAACGCGTGATTAAGACGTCAAATTTTTTTTTAATTTTCGCGTCAACGAACTCATGCACGAAATTAAAAAATCCATTCAATGTTTCTTTGTCCCGCTAACTCAAAAAATGTTTTTCTCTTGGGTCAATAAATTGTCTTTTAGCAACCGAATAAGGTTGACGACGAGTGACAGAAAGTGTAATGGCAACTTGTGCCACAGTTTCGTGAAAAATCGTGCGTGCTCACGTGGGTGCTCACGCGTGTACGGGCGCTTGCGTTCTATTGTAATAGCACATGCGATAGTAAAAACTATTCGCAATGCTGTACATAGCTGCGGTTATACAAGCCTTGCGTGCATTGCGTTGCGTTGCACCGTTTGCAGCATCCGGGTTATATGCATGGACCTTGCCTGCGCGACTTCGATATGCGATACAGAAACTGTATCGCGTTCGGAAACAGCAAACTACAGAGTAGATTTATAGCTTTCGTTCCGTTATTCTTGCCGACAATCCCATGGCTTTACGGCCTGCGTGCATTTGGTGCTTTGCGTTGCGTTGCGCGACTCGCATGTATGGTTGCATCTTAGCTCCGCTTGCGAACACGCGTGCGTGCGAGCATACACACCATTTTCGAAACTGTAACACAGCCGTCACTAGGCTGTCTGTCACTCAAAGCCCTTATTCACGATCTCATTAATCGTGCGATTCGCTCAAATATTCAAAATAAGTCATCCTATAATTTAGCACGAAAAATAATATCGTGGGCAAGAGGCTTTCCTATCGACTTGTCGAATATCGCTTGCGAAAAGAAAACTCATTGACAAAAGAAAAAAAAAAATTGAAAATTCATTACGATTGACAAACGAGCGAATTGTGTTTTACGACCCTAATATTCTTTTCATAGCGTTTTCGTGCATGGTTCGTTTTCGAGAAATCGCGCATATTTTTAAGCTCTTATATAATAAAAAATTTTATCACGATTTCCCGTTTTTTTATTATCCATCGTTGTATTTTTATTTGGTTTAACGACAATTCAGACCGTTTAAAGTATTTTATATTAAGATTTTCGTCATCAACACCGACTCTTATTCCGCACTCTGTTTTATCAATTTCGTTGCAATCAACGAACGATAATGCGCGGTATTGCACTAGCCGACCGATGCTAATGCAACTCTCTCCGCGCGCGCTACTTGCCGCCCCGCCCCGCGTCCCGCGGGCGACTGGACGAACTCGAGTCCCTCGCTCGCTCCCTCGTTGCCCCGCGCATGATCCAGTCCTCGCGCCTGCCCCTTCCAGTCGCCCCGGCGTGAACTCTCCCCACCATCTCCCCGCTACGGAACGGCTTAGCAGGCCAAGCGCGAGAGCGCGTAAACGTAAACACAGAGTCGAGTCTCCACGAATGTAAACAAACCAAACAAGCTAGGGACATTCATTCGCCAATATTTAGCGATCACATTTTTGTTACCGTATATGAATATTCGTTCAGTAATATTTTATAAAAATTTAACAACGTTTTATTCTTTCGTTTTGCCAACGCATGAAAATTCCGGTAGCAAAAAAAAGACCGTCAATCGAATTTCATTCAGTTTTTTTGAATCTAGGAAGATCCGTTCCCAGAAAAGTCCGCACCGGAACTTTTAAAGTGCCCAGAACCTCTATGCCCGTTTTGCACAAACAAAATTCTGAATGTTGATTGGTCTTTTCAGCAATGATTGTCCTTTTCGGGAATTTCGATAGAATGTGTATTCGAATTTTCAGTTCAATAATTGCATGCTCTCTTGTTCATTACTTAGAGGATGATTCGTGTTATTTTATGAATTTTTTTTTAGTCATCAATAATCGCGAAAGACCCAAATGGAATTAAAAAGTATTGAGTTGAAATTAAAGAACCAGAGAAATGGAAATACGACTCTGAATTCTTTCCGATTTACCAACTGCGAATAAAATGGAAAATTACGTGAACATATTGTTATCATCGATTGGTAACACATTGCAGGATTTTGGTGTCACGAAGCAGGTATGGCCTATATTTGATGTTGTATATATGCTGCCATATCCTGATTACACATATATAAGTAACCGTAAAATGTACGTTCGTTGCTGCATGATATTCATTTACCGTTTTGCTCGCCGGTTACGGACCGTCGTATACATGTACAATCCACTTTCTCCACGAGTGAACTGAGAGAAAACGCAAAAAATGAAGCAAAAACTTGCTCCTAAATTTGTTTCGTATTTTTTTGTGATCAATCATTAGCAATATTGCGCAATAGTTTCTTTCCAAGAACATGTTATTGTCACTTTTGTAAATCACAATACAGTCGTCTGCTCGAATGTTCACGAGTTGTATACACTGGATTCATATGTAAATAGCTTTACGAAACGTGATTTCTACGCGTAACCGTGCAGTACAGTGCAGTCATTGCAAAAGTTTCGTGCATTTCCTTGTGTACACGACGGATTTATGAATAATTCTTCAACATCAGGTAAGTTGTATAGAATTTTCATCATAATGTTCAGTCATGAAGAATATGATATCGATGAACAATAACGTCCTTTTAATGTATGTGTTATAAAGATAAATCAGTTCAAACACATGAGCTTAAGCAGTTTAAGTGTCTATCGTTATTTACTTTAAAATACATACAGACCCATGCGTGTTCCATATACAGGTAAACGCACGTGTGAATCGGTGTTATTATATTTTGTAGAAACGACTCTTATCAGTCATTTGATCGGTTTTGTTTATCGTACATCTTTCAAAGGTAATTAGATACAGTAGCTGTCGAGGTCTTTCATTTTTGTTCTCTTATATTTAGTACGTACAATATAATTTCTATGTATAGATTCGTTCCACACAAACATTTATTTTTGCATACATTTTTGTGCGAGTTCTATATAGTAGAGTTTTTGCAAATTAAAAAGTTCAATAAGAGTGTCTTTCAATTTTGAGCGCGAGATATTAAGAAACTGTGAACTATATATCGCTTCTCGGGAATATGACGCGTATATTTGGGCGCGTAATTTTATTCACGATGAATTGCAGAAAAACATCGTAACGGAAATCCCGGAATTTACTTATTTTTTATACTCTTCACACACTGTATGCACGAGTTACGTAATAAAACAACATAAGCAAAGGATAGAATCACGCTCTTATAGTATTGCACATATTTGTGCAATTACATAACGAGTATCAGCTTCTTAGATTATAATTGATTTATATCATTTTTCCTTGTAGCAGAATATGAAGTTGTTCCTACTAGTTTTTTGTCTCATTGGAAATACATGGGCACAAGAATGGTCCATCCTTTTGGAAACCGCACCATTGACCATTTTTATGGATGATACCGTCAAAGTACCATTTTCTGTTACGATACCAAAAAATACAGGAATCTCTAACATAAACTTGATCGTTAACAATAGCGACGCCGAAGTCACAGCTGTAAATGTGCCAAAGTTTTATTCCAACGAAGATAATGGACAAACATGGAACAGTAGCGTTAATGTCACTGGATTATTTATCGGCAAATCCAGGATGAGCTTGATCTTTTCAAACGAGGAGGTAACTATCAACTGTGTTCGAATTCAATCGATAATACATTTGAATTCAAAGTTAATAATTTATTCATCAGCATCAATGGAATTAGCATTTATTCATCATTAATTAATCAACGATTGCAAGTTTTTAGTTTTTTCAAATTTAATGTGTTTGAAGTATTTTAGTTTATCATTTTTTAGCAGAAATGGCAACGGGCTTTTCACTTTTCAATTGAGTATCAGTATCGTATAAAATGATTGTTTAGGTGTAAACATTTTTTTTCTACCTTTTCAGAAAACGGTAGTCTCTGGCGAGCTGGATATCACGGTGATAAGGCCTCATAGATTGGTAGATACGCTCTTCACCGCTAGCGTTGCCATTCTTGTTTCGATTCTTTATATAAATTTTGGCTGTGCCATGGACTGGGGAGTTTGCCGCGATACACTGAAAAGACCAGTGGGTATCGCGGTAGGAGCTTCCTGCCAATTTGTAATGATGCCTCTTGTAAGTAGTTTGTGATTGAGAGTTATAGCCTTTGTCAAGAAATTATTTCAAGAATGCTCAATGATTCCTGCCGTAGATATTCTAATCCACGATCAAAGATTTTCATTCCCGTTATTGATTTTCATATATTTTTGCAATAATCGTATGTAGAATATTTTTTGTACATCCACAAGTACGAAACTGTTGAATAGAGGATATCAAGTTATATCAAAGTGATTATCTGTAATTATTTTATTTTATTTATAGATCAGTTATGCTCTGGGCCAATTGCTGTTTTCCGACAGACCAGAAATGCAAATTGGCATTTTTTTCACAGGTATTAGTCCGAGCGGCGGTGCTTCCAATATTTGGACTGTTTTACTCGGCGGCAATATAAATCTCTCAGTGACAATGACTACGCTCGGGACAATCGCTTCGTTCGGTGAGTTGTGTATTTTATTGGTAATTATCATTGGGTTCAATCAAGTTTTCCCTAACACAGGGGAGAAGAAAGCCTCGAGTAATAATTAAAATTCGTCATAATTTGCAGCAACGATGCCTATATGGATATTCAGTCTGGGTAAAGAGATTTTCGACAAGGGTAATATAACGGTGCCATATTCCAGAATAGCTTTCCTCGCGGTCGGACTGATAGTCCCTCTGAGTTTGGGCTACCTAATACAGAAGAAAATGCCAAAACTGTGCCGGGTTTTGGTACGCATAATGAAGCCATTCTCGGGTATTCTCATTCTGTTCATCGTTATATTCGCAATAGTGACGAATCTCTATCTCTTCAAACTTTTTTCGTGGAAGGTTTGTGCGATTGAAAAGTAATGTATTATTCGATTCCGCGACTTTCGAGCTTCGGAAACTAATAATTTCTGGTGTTGTTTTTGCTGAAGATCGTTGTTTCTGGAATGGGCTTAGCGTGGATCGGTTACATATGCGGATACGTAGCAATGATCGTCTTCAAGCAACCGAAAATGGACGTCAGAGCTATCGCTATTGAAACAGGAATACAAAATACCGGAATCGCCATTTTTCTTCTACGTTTCAGTCTCGCACAGCCCGGGGCTGACCTCACGACCGGTAATCACTGCTTCAATATTATGCTTCGTCAGATAAACGTACGCGCACGTGTATTTTTTTTTTTTCAGTTTTTTTGTCCACTGTGCGTCGTACTCGGAATAATACATTTTCATTATTATTAAATTTACCACTTCATCTGCATGCATTATGTTTTTATCGTACATTTTTTTTCCATATTAAGTTTTTTTGTATTCATCCTGACTGCTACTGTCAATAACAATGAATTCATTCGTCCCAAAAGATTGAAAAAAAAAAAAAAAAAAATACAAATAGAATCGTCTTCATAAACAGTGCGGGAAATGTGAACTTTTGTTTTCCGTCTATCCCGAAAACGACCAGACACGACAGCTCACTGTCGTATTTTGTCAAGCATCTCGATTACAATAGTTTACTGGTAATAACATAAAATAGCCAATTGACTTTTATGACTCAGAATTATATGTTCGGGAAGAGATGGGAGTGTCCGTGCATTCGCGGATACGTGTGCGTACGCTCGACCGTTTCAGTATCTAAATATATAATCTAAATTTAAGCGGCGCATTTAGTTTATTTCTTTTTTCAGTTATTCCTGTTTCGTGTGCAATCATGACGCCAATACCGCTTGCCTTACTGTGGCTCGTAAAGCTGATGTACGATCGACGGAAGAAGAAACATGCTGCATCGATGGAGAAGCTGCAGAAAATTGCTGAACCCATTAACGCGATAACCCCGTCGAATCCACCGACGGTACTTTACTGAGTCAAGAATAATCTTGAGGAAAGGATTAAAAGAAATGAGTCGTTAGGGTATCGTAGCAAAGCTTTATAAGTAGAAAAGGTGCAGGGTTTTTAATAGTCATTTTTCGACTTCCTGTAAATAAGATAAAAACTATTTGTATATATCTATGCACCTGCGAGTATATTCAGATGTATATTTATAATATCAAACGATATCCTTATATTAAGGTATATTTTTTTTTTTCAAAATAGATACTCTTCAAAGCCGAATGCGAGTGAAAGTCCGAGGACTGAAATCATTTATTTCGATTGTTCAAAAAAAATTTTATTCATTGCGAAAAAATCTTTAAACGTAATTTTTTTGATTTTTTGACAGACATGGGACGATAATATGTCGTGCCGAATACGTTGACCCATGAAATTTTTATGTCGAATACGTTGCCAAGATAACTGTGTTCATAAAAATTGAGTCGAAGAGTGAGAAATTATACATTTTTATCTTCCATCATTTTGTATGTACATAATAAGAGAGTTATTTGTATATCAAATAACGTTGTTATTTATGGGCCTTTGTGGGCCGATCGCGCTCCATTGAGTCTTACTAAAAGACGACGATCAAAAATTCACCGCCATACTTATTTACTTCAAGATTTGAAGTTTCTGTTTCCAACATCAACGTTATCATTCGAATCAAAATATTCCAAGCGTCATTTTGCATTTCCGTTCAATGCGTTTATATTATATTTTCAATAACAAAATGTGATTTCTCGTTTGATTTTGTTAATTTTTTGTTTTTGTTACTATACATAGAAAAATATATATTCATCATTTTTTTCGACAATATTTCTTTCTCTTATTTCACTTTTCCAACAACCTTTTTCTTCCGAAATTCACGATTATTTTTCTCAACCCCGTTGAATTTTTTTTTCTAATCATTGCTACTGTCAAAAAGACTGACAAAGATAGAGGTGTCAAAAGTACCAAGCTTTTTTAAATTTTCAGAATAATTCCGAAAGATTTTAAATTTGCAGAAACTCGGAACGGTTTTCTTCCACGAGGCTTTGAGCGGATACGAGGAGCGTAAAAAAAAGGGAAGAAAGGGATATTCTTCTCGAGATAGCCATGATCTAGTTGGATGATGTAATAAGGAGAAAATAAGCGAGCGAGCGAGCGAGCGAGCGAATGATGTCGGGATCTCTCGGGGTGTGCGGCTGTCATATGGAACTTTATTTTTGGCCCATATTTACTCATGACGCGTGACGAACTATCCTCGATTGTAATAATAATAATACGCGGTTAAAAACGGAGAAAGAAGCGCGGGGGTGTTGAGAGAATCAGGAGACGTTGCTATTCGTGGGAGTGGCGCAAAGCCAGCGACGAGAGATCGCGAAAAGGAAGGTTGTTGTTAATAATTATCAAAGAGTTTGAGCGGGGGCTATGGACGAGAGGCGAACGAACTTGCCTACGAGAACAGAAATGGATCAAGAGAATATCGGAATAAAACATGAAAATGACACGATTCTTCGACTCTCGTTTCGCTGCACGTTTTTGAGAGCGGAAGAAAATAAATGGAAAAAGGATGACCGAGACCGAGGCAGATTCCTATCGAATCACTCAATTTTCATCGATCGAATCTTGGCGAGAAGGAGTCGCGGCAGGACTTTGTTTCTCAGAGTCAACAAAAACCAAGTTTTCTCTTGATTTTTTTTTTGGTAATTCTATACAGAGATGAGGAATCATGACATAAAAATGACTGCGTCGAAAAAATGATGAATGAGATGCAATTCCGAGGAGGATATCAGGCGTGAAAGATGAAACATTTATAAAGGTTGATTATTATTTAACGACTTTTTTCACGGCATCGCTAGTCCGTGAGATCATCGCCAGAAGCCCTTGAGACTTGATATCCTCGGTGTTAGAAAATACGAATACCGGAAATCTCATAACTGGCTCGAGCGTTTTGGAAATGACTCGAGACTAAAGTTAACAACGACGGCGCCTCGTATCTCTCTCTCTCTCTCGTTGCGGCTTACCTCCTTTTAAACACGGATATACAAATATAGTAGACAGATATTGAAAGAGCACCAACGCGCGCTAATGCTTGGAATTGGTTTGCGCAAAGCGATATCGAACTTAATTCGAGCTGCGTAATCCACTATAAGAAGGAACGCAGGGGCGTTCCGGAATTCTGAAGGACCGTGCGCGTTCTTACTTAACGAGTCGTATCTCAGACGCGCTCGTTTGGCACCGACGCTTTTCAAAATTGGCACGGAAACGTGCCTCATTTTATCTTGTGAGAATTAGAAAGAGAGAGAGAGAGAGAGAGCCCGATACATCGAACGAAATAAAGGATGAAAAAAGATGGAACTAAGGTATTAAGGAGAGGGAGAAAATAAGAGAGACGATGTGGAAAGATAAAAATGACGGGAAAAGAGAGGCACGATGAACGAAGGCGTTACTTCGTCAAATGTGCCGTAAAACTGAGAGCAATTCATCCAAAAGCTATTCAAATTTTCGGCCATTCGACGTTTTTCCTCGTATTCAACGAACTATCTATATTTCTGATACTTTCATTCTGATTACCGAAGCTTTTTCGTTCAAATTGTCATTCCGCATCGATCTGTTCCAAAATAACGATATCCTTTTCCCTAAAAATTTGGGTTTTTGTCCCAGTTTTGCCCAGTGATCGCCGAAGAATGTTTCAATCCTAAGAAATTGGTACGAAAATACATTTATGATTAGATATTTAAAAGGAAATTTATTAACGAGCGAACAAGGAGTGAGCTCGAATATATTTATCGAAACTGGGTCTTTGATTCCGGTAAGTTTTCCGCCAGGAAAAATTGAAACTCCGAATCAATTCCGGAATGAAAAGTCGTATATTTTCTTTCCACACAGATACAATTAAGAGTGAAGCAGATTTCGAGAATGAGTTATGAGGCAAGGTCGTTCTCGAGGTTCTTCGGAGGGATATAACGATGAAACGAGCAAGAAAACGAAAACGGCTTTGAGATTTTTGCACGTGTAATATTCACGAATTCCTCGTAGGCCAAGATCCAAAATTCATGAGTCACCATTTTTAGAAGCTCGTACGAGAATCCGCGAAGGATTGTTTTCGGAGTACACAGGAACTCGATCCTAGTGAATAAAGCTCAGGCCAAACTGGTACATTTTCTTTGACATTTTGTTCGAACGAGGTCAACCCCCAGCAGGGAGATTTTTAGTTTTAAACAAAAATTGTAGGCTCGTTTTTGACCCAGTATAAAACAGCTGGAACATAATACCGTTGATGGGTCGCGGTAGATTTACCACGAAATGACTGATATTTTAGTCGCTATGCAACAGGTGGGAAATAGTGCTAGAGAGAAACCGTTGTAACAGTTTGCGTCTCGCGTGAGATTCTCCTTCTCTCTCTCTCTCTCCTCTTTGACTCGTCTCGAGACATCATCTACGTGAACCATTAACTTGGAAATCTATGTGTAACGAAGATTCGAGTGTGCGTTGTACAAACACGTCTTGTTTCGCGAGTCTTCTAGTCTCCGATGGGCTCTCCGAAGATGTGTGCTTTGTGCAGCATCCTATGGCAGAGATGCGGCGACGTACCGGTGTGACGCTGGGAAATTGCCTCTTCTCTGCGAGCAGGCACTTATAACATATTTCATTTTTCGTCCCACTCTATTTTTGCGTCGCCAAGCTTTCTAGCTGGTTGTAACTTTGCGACGATCGAGAGCGAGAGAGAAAGGGAGAGAAAAAAAAAATGATGATTGAGGTAAAGAGAGAGGAGTGCTGTTTGGTGTAAGCTTTATATCCTGCGGAAGAGCATCTTCGTCCTCAGGTATCTGCCGTCCGTCGTACGAAGCATCTGTACTAAATTATATACAAATACCAAAAACAAAAAAACACACACTATGGTAAGAACAAATCAGTCATTACGTACACAGTGCTTTTGCATCGAATCATCGTGTGGATTTAACAAATTCCATTCATTTTTTTTTTCACGGAATAATCTGATCGCGGTCCAAAGTGCAGTCGTCGAAATTTGACAAGTGAAGTTTTCGAAGTGACATTCTGAGACACCTCGATAACGAGGATCGATCAGAAGTTTCGAGATTCAAATTTTTTCAGTTGAAAATCGTTAGAAATGTACTTTTGCCGGATTTACTCGCTAAAAATCAAGCGGCTCGCACCGTTGCACCGTTCAGGAAACACTGCAAGCTCTGAGCTTGATATTTTTCTAATTATCGGCAGAAAATAACGAGTTGCATAATTTTGAGAGCCAGTAGAAACCGCGTGTCAAAAACTAAGTGATTTTTTGTTTCATTCGTTCAAATGTCATTGAAAATCATGAAATTTTGCAAATTTTTATTCCCGCGGATTAATTCTTTCGATCGATTTATTTTCCATAGGAAGAAGACGAGCAAAAAACTGCAGTGATGCGAAAAGCATTCCAAATGTTCGACACTACGAAAAGCGGCTTCATCGATACACTAAAGATCTCAACGATTCTCAACACGATGGGTCAATTGTTCGACGATTCGGAGCTAAACGCCATTATCGCGGAAAACGACCCTGATCGTACGGGAAAAGTAAGTTTCGATGGTTTTTGCCGAATAGCCGGACGATTCCTCGAGGAGGAAGACGCCGAGGCGATGCAAGAGGAACTGAAAGAAGCGTTCCGTCTCTACGATCGCGAGGGCAACGGTTACATAACGACAGCTACTCTCAAAGAGATTCTCGGTGCTCTCGACGACAAACTCACGAGCTCCGATCTCGATGGTATCATCGCTGAGATCGATACCGATGGTTCCGGCACGGTGGACTTTGACGGTTTGTAACTTTTCGAGATTTCTTTATACTTTTTTTTCCCGCTCCCTCGAAAGCTCGAGATTCTTTGAAATTTTTTTTTTTTGCCTCCGAAATATCTTTTTGAGAGTGAAAACAGCATTTAAAAAAAATTAGGATTTTCTCTCTCTCTGTTTTTCTGCGTTTGTTGCGTAATTACGCGAATATTTTCCAATCAATTTCGGAGATTGAAACTCTTGTTGAGCAACATTTCGAAATATTTTCTCGTTGGACGATTCAACCGAGTGCTTATTCGATGTTTCCTTCGTTTTTTCAGAGTTCATGGAGATGATGACCGGAGAATAAGCCGTTTCGAAGACGAATCGTCAAGACCGCGATATAAAAACGTTTGTAAATAAATCTCTTCTCGTTCTCTCGATACGGGGGAGAGGAGAAGGAAAAAAAAGTTGGAAAGCAAGAGCTACCGAACCTCATTGTACATTGTCATAACGATCGACGTCTACTATAAAGTAATTTTTAATAAAAAATAATATCTATGAAAGATGTTTCTTTTGGGTGCGGGGAAATATGATGAAAAAGAAAAGAAAAGAGAAGAGTTTGCGTTAAAACATTCGTGTCTTTATTGTTCCGTTTGTCGGAATCGCTGAGGACGAAACCGAGTTAAAAAAAACGTAGATACAGCGGCATCAATTTGAGCTAGAGCGTCGAAAAGAATGGCTGATCATCGGTGTGGAAAGAATTTAATAGACGCTGCCTTCGATGGGGTAGTCGACGTGATGAACGATGACGTCGGTGACGTGGATGTTGGGAACGTAGAAAGCGCTGGGTCCGAGAGGTCTCTCGAGAGGGTATCCCAGGGGTTTGTTGTCGAGGCTGAGAGCACCGCCGATTATGTGGCTGATGTGTTTCTTGCCGTAGTAGTGCTTGAGGTATTCGGAGTGAGGATAGTGTCCCTGTTTGTAGAACTCTTCGCCCTGTCCATGGACCATTTGACCTCCTCCGACGATGTTCTGTCCTCCGACGATGTCGGAAGGAACGCCGCTTGGGTAAACACCGCTGACGTGGTGTCCACCGACCTGACCTTGGTAAATACCGTGGTGCTTTCCGGCCTCAACGTGCTCCTGGGGAACGTCGTGGACTTGGGAGTACTGGTGGCCTTGCTCGTAGTATTGTCCCTGGTGAGCTTGTCCCTGATGGACTTGTCCCTGATGCATTTGTCCGTGATGGACTTGTCCCTGGTGCATGTACTGTCCCTGGTATTGTTCTCCAACGGTCTGTTGGTGTCCGGCGTAGTGGGGCTGTTGACCGTATCCGTAAACACCCTGGTGTTGGTAAACTCCTGAGTGCTGGTATTGCTGACCGTGTTCAACACCGTGTTGGTAGTGTTGCTGGTAATGGAAGACCGGGTACTGGTGAGGGTATTTCTTGTAGAGGTAGTGGCCGTAGTAGGCGTTGAATTTGTTCACTGAAATTATCGAACGATCGCATTATTAGAGGTGTTGAAATTGAATGGGGAACAGATAAAGTATGTTGAAGAAAAGAAAAAGATGACTAGGATGGTGGGGAACTTACTTTGGTTTCCGTAAATTCCGTTGCTCTGGTAATGGGGAAGAACCTCGAGGGTCTGGTATCCACCGTGGTAGACGCCTTGTTGGGGTTGATGGTAACCGTGCTGGCTGTACTGTTCGTAATGTTCGCCATCAACGATCTGGTACTGATGATGTTGGTAGGTTTGGAATTCAGCGGGGATAACTGGACCGTAAGGAACGTGGTATTCCTCGTTGGCGCTGACGATGACAAAGACCTGGAGTGGGAGACCGCCGTATGTTCCCTTGGGGAGGGCCAACCTGGCGGGGAATCCGAAGATTTGTTGTGGCTAAAATAAAATAAGAGGAAAAGCACAGAGTTTTGTGAAATTGAGCAATTGAGAGTGGAAGGGGGTGGAGCTGGGGAAATTCATTATCGCGACGAGTTACCTCGGTGATGTAGAACGGATTCTGGGAACGAAGGGCACTGTCGAGGTGAACCTTGATCTGGTGGACGGATGGGTAGTCGTGGCTGAAGATCGGAGCCTGTTGGGAGTGTCTGACGATGACGTTCTCGCCTTCCTTCACTGTAAAATGAGAAGAAAAAATGTATTGTAAACACGAAAGGATTGACGAGAGAAAATGTTTTTGTCATCGTTTGGACTTACGGTCGTGAACGAAGTGGTCGAGCTCAACGAAGTAGTGTCTGTGATGGTTGATGTCGATGGGTTGTCCATCGTAGTCGAATTTGGGTCCGAGGTAGACGCGAACGACGGCATTGGTGTAGGGTTTCTCGCTTTGTACGACGACCTTGTATTCGTACGGTTGGTGGTTGAGACGATGGAGTTGAGCCTTGATGTGGTAGTCGTGGTGTTGTTCCTTGACGGAGTGAACGAAACCGTTGTCGAGATCGACGTTGTATTGGTCGAAGAAGGTGAAGAGTTTGGGGAAAACGACTTTTTCGATTTTGACGCCGGGTACGACGAGGTCGTTGTATTGATAGGCGGGAAGAGATTGTTGGTAGCGTTGGAAGAGCTTGATGATGCGCTTGTAGAGCTGGTAGAAGGCGGGATCGCGAACAGCGGACTCGTTGAGTTCGAGGGCGGAAGGCGTGTAGCTCCAGATGTCGTGGAATTCGGGAGTGTTGCCGAGGAGTTGACGGGCAACGGCTTGGAGGCTGCCGTAATAACGGGGGTTTACGCTGCGACCGGTACCTTCGATTATGTCACCGAGGATGTTCAAGCCTTGGGGTTGGTAGAGGGAGAGGAATTGTTGCTGAGGGGTGATTACGTAGCCGGAGTCGATGGCGTTCATGAGACGTTTCTCGAAGGCGTAGACGTTCTTGATGAGATCTTGGTAGTAAGGAGTGAGGTAAAGCTCGTTAGGACGACCGGGGTATTCGAGGCCGTTGGCGTAGTGAAGGTGGGGCTTGAACGGAGCCTTTACGTTCTCGAAGTCGACGCTGTCGATGGGTCCGAGACCGGTTCCGAGACGGTTGAGGTTGTAACGGGCCAGGAGCTGCTGGTGAAGGTAGTAGTAGTAGGAACCGTGGCCGATGTGGTTACCCTTCTCGTAGTCGGATCCGTGGACCTGTTGGTAACCAACGGGCTTGTGGAGCTGGGGGAAAAACAAAAAGAAAAAAAGATAGAATTATCGATGAGAACTTGGGCGAAGGAAAAAAGAGTTGATCGTTGATCGAAGGAGGAGGAGGAAGAACGTACCTCTGGGATCATGTATCCGGCGAGGGAAACGTAGGCGTAGTAGGCGTTGAGACCGACGTCGTGGGTGAAGTAGGAAAGTTGGTGTTCACCGAAGGGCAGGTAGTCGGTGTAGTTCACTGGAATGTAGACGGTCTTGTCGGTCTCGTATCCTTCGGTGTAGATGTGTTGGGCCTCGTGGATGATTCTCGAGTCGATGTAGTGCTGGGGAAAGATCTCGTACAGGGGAGGTGGAATGACTCCGACGGTATCCTCGCGTTGGAATATGGCAGCGATGAAAGCCTTTACGAACTGTCCCTCGTTGACGTAGACGCGAGCCCAGGCAGCGGTCTGCAGGAACACCGGGTAATCCTTCGCGGCGAGGAATACTCTCGTCAGGAGAGCTACTTCCTTGCGCAATTGGCTTACCGAGTTCGAGTAAACGGTACCTTTCGGCTGGAGATGACCAGCCTTGAACATACCGTAGTAGTACAAAACTGTCTGGGGCTCGTGGTAGTATTGTACGTTAGCTTCGACGTCATAGTTGTAACCGAGGTTGTACAGTTCCTGGTTTGGCAAGTCCTGCCAGATGTGCTCCAACAAATAAATTGTATCTTGCTGCTTCTTCAGAAAATCTTGGTCAGCTGATGGAGAAAAATCATCGTTGAGAATTGTGTTGAACGAATCGTTGACGAGGCAAAGATCGAATTTATTTGTGCCGTTAGCTCGCAATGAAAATTAATAATGGCAGATGGCTTGGGTATAACGTTTGAATGAGGGAAAACAAAAATTTGTTATTATGTTAAAAATTTTTAATGATGAAGAGAGTTCTCTATTTTTATTAGCAATTTTGAACTATTAATTGATTGGAAAAACCTTTGAAATACGTGTAATTTGATTGGCTTACCGGCGCGCTGGTAGACGGGTGTTGCCACCGCGGCAGCCACGAGGGCCAGAAGAATGTATCCTGAACGCATTCTGATACAAGGTTGAGTACGCTTTTCGAAGCCATAACTTGGGCTTTTATACCGAATGTTTTATCGTCGAAAATAATTATCTTCTTTGACCCTGGCGCGCGACCCCTCGTTAAATACGGTTAATATTATTTTTTCCGTCTGTCGATGATACCCCCCTGGCGATTCCACGGATCTCGGCAACGTTTCGGATACCAGTGGTCAGAGGTCAAAACCTTCCAATGATGAGCCAAATGGAGGGAGAAGAAATGCAAATTTGAATTGGATCACAGGACACTTCTATTTATACTCGTGTTCTACCCTCGAACAGAATCTAAGTCTATGATTCGACACGAATTTTCTAGCAATCTCTATACTCAACAATTTCCATTAGGTAGAAAATTATCTCTGATCCAATGTCGATTGAGTTTGAATTTTGAAATTTACTGTAGTTAAAATCTAGAGGAAAAAACAAAAAAATTTCTATCGTTCGGTCGATTGGACCAAAAGTCCAGAGCAGAAAATTATTCTCTTTGTCAATTAGAAAAATTTGTTTATCAGCATTGAGTGATTCTATGCTTTTCACTACAGTGATAAAATCTTTGAAAATTATGTAAATCATCGACTTACATAATGTTGGAATTGATTAAAATGAAAAAAAAGCAACTATTCCCTCGCTATCACCAGCAAAACGTGATTGACCAGGTGATAAAGGTTATCGTATGTTTTCGGTCCATACTGTCTCGTTTGGTATCTTCCCGCAGATTTTTCGAGTTACAGAAATTCATGAAACATGCACCTTAAACGAAATTCTAATTATTTTAATTGTAAGATTAAATAAATTCTAATAAAAAAATAAAACGACTAGTTTATTAAATTAAAAAATATGGACGAGTTGAAAATTCCATTGGAAACAGATTATTTTAGGGAAAAACATGAAGAGGGTTCTCGTTGTAATATCGCATTAAGCTGAAGGGTAAGATTATTCAAACTATTAAAAAATAATTCACGTTGCCTCTGATTTCTCTAATTAGTCAAATGAGAAGAAATTATTTACTCGTTAAATGTATTAAACGAGAGTATATAATGGTGGATGATTTGTTTAACGAAGCTTCGCTTCTCGATAGCGAATTATATCAATCGAGTTTGTTTGGAAATAGTATTCCAAATCTCTCTCTCACTTTTAACATTCAGCTTGACAGCCGGTGGCACGATAAGACGAGAATGGTTTTATTCCACGTTGCCATGTGTAATCGGCTCATCCATCGTGTCTTCGTGCTTTTTTTTTCAATTCTACCATTATGACATCGTCTTCGAGCGGAGGCATACACGAAATCGCGCTCTGTCCCAGAACTTGGGATTCTTTCTAAAGTATGCGAAAAAAGTCGATTCTCAAAAAGTGCTCAATGTTTTCGGATTACAGGGCTAAAATTGTCATAAATTCAGAAAATATGTTTTCTCAATCGCGATTTATCGTAAGTTTTTTTTTTTTCTACAATGATTTTATTCATTTTCACATGAAATTGTGTTATTTTTACGAAGCTCGTTAGACTTTTTGGAAATATTGGCATAAACTTCAACGTATGAGCATGATGCTGCTATTCCTCAAATAATCAAATCATTCCAATGAAAAAACGAGTGCGTGTTTGGGTGATTGAACCATGAAAAAAATTGCGCGAGCAACCGGGCACTGAGGGAGAATACCCGCGGAGGCTCCGTTTCAATTATTGCAACGTCCAAAGCCTGCAACAGTGATTCTTGGATTTTCGAAAGCAAATTCGGAGAGGCGGAGGCTTTTTGAACTTTCAGAGTTTTGTCATTTCTTTAAAAATTGAGATGTCCAGATAAATGAAGAAGAAAAATATGATTTTATAGCGAATCATTGAGAAATCTTTAAAAAAAAACACAAAAAAAACGTTGAAAAACGGATTTTTGGGTTTTTTTTTGTCAGCAAAATTGAAAATCGTTCAGAACCGATGGTTGTATCAGGAATCAGGCGCGGTAAAGTATCGAACTTCTCAAAAATTGAGAAATTGGAATAAACGAAAAAAAAAACATGATTTTCGTTGTTTTTTAAAAAGTGTTTCAGAGATTATTTCACGAAAACTGACTTCAAAGTAAAAAAGAATGTTTTTCATAATAAAAATAGCCGAAATCGTGTTGCTGAAAAAAAATATAAAAATTCTTCAAAATTTCGAAATTTATTCGTCCACTCGATCAAAATGACTGTAATTTTTTTTTCATTTATTCGGAGGTCGAGACTTCGCTCGTAACCATTTTTTTGTCATGAAAATTTGATACAATTGAATCAATGATAAAAGAATGGTGAGCAAAATATTAAACGAAAATTTTGATCCCCATTATAATAAAAAATATTTCTAAAAATTCGTCGAATACGCGAAAACCATGCACTTATCTTATCAGAGAACAGAGCAGGCTACAATTTATAAAAATGACCTTCGAAGCACATTGATTCTGAGCAGCGCATGCTCGAAAATTCATAACAAGATACTCCAAATATCGAGATTATAAATGAAAGGAAAAAAAAAAAATACGTTTCGACCAACGAATGTTGACTGAATCGAAAAGACAAAAATTCGTCGATAACGTCGAATAAAATCGATCCAATCTGTGAGTATAAATTTTGCATTTGAATGAAAATTTATTTTTCAAAGATCGATATACATTTTCGGGAAATCTCGGAAATAAAAATATTTTTTTTCGTCTGAACACAAATTTTCATACTTTTTCAAAGAATTAATCGTAAGCGACTTTCTGTATTCGGCATTCTGGAAATTCCGAATTAATTGTGATTCAGTCTCTGGATGATAGAAAAAAATAAACGAAACAAGCGTTATTCGTCGCTCCTTTTTCGAAACTCCTGCCTATTCGGCGAAAAAAACTTTTGGAAGGAAATATATGTATATATCGATCTGAAGCACAATAATAGTTTATATTTATAAAAGCTATATATAGACACAGTAATAATGATAAACCTACAGAATAGTACGTTCGACCTTAAAGATACAAGGTCATCATTAACCACGCGGCATCAGAGTAGAGTTTCTGACCGATCGATTCAGGCTCTACGCGCATCACATCTCTATCCGAGGATAGGGATATAACGTTCGTTGCTCGTTGCTCCACTGGCTCTGCTGCATGCTTCAACGGAGAAAAAAAAGATCCCCCAGAGCTTGTTTCAAACTCATGGCCGTGTAGATGCCAGTGTGTCGTGTGTATACGTGTATGTTTGTGTGTATGGTTGACATTATAAAGCTTGATACTTTCCCGCTTAACCTTGAAAAGCTACCCTAGCGAGTGAACTTGAAGTTAAGAAAACGCCCACGGAGCGTTCACAGCGGGTGGTATAAATTCGCTATGTATAGATATACACATCTAAGCTATTAGCGCATGTAGAATACGCGCATATCGCGCGTACAGCTCATCCCTGTCTCTGCGTCGTTCATGTATTATCCTCTTATTCAATTTTGGTTAATTTTATAGATAAACAATGTATTAAAAAAAAAAAAAATTATTCAACTAAACAGCCTTGGACTTCTCGAGTGACAAGCTAGTGAATAAAAAACGTGTGTTACGTGCAATGATATCCAAAAGCTTCGTTACTGCAGCGTTTCGTTAAAAACTCTCGCGCTCCATCTTCCACCCCCCTTAAAATACACAGATATATATCGACATATTCGTGCGTGCGTGCGTGTGTGTGTGTTACTTGCAACCGTTAGGTTTGCGGCGGATCCGCAGAGCTCGCGGATATACGAAGGACAAAGATAAAGCTAGAAAGTGAGGTTAGGTTCGTTTTGCAGTTTTGGCTTCGTGGGGTGTTTTGGCCGCGATTGAAACATGGCACGGTCCTGAAATTGTTACGGGGCCGACAGGGAATATTTTCCGGCTTGGAGATTTTTATGTGAGGTAATATTTGTTGTTGTTGAATTAACGACGAAACGACAAATGGTTGTTTCGGGCGGTATGGTGCAACGACAAATTGCGCTACGGCGCAATGTCAGAATACTCCTCGTCGGCGACCGGGGTGTCGGCAAAACATCACTGATCCTATCCTTAGTCAGCGAGGAATACGCCGAGGAAGTGCCCAATAAAGCTGAAGAAATCACGATACCAGCCGATGTTACGCCCGAACAAGTCCCAACGCACATAGTCGATTATTCCGGTAAAATATATTTCTCTATTTTCATTTATTTACTTCTCGAAATTCGACGGTATCGCAATAATTTTTAAGAAAAATATTACATGCTCTGTATTTACGTCTGCACTCGGATGTTTTTTTGATTCCGTTGTCCGGTTCATTGCGCTTTGGAGTAAAATATTATTTTTGGAGTATTTTATTGTTGTACCAATCGAGCGTTTCCAGAAAACAAATTCGAATCGTCGCTCTAATTTTTTGCTTTATCGTAAAAAAGTTGCCACATTTTGTACAAATGTTTGTTTTATCAACTCTTAGGAGCTCCATTTAAAATCGTCAAAATCTGTAGAATTTTCTTGGAAAAGTTGAGTGTCCGCGTCAACTGTCAACCTCGCATTTCAGCATTCTCTGATTTTTACATTTTTCCACAGCTACCGAACAGACGGAAGACCAATTGATGGATGAGATACAAAAAGCACACGTAATTTGTATTGTATATTCGGTCGATGACGAAGACACTCTGGACAGAGCGGCTAGCTACTGGCTACCGTTGGTCAGAAAGTGCTCTTCCAGTAATAGGTGCCCCGTTGTGTTGGTGGGAAATAAGATCGATCTTGTGGATTATTCCACTATAGAGGTAAATCAGAAATCAATTATGATGAATGACCCGCAACAACAGAGACTATGATGAAATTTATTTAACAAGAAAAGGAATGAGAAGAAAAACTAAATAGTCGTTTTAAACGTTTTCAGGCTGTATACCCGATAATGAAAGAATTCTCAGAGATCGAGAGCTGCATCGAGGTAAAGATATTGACTTTGCGAATAGGCAAATTGTTTGCGAAAGATTGATTCTGAATTATCTTATTCAATAATGATTTATCGTTGCAGTGTTCAGCCAAAACTCTGCAAAATATTTCGGAAATGTTTTATTATGCTCAGAAAGCTGTGCTACATCCTACGACACCTTTGTACAATTACGACACTCAGGAGTTGACCCCGGAGTGTAAAACGGCGCTGCAAAGAATATTCAAAGTGAGCTGCGACTAGTTGAATCATCGCTTCTTTGAGACGGAAACATTGTCATTAAATTACGATTGTTATCATAGATATGCGACTTCGATAATGACGGTCTCTTGAACGATATGGAACTCAATGCGTTTCAACAGTCGTGCTTCAACACTCCTTTACAACCGCAAGTTCTTGAGGATGTTAAAGCCGTACTATCGAAGAATATTCAAGACGGCACTTGCAATGGTTTTGTCACGATGAAAGGTAAATTTGAAACATTTATTTCACTCTAAACTCATTAAAAATTCGTCAAAAATTGAGTTTTCCATCGTTTTTTCAAACTTTTCGTAGGTTTCATGTACCTTCAGTGTTTATTCATTCAGCGTGGAAGAAACGAGACGACGTGGGCCGTGTTGAGAAAGTTCGGTTACGACAATGAACTTCAAATGTCGAAGGAGTATATTCAACCACCGTAAGAATAAACTGACGAAAGAATTATCAAGTCGTGAAGTAAAGGCGATAATTCGCTTTCGATTAGTGACAAAGTCAAGCAAGCTTTCGAGTCTGTTATCAACGTTATATGTTTCTCGATTTTTATGAAAGTTTTTTTGATCCCTATCGTCAAAGAGGGTTTGAGTAATTTTGGAAAAATATCATAAAGGAATATATGAGAAAACAAACGATAATTTTCAATGTCGCAGATTCAAAGTGCCGCCGGGTTGCTCGACGGAGCTTTCGCACAAGGGACAGCAATTTTTGACATTTTTATTTATGCAACACGATCGGGATCGGGACGAAGCTCTTTCTCCTTCCGAACTCGATTCCCTGTTTTCCCGCTGCTCGTCTCCGCCCTGGAGCGACGAGTACAGACACACGGTGAAAACGAATGAAAAGGTATTCGATGATTCCAAAAAGTAATCAATAGTTTCCTGAAACAAATGAATCACAAATGATCGTTTTACCGTTTATCCAGGGGTGGCTGACGTATCAAGGCTACATGTGTCAGTGGGCATATTTGACGTTGACCAACGTTCGTAAGACCCTCGAGTACATGGCTTATCTCGGCTACAATATGTATAACAACGAGTGTCAAACGAGCGCTGTAACAATAACACGAGAAAAGAAATTGGATCTGGCGAAAAAACAATCGAGCAGAAATGTTTATTGTTGTCACGTCATAGGGCCGAAATCCAGTGGAAAAACGACACTGTGCAGGAGCCTTATTGACCCAAAACTCGAGGTAACGCTTCCCTCCTTCCGCTTTTATCATTTTTCATTTTCGATACACACATTTTACACTCAAAAATGTTGTTCTCCTTCGCTTTCAGAAATTGACTGATGACAAAGTTCCACCAAAAAGTCACGTGACCGTTAACACCGTTCACGTTTACGGTCAGGAAAAAACTATTATTCTACGTGACATTAACATAATGAATGTTCAGGATGCCTTAACTCCAGCACAAATTCAGTGCGACGCAGCTGCTCTCGTTTACGACGCGAGCAATCCAAAATCCTTTGAATATATCGCCAGAATATACATTGTGAGTAAAAAATACAAGACAATTGTTTGCGGAAACTGATATCTCGACGAATTTGTGAAAATGATTTTCTGTCATTTGCAGAAGTACTTCGCGGACAGTAAAATTCCGGTGCTCATAGTAGCGAACAAGAGTGATTTGTCGGAAGTGAAACAGGAATATTTGCTTCAGCCAACGAGTTTTTGTAGCAAGTATAAGCTGATGCCTCCACAGCCGTACAGCGTTACTCGTACAGTGAGGCCCGAGATATTTGTTAAACTCGCAACAATGGCAGCCTTCCCGTAAGTCGTCTTCCATATTATTACAAAAAGAAAATACAACTTGAGCAAACAAAATCCTTTGCCTCTTGGAATCTATTTGGAAAAAAAAATGCATAAAGAATGAAATGCTGTAAAATGAAAGACATTAGACCGCTTGGATCTTGGAGAGGAAGAAAAAAAAAAAATATTCAATTCTGCCGTAGTTGAAAATGATGAAAATTCTCATTTAGATTGCAAAGCGTATTGTGAGAATATCCCTAGTCACGCTCCAGTTTATTTTTATTTATATATATATATTGCTCCATCCTCTTTACAAAGACGTACTTCACTGTGCGCTCACACTGTATTTGTCACGTTAAATTATTTTCTTTTGCTGGACGACGGAAATGAAAAGTTAAGACAAACGAAAAAGAAATAGAAAGAATCGATGGAAATTTAGATCGTTTACGTTTGATATTAAAAAATGTTCAATAGTACCACCAAGATACAAAAAATGAATAATTTTGATAAAATGAACAAGTGGCAATCGTGATAAATACTATTTTTTCGCAATAAACACTAACCGAGAGCAATTTCGTGTTTAGCCGCTTTCAAGCAGCGTGGGTATTATTTTACAGACACAGGTTGGTTCAATATTTCACTGTATAAAATTTGTTAGTAGGCACGTCATAGGCTTTATGATCGAATCATCCGAGTTTCATTATATATATTTCGCTCAGGGGGAAGGACATAAAAAGAAAAGCTTACGGCTTACATTCACGTACGAATATCTCACCGCGTTTACATTGCACTAATAATAATATATCATTTACGAATAAAGGCGCGTCCAAGTATTTGTTTCATTCGCGAATCACGGATATCGGCCGGTATAATTCGGATTTTCTGTCGTTTATTAATGACCGACAAAAAACCGACGAATTATCGTATAAATACGACCTCTTTTTCAGTCCTTTGAGGCGAATGGTCCACGTGTTGCTCGTCAATACTGCACCAATCGAATGGTGCAGTTCTTTCAAAAGGTTCCTTCTCTCGTATTTTGTACAGTTTGTCAATTTTTCTTCGTATTTCCGTTTTACTCGGTCTAATAATACAGTATTTTTTCTTTCATCTTTTATTTGACGGAAAAAACTTTGTCGGAAACAAAAATGGGAATGTATTAACATTTCTGTTCACGTTGCACGAGCATGTTACAATAATCCAAATATTTTTTCGCTCATATATTGACACATCTAATACCCTTCGCACTGCATTGTTTTTTTTTCTGGGCTTCTAGTCTCGTTGCGCAACGAATATGGAAAATAAATGGAAAAAAAAAATGCATCAACGTGCGAAGTAATCGTTATTCATTATTTTTCAAGACTCTTCAATGAATTCGATCGCGCGTTGATGCATGGTTAAGAAAAAATTGTTGTTTCAAGCTGTTTTGCAGTCGAAAGCAATTCTTATTATTCTTATTTCAGGCATATGAAGCAATTCGGTTTAATACAAGGAGATTCGGTGGTTTGGTGGAAAGCAGGTCTTGGCATCGCGGCAGCCACCATCGCCGGTTTCATGATGATGCGAGTCCTCAATACCGACAAAAGATAGTCTACCATATATCTATATATATATATATGTTTATATATATAAATATTTTTTTTTTTAGTCACCCTCCTGATCCCGACAGTCCCTTCGTATGCGTGAATTCCCTTGTTTCAAATCCTATATCTCGCATTAAGTTAATAAACTTTGTTCTGAAATCATCGATTTCTACATATTAGGCGCTCGGACGATGTTTACAGAATCATGATATTTATTATTGTTAGTTTTACACAGTGATATGTTTTCTTTTGTTTTGACAACATTTCTATTTTCTCGGTATCATATGCGGATCTTCTTATATACACTGCCACGAACCGGATATTTCATTTACATGTTTTTTTTTTTAAATTACATTTCATTTGCTTTGCTAAGCGCAAAGTGTAATCATGGTATATGTCCAGAATGAAAGTACAGATGCTGCTTATTTATCGAGTTTTGTCTTGGTAATTCTTTTTTCTTTCGTTCCATCGAAACGTCACACTGAACGGACCCTGTTTTTTTTTTTTTTTTCTATCAACAGACGGTTGTGTCAGGGATTCGCAAATTTACTCAGCATTCTTACCCTCGGTGTACTCTTTCGAATGATTTTAGGACGTTTCCAATGACCGTTTGTAGGATTTTAGCGATGGGTCTGAGGGAGGGTTTTGTTGCGATTACAATATTATTGAGTATTAAGAGGACAAAATTAGACTTTTTGAACATTGTTGCGGGTTCCTTAGGAAACATACGATGAACTTTTGAATGTGGAATTTCAGGTAATTTTTCATGATGTTTAGAAGTAGAGAATTTAGTCCATGCGGTTTTGCAGTCAACGCGTGCATTGACAGTGTCTGCTTCGGGATTCGGTCGGTTTTGGTAAAGAGCGTTGTACGTTATTTAATTACTAGATGGGTATGACACTGCCGACGAGTTGTCGAACCTGGTCCTTCAGCTCAACAAAACACTTTCATTCGTCAAAGCTTCCTAAATGCATTTTTTTTTTTTTTTTTCTTGTACATTTTCTGAAGTACTTACAATTTCAGAATCGATTAATCCACAAATTCGATTCGATAAGAATCTATCGCAATAAAATAACGTCAAACAAAAAGACTAAGATGCAAATGACTTATGAGGCTCGCCGGTTGTAGAAATTTCAGATCGAGTTTATGTAGTATAGCTGAAAAACTCGACTAAACATTCGAAATTGTAACTCTCGACTTCATCAAAATTTTTATTAGATGTAACTTTGACTTAAGAAAAAAAAAATATACCAGATCAAATCTATTGGAAACAAACTATTCGAAATATATATTTCACAGTTTTGTGGAAATCTTGATATAAAAAAGCGTTGGTGCAAATTTGGTCCATCGTTATAGATTTATATATTTTTCTGCGTAATAATGTAAATAAAACGTTGACCTATTGAAATTGGATGAAAACTCTGATCTCAAGGGGCACCCAATTTTTGGTGCGCAGTCTGTGCCTGCTACAAAGAAAAAAAGAACACAAATCGCTGTAAGAGGAAAACACATTGAGTATAAACATACTTAGTTCATCCGCATTTATGTAATTTTCCTAACTCTAAATAGAATAAATCCAAAGTTAATGTTGGATAACAGGAGAAATTCTTTATTCTCCTTAACGAATTCAATAATTTTAGTATTGTCCAAATTATTGCTTCCGATGTTATCTCGAGAGGATCCTCAGCGAAACTGTAAGGAAATGAATTTATTTTCGCACTCTAACTTGACGAGTCGAGTCTTCGCACTCCTAGGAAAAAAAATTATTCTATTACAGCGTCAGGCTTTGATATTACTCATTGCCGGGTGAAAATTTGCACCAACTCTATATTCTTCGTCTGAATTTTATACCGCTCCAACGTCAGTTAGTTCCAAAGAATCAATGGAAAACTCCAGATCGTTCAGAATTTACACAGTCTTTATATTTGACAATGTTCTTCTTGACAAAAGCTTCTACAGCTTGGACATTTTCACACCAAAATACACGTTTATAAGACCTTCAGCTCAACTCAACATTCAAAGAATACGATTCGCAGTTTGTAAATGATCTCAGCAAGGACCCATTAGCGTTGCGCCGCTCCTTGAAATTATTGATTTGCTACTCGCTCTACGATTCACTATGGATTCATCGAGGCTCATTTCTTCGCTATATCGCCTCAGCTGAAGTCGGAAAATCGAACCTGAACAAAGTAGCGACCAAAGGGGTGGTTACAGAAAACTTGAACAAATAAAAATGAGCCCAAGATATTTCCAGGTTTTAACGTCTAATATTTTTTATTAACTCCATTTGCTTCAGTGATATACAGCATAGATCTAGAATTTCACGATGATGGTAAACGTCAAACATATTCTCACACTGAGAACCTTAGAAAAACAAAAAGCTCGTAAAGAGGTCACTATAAAAAACAATAATTCTCTTCAGTTGGAATACGGCGTTGCTAATTTCATCTTCGTCCGTACCGAATCAATTTAAATATCTGAAACAAAAAGAAAAAAAGGGAACATGAGTCCGGCTGTGTCAAAGAGACGTAAAAAAGTGGAAATTTTGGAGCAAAATACTGACTGTTCGAGAGCTTGCATTGACTCATCGCCTCCTTGAATCCCTCGCAGAGGGTGAGATCGCTTTGATTTTGAGCGCACTCGAGGAACTGCTTGATTTCCCAGGCACAAGTGCCGGCAGGTTGAGAAGCGGCGCCAGGGTACAACGGTTGAGCCGGGGCTGGAACAGCGGGAGCTACAGCCTGCGCAGACTCGTTGGAACCTCCGCTGAAGAGGCCGGTCATGGCGTGTCCGATGGTGTGACCGACCGCAGATCCGATAGCTACTCCTCCGGCGGTAGCTGCCATCTGTCCCATGAGAGAAGGCCCCTGTGGTTGAGCAACCATCGGGGCTGATGGCGGCGGTGCAGCATGCGCAGGCGGCTGAGCTGCGGGTGCAGCCCTTGGTGGGGGAGCAGCCCTTGCTGCGGGCCTCACACTGGAATGAGGGAGAATGACGCGAAATGATGAAATTTCCGAACGTAATGCGATGTTAATTCATGAAATACATATATATGCGTGTGTGTGTTCTATAATAGCACTTTGTACCGACTACGTCACAACAATCGGTAGCCCTAGACCTTGTGACAGTGACGTAACGGAAGCCTCGTTTTTGTAGCCGAGAATGTTCCTCCGAAGAGGTTACCCAGAATCGAAAGAATATTTCGGAACCGAAAGACCACGAAATCGTTGCGAAATGTTTTTGATCGTATGAAATTTACTTACGTTCTTGGTGGTGGAGCGGATGCTCTTCCTCGTCGTGGCATTGTTATTGGTAGCACAAAAAACTTTGGGTTTAGATTCGACTTAATTACGTCTTGTCGCGTTGAAATTCACTCTGTGACTGTTAGCAGTGTTAGCTGTCGTCTTTCTCTCGGTTTTCTTCGATCGTGAAATGGTTGCGTAACCCTAGGAGTGGGGGGTATACACAATAGATATATTTCTATCTATATATGTATAATTTATATATGATTTTTCGCGTTACGACGACAGAAAAGCAGAGGATTTTCTAGAAACTAATCGAGATGACAGGAAACTGCGAGGCTGATGCCACTGCGACGACGACCACGCTTCGAACCGGAAGTTACCCCGACGTATTTTCAACGATGCAATATTAGAAAAACGTTTGAGGATTACTGATATTACGCTTTTTTTGAGAAAAATTCTAAAATTTTATTGACTCCGCGGGTTTTCAACTCGGTCGGTAATAGCGATACGAACAAATGAAAGCGCGTGGTGTGCGCGCATTATTCGAATTGCACCATATGATGCATCGTTTTCTATCCGTGGATTTGATATTTTCAATTAAAACACGTAATGCGGTGATACCTGGAATTTATTCTCTATTTAAAGCTCTATCGATCGAGATTTTCACTACGCGATATCATAAACACAAAAGCTATATAAGAAAAAATATTATACCGACTGGGACACACGTAAAAAATATGAGAAATGATCTGACCCAGTGACAGTCTTACGATTTGTTTTTGACGACGTTCTATTCGAATAAACGGGTCACAAAATTGTCACGCGATTATATATATATATATATACATACATGGGTTATCAAAAACACTGCACAATATAAAATAGTTGTTTATTTTGACAATTATATCTCAGTGATTCAACATCAGACGAATTTGTTTTGAACCATCACGCCACGAAAGAACGTGTGTGTGTGTCGTACAGTCGCGGGAGGGCTGCAACCGTTGCAATTTTTCGAAGCAACGTTCTAAATTTGTATCAGCGTTCACCATTGTTAAAATTCCGCGAAAAGTGGCTCTATAACAGATCTAAGAAAATGGTGCAATTTCATGCAATCGTCGATTATCATACCAACTGAATTAGTGGTTTTAAAATGAGAAAATAACTCGGAACGGATTCGAAGCGAAGCATCATGAATTTTTCGTTGATTGCTTCAAGCTTTGAGCATTTAACTTTTGTTGAAAAGTTGAACAAATTCTTTGATTAACGCTTTTCATTGTTTGCCAAATTCTTGCCTTCAATCTTCATATTGAGATTCGTTTGGTTTGGAGCCAAAAATTACGAGAGGGTTGAGCGGACCACGGAATGATGGCGCCACTTGGTTCGGTCAGTGAAAACAACAGAAAATTTTATAATGAATCTTATCAGAAGACGAGACGACGAGACAACTGTTTGGTGCCAAAGTATGTAAAGAATTCGCAAACGCGTCGCAAGAAAAGACAGCTGTGCTCTCAGTTCCGTACAATTATTACAAAGCATGTAAAACCTCAGCTGCATGTCTGGGATAATAAAATTTTTTAATTTTCGAAAATTGAGGCGATCGCTTCAGAAAAAGTATTTTCAACATTTTCAGAAAACACTCAGGAAGTCGTACCATCGAAATAAAGTCAATTTTTTAGGGCGAATTTACAAAGTGAAACTTTTCAACTGAACGATAAAAAATAAAATAAAAGACATCACTCGAATTTCCACTCTCAAATATCTCGGCTCAAAAATACGTAACATTTTCACTTTCATTAACACGTCCATTCCTTTGTCTTGCTAGAGAAAAGATATTTCAAAATGGAGTTGTTACGTTGTAGGAATGTTTACCGTCGAAAATACAACAGTCTCACAATCTTCGAAATCCTCGTCATAACACATCTCCGAAAAGGACAAAACGAATCTTTGATGAAAAGAAACAAAGATAAACTGACATGTGTCAACTGCAAAGATATATCCACAGAAGCCATTGACAAAGATGTGGTCCTGTCTATACCTGTACAACAAACAGATGACTAAGGTTATTTATTCAATAATACTGTATCTGCTCCAAGAAGCTTGAAATACGTTTCATCACACGATGAAACGTTTTTCATCTAGCACGAAGCTGTACGAAAAGAGAATTTATATGTAAAAATTACAATATGGCATCAATTTTTCGAATTTACGTAAAAAAAAAAATGTGTGATTTTATTGTTGTTCGTAAAAAAAAATCATTTTTCCGATGTCTTCCACTGCGAATTCAAAGTGACAAAAACAAATACTTTAAATTGAAGTAAAAATATCGCCGATGACCCAATAATTCGCGAGTATAAATACATTTTTTTAATTTTTCTCCGTATACTGGCCTCAATCGAAGTTACACGATACGCGATATAATGCAACGAGGAAAAAATTTACGTCAGTTTATTATGATTGATTGTGTGTGAGGTTTCTCGGGCTTATTCGGAAACTCGATAATGCACATTTATAAATGAGATATGCATGGTGCGTTGTACTTTTTCATGGCTACGTATGTATATAATATATGAGCGGTCATCAGCACGATCGCGAATGTGAGGTTCGTTGATCTTGCGCTGGCGAGCGATCTTGTACGTATTTGCAGCTGTGGCGACTATCCTCTCTCTTTCTCTCGCTCTCTGCTGTTGCTCCTCGCACATGTCGTGCAAATGCTCCACAATGATAATTACCGGCAAGGCGATGACCTTCGGGTAGTTCAACTTTTCGAAGGTGAACTTTATATTTAGTCTACAAAGATTTACGGGAGTGCCATTTATCTGCTCGCATATCTTGATACGAGAACTCTGAGAGAGAAACATCCTCGGACACTAAATATTGGACACAAAAGCTAAACTAACCTCAAAATAAGAACGAGATCGTTGCAATTCTGAGTGTTTATGAGGAAATATTGTATTCATATTGATTTTAATAAACGCTGTCTCCTTATTCTTCTAATTAAAAATTCTGCTACGTTTCTATTTGTATTTATGAAATTTTTTTTTTCTTCGAAATCAAGAACGCAAAA
The DNA here is from genome assembly GCA_037576405.1 of Campoplex capitator. Classification (NCBI taxonomy): domain Eukaryota; kingdom Metazoa; phylum Arthropoda; class Insecta; order Hymenoptera; family Ichneumonidae; genus Campoplex; species Campoplex capitator. The sequence continues at coordinate 671,853 of JARBWI010000485.1, read as the reverse complement.
TTGGTATTGTTTGAACAGCTCGATCTGCTTCTGCAAAGTCTAGTGACGTAAGTGATGGCGTAAACTCTCGATTTCTGTTACTAAAAATTCGAAAGAACTATTGTGAATTTTATAATTGCGTGCGCGAATAATGTCTATATACTCAATAAATTTTCAGGAAGCCGTTACAAACTGTATTAGGCATAGTCATTTGACAGACATTACTTTTTGCTGCTTCGTTGATAAACAATGCGAGAGGAGAAATCGAAGGTCGACCTTCGTCGATCGTGTGTAAGAGTCTCGATGAGGGACGAACTCGGTATCGACTGCTTTTTTTTTTTAATTTTTTTGCTCAGCAGATCTGTATTTCGTGTGGCTTCTAGCGCGACCAGTACGACCTCTTATCATGCATAGAAGCACCTTGAATCGCGTGCTTCCGCTTTTTGTCAATTCTTCGCCACGCATGAACGCCTATATAACCTCTCAGTTTACGTGTGTCATTTTAACTTCCGTGCTGGCTTTCATGCGATAGCTCCAAACTACTATTTTATTAATCGTTCTTAATCAACTTGTAACAAAAAAAAATCTGATGTTAGACACCAAAATTCAAAGTTATAGTCGAATTTTTATTATCGAAATCGATTTTTGAAATAAGCTTTGTTCGAAATTCACTCTGTCAATTCCGAATCCAGTATCGTAATTTTTTCTAAACGTTTTATAATTAATTCGCCCTTAGCAGTTAGGAGAAATTTTTATGAGACTCGCTGTACGAAATTCGCAGGTTCTTTCGGATGTCGCTTGACATACGAAGAACGACGACGTCCGTGTCCGTCATTGAGCGTAGGCGGATCGTTACAAAGGTTCGTGACTGCGTCCTCGCCTTCGGTAGCAGCGATAAACGTGCATTTTACATATTTGATATAAATATAAACAAATTAATGGAAGAGGGTTCGCCAAAAATGAAGGTTAAAAAAAAATGTTCAGTGCGACGAAAAGTCGTGCACGTGTGTGACGAAATTTTTCACCGAATTTAACCTAACCTCAAAAAACATCTGATCAATGATTCTCGTTCGACACTCGAATTCATAAAAAGTCTAAATTTCGTCATGAATCTATGCGTCGTTCGACGAAAAAAACTGATTTCTCGGACACCCCGTATAATAATACGAACGTGAAGAAGAGAATCGAATGGATCATCGATCGCGTCGATCTTGCGTCGGGCGCCACGATGAAAACATGCTCGGGCGATGCCGATGTTGCGGCGTCGGACCTTGATTCGCAGCAGCGTCGCAAAACCCAACAACCAGCACATTAAGCATCCTTCTGCATATTGTATACGTATATTACGAACCAACGATCCTCAATAAGTCAAATGCCCCGGTATAGACCGGCCGAGCGGGCCGAGAGACGCGCATTTATAGAACGAGAGACGTGTCGATGCGCTCGCCCGAGGATAAACGCCCCAACTTATAGTTATACGAACATAACTCTCATCGTTTCTGACATTAATATAGTCTGTATATAAACAACTTCCATTTTCTCGTTATACAGACTTACGATGTAAAAGAAAAAAAAAAAATCATCAGCGATCGTCTCTCATCTTTTTCTGCGCTTTTTTTTTCTCGTTAATAAAGTATTCCAGTTATCATGCATTTATTACGGATCGACATAAATTAGCGAATATAATGATTCGCCATTAAAATTATATGAGCTACAGGTTTGTTCGAAAATATTTTTAATGGCGTGAAATAATCGTTGACCAGTCACAAGTATGTGTACAAATTTTATTTCCCAGTTTCGTCGTAGACTAGAAATTACTGGAACAAATTATATAAATGTATGGGAAATAATTAAAATGAACAAAAAAAAAGAAAATATAACGCGGCAACGTTTTTACTGTATTTTGGAAAAATACGAGTCATCTCATCGAAATAAAGTGCTTCGAGGGATTTCTCAGCAAAATAAAAATAAAAAACTCTTTATTTAGGAAATTATGATGTATTTAAAGGAAAGACAAAGTGAAAGAGAAGAAAAGTCGTGGCGCAACGTTTTTATTACAGGTTTACAAAAAAGCTGAGCTATTTGCACACGTTAATGAGAAAGAGAGCTCTCGCACATGATGACTATAGCCTGAGAATCATGAAATAACACTGAGATAAAACGGTAGAAAAAATAAAAAAAAAATAACAGCATGTCGATTCTTTGTCGCTCCGATTCTTCGTGTCGTTATTATCGGTACGTTATCGCGTGCGCAGCGCCGCCTATCCCTTCTCTCCACATTTTTCCGTTACTCGTCCTCGTCAGTCCTCCTCGCAACGTTTTCTGTTTTCTCTGCTCCCCGTCGTCGTCGTCGTCGTCGTCGTCGTCTCTCTCTTTCTCTCTTCATTCTCGTTCGATGCATTCAATAAATGCGCATAAATGTATTCGAATTGTGACGAAATAATACGGATTACTCTCATTTTCCTTCTCGTACTGCGATCAATCGCGGCCACTGTTCGCCTGCACTCTGTTTGTTTTAAACTGTCATATTTACTTACCATCGATATATATACTTAAAATATTCACTATTATAGCGCTTCAATCATTGAGATTGAAAGCATTCGAAATAAGATGGAGGGAAAAAAAAAAATACTTCTTTCGGTATTGTTCTTTATGTGGAGCAGATTTTATCTGTTAACTGACATATCTTTAGGGCCACGGTTTTTCCATCTTCGAATGATTCTTATCTTATGCGGTTAAATGTTAACGAATGAATGCTTTTAACCGTCGAATAAAGCTCACCACACCTGAACGTGGAACAAATGGCCCTCGATCTTTATATTTTTCTGGTTTTTATCAAACCACACGCAATGTCATGACGCTGAGACAATCGAGTACATTTCCAACATCAGACGGACTAATGTCTATAAGGAAATAACTTAGAGCGAGTTTTTTTGCTCCAGTATTTGTTCATGCGTGTCGTTTGTAGCATGGAATTTGGAGGATGAGTAATCACGACGTGATATAACGGAAAAAAAATATTTCGACCCGAATTTAATAAAGAATTTTTATGAATATGAATCATGATGTCAATTCTTTGTATTTCTCGAGATGATTCATTATTTTTCTGATGCGTTCTTATTAGCTGATGGTCATATTAATCACTAAATTGAAAACTTACGCCTGTTTCAATTTTTCAAAAATAATAGTTATTAATTTAAATAAAAAATGTTGTCCCAATCAATAAAGATCGGTTAATAACAATTTGTATGTAATTACAAAACTAAAATAATAGTTATTTCAGTGACTGGCGTAGTAGTTGACGGCGCCGATACGCGCAGGCTTAACCTCTTCATCTCTAAAGTGTCAAAACAATGTCCGATGCTGCCATTTCAACTCAATATTTCATAAAAACTAGGTCGGCAATCCTTTTTTTCTCTCAGATCATTGGATTGCTACAAGCTTGAAGTACTTAAATTTTTAGTGACCGGAAATCGAATTTTTCTGTCACTCCGGGAATCCGTCACGGAGAACATCTACGATTAATTTTTTTTTTTCTCTCTATCAATTGATCGATAACCGACTCTGAATTTGGGTGAGAAAAAAATAATTGATCTCGGAAGAACGGTATTAAATTTTTTCACGCGAATAAGCGATAGGATACGCGGATGCCTATAAGTAAAATGATGTTTTTCAATTTTTTGCTTTCGAATCTCGATAACTTGGATAAAAAAGTGAATAGAATGTTCGATCTGGGACTGGAAACAAAATTTTAGTTCTATGATTATTGTGAGCGCGACGATCGTCTTTTGAATTTTCTTGGAACAATGTGCGTATACCTGGCGAGAGGAAAAACGATTGTAGGAGGTTAATCGATGATGTTCCGAGGCGGTGATTTATGGGTATTTTTTTTCGAAGAATATTGTCGAGTCCAATAGCTCATAAACCTTTGTATACAGCTTATTAATCAGTACAAATGAATACCGCATCGGAACATCGGTGTATTTACGTGCGCGATTGAAAGAGCAGTTCGTTCTCGGATGTTTACATACAAAGAAAACGCGGGAGAGTATATTTTTGTGACGTTGTCGGAGTGTGGTGCATACACGATGATCTTTAACGCGTCATCGTTCGAGAGACTCTCGATAAACCAGGCAAAAGCGGGTAAAACAAATACGTCGTTTTGTTTTTGTTTTTTTTTTTTTTTATTTCTTCGTTTTTATTTCCCTTGTCGTGTGCACTGTGAAAAACCGTTGGAGTATGTGTGTATAGATGCGACGCGGCGCTGCGATAGCATGCGGTGCTCGAAGACGCGTAGCTCGAGGGGACGAGTTTGGAAAAGTGTTTCCGAGGCCTGGGAGAATCCCACGAAGAATGATGAGAAGAGGGAAGAGAGAAAAAATAAAAATAAAAAAAAAAGAGAGAAAAGCTTCGCGAGTGCGGTACACGATTTGTACCACCAGCAGCAGCACCAAAACACGCGTGACGTATAACTATATGTACATTTAAAGATAGATATATAGATGCGCCTGTGTCTATACGTATAGTGACAATACACGCGGGCTGTTCGTTGCTCGCTCTGTCACTGATGCATCGTCCGCTAACGGCGCAACTAGTCAATTCGGTCGGTCGGTCGCGCGCGTTGTTCGTACCTCCCTCATATATATATCACATATCATCGAATAATATCCTTCTTGTTTTATTTAGTTCTTCGTTTCACTCTGTGTAGTCGCGAAGTTCGTCGAGCATCGAGTTTCGCGCAGCGCGGGGCTAGTCGTTGAAATTAGAAGAAAATATATATTCTTTCTTCGCTTTTAAAACTTTCGTATAAGCGTGTGTGTTTTCTTTTGCTCTTCGATGCTGTAACCTCGTACGCGAGTTTCATCAGTGTTACTAATAAAAAAAACCCGCGATTCAATATCTTTCGAGCAAACGCAACGTCGAGAAACTCGAGTTGTCATCGTGCTCTCATCGAGACATGCGGGACCGGCTACTTCGATATTTTCATTGTCCCAAAGTTTATCGAAATAACGATAAAAAGTTTCAACTTTTCGCGGTCACGTGAGCGCGATGCCCTGTCCGACTTGTTTGAAAAGTTATTGACAGGAGACTTTTGTTACAATAAATAACGCGCATATTTTGTCGAATATGAAAAGCGGCAGAATTTTCGGTGACTTTTGAACACACACGTTCGAAGAGAATTAAGCTTTCACGGAGAATAATAATAACGAGGCGGCGCGAGGGATTCGGCGAGAATGACGATCCCGCTGGCTCCTCTGGTGAACAAAGGAAAAACATCGCAGTTCGATTCTACCGGTGAGTCGTTGTTGTTGAACAATCATTTTTTATTTATCACTATATCTTCTCAGCCCTCGTAAAAATATTGAAAAATAATGAATCGTCGAACAAAAGACGATCGAGTAGCGAATGACATTGCGCCGCGACCACGTGCGTGTCTTCTTCTCCCAAAATAAATATCAATTGACGTGTGTCAAGAGGGCATTTGCGTATCGGGAGTAGCGCGAAAGTTTTATTTCGATCTCAATCATGCCTGCTTATTTCTTATCATCGTGGGCGTTTCAATCATTGTTAATTTTTTTTTTTTTTTTTTTCATTGCATATTTTTCGATTACCATTTTGCGCGTATTTTTTTGTTTTTCTACAACGAGGCGTTCCCTCCATTTTTAACACTTCGAAGACCGTTCCAAATGATCGATTTTCATCTCCAACGATGTTTCGTTGCAATTTTTTTTCTGTTTCCAACGTAGAACGAAACCGCGAGCACGTCTCTTGCATATCACATACACGTACACACACACACACACACATTTTCACACTGATGCAATAGAAGAAAGCCAAAGATCCGATAAGTAGTTTACACACAGATGTAGAGCAGATGAGTCATTTTTCTTTGTACGCTTTTTTCAATCCGGTTGACTAATTCGAGCCAGGTAGAGTGTAGGTAATACGTGTAGCGAAGCTTAGCTCAGGAAAAAAAAAAAAAAAAAAAAAACACATCGAGTGAATCATTCATTTCGGAGAGATAACGACACGTTTATCCAGAATTGCTGACGAAACATGTCTTTTTTCTTTCTTTCTTTCTTTTTTCATAAGCGTATATATCAATGACATCGACGCGATAAAAACATAAATCACCGTACATTTTCAGAAAAAATAAATAACAACATTATTCCCAAATTTTTTTTTTTTTTAGAAACGTTTTATGAAATTTTTTTTTTTTTTTCAAAATATTGATGAAAAATGACGTTTCTTAGTTTTATTTACAATATTAATTCAATGCTCGTTGCTTCATCGTTGCACAATTATTCGTTTCGTTTTAGAACTTTTTCGTGATTAAGGAAAAAAATCTTTTTTTTTGGAATAATTTAAATAATTTACAAGCGTTTTATTGGACACATTGGAATTGATTCTTCGAATTCGTAATTATCGACGGTATTTGAGGCGAGACGGTTGGGTTTGGTTCAAAAATAGGTAAACGTCATACCGGAAGTTTTATTCACAGATATCCGACGTACGAGAAGTTTTTCACCTACGATGATAAATATACGAGCGAATGTAAAGTTGCGGGGAAAACGTATAGACAAAAAACGTGAATTGCGCATATTATCCTGTGGCGATGTGCCAGCGCGAGAAGAAAAGCCACACGGCATAGATGCACGAGTTTACAAACACAAGTCCTTCCCGCTATTCCCTCGATATAAATATTCCTACGAAATAAACAAACGTTAAATAAGACTCGGAAACACATCGGTTAACGTTACTCGATGGAAACAAAAATTACATTTCCACGCGTTTCAAATCGCTTCAGAATCTCGAGCGTTTTTCACACACGCGTGAAATCTCGTCACAACATTTCTGGGATGCTGTATCCAATAATTTTATTGTTGAAACAAAGAATAAAAAATTTCAAAACTTCGATAACGTCGAACGAACGATTTCGATTGTTTTTCTCGTATTTTTTATTTTATTTTATTTTATTTTTTTTTGACAATTTACCTCATCACGATTATTTCGTTCGAAGGAGCGAAATATCTTTTTTGAAAAGCTGGCAACTTTCGTAGCGTTGGTGCGGTAAAATTTTTTTCAACTCTTCGACCATCTCGAACGGTACTTTCTCCGGATTCTTTCGCCAATTTTTCGATAACCACTTTTTTGGGGTAACTCTAACGATTCGAGAGATAATAAAGTTGGCAAGTTTCATAGCGTGGGTGGTAGAATTTTTGCAAGTCTCTCTTTCTTTTCTTTCAGTCCCTCATTTTGTTTTTTTTTTCACCGTTTCAAAAATGATTCAAGAAATTGAAAAGTTGAAAATGAAAACTTTGTAGAATTTTCAATTTCCTTTTTTTTTTTCCAACGATGCAAACTTCAGTATTATTAATTTTTTTCTTAGATTTTTTTTAATTTTCATTCAAAAGCTGATTTTCTATGGGAATATTCTCGATCGTCCTGGAGTCATTCTAATTCCGAGTCCGCGATCGTTTTCATTAGGAATTCGCACCTAACGTATACCTTGCCACATGTATAATAATAAAAATAAAAAAAAGATTTTACGTATAAGCAGCGAAGACTGTCGACCGTTCGTTCGGCATGGCTGGTGTAAAAAGAAGAGTACGACGAAGATTTCGATGTAAAATTCTCTATTTTTGGATCCCGAACGGTAGAGTCGAGCTCGAAGTCTCCGAACGTTCGTTTCGTTTCGTCGAGGATTTTGCGTGGATGAAATTCGTGAAAATATCTGGTGAATTCATTTTTTTTTCATCGAAATAATAGTTCATCGTCTAATTATATAATTATTTCCACTAAATGAATTTTTCAATAATATTTATTCAAGTGCTATCGAGCTCTTCTCGATTAGCCGATAATAAAAATAAAAAATAAAATAATCGTCAATTTTTATCGTCTATTTCAAGCTGATCAAATATGAAAATAGTCGAACGTGACGACTTGTTTGATGACCACGCTCGTTGTAGATTTTTCGAGTTAAAGCAAACATTTTAAGAGGCCCCAAATCGCGAGATTTTTCGTTCAGACGAAAATTAACAATTTTTTCAGACATTAGACACTCTCGTTGTATCGAGCGTTCATCAAACTCGCGTTACGTCGTTGGTGTACATTATCAATTCTTCGCTTATTGAAAACGTCTCCGGATTGTGCGCCGATCCAAGAGAGAACAGGTCGTCGACCTCGCTGATAATAAATTTAGCAATATATTCGTGAGTTACCACCAGAATTCAACGAATATTAGCAGCAATTACGAACGATAAAAGCACAGCTTCAAGTGGACCAACATCTTTGATCTTGCCTCTCGAGATGAATTGGATGAATTTTTCCTGTCGAAAAACTAAAAAAATTTTTTTTTATGTTTCCTGACGAATGACGGCAAGAACGAATAATGATTTTTCTAATTCGTTACGTTGAAACCTCACTGTTTTCGGAGTCTTTGAGAGTATGTGAGATGTCGAGAAATGAGAAACGACAAATATCAAGATCTCCGGCGATCTTGGATCGATGCAAAAGAATATCAAGGTCGTCTGGTACAAATATAATATTGCTTTGTCATTGGGAGCTCTGTGTTGGCGGAAAAGAAAGATTCGAGTGGATCTTTCTCTCTCTCTCTCTACCTCGTTCCTCAAATTCCATTCCACAGAGTCGTGTCTCTGTTCAAGAGGCAATTGGCTTCGGGCTTTAGGGCAAACGACCTTTAAACTTGAACCGAGTTCGTTGGCCTTGGTGAATTCGTAAATTCAAACCCGAACACACAAGAATTGGAAAGAAACTTGCTATGAAATAGCGCGTCAATGGACAACCGCATGATTTTCATTTCCCATTTTTTTTTTTTTTTATCTCACTCGCAGGCTCATTTGTATAAAATCATTCGTTCGTCGGATCACTCGAACTGCTTGTCGAACTTTGTAAAAAAAGTCAAGAAAAAAAAAAAACCGCGGTTTCATGCACCTTGATACGCCTTATCGAAGCTTGCAAAGTTACTGGCGATTATTACATCGCGTTATAATTGATATACATATATAGATATGTAGGTCACGCGCGCAGCGAAGTATCGCGAAGCTGGATCGGGCCAGAGCCAAGTATAGATATGCACGAAACCCGTACGATTGGCGTAAATTTCACAGAGTCGAATAAAAAGAAAAGAAAAAAAAATGTTGAATTATGATAATGATATTTGTAAACACTGGTTCGATGGTACATGACGAAACACGACCGCGATATCTCTTGCTCCGCCGCGTACACGTTTCCTGTTAACGAGCGTCAAAACAACGGGGATGCGTCGTTGCTCGTGTTTGTTTTGTTTTATATTCGGCGCTGAAGAAGCGTAAAAATGAATTATAATCCCGTGCTTAAGAGTTTTTCATTAACGCACAACCAGAGGAAGATCGAAGCAAAATATTTAGCGTCTTGTCGGCTCGCTCTCGTAACGGTTAATACAATAATGAAAAATTAAAAATAAAAACCGGAAAATGTAGAAACGCTGATATACGTAAAGTGGATTTAAAGATTTTTGCGTAATTTTGATTCGTTAGAAAATATAAACCGATCGATAACGACTCGGAATAATAAAACATAGAAAAAAGCAAGTCTCTTAAAAATCCCCGTTGGCTCTCTATCCCGATGCGACGAAACTCGTTGCACAAATTTACCGAAGATTTTCGTGACCTTTCCCCTTGGCTTCTCGCGCTGCCGCCGCGCGATCGTGTACTACACGTTTCTAAGCTACATTTTTCGTTGATAATGAAACTCTGTTGGGCTCGGTATTACCGTTAGGATGATGATACGCTGCTGAGCGAAAGAACGAACGGTTTAAACACATATATATGTATATTCTCGTTGGCAGGAAAGTCATAACATGAGAAAACGTTTCGTGACATAGGTGAACTCGCTCGTACGTTGCGGTGCGGTGTCTCTCGCGTGTACGCGAACAGCGCTGTCTATCGAGAACGAAACGGACTCTCTCGCGGTCCCACCGACACGAGGGATAAGCCATTCCCGCTCTTTTTATTTTATTTTCTCACTCTTTCTTCCCTTCTGTATTCTCCCATATAAAAACATATCTATAGGACATTGAACGTGTGCGTTTGTGTATAATTCACTCGGATGATGCTGTACGGTGCTGCTGGTGCTGGTTCGACTCGAAGGAGGCAAAAGTAACGGGGCGCGAGCGAGTAACGGGCCGAATTTAATGCTACCTCCCATCCTCACAACTACTTCGAGCTCGACCCCGAAAGTCCGTATGGGGAGTGCTGTATGCCTCTTTCTCTCTGCCGTGTTTATTTTCACGCGTCATCGCACTTCACTTTTTTATAAATTCACTCTAAAAACTCTTTTCTTTATTCTGTTTGTAAGAGAAAATTTTTTTTTTCTTTTGCAGTATGGATATAAATGCTTCTCAGAGCAGTGTTTTGGATCTGACTCGTTCATAACTTTGTTTGTATTAACCGTTGTACACGTATATCATCGAAAAATTTGTCGTAATTGGATATTTCGATTTATTCAGCTGAAAAGATCGAAGTTTTTTTTTTTCTTTACAATTAAAAGAATCGATCTGTCTTCTTCGTATTTTTCTATCCTTTTTAGAACTTTGTTTACTATTTGGTGCGTATTTGCCTTACACGTAACGTCGATCGAAAAAATACGTCGTAATTGGATATTTTTACTTATTCAGCTGAAAAAATTGAGAAATTTATGATATCCGATCGAGAAATCGAGAAATATGTGAAAACGATAATTTTTAAACTTAAACGTTGAAAAATATCGATTTATAATCGATTGGAATAAAAATTTCGAGCTCACCTCTCTCATGCATTCTGCTTTTTTCGACTTTGAATCACTTCTGCACAGTTTATCCGTGGAACGAATAAACTTGCGTCGAAAGAATCTAATTTTTTTTTTCCAACAGTCAAGAATCTCCTCGCGCGGACCTTCATGCTTTTGTTCTTTTTTTTATTTATTTATTATAATTCGTTTGAAAAAAACGTTCCACGTTTGGTGTGATAAAAAGTTTTCCATCCATTTTGACGCCAATTGGTCTAAATATAGATACGGGAGAGCCGAACGGGATGGCACTTTCCGAGTCGAGGATCCAAGAGCCATCTCGTCGATCTCGGTAGAACCGCGTCGAACTTGAACTACTAAATGCGCAAGCCCGCGCAACAACATCGACTGAGAAAACTCGGGAGCATTTTCGTCGACGAAAATTTCTGTATTTTTGCGTCGAATTCAGGCGAGACAAAAACAAAACAAGAAAATGGTTGTAAAGTTTTTCCTTATTATTAAATTGACTCGTTAATGAACTGGAGCGTTGAAAAGATGGAAAAAAAAAAAAACAAAATGTGTGAATATGAATATTATTCGATCGATGATAAAACTCGAGTTTCGATGAATTTTAAAAGCGTGATTCCAGTGCCGAGTGCAATATTGATTTTTTTTTCTTTCAGGAGATAAAAATATTTTCGCTTCGAAAAGCGGCGCGAGAACACTTGACTATTTTTTGGTACAAATACCTGACAAGTTTGAGGCTCGAGCGAGTCGGATACCAGGCTTAGTCTAAGCGAAATAAAATTTATTTGCGTTGTACAGTATTTTTCTTGAGCTATTGATAACGAACGAATTTCTTTCGATCCACAGAAATTGTCACTTGTGCTAATAAATTCTTCTTTTTATTTTTCTTAAATTTTTTTTTATTTCCACACGCTGATAAGACGATATCGGCGACGCGGGGAATATAAAAATGAGACAAGAAGCACTCGAAACTCTGGGGCAGTCACGTTAGAAAAACGTAGTCCAAATAATGACATGTCTGCGAAACACACAGAATTCATCAATCATTTTAATAATATCGCGTCTATCAAGAAAGTCTGCGTATTTTTACATCAGCTTTTTGGATATTGGAACGATAAAAAGTCACGAGACAAGAATACTATCGGAAAGTCTCTTTAAGAGAAATTTAACAATGTAACAATAATAATAATAATTTTATAAAAATTTTCTGCCAAACGAGATACGAGAAAAAGAAAAAAAAAATGTTGAGCACTTCGGATGGTTTTATCTTCCTGTCATTCATTTTTTTTTTTTTCTCATGAGGAGAAAGTTGATCGGTGATTCCCTCCATATACCCGTTGACAACGTGCAATGTAACGCTTGATATTTCTTCGTCGAAATTTCGTTCATAACCTCCCGTTTCTTTCGTTTTCGTTCACAATTTCCTGCTACGATGCCTGCTCCTCGAGATAACACATCATATAGAATTCAAGTTCGTATCGCTTACGCATTGGAAACGTAAGAAAAGAGAATGATGCAGCGTCGGGGCATACTCGATGAATAAATAATGTGAGAAATACGTCATAAGCCTTCGGCTCTGATTCGTTAATCGTCTTCTTCGTAACTGGTATAATAATGACGTATGACATTCCATCGACTTTGTGATCGATCTCGAGTTTTCCAAGTTACGCACACGAGTTTATTTGAAATTTAGTCATTCGACTCGGATGCCGATGAGAGAGCGTCGAGAAAAAAAATTTTCCTTCCTGCCTGTCTCTATTAAAAGAAAAAAAAAAAAGAAATGGTATAAAAAAAGCGTGTTTGGGTCACGCTGAAAAGTATCTAAACGAAAACAGAGAAAATTTCATTGTTCGAGCACACGATCGAATGTTGTTGTTGTTTTTTTTTTAATTTTTTTTTGTGACGATAATCTAATTAACTAATGAGGCTCGAAGCACGAATTAATCTGTCGAGAAGCCTCTATATCTCCGTCGTTTAATTTTTTTTAAATTGGCCAAGAGTTAAAACACGTACGAAACAATACTCGTTTGTTGATAAAGCACGTTTTTTCAATGCCAAGATCGATCCATCCGATAACACTATGCGGAGCTGTCACATTTAAAAGAGTAAACAAAAATATGTATTCGATCGAAAAATGAGAGAAAAAAAAACAATAACAAACTGCATTTCGTTATATACACGATACTCGAATTAATTATTTAGCGATTTACTCTTCGAGCAAGTACTGGGAATTATCCGTTTTTTCACGCAAAAATAACATCATCTTTTTATCGCTGCCAAATCCGCCAAAATTTCTCGGTTAATTGTTCGTAATTCACCGTATTGCCGTAGAGTTCGCGGAACACGAGCGCTCCTTCGTGGAAATCACGCTCGAGCGGCTACCCGCGACTCTGGATTTAAAAAAATGTTTCATCCATTTTTTTCATCATCGTGCGATGCTCGCTTCGTTGTTGTCAACGAAATAATACAGAAAAATGTCAAATTGAATAGGGCTCCGGGGCTTATCGTCGTGTTTCAACGTACTCATTTGCATATCGATTGTTTTGTTCTCGTTCGACGAATAATATTCACTCGAATACAGAAGAAAAAAAAACTCGAATACGAAATAAGAAAAAAAAAAATAATAATCATAAACACGCAAATACAGTTGTCGAATGTTTGACTACGAAATGGAAATTTTTTTTATTAAATTTGTTATGTCGTTCAGAGAATGACGACGATAACACTCTGTTCTCTTTACTAATCGATTCTGTTGCCAGTTTTGTAAACACAATATGACGAAACGTTACGTATTTTGATATCGATGCGAATGGTACTCTACGGAGGCGCCAAATGCGTTGGAAGAATTTTAATCTGCGTCTCAAATCTTCGTTGTAACGAGAAAAATATATTGCGTTTGCTTTCTGAACGCGGTTAGAAGGAGATGAAAGGTTTATAGAAATGAATGATTCGAGAATATCGATGAAAAGATATTTATCTTTATTGGACTTTCATTTCCATCATTTCGGTAATTGCAGTGTTAAAATAATATATGAAATTTTGTTTTTCACGATAGATTGACAAATTTTGACAGAAACATTAAAAATAACTTAGCGGATTCCGAGATGACAATGCTGTGAGCATCGAGCGATCTTTTTTGTCGCTTGTGTGTCGCAATAAAACATGGCAAAACGTGCTCACGAAATTCACAAAGATTTGTGAATCTTTTGAGGATTATATTTTCAGGCGATAAGACAAAGATATCAGAGGTGAAAACGCATTAAAACGTGATTAAAGAGATTATATTTCCACCATCATTCGATTGTCTCGAATACAAAAGGCTGTAAAATTCTTGAAAAGTATTTTTGGGAATAAAAAGAATGGTACGATTTTGCGGATAAAATAGGTTTTTTCGTTGTTGGGAGTTGCGGATGCACGAACGCATTCGAGTCTCACGAGGGACCCGCTCGTCTCATCTCTCTCACGCTTACGGAGGCTCGCTCGCGCTGGCTCGCCCGCGTGTGCCCATCGCTGTTAAAAAGAGCGCCACTATCGTACGAACTGTGGCGGCGGTGGTGGTGGTGGGAGGAGAGCGGCCGCGCGCATAAGCGGGGAGGGCGTCGCGAGGAGGCGCGCGCGGCGCTTACAGGAATGAAAAGAGCGAGCCAGTCCCGTGGAGTGGGGGAGAGGGATAGTCCGCGAAACGCGAGTGTGTGGAAGTGGGATAGGAAACGGCAGAGGAGAAGGATCAGCGAGAACGAAGATCTGCTCGGGTATATACCGGTACGCTATTCTCATAAGAGAACAAAACCACGCGGTATCGTGACCAAGATACACGACTTTATTGTTCGAATTTATCACTCAACACAAATTCCGATATCAGGAAAAATAATAAATTTGTAGATAAAATATAACAATAAAGAGCCTTCTCCGAATGAGCCTTCCCGCGTGTATCCTATAATTTTCGTTGTACACGAGTGCGAATAAAAAAAAAGGACGTTTATTCTTCTCAATTTTTTGTTTCGTGTGCTTGTGTGTGCGTTTGGTACTTGCGCGCGGGCGCGTCTTGTCACGATCGATACGAAACGCGTGTTTTATCTGTGAAACACACACGCTATCCCAAGGATATAAAACAAAGTTGAGATCCTGCTCCGAGTTGCGAGTGAAAAACCGAACGCGAATCTTGACCTATGAGCCAAGAAACGGTTCTAAAGCGTTCGTGAAATTGCATAATCGACCAATTGATATAAAATTATCGTATGCATTTAAAAAAATTCTGCGCCGAGTGAAGAGTTTGAAATCGCATTTTTTTTTTTTTTTTTTACATCTCGACGACTCGAGAAAAAACCACGTGGATAAAAGTGTCGACACTTAAGGGGGTTCGTGGTTCGATGAGACACACTCGTGAGTCAGAGATCCCTTGATATATATACATATATATATACCAAGCGAGAAAGATCATCTGACATCGAAGGATAAAACCGGTGACCGAGTACTTTGAAGAATGCTAATAAAACCGTGTTCTTTAATTGTAATACCTGGCCCTTCGTATGAATTAAATAAAAGTGCAACGATTGACAGCTATACGAACAATAAATCGGGCGAGGAACGTCGTCGTTTCGAGTGCAGTCGTAAGCGAGTGAAGCGGGAACGCGGCAATCTGCCGTCGCGGCGCTGCGTCCGCGCGGCGAGGCACTGAACATAGATATTTTTTCATGTATGTGTATCCTGTCTGTACGTACACGGCGCACAAACACAAAAATAAAATTGTACAGCAGTTCTCCTAAAAGCGTGCACCCATGGGAGTGCGTAGATTGATAATAACCCTCTCGTTGAAGTAATCTTCAAGCGAAAAGTTCAATTTTTCTACGTAATAACGTATCGCGAAGACTGAAATTTCATCAGAAACCATGGATACTTTAATTTCACTCAGAAATACCATGATTTTTGCGAGTTGAAAAAGAATCGTGGAAAAACGCGTGGTTCACATGTGTGTTCGTGTATTCCGTTGAAACGTGTGTGAGTGTGCGCAGTAAGGGGTGACAGAGAGCACTATATTCATATATATATATCGTGTCGCATGCGTGCGCGTGTTCGGTACGAGAGAGCGCAGCAGTAGCGGCACCAACCGCCACCAGAAGAGAGTCTTGCGAATAAAGGAAAAAAAAAATAAAATTAAAAGCAGCGTCGAAGCGCCGCAGCATCGTGGTTGCGTGATCGCCGCGCGACGCATCGCGCGATTAATATAACTCGTTCGTCGTCGTCGTCATCATTTCTCCCGCGAATTTTCATCCCTTTTCTTTCCCTCTTTTTATCTTTTGTCTCTTTGTGTGTTCGAGAATCTCGAGCCTCGAAACGAGAGACCGCGTGTACCCGAAAAGAAACTTGGCGCGTGTGTTTCGTGCGGATTTTATTTAGCGAGATTTTTATCCTGACCGGAAGTACGAAGAAACAAAATATTCTCGCGTCTGTTGAGTGCTCTCGCGAAAATTTTTGGATATCGACGAGCTCATCCGAGCTTTCTCTTTCATTTTCAAGTGTCATTTCATATATATATATCTATATTATTATGGATGAACGAGGGAGTGTAAACGTAATGGGATTTCGGATTCCCGTCCTCGTGGCGATAACGTCCCTCATTGGGGCAGTCGCTCTCTTACTCAGCTACATTGCCGGTCTTTTCTCGGGACGAGGCAAGGATGCCAACTCGAACGAGGGTAAGCAGCGTTCTGTTTATCTCTTCCTGAAATAACGAAAAAAAAAAAAACTTTTTTTTTTAAATTTATTCTTTCTTTGTTTTTGTTTTGTTTCGTCGGCTCTTCCAAAACTTTTTCTCAACTGATACTCTCGTTATACGTGTTGCGTTCTCAATGTTGTTCGGAGTTGACAAATTTTAGTTTACATTCAATCGTCGAAAGATAAATCGCGCGTGCTCTATCAAACTCTTCTCTGTTTTTATTTCTCTTTTTGCGATCGACATATATACGTGCCCCGTACAAATATATATCACGATATTTTGGTACATGCGCGTGTCGGATGCCCGTGAATTTTATGGAGATGCGCCCGCGCAAACCTTTGTCTATATACTTTTTTTTATTATTTATATATATTCATTAGGGAACCTATTGAAGATTGCCTCGTTAAAATCCACCAGAAAACGTTCTTTTTTCAATTCGGTCATGCCATACAAACAGTAAAAATTGGATTATCGATAAAAAAAAAAATAATAAATAAAAACAGTTACGAGTAAGATTGGTCACAGTCCAGTCGAATTTTATTTCGAAACACGAATTTTGTCTTCATTTTTTTCTTCAGCATTTCTTTTCTCTCATCGAAAGCAGCTTAAACACCGAAGAAACATTCGCTCAATAAAACGACTTTTAATCAGCGAATTCTTCGCTGATGTTATCAAAAACTCGGTGAAATTTGTTTTTCTTAATATTTTGACGTTTATACCACGTCCAGGCTATAAAAAAAAAAAAAATTATACTCTCTATTACGTTATTTCAATTGAACAATACGAAAGTTGTGTTTTTTTCATTGTTTCGATTCAACATGAAATTGAATCTTATACTTTACATTTCGTTATCAATCGTTTTGATCGTTTATTTTTCATTCTTATGCCTCATTTGTTTCGTAATTTATTAATTAAACAAAAAACCGGACGTACAGGATTTTTTTTGTATTTTTCCATAAATTCGTATGTAAATTCATGCAAAGCTGACGTTCCGATCATCTTTAAATCTCCAAAATTTCCAATATTCACAAAAAGAAATTGTCAATAAAAAAAAAACTCGAAGAAATGCTGAAAGCGTGAGTGAAAAATTGACAGAATTAATTCTTCCCAAGTCCAATTCGTTTCTGCAAAGGCAGATTGAAAAGAAAAAAAAAAACAGGAAGATTAGAGGTCGAAAGTGTTTTCTTCGTTGGCACTCTGTATCGTAGGTAAACGAAAATCGTATAAAATTCGTATCTCTTCCTATGAAACATCGTATGATGAAATATTTGTCAGCGACGACTGCACGAACGGATCATTATCGTTAACTCGTACGCGAATGAATTTGTAATATCTTTGAGATTTTAAAGAAAGAGACAGACAAAAGACAAAAAAGAATCGAAACGTTCCTTTCTTCGAAGATGATTTCGTACACCAGGTATCACGCTCGATTCCTTAGAAACGGGAATATACAGCGATTCGTAGCGTAACGACGCCAACGAACTTCTACTTCGCGGGCCTGCTCCCTCCTTTTCTCAAGTACCTACTTTCGTCACGGGACGATTCGCTCGAGGTAACAACCAAGGATCCTGCTCTCTCATATATCTATATATAAAATTAAACACACGTATTCTCTTTCGGTCCTAACCATGGCATTGAATTCGCATAAACCAGAGTAGAAAACGCGTAACGCGCTCTCGGCATATATACATCTCGAATCTCACGAGGCGTTTAGGTTTCACTTCTTCGAATCGTTTTTTTTTTTTTTACCTCTAAATTCATCGTTTTCCTTGATCCCTGAACAAAATACTCGAGTTCAACAAACTTTTTTTTTCTCTCGATCTTTCATAACTTTCAAGAAGAAATTTTTCGAGGATTCATCCAACGAAAACCGTTCTAGGATCCGTTGGATTATTATTTCCATCGATTGAAAGGAAAAAAAAAAAAGAAAAGAACCACACGAGCGTAACGCGACGATTCATCGGATTGCTGCGAACGAATCTGAACGCGAAGAGTCTTTTCCATCAATTAACATTACTTTGGTAACCATAATAAATCGAGGGTAGGACAATAGCAGCGAAAAAATAACAAAGAAAAAAAAAAGGTAATGAAAGGTCATCGAAGAGCTGGGCGCCTGTTTAAATAGCGATGAATTAACGAAAGAGTAAAACGGCGATGGTCAATGCACCGACGAAAAGTCTCGGGAGCTCTTTCCCCCCGGCTCGCGCGTAGCTAGTCGTCGGTAGCGGTGGCGGCGACGGCGTGCGCGAGTAAAGCCTGCAAATATATATATATAGTTCGGGCGACGTATAAATTAGAGTGAATATATAGTGGCGGAGTCGCCGGCAAGTGAGTTCTCGCCCCCACGACGAACGATAGACCGGGGGGATAGCGAGAGACAGAAAAAAGGGAGAGACATAAGTGCGGATAAAAATAAATAGTAACGATCTATATTCGTAAAACACGGGCGGGAGGAAGGGAGGGCGAGGGAGGGAGGGAGGGAGAAACGCACACAGGAAGGCGAAGAATAACGACGAGGGGAAAATAAAAGAAGAAGAAGAAGAAGGATAAAAAAAGCGGCGACAGAAAATGACCAAGGGAAACGGAGAGACACGGTATAGGCGCGGACAAGTTCGCGCGCCGAGGAACACGTGTACCATTCGCGAGCGAATACATGTGAGCCGCTGACTGACTCGAACGCAGTCGACTTACGTGCTCTCTCTCTCTCTCTCTCTCTCTCTTTCGCTTTTCTTTACGACTTACGATCTTTCTGTCGTTTCGTTGTATTATAATAATATGAAATTTGCTTTACGAGCCTCTTCAACGTACCTTATTTGAGCTACTTTTTTATTTTATCATTTTTTTTTCTATTCGTGTTATTAAAAGTTTATCCGACGCAGTTTTGATGCATTATTTCGAAGGGAAAAATCGCGCACTGTTTTACTCTCGGAGCATTAAAACTCGGGAATCTAACCAGTTTTTTTTTTCTCCTCGAGATTTTTACATTTCTTTTGTTTCTTTCTATTGCAATAGTTTCTCGTGACAGTAACTGAGAACAGGGCATTTTTTAACAGCGTTCAGCTCACCACGTTTTAGATCTGTGTCTTTTATGGTTAGCCACCGCAGCTGCTATTTTCGTATTGGATTTTTCTTCTGTTTTTTTTTCGTATTTTTATGATCTTTTGTCGTTTTTTTTTTTCCGTTCACATTTCAAAGGGTCGATTTGGCAGTGCTCTCCTCCGCAGCAGCTGCATACGACCTCCGCGTCGTTCCTCGCGCATTCTTTACCGATCGCATGTGCTCAACATTTTTTTTTTTTTTTTTTTTTTTTTTTTTTTTTTTTTTTTTTTATTTGCGTATTTTTTTTTTCATCCTCGTTTTGCCGCCGCCTCGCTTCTCGGTTCGTTTCGCACATGCGAGCCTGCTGGCTAAATCCTCGCTTCAACATAGCTTTTTCTCTATACGCCTGTATTATTCAATATCATTTTCACGAATAATTCTATTTCCACGTGTAAATTGTTATCGCTCTCTCTCTCTCTCTCTGCTTTTATCTATTTTTATCATCTTCGTGTATGTCTCTGATCTAGTCAACAATTTTCTCTTCTAACCGCCCCTCGGACACTCGAGTCGAGCGTCGCACGACACGAGTTCACGAGGAATAAGTAATTGAAGGGGGAGGGGGGGGGGACGAGAACGAAGCAATATTCCGACTAGAAAGCTTCATTTTTCCCGATTGAAATCGATGAGAAACGGCGTAAAAGGTTGAAAAAAAAAAAGTACGCGATTGGCAGAGCCGGAAAAATCAACGAGCATTTGTAGAAAAGCCTCGTGCCTCATTCGTTGCTGATTTTTATTTTCAATTTAATTTACCATTATTAATTATTTTATTTATTTGATTGATGTAATAATTGAAAATAATGAATAATTATTTAACAACTAATTGATTAATAAATTAAAGAATAAATATATCAATAGCATTATTATTAATATATAATAATTGGTTAATTAATTGAAATAAAAAAAAAGTAGAAAAGAGTTGAGAGAGACTGTGCAGGCTCGATAAAACGATGCCATGAAACTCGTTTTTATTCAGCACTAGCTCAATAAAACCTCGGCTCGAACGCTCGTGCACACGCACATTGGTGTGTGTATATGTAATATCGATGATTTCCGCGGAACACGCGCATTTCCGGAAAGCGAGATGGATATACGTAGGCGTTATGGCTCGGTGTTCTCGTTCGGTCCACGCGAGCCCGCGCGCGGGACGATTATACCGCGTAAATCGATCCCTTTTCCAGATATTTATCGTTCCCGATAGAAAAGCGGATGCCGCCGCCGCGCGAGCGGTACGTTATGAAACAAAAAGTCAGTCCGCTTTTACCCGCTCAATTACATCAGACTTTCTATATCCAACGCGATTTGGAAAAACAGGAGAATCGAGAATCGATCGAATAAATCTGTTTTCGTTATCGATAATGATAGAATCGGAGGAGCGTTTAAATCGTTGAAGAAAAACGAATAATAAACGAGAGACACACACACTTTTTAACGGTTCAAGATCGAAGGAATAAAAATAAACGAAAAACACACCGCAAGTGCGTTCACGAAATCCACAGCTGGAATCCTGAACGTAGAAACCAGGGTCTCTCGAGTTTTTCTCTTTTTTTTTTTATTATTTTCAATTATTTATTTATTTATTTCAAGCAACGGAAATAACATCGGCGTTGATACGCGTTCACGGAGTCGCGACGCCTCAAAACTCTCAACGCAAAAACACGCTCGCGCGCTCCGCAAACTTTAGCCCCCGCGTTCGATCGACGCCGCGAGACAATAAACGTTCGTTTATTTATTTATTTTTTTCTTTTTTTTTATCGCGAAAACAACGGCGAGTACGATCGAATGGTGGAAGCAAAGGAAAAGGAAAAAAAAAAATGACAAAAACAATCGTCTCGCGGTCATGTTTGTTTCGTTTGGCGCTTCACGCACTTGTCGTTTGCACACTTCTCTCGAATTTCCCGCATTCATGCTCCGGGATTATGCCAAGATATATTCTTGTTATATATTTTATTTATACGGAGAAGATCCCTCTTTCTCTGCTTTTATCAGTTCGATGATCGAGACGAGACGACCGTGACCGAGGATGTTGCCCCTCGATGCCCCCCTCCCCCCTCCCCTCCAGCGATTCATTCTCTTTTCCATGAACAATTCAGTTGCCGATATTTCTGCATATCTCCCTCTCCAGCGAGCATTGAATTTGGAGAAAAAAAAAAGTGTTGAAACACGATCGAAATTTTCGATGGTCTTTGGGCCTCGTTCGATTCCCGCGGAGACTCGTCTAATCTTCTTCGATCGAATAACCCATAATTACTACTAATTTTCAACCTTGTTTCTCAATGAAAATGTTAATGGAAACGCGATTCCGGATTAACCTATTAGTCGGAAGGAGGATACGTGAGGAGAAGCCGAAAATAAGCAAAAGATATTCGAACGCTGATGACCCTGCGACGACACGAGGGATCACATCGATATTGGTAACGCGTTTTCTCCGCTTCTTTAACGATTCTTCTCGAGCACACGAGCAGCGTCCTTCTTAATGCATTTCGTTGCCGCGCGCGATATCCGTCCGGTCCGAAGTGATAAAATCGTCGTGACGAACGAATCACTAAAAATAAGCAGAAAAAAATACGAAAACGGACGAAAAAGGAGAGACGAGAGCTCTACGGAAATTTGGAAAATTATTTTCTTTTATTCAAATATTTTTATATTCAAGAACAATCGAAAATCCATTTTTGGGATTTTCAATTTTATCAAGTTTTCACTGATTTAACGAGAATTTTGCCGAGCTGCGAATGATATTTATAACATTATTTACACCAAATTTAATATTATTATTTAATAATATTTCCATGAATCTGCAGCCTTGGATGGGCATAAAAAATCTTTTTGTTTTTAGACACACCCAGGAGAAACATTTGTTTGATTCATTTTGATTAAAATTAAAAAAAAAATCGAATGAATGATCCTAGTAGATTGAAATAGATCTTTTTTCTGGCTGCGAAGAAAAGCAAAAAGAAAAATATGATGAAAATGGATAATTTGAATAAAAATAATCGGAAGAAAATAAATGGACAAAGAGATCGAGTCGTAACTGAGATTTCTTTCGATAAAACAAATGTAATAAAGAAGAAAACGTCGCCGGTGCCTGCCAAATTTATAAGCCGGCACCTCGTTCCAGCTCTTCGTTTATCAGCGGCCATAGCAATTATTCTGACTTGTTTATTGTTTCTTTCGCGCTCGGAGGTTACATTCGAGTGACGAAAAAAAAAAAAAAAAAAAAAAAATCGCGTTATTACGTCAGGACCCGCGTGAATTTTCAAAGTTTTTATGTCTCCTCGGTAGTGTCATCGTTTTAAAAACGCCGGGGAATACTCGTCAATCAGAAACGCGAAACCGGACGACCTCCAGTTTCCATCGCTCAACACAGAAGATTTTTTTTCAATTTTTTGTTTTCGACTAAATAAATAAAATGTAATCCACCGGCGAGATCCATCTTGAAAAAGGCATTTGAGATTATTTGCCAGATTGACGCACCTTAGTTTTCCTTTTGATCGCGAACACGCCCAATAAAATCGACTTCTCTAATTTTTAATCATCCGCTCTTCCTTTTTTTTTTTCTTTTTTTGACAAATACTCGAAAAAGCTCATTAAAAAAAAAACGTTCTTGCGTCATTGTGAAAACACACTGGTGGCCTTTGGTACGACACTCCTTGAGGAGTTTCGGTACAAGCGATACAATGTTGCCATGCTAAACCATGTTAAAATCACAAAAAATTTCAAAATGTTAAGAATTTTATAAAATTTGGCAAACAAATTCTTTAGTGCCAAATTTGAGAATAAAAATTTTTTCAGATTTTTCTTCTACACAGTTATCGAGTAATTGAAGACTAAATTTCACGTGTATAAGCATATAGCGTTTCCATATATATATAGGTATACATTCCGGGCATAAGAAATCTGCCTTAATGCGTAATTACTCGATAACTAAGTAGAAGAAAATTTTGAAAAAACTCCTTAACAGAGTTTCGTTTGAAAATTTGTAATTTTTTAGAAAAAATAATGATATATCGTCGTTTCGATCTTTACGCGTAAAACATCTATCTCGGCCTCGTGCCTAGGCACACACGGGAACACATGTTTCCCGTCACCTTCAATCCAAATAATCTTGCTCGAAGTATTGTCGCCTGGAGATGGATCGAGGTGGGGGGGCTATAAGGTCAACATCAAGGTTCTATGAGGGATCATGGATCATAGAATTTTTTTTATATTCGCGTTGAGAATGACAACCGGATATCTATGAAATTAATAAGGCGTTGACCTCCTCCTACTCCATCGACGTTTGTGCTCGAGTCTATACTTCACCAAGTACGGAAATATCGTTTCAAAATCAGGGTCAAAGCGAGGAGACGCGCCATTGAATTTCGCAAATTGTAAAATAACAGCGTCCCATGAATCATTCTTTTCAATAATCTCGCATCTGCTGCTGCTGCTGGTTTTCCGATAAATGAAATTTACTTCTGCGTCATTTTCGAAAAGTTTATTGATCCGAAGCTTCAACAGGTTTCAACAAAAAAATATCATTCAATTTCGATCTTTTTTCCGAGCAAAGGAAATTTCCATTTTTTTTTTTTTTTTTTTAATGCGTTTTCAATGATCGAGTCATTGGAACTCGGCCTCGATGAACCCTCAACCGGGTCACGGTAGCATTACTGAATTTTCGATGACTCATATTTAACGGAGAAACCATATTCGCCCCCACTTGCCTGTAACCGAAAACAAAAGTGACTCGTTCGCGCGATTATAATGTTACCTGAAAAAGAAAATAAATGGAACGTGGTACGAAGAAATTCTCTTTTCTTCTCGCATCGAATATCCATTTAGACTCTTTTGTTAAAATTCTAAAAAATCCGGATATTTATATCGTTTTCATTTATTAATCACTTCGACGCTGCTTTCGAAATATTGTTCCAAATATCCTTTGGTCCGTGATTTCACGAAACAATGGGATTCTCGAAGGAGACGAATTCCGGAATTACTAATCCTACCTCTGGCGGGATTCAATATTTTCTGGTCGTTCGAAAACAAATGTTTTCACGCATCCGGAGACGAGGTAGCGTCTCGACGCCAAAAGTATTAAAAAGAAAATGTTGGAGCAGGCAAGAGGCGAAACGTGCATAAATATAAGCTGCATTGTCAGAGGTCAGGAGAAAGAAAGAAAAAAAGAAAAAAAAAATATTGTCGCACGCGCGTCAAAGAGCCAAAACATGTTATTAATCGTGCCGTGAACCCGGTTCAAGCTCATCAGAGGGCACAAGTGTGAAATCGACGAAAATATTTGTGGCTGAGAGACACTTTTTTTCTCGTTTGTCAAAAAATCGTCATTCGTATTATTTATTTATTTTGTCAGGCGCATGTGTTCGACTTTGTTCAACTGTTTTTCTCATTTTCTCAATTTTTTTTCATCGAATAATATTCGATCACAACGTCTTGATATTCATATTTGTTTTTCATGAGATCAAAACAAAAATGCTCCGAAGCTGCTTCGAAAATTCTTTTTTCTATTCCCAATTTTCGGCGAATGTTTCTCGATCCCGGAGTTCATGGGCCACGAATTATTGGGAAAGATGACAAATGTATTTGTATTTCAGGAAATGATCGTTCGGGATTTAGTACCGGTTCGGAGTTTATGGTCTTACCCCATTGTTTTCGATTTCTTAAGAAAATTTGAAACAAAACTCGAGAACCCTTCAGCATCGTCATTATCGATACTTTGCCCGACACGAAGGAGCCACAGCTGCGATTCAATCGACTCGGTCTATTGAAATAAGTCGCATGTCTACATTGAACCAATTTTAACCTGCGACGTCGCGTCGAATGGACCTTAAGGGGGGAAACCAGTTTAGGAGGCCGAAATTTTGTTTGTTTTTCGTGAATTTTTTACATATGGAATAAATAAACAGAATTTTTTTTTAATTTGAGAATATTTTATTCATGGTTTGAAATAGACTTGAGAATTTTTTGAAGCGATTTCCGCCGGAAACAGTGTCACTAGATCATGGACGATTACCATCGGAGTATTTTGCTGGTGGGCATTCCTGTGGTTTTAATTTTCATCTGTAATCATCACAATTTTTTTTTTTCGTTAACAACATATTTCCTAAGAATATGAACCTAATTCTGGAATTATATGATTATTAAAAATATGTTTTTTTATGCGAAAAAGGTGAAAAAATATGGTATAAAAACATAACATTGTCTTCAAACACCTCAAAAAAATGCAATTTTCAATTTTTTTTTACACAATCAGGTTCATATTCTTAGGAAATATGTTGTTAACGAAAAAAAAAAATTGTGATGATTACAGATGAAAATTGAAACCACAGGAATGCCCACCAGCAAAATACTCCGATGGTAATCGTCCATGATCTAGCGACACTGTTTCCGGCGGAAATCGCTTCAAAAAATTCTCAAGTCTATTTCAAACCATGAATAAAATATTCTCAAATTAAAAAAAAATTCTGTTTATTTATTCCATATGTAAAAAATTCACGAAAAACAAACAAAATTTCGGCCTCCTAAACTGGTTTCCCCCCTTAATCCCATCGATGGTTGTTCCACCACCGGTCCCATTGTTACCAGGCTCGCTAATGAACGTATTGAAGCAGCTTTGCTTCCCGATGCCAATACCATCCGCATAAGACCCAATAATTTCGTTAATAGAAAGCGAGAGTTTATTTTCGAGACAGAACACAAATGTTGAGGAATTTGAGGCTAGCTACAACGACGACGACGACGCCACAATCCGTGTCAATGAGGATTTTTATTCGGTGGATATTCATTACACTTTTTTTCATGTCCTTAACACTTTTTCTCTTCTTCTTTTTTCAATCATTCTCTTCTAGTTGAATATATATACGATCACGTATATATATGGAAACGCAGACTTCCACATCTGTGTGAAGGAAGGTCGAGCACATTTCCTTGTGTATCCATCTCGTTTGCTCTTCCCATTCTCGTCTCGATGAATATCTTCGCTAAAGTGCAAATAGGCGAGCGTTCAAATAGCTTCTCGACATATTTGTGACTCGTGGAGTCGATGCGATATCGTGGATAAGCTTTGAGACTAATTTAAGTATATTCAAAGTCTTTGGCAGCCATGCAGAAACGAATTTTTTCAATTATTTCCTTAACCGGATAGTTTCGGCTGGCTCTGGCACGTGTTATCGTACCTTTTTGTTTCCTCATCCGATAATTGACACCTGAGACACATACGGGCACGCAGGCACGCAGGCGGAAAGTTTGCATTGTTAAAATGGCGCGTTTATCTGACCCGTTTATCACACGACGACGAGTAGTCGACGAGGGAGGTCAAGGACGCCTGATAAAAAGGGTACGAGTAAGAAAGAAAAAGAAAAAAAAAAAAACAAAATGGGTGTACACGCCATTCGAGCGGTTAATGATTCACGATGCTGGCGTTTTTTAGACTCCTGCGTGGTAAAACGCGGATAGAGGCCTCCGCTCCGGAGCAGACCAACGAGCGTTTCGTTGATTCTTTTTTTTTCTTCCATTTTTTCTACACAATTTATTTATTCTTCCATGACGATTCTTACGAGAATCTCGCGTGTGTCGCACACTCGGAAGACCGAAATTTCCGACTCTCCCCTCTCGCTCTTGCTCCTTTAATTTTTTATTTTTTTTTTAAATATTAATTACGAGATTAATGTTTTTGTCTACCGGAGAGTATTTCAAATGGATTTTCTCTCGCTCGAGACTGCGACGTTTTTTTCAATCTTTTCTTACCTTGGTCGAGCGATAAGTATGCGTAACGCCGAGGTCCGCTTCAACGCTGCGCGAAGGACATTGATTTATATATGTATATATGAAATTCAAGTGCGATTGTCCATCTACACGATAAATTTAGATAAGTTCGCATGAATATTTGTCCGCGCGGTCATATCAGCACTTGACATTATTTTCAGTTATAAACAACGATGAACTTTGATTTTTACCGAAATAACAACTTCTCCACGTGGCACACTGTAAAAGTAAATCATCCTTTTCTTTTTTTTTTTGGAACGTCAATTGCAGAAAAACTAATAGCTTTTTAGCATCGTTTCTCCGAACCATTCGATCAGGAAAGATTTGTACTATGATTAAAGAAAAAAAAAATGATTAATGAAAAAGAAAAAAATCAGGGATCCAAAAATGCCAGAAAATAGTCGTTCAAACCGATCGACGTATATTCAAAAGGGCTCTCGGAGCTATTTTCTTTTTTTTTTTTCGCAACGAAATTAATATACGACCTGAAAACCATTGATCGAGTAAACGGAAAACTGTAGTTGACGCCATTAGTGCATCGTCTTACCCGATGAGCAGCCAATGAGAACCACGCATTTTTCGGGTCTTGAGAAGAGGGGATTGAACTAGGATTTTAAGAACAGAACAATCGATCGCTTTTCTTTTCTGTGTCGTCCGCGTAGACGCTGTTATTCCGCAGACCATCCCTCGCTATTATGACCGGTAGACACGGGGTGTGGGGCATCGATGAATCACCGAATTGTAGCCGCCGCCAAATCGTAATCGTTTTCAGGTGTAATTTGTCGTTAAATATTTACAGTTAAAAACTATTATTATGGAATAAAAAAAAAAAACGTTGATTATTCGAATCGCTTGACAGTGGATTTTAAAACGCGTAGAATCTATAGTTTGCTTATGGCGTCAAGCACACAACAGACTTAAATATCTGTTTTATGAAAATTGGAAAACTGCCAGGATTTTCCGAGAGATTATGCCGAGACTCCGTTCGTCTCCGGTTCAAGGGCCTGTCGCGTCGAAGCGTTTGCCCCCCCCCCCCCCCCTCCTCTGTTTTCCGATTTGTACCCTTTGGGACCCCTTTACCCCTTCCACCGAAGAAAAGGTGCAATGAAAATTTGTCTCACCCTTATAAAAGGGGTACCTAGATTTTCGACAGGTCAGTCTTTGGACACTGACCTCTCGAACTACTAGCTAGTTTCAAGTGCTCCGTCGTGTCGTATCAAACTCTCCTCGATCAAGCAGTACTTGAATATTTTCCAGTTTTCCAATTTCGGTGGTAGGTTCGAAAAAAAAAAAAAAAAAAAAAAACGTTGAAAATTTGATCATTCGTGAAACTCGGACTTTCGGTCGTTCCAATAGAATTCATACGAATATTCGATTTCGTATGAATACTATTCCTAAATTTTCTTTCAATTTCTTGTTGTAACGAGGAAGAACGAGTGTTTATAAAATTGCACACTTTATTTATCTCAATCTGTATATTAATTTGTTTGTTTGTTTGTTTTTTTTTTTTTTTTATCAGTTACAAAGAGCGATCCGTTGTCTCGTAATGGGGAAGGTGACCGAAATTCAGTGAACGTCGATTCCTCATCGAGCTCACAAAATCCCGGTACAACAACGAGCCTCAACGCTAATGGTAATACAACGAGTGGAAAACGTGCTAAGAATAAAAAACGTCGGGAGGCACAACAGGAGTTCGCGCACCCGTGGATGGTCGGAGCTCTCAAGGGTCATACCGGTCCTGTCCTCGACATAAATTTCTCAAGCAACGGCAAGTTCCTCGCAAGCTGCGCCGAAGGTATGTTAAACTTGTACTTTTTCTCTCATAAGAAAAACAACAACAACAACAAATATGCACACACGAGAAAAGAAAATAAAAAGAGAACGTTAAAATCTCCTTCGCAATTTCGTTTTTTCCATCGTCAGCCCGTGGGCTCGGCTCTATCAATTTTTTATTCGAATTTTAACGAATTTTAAATTCGCACACTTTTTCATCATCGGTCTCAACGTTGCTTGCCCAGGCATCGATCGTTACTCTCTCTCGAAAATCGACTTTTCAATCATTTCAGAACGAGCCTCGATCACGAGTTTTCAGTTTTTGAGTATTTCTTG
This sequence comes from Campoplex capitator, assembly GCA_037576405.1. Lineage (NCBI taxonomy): Eukaryota > Metazoa > Arthropoda > Insecta > Hymenoptera > Ichneumonidae > Campoplex > Campoplex capitator. Next base: position 642,401 of record JARBWI010000485.1, on the reverse strand, counting down.
AATTTATCATTTTTATAGTATTTCATTTTTGTAAATAAATTAGTATGTTTCCGGATCTTTTTTCTCCAAAAATTTACAAGAATCAAAGATTTTCAATCGGACGTTAACATTGAATCGATACAAAGTTATTTTTCATACGAAATTTCACGTTAACGATGCACAGAAGCTTGGAATCTTCGGTGATTCGAACAAGTGTTCGATATTCGTAGTGAAAAAAAGTTAGAAAACTTTTGTATAAAATCGCGACGTTCGAAAAGAGCTCACGTGACCGGATAGTCCTTGCACGGTTAATAGACACAAATTTAAATGTAGGTCGTTTCGAGAGAAATCGATCGGTGGGCAACGACTGAGAGACTCGATAACTGTTTCTCGACGAGAGAGAACGGCGTGTGCCGTCCTGGTTATTTCGCATGTATACACACACACACACACAGACACGAATTCATATGTTTAACCGTCTATGATTCTATAATAATATATTTCTTGGAGCTTTGATCTTGCTCGCTTCTTTCGTTCATCTCGTTCTGTCTTTTTTTTTTTTTTTTTTAATTTTTGTTTTGCTCAAATGTCCCTACTTATACGAGCGGGAATTAGCAAGCCGATTAAAAAATATCGATTTTATAATTAGAATTTTTCGATTCTTCGATTTTCTGTTTATTTCGAATATTCGAATCGCGCGCGACGCGAGACGATGATACATCGACAATGAATTCACCTTGAATCAACGAGACAATCGCGATTGTTCTTTTTCATCTCTGTTCTCCTCCGTTGCCTCGCGCCGCCCTTCATCGAATTCAAATTATTTTTTTTTTTCATACTAATTTTTCGATATTCGTCGAATCGTATTTAATAACTTTATCATGATTCGAAGTTTTTGCATTTTTTTTACTACGCGCATTAGACATAAGCGAAAGATAAATCCTGTTTTATTGGGCCCTGCCAGGACACTGTCCCGGCATATGTAACCATGGCGAATCGCCACTGACCCACTGACTCTTTCACGGTCAGCTTTAATTCTGCCTCTTTCTATGCTCACGCTTTTACATCTTTTTACTATTCTTCCGATTAAAACGTCTCAGACTTTTTCGAATATTCGTTACTTTCATGCTTTTGCTCATCGATCCGCGTTTGTGTGTTACATCGAAATTTTCATCGGTTAAATCCGTTGAACGACGAAAGATGTACGCGCGCTGAGAAAAAAAAAATACCGTTCAAAATTTCATAATCATTATTTTTATGAAATTATCGCAAAACATTATTTTTATGAATCTTTTGGCTATGTTTGGCTATTTTGTCGTAGCAAGGTCACCGTTATATTATCGAGTGCGATGAAATGCGTACGAGGATACACAAAATTTTTGTGCCATTTTGCAACGCGTTTTTTTTAATAACGAAAATACACATTCGATAGTCTCGAAATAATTCTTGAAGGAATACACCGATGCCACCGATAGCAGAAACTTGCTGCCGGAAAGAAAATTCAAACGAACACGATTTCAGCGTCGTTTTGAAATTTTCTTCATTCAATCAGGAGAGTACGAGTATATTCAGCACTGTGGCAAATGCAAAGACGAGAAACGCGTTACTGACAAAAATCCTTGTAATCTTATCTGGAAAATCATTTGAAAAAAAAGTAATACGTCAAAGGAGTGAATTGAAGTTGAAGTTTACCAAAGTAAATTCGAAAATAAATATACGCGAGAGATAAGAATAATATAATTGTTCAATGGTTCAAAAGACGTGAAGCATTCGAACAGAGTGCTTTCGTGCGAGTTGTACTTTGCACTATATATACAATGTATATATATAAAACGTGTAAGACACGAGTAACGGGAGCAAAAGAGTGGGTTACTGTGGCTGTGCTCCTCCGTAAGAGTCTCTTTTCGCTCGCGTTACCGGTACTACGAGGGAAAAAAAAAAAAAAAAAAAAACTCACGATCGTACCACCGAGGAGCGATGAGCACCGTTACGGGACTTCTCTTTTCTCGCTCGTTAAACGGGAAAAGAAAAAATAAATACGGAGCAACGGAGATACGAGAGAGTGTGTGCACGACGCGATTGCTGCGCAATGTCTTCCGCAATTTAATACGACATTATTGAACGATCGATCTTATTTTCATTCGAGAATAAACGTTTTAAAGATTTTGCCGCGATAAATGATCGATCGTGAGATCATCGGGTGACGAGATATTCTTCGTTAATATTTCGATTGTCTCACACCGCGCGATGACTTGTGCGAAAGAATCTTTTTTTTTTTTTCTCAGATTCTTTCGTATTCGGTAATTTTATCAACTTCGATCAGCCTTATTCTCGTTTTATGCGATTTTTATTCATCTCGCGATCAGAAGAGATCGAAAATATTGATTTAAAAAAAATTGCAAAGTAAACTCGAAGAGTCTCGAAGCGGATTTTGGAATTTCGATTATTATGAGAGAAACTTTTGTTTTTCTTATTAAACGAGAAAGGTCAAGAGAGTTGAAGAAATTTGAAAAGAGAAAATCGCATTTTAACTCGTTCAAAATATAATTCGTAGTTACGATTCTTCGAAAGCCCCCTTAATGCACTCGAAATCTGAGAATACATGATCGAAAAATTGATAAAAAAGATACGATTAATTAACATCGATCGAGTCAACATCTTCTGCCTGTGGATTGAATTCAGCTTCGTCGAATCATTTTTTTTTTTCATTTAGTAATCGGGAAATTGTATCAATGAGAGTAATTAGTGGAATTCCGATACTATGGATAATTGATTGAAAAAATTCTTGACGATTCGAAGATTTGAATCGTTTATCCGTCAGAGATAAAACTCGATCGTAAATATTCAGCATTCAGTACCTAACAAATATGCTTTCTCTCCCTCCCTCCTCCCCCCCCTCTCTCTACTCACCTCCGCTGTGTCAATATTCCCGATATTCGCGTCATTCGTGACGATCTTAGTCGCTGTTTGTTCCGTGTATTCTTGAAAGCTCGTACGCGAGGATGACTCAGGAAATTTCTGTCTCGTAACAAGATGAATCTTTCGCCTGTGAATTAATTATCTCGGGAAGTTACGAGACGAGCTCTGTTTGCTCGTTGTTCGACGATAGATTTCGCCGTAACAAAAAAAAACAAACTTTATTATACAAGAAATTCTAATCAATTTCGTTCGAGAAAAGGAATACGAAAAAAAAAATAATTTCCACGATATCTTTCGTACACGAAATATTTCGAAACATCGAAACAAAAACTTTTCGCTAATACGCCGAAGGCCAAACAAAAAATTCGCGATAAATGCACGTGCGCGCCCTTGTTCTCCTGATATAATTCTTCTTTTTATGTATGCACGTACACGAGCCATTATCTTTTCGAAAATGTCAAGATATGTCTTTGGCAATAAATAAATTGTTTTTGCCCGAGTTTTCATTCTCAATCGGCGGTAACTTTGGTCACGCCATTGTGTTATTTTATCACATTATTAACATCGAATTGTTTTTTTTTTCTTGTCCTCGAAACCGTTGCATAAACGAAGAAAATTCAAATAATGCGAAGAATTATTTCGGATGTCACGAAGTCTCCTCGCGACGTTCGATAAGAGCCCAATTCCAAAACCTGCTGCTGCTGCTGCTCGCTAATACGTGCTTTCGCGCAAGACTCGCACCGCTGGCAGCAGCTTTTCGAATCCAGTTTTCATAATATATTTGTTCGTGAAATTATCTACCAAACGGGTCATCGATGCATCATCGTCTCTCCTCGAAATACCAAAAATAAAAAGTCATAAGCAAATAAATTGAGCTCCTCTTCATCGCGAATCTTTCATCGGGTCGTAGAATTTTCTCGCTGCATCGTGGCTCGCTGGAATAGCATTGGATTCTCTCTGCTCCACGGAGCAGCCGTTCTCTGCTACACAGAGCGATCCCATGCCTCTATCGGTGAATGTTTTCCCTCGCTTAGTCATAGCCACGAGGGGAAAAAAAAAAAGAACCTTCAAGTTTCTTCGAACCCGTTGACGATGATTTCATAATGATGCAACGGTATCGAACATGCATATACGCTAAGCGAGGAGTAGTACGCAGAGAAAAGAATAGAATGAATAGCTAGCGTGCGACCGTGCTGCCGGGGATTTCGATCTCCCGTTATTGGCTAGACGACTCTCCTCCGCGCACTTCCTTGAAACTCGCATCTCGATACTCTTTCCAACGACTCTTCCTACGTCCTTCTTATCGTTTTACAAAATCGAAAGGGCTCGTCCGGTGGAGGAACTGGCGTGACTCACACCGATCGGACTCTCGAAAGAGAGAATTTTTGAAATATCGAATCAGTTTCATATTTTTTTAAATACTTTTTTCCCAGACCGGATGTTATTCGTGGCTTTGTGGCTGAGATATGTTTCTCGTTTCGCAGAGAATCCAACGAGCCACGCGGATGACATGTGGTTTCCTTCTGGTCCGATGAACTCTCGTTATCACGATGTTTGCTTGTTTTTTTGTTTGTTTATGAGCTTCGGGCTAAAACCATCGTTTATTGGGATCTTTTTCGTATTCGAGTTGCCTAATAGAGTTCCATCATTCTTTTTCGAAGCATCATTGTCCATCCTTAAGTGCCTGTCGATTGGAATAATTTCTGTCTTTCCACATACACATCGAACATCAAAAGTCGTTTTTTGACCTCGTAACACGGCTCGCTATTCCGCTTGAAAAAATATTGATATTTCACAATCCGTTTGCCGGGGCTACTTTCTTGTAATTTTGACAACTAACGGTCCATCCGAATCGTCCACTCGATCCTAGCAACGATTTCGTGTTACCGGTGTTTGAATAATACTTGCGTAACATCGAGTCTCAAAGCTTCCTCTTAAATTCGAGGGTTTCTTCTAAATGAGTCGTCTTCTTCGTCGCATTTTTTTTTCAATTCTTCGTGTATTTCTCTGTACGTGTTTGTGTGTGTATGTTTGTATCTATTTATAGACATTCGTCTACGTGAAATATTTCACGTGAAAGTTTCCTTCTCGAAACCCCCCCGACTATATTTCAATCGGAAGAACTTTTCCATGGCTCTCTCTCTCTCTCTACGAAAAAAAAAAAAAAAAAAATCATAAATGTTCATTTTTTTTTTAATTCGAATTCTCAAACTCCGATAAGCATAATGTTTTTGAAACAGAATCGATTCGGTATGGAATTGCGCTTAAGAAAGTACATTTTATCTGTCCTTTTCGACAAAAATGGCTGAAACTAAAAAAAAAAAATTTTTTTCTTCATTTTTCAGCCAAAAATATTAATGAAACGTCGAATAAGAATAGAGCGAAAGGAGGATAAAAATTGGCAGTTTTCTCGAAGCTGATTCATTGTCTATTCGTTGACAAGACAAAATAGATATTTGAAAATCGTTGTTTGATGGGTGGCGTTTACGTAACGGAAGGGGAGTGAAATGTCCAAATTTCGTGTTTCCAGATCTGGTCTCGGGGCTGGACGATGATGTCGGTAGCGTTCATCACATTCAATTTCATATATTTATTGATAAATATATATATACGTATAGATGTACACAACACACAAACACATACACGCAATTCGTTTAACGTGTTTCATCGGACCTCGATAGAAACATTACGTAATCAAGTACATGCAAATAGCCATCGGAGCCGTTGAGATTCGCCCCATCGAACAGAAAGAAAGAGGGAGATAAAGAGAAGAAGAAAGTTAGAGGGAGACTTTAACACGCGTAACGATTTGAACGAGTGAATATAAATGGATTTCAACAAATAATCCGGTGTGCCTGATCCGAGCATCCTGTCATAACCGCGCCTAATAGATAGCCCAATCATAAAAAAAAAACAAAAAAAACGGAATAATTAAACATTGAAAGGAAAAGAAAAGAAAAAAAAAAAAGAAAGAAAAATCACGAATCAATAGAATTAAGCAAAGAAAGAATAAGATAAATAGAGAAAAAAAAATCTGTTTACCGGCGATTCATTTACGCATATGTTTTGTGTGTGCACATAAAGATTGCGACCTGGTGCCGGAAGAGGAACCAGAACTCGGAGACGCCAGCAGTAGCAGCGGCGAGGGGGATTACGTCCTCGAGGAAAAGTCACATCGCCAAGGAAATACCGTGGGATCCGGAAGTTCAATTCGTTCGGCAGCGAGTGTTGTTATAACGAATGGTAACAGCAGGAACAGCAAGAGCAACAGGAACAACAACAACAACAACAGCAACGAGTCACCCATCTCGTCCTCGAGTCCGTCCGTCAAGCAGCTCCAAAAGGTACGAGCCTCGTTATCATCCTCGTCCTCGTCGTCCTCGTCATCTTCGTTGTCGCAAGTAACGAGCGAGGGTCTGGTGACGGGCGTCACCACCGGAGACCGAACGAGTCTGAGTCGTCGTCAGAGAAAAAATCGTACCCGAGCACCTCGGGAACAGCAGCAACGCGTTCGTGATCGCGACGAGGACGCCGAAGACTTGGTAACCTCAACTAAACCTCGTCACCGTCATCATCATCGCATACATCATCAGCCCGATGTAAAATTGCGTCATTGTCGCGACGAGAGTCCAGCCCGTGTTAACAACTCGTCCGAGTGCAATTCTATCAAAGCATCACGACATTCGAATTCCCCGAGAATCTCTAGAAAATCGAGCGAAAATCAACAAGTCTTGAGCATCAATAATAATTCACTGGAATCCTCGTTGGGCTCATCGAGCGTACAAATTCAACGCGTCAAATATCAAAATCCAAACGCAAACATGCTCGCGGGAGTAGTAGCGAGAAATTGCTTCGTATATCTGAGCAACGGTAACGACAGAAACGATCTGCCTACAATGAGAAATCGCTTGAGTCAATTGAGCGAATCAGGTCTAGCTTGTCTCATGAAGAGATATTTACTTCCTAAATCAATGTGCGTTACCCACGGCTATCCAATCGAATTCGATCATTTGCTCGATTGCGTTTACATAAAACATTTTCAACGTCCTTCGATGATCGATCAAGCCAACGTACGCTGGTACCGTCACTTGGACGCTAACGCCCGGGAATTCGTCCCGAGCAGCAACAACGGAGGTAAATGCAACGCGGCGAATAACACCGAGAGAGCATGGACCGCGGCACCGGCGGAGTGCGAAATCGACAGCGGCACCGGAAGCGGTAGCTCGGTCGAGAATTCCGATCAAGAACCCGAGTGCTCTTCCGACAGCGATAAGAATTCGGACGTCGGTGAATCTTTCCCGCTGTCCTCGTCGTCGTCATCTTCCTCCTCGTCATCGGGCTATTCCGAAGATTTGCGAAGAGATTCAGCAGCGGAAATAGGAGAATCACATTTTTCTCCTATCGTACCGGAATACGAGTGCGCGAGGTGCTCGAAAAATTTCAGCATCAACTACGATACGGGGCTTTACACGAAGGAAGAAAAGTGCGTTTATCATTGGGGAAAATTGTTGAATTCTCGTGTACCCGGTGTGAAACCGAGGATGTGGGAATGCTGCCAGAGCACGGAAAACGTCGGTGGCTGTACGATCGCCTCGAAGCACGTTTGGACGGGATTGTTGCCCGGTTACAACGGCCCTTTCTACGATTACGTTAAAACAAGACCGTCTCGGGTTTTCGCCGCTGACGGTAATTACGGTGTTTATGCAATTGATTGCGAGATGTGCTTCACGAGATGGGGCCTCGAATTAACGAGAGTCTCAATCGTCAGTATGACCGGACGAGTCGTTTACGACGCCCTCGTAAAACCTTACGACGAAGTAATCGATTATAATACTCGATTCAGCGGTATTACCGCCGAAATTTTGGCACAAGCGACCAAATCACTCGCCGACGTTCAACGAGACATATTGAGCTTTATACACGCCGAGACTATACTCGTTGGCCACGGTCTTGGTAATGATCTCCGTGCTCTCAAAATTATTCATCGTAATGTCATCGATACCACGGTCATTTATCCCCATGCCAGGGGCTTTCCCGTACGGAGGAGTCTCAAAACCCTCGCTAGGAGCGTACTCGGACGTGAGATACAAGTAACCGAGCACGATTCGGTCGAGGACGCGAGAACAGCCGCCGAAATAATGATCGCTAAAATATGGTCGGATATCTGTTAGGGAGCTTGTTCCTCCCCCCCTTCTCCGACTAACCCTTCAAACCTCAAGGCTGTTTTTATTATTTGCGTCGTCACTTCAGTGTCCGCGAAACCAAAAGACTCTCGAAAAACTCGAAAATATTCAATTGGACACGACTCTTTTGTGCAAAATGCTCAAATATTTAGCAACGATAAAAGAGAGATTAAGGATATAGAAGAAAAAAAAAAAAATTGGAGAATTTATGGAAGACTATCCTCGCCACTCGCACTCCCGCCAGTGTTCAGTTCCAAGTGAAATCTGTGATACGTTTTACATATATACAATCACTATTGCCGCGTACGCGTGTCTCTGTCACGAGCTCAAAGCTCACCGACGAGATCGAGTAAGAGAAAAAAAAAAAAAAAAAATCAGCGAAAAAATTAGACAACCTGTTCGTTCGAGGAATGAAAAAAAAAAAAGCGAACAGTTTCCGTCCTTCTTTTTATCGCTGCTCTCGATCAAAAGCGTTCATTTCATCCTAATAAATCTCACGCGTACTCGAAACTTCATCGACAGAATTCATCATCGTATCATCCATCCTTCATACTCGATTCAATTGTTACGATAAACGATTACATAAAACCAAACGAAAGAGATACAACAAATAACTCTTTTAGCTCATAAGTCAACGGATTTGTACATAGACATTATTATTTTTTTTTTTATTTTTTTTTTCCTGTGAGAAAAGGGACTTATTTCGTTTCCGAATGTGCGAACGCGTGATCGATTAACGTACGCTCGTTTTAGTAGCTTAAGCGCTGTGCACCAAGGAGAGACCGATTAAAACATTCATCAATGATAATCATTCGAAATACAACCAATAATCGACTCCAAATGAGAACACGAAATTAATTTTATTCTCCGGTTATCTCTAGACATCAATGTATATAGACCGCATTTGTGCATACAATTTGCATCCGATGCAATTTCATTATCGTTCTCTCTCTCTCTATCTCTCTCTCTCTCTCCTGTGTACATATGGCATTGTATTTATTCAAGTGCGTCGGTAGACAGCGTATGCGTACGACATCAAAAAATCAATTCAATATTATAAAATTGCCACGAATTTATGTCACGTAATAATGGTCAATAATGAGACGCGTATATATACGTATATAAATATGAAACATTAGCCTGAAAATTAAATTTCTAGAAATGAAAAAAATAATATTTCAATTCAAAGAATCAAATATCAATCACTCTCATTTTCATTTCGTTGACAAAATCATTGGAAATACAGATATACTTCTTGCTTTTATATTTATTTTTATCAAAGAAAAATACGTAAAATTATGTATTCTTTGTTTTTCGTTTTTCTTCTTTTTTTCAACCGAAGTTGAAAGACTTTGTTTCCTCATTTTTAGAAAATTTTTCCGTCCGTTTTTTATTTCAATTTTTTTGCAAAAATTTGTGAACAAAATCGTCGCAGCGCTGTCGCCATTGATACGCGATCGAAACGACTCGCTTTTACTTTTTAAGAAAATAAAAATTTTACATAATTATGCTGTACAAAGTTAGTTTTTTTTTTTTTTTTTGTTGTTGACGTTTTCATGATTTTCATTTGTTTTCTCGATCACTCTGCTCGTTACGCGCTTCTCGGTATATTTATTTTTCTTTTTTTTTTTTTATAGAAAGAAAAAAAATTAACATATCATGTGCGGTTGCGTTTCTCGTTATGCAAAATGAGTATTTTTATTGATTCAGTTTTGTGACCGGGAGGAGGAAAAATGTTTGAAATACCGTTTTAAAAAAAGAGATGAATCGCAGGGTTTTCGTTCATTCGAACGAGAGAGCGAGAAGGAAAGAGGAAAGAAAGGAAAAACGTGAATAATAATAATAATAATATTCATATTAATAATAATAGTAATAATAATGATAAACTACTACGGCTGTGCGCTTTCTCGACGAATCTCATGTCGCGCCGGAGTACGGCGTGCAGTCTCACTTTTACACATATCGAACGTTTGTACGAATCTTTGCGAGCGTGACCGAATGAATGCGTGCGTGGATCTTTCGATACGTATAAATAGCACATATTCATTGTACATATGTATATATATATATATATCATATTCGTGAAAATCTCCGAGTTCGAATCGAATAAATATCGAACGATGACTCTCCTCGAACCAGCCCATCCCCCCCCCCTCCTCTTATTTGTCAAGAGTCGTTCGAAATATCGAGTCTTCAAAATCGAGCTCGGAGAACGAATATTTTCGATTACATTTAGTTCTCATCCTCTTTTTTTGTTTGTTTTTTACTTTGTTACATGTTTACTTTAATTGAATGAAAAAAAAAAAACAAAACAAAACGACGAAATATAGAGAAACGTACAAAAAAATCGCCGCTACTCCGTGTGCGAACGGAGAAACGGAACGATATCTGTAAATGTGTGTGAAATAAAAAAAAAAAAAAAATTCATATTATACATATACTTGGAACGATTTTATTGCGGAAGTGGGTCAATATTTATTCGCGAATAAACACCAACGTCGGGGATTTACATTTTACGGTGAAATTGTCGTTCATTTATCAAAATTGCTAATTATCAGATTACGCTTACGTAATTGGCCGAAAAACAATGAGAGACTTTGGTACGAGAGAACGAGAGACGAAGCGCGTCCAATTCGTTTCGAGATTTCAAGATTTCGTGCTGTAAGAGAAATCTGTTTTTTCTATTTTTGCCTACCGATTCGACTTTGATCCGGTCACGATTCGTGAGGATGACACCTCAAACCCCTCGATGATCCTTTTCAATTTTTTGTGAAAATTTATTCGATTCAACGCGAGATAGGAATCACCTCGAATTTCAAATTTATTTGAACGACCGATTATCGCGAGCCAATAATCACTCGATATTCAATCGAATTTCTATAAAGTTTTAACGAATTATTCTGGTTCAATCCTTCTCAAAAAATTCACCGATTGCCTCGAAGATACAGAAAAATTTCGCGCGATTTCTTCTCTCCCAAGATTCAAGCCGATCGAGAACATCGACCCACACAGATAACACACTCACGGATATACTCATTTACATACGTATATGAAATATATACAAGAGTGTCTCGATCTTCCCTCGCCGCACATTTGCCTCGCCAAAACTTTCTCTCTACTCCCACCCATGCGTGTTTCTCTTTTCCTCAACATTCGTACGTAACTCTCGTTCTCACGTCTATTCTTCTGTTCCTCGATCATTTATTATTTCTCTCTTTTTTACATATCCTCGAGATATCATCGAAAATAAAAATTTGATGTCAAATAAATTTCCAGTGAAATCAAGGACTTTCGTCACGAATTCACACACACACACACACACACAAGCGGATAATTGTTGTCAAATTTGATTAGAAAAAAAAAGAAAGAAAAACAGTGAGTTTATATTCGATGATCCAAAATCATGATTTTCGCGTTGTTGTTTATAAAACACTGAAACAGTCGTTATACCGTCGAAGTTTATGGAAATAATGATAAATATGTATTTATGTAAGTATAATTGTATTAAGGAGATGAAATAAGGCGAAATTTGGAGCGCACTTTGCACGATAAGAAACGTAAGTTGTATTATAGCTATTGATAATTGCATGAGTCCTATTTTTGTCTCGAACTTGACTCATTTGTCAAATGAAGAAAAAAACGACGTAACCAGGAGCACTGTGTCAGAGCGTGGTTTTTTTGGGGAAAAAAAAAAAATTCTTTTTCTCGCAAATTGCGTTTTTGTAAACTCTCAAATCCCTTCTTTTGCAATGATACCTGTTTTATTTCGTTACCCTCATACTTTACGAACGAGATTGTTAAAATTGTAGACGATTCGAATAGTACGATTTGTATGATCGTTGATATACGCTAAAAATACATTTTGTACCTCATGAAAATTTTGTTTTTATTATATTCATACCCGTTTTTTCCTTTCCAATGATTCAGCCGACGTGATCAGACAGAATTATTTTTCGTCTTGTTTTTCATCGAAGAAAAAAAAATTACGTGTGTTTGGCGAATAAAATATTTATTACAACAGAGGATAACACGACTGAGCCGAAGGTTAAGCAAACTTGTGAAAACTCTGAGCGTTAATAGATCTCTCTGTCAAAATAAAAATAGTTTCAACGTGTTTTGATCTTCATCAAAAAATAGAACAAAATTCTATTTTTCATAGGAATAATAGAAAAAAATATAGAATAAAATTATATTTTTCACGAGCGTAATATTCGAACGATTTTTATAAAGAAGAAAATTTATTCGGAAAATTTGCGATTTTTTTTTTGTCATTGATACGAGAATGCTCAGAGTTACAGCTGCATTTCAATTTTTTTTCGACGTCTGGCCAGGAATCGTACAAAAAGCATTGAAATTTGTTCAAAGTTCTCCAACAACATTTTTATTACTTGAATCATTGAATAAAAAATAATAAAAAAATTAAAATAGTAACGAGCTGTGTTCGCACGCATTTTCGCAATTAATGAGACGTCATTATCGTTGTAATTTTTCGAAAATAATCTTCATCTCAGCTCCAAAGTACCCGATATTCTTCGATCTCTCGTCGAAAACGTCTAACGCGTAACTCTTGCGTTGCGCGCGGTATACATACCACCGTTTCTGTTTGCCATACTATACCACCTATCTATACCTTCTCGCGAGCGCTTTCGCAATAAGAATTCATTATAAATGATAATAGCCGTTGAATTTGGCGAGAATGTGGATGGAAACCGGTAATCTCTGGAAGTTGTCGTCACGGCGACATCGTCCGAGTCTCACTTGCCTCTTACAGCTCTGACATATACATATATTTATACATTATATATATATATATATGTATATATGAGATTGCTGCACCAATCGATGTATCTACCGTAAGCCGTATAAAAGCTGATCACTTTTCTGCACCGAGTTTTATGGTGAAAACGCACGTTTTTTTCCTGTTTTTCGGGGCACATTTACTTACGTGGATACATATGGAGCGTTTCATATTAAGGCGAATCGACACACGGAATGAGACTCGCATAATCGATCCGAGAGAAACAGCTGCTTTGACGATTCCAACGATTTTTTTTTCTTTCACTAAACGAGAAATATTCCGAAAAAAAAAAACGCTTTACCTTCTGGTTTCTGATAATTTGAACCGAGAGAGAGAGAGAGAGAGAGAGAAGAATCTTGAGAGCCGTTAGGTGTTTCCTGGGGAATCGAATGGAAAAAATTATGAGAATTTTGTTCTCTATAATTTCTTATTCGTACGAAATTCGATAAAATCGACATAAATCGAAAGTTTTGAAGGAACCCGAAGCAAAATGAATTTCACATTGAATTATTTGACATGAAATAGTCTCCCGTACAGACATTCGTAAATCTTTCGATTATCATTTGTTCGAGGCTCGGAGAGCAGTTGTCGGCCATATACGAGAGACATCATACGCAGACGTGCTCGTCCCAAACAATTTTTATATCCTTCAAGGTTTTTCTCTCGTGCATAGCCACATAAATCAGTCCCCACGCTCGTTTCTTCCTTTTATTTCAATCGCTCCTTCCCTCCCCCCCTCCCCCTTCCTCTCGCATTTCCAGAATATAATCACCGCTGCTGGCCTCGGTGCACGGTATACAATGAATTCTGTCCATTACATTGGAGATTTTTGGGAAAGATTGAGAGAGGTCACAGTAGTTTAATGACACGATCTCAGGGACACTGCGATCACGCTGAATTTATATATATATATTTACGAAAAATATTCCTATTTTTTTTCTCGATCTCATTAACGACCAGCACCATATTCTCGCTTCCAACGAAAATGAATCCAACAGAAAAAAACGATTAAAATCATCCCAATAGAAAGATGATCAGAGCTTAGGTATGAAAATTTCGCACAAAACGCAGTGATGAAAGTAAACGGTGAATATGAGTGGTGAACGCGAAGGAAATGTGAGTGATCTCCGTTGCTGAAGAACTAGGCCTCGAACTGGGCCAAGTTTTCGACGACGATGCCTGTCCCCTTTTAATCTGCCAGCACCTTCAAACAAATCTACAAATATCCTTATCGCTCGAAGTAAAAACGTTAAAAACGTCACCGTCGTTCGTTCGAGACGTTTCATCAAAATATCAATATTTGATTGGTCCAGAAAGAGAGCAGAATTATGCGAAAACTTGCGTACGGTATATACAGTTTTGAAAAGACCGAGTCATCCCTATGGGTGGCTACATCCGAGTGAAAAAAATGTTTAAAAATGTATCTTGCAAGGCCAAATATATGTATAGAACATGATTTATAATGAGCATATGCGGTGGACCGATCATTACGGGAGAAAATCCGAGTCGTCTGGTGTGTGCAGCGTGGTAGTCTGCCAAGGAACAACTTTCTTCTCGTACACACCTCTCACCCATAGACGTGACTATATATGTATATATATTATTAGTAAAAGAGCCAAGCGCGGTTTTAGTATCTCGCGGTAGTTATTCGCTCGCTATCTTCATCTCTCTACCTTGAAAATTTCAATCTTACTCTCTTTTTGTTCCTCTCTTTTCCTTCTTAAATATCCCACTCCGGATTTAGCGCGACGACGCTCTGCTCTCGAGCCGTTTAAATGCTTCATATAGAAACGAGGAGTTTACGAACTTTCTCCATCGCACGCGCGCGCGCGCGCGCGCGCGGGCAGGCAGCAATCGCGAGTCGCCGCGAGTCACGACACCTTGGAAATCGGAGTCGGCCAGTTTTCGAGTATATATAGCAGCCTCATACCTATATACACGTACGAAGCGAATCTACACACTCGAACATTTTCGACTGAGAATTATTGCACACTTGGACACGCGCTATCGAGTTCACGGGCCCCCGCACGCCCACCTCTTGACACAGAAAGAGAGATCGAGTTAAGGGAAGAAAAGGAATGATTAAAAATCAAGTTCGAACTTAATATTACCGTGTCACGAGGCTCGCGACACTTCTCGACGTTGCATATCCGGTGACCAGGATATATTTAATCCTTTGCCCCTCGTTTTATGCCTCGACTATTCGTCATCTCGGCGTTTACTGCTTTTTCAATCATACTCCAAATTTTCATCCACATTTATTCGAGAAGCTTTTCAATTGCACCATCCGAAACTCGAATTTCGGATTCATTTTTTCTTCTTTTTTTGCAACATTTAATCATGAATGGGGAAAAAAAAAAAAAAAAAAAAAACGAAATTCGAGAAGAAATGAGTTTAGAGAGTTATCTTTGAAAATACAATTGTATATCAACGTAAATACGGATTGTCTGTAACAAAAGTTTCGAGTCTTTGCATTTCTCTTCTCCTTAGCACTGTTTTGCAACTGATTAGATAGCCCAAGTCAGGTGACAGCGAGGAGAAGAGGAGACGCGAGAGTATCTTCGGAGGACGACTCGTTAGCTCAATTTTCACCCGGCGGTCAACCCGAATACGTATTTTTTCTTTTATCATAGATTTGAGAGTTCTCGCGGAGGCGATTGCTTCGCAGGCTACTTCTTTCGGTTTGAATCAGCCTGGTCATAAACATCGCATAGAGCCTCTCTCGAGAGGGAAAGTTGCGAGGATCGTAGAGCCAAGCGGACCACGACTTGGTCGATGTTTTTAATTTTTTTTCTTTCATATTCGATGCAAGCAACGGGACAATCGTCGGAATTTCCCAGAAGATGTCTTTATTAAAATGGAATTCGTGGCATTGATCTCGAGACGATTCCGGTTCATTCGACAGTAGATTTCGAGAATATTTCTCGATGTTTTTTTTTTCGATAAATTAATTGAGTATCGACGAATCGAAATGTTCGGCAGAGAAATGTCCAACGCGTATACGATTGATCGATAATCGATTTCGTAAAAGTGCAATGCGACAAGACAATAAACCTCGTCTGTTCTCTGCTGCCAATAAATTTCCTCATTAGCTATACCCGTCGCGTGAGCGACGCGACAGAGCTCTGCTTGCGCCAAGCGAATCCGATACCGCACGCCGAATCGTGAAGCTCGTTCATTCGCATATATTCTCGTCTTGTCAATTGATCGCGCGATTATCGGGTCTGATTCGCCGGCGCGGTGTCGGCGAGTTCTAAAAACCGACGCGGTCGACGATCGACGGCCAAGAATACATCGTAAAGCTCGTATATACTCGCCCGCGATGTGACCGATGCGTTCGCAATCGATATCGCACGAAATCTGCCAGCTTTCGATATTCGTTTGGGACGTTCGAGAACGCCCGCGCGATTTACGTGCTTCTTCTTTCTTTCGCAATTTAGCACTTTGAGCGAACAACGCTCACGTCCGTCTCTTCCCGCCACTTTGATTTCTCAATATCCTTCGCTTTAACCACTCTATCGAGTAAACATTGTATTCGCGCATATATACAATGTTTATCGCGATTGACCGAATGTCAAAATAATGCCGTATGAATGAAATAACTTTGAACTCCGAAAGAACGGAGAAAGCTCTTGATCTTGATTTTTTAAATTCCTATCAGAAAACAACAAATAATTGATGCCAAGGTGGAAAAGATAAAAAATGTGACATCGTTTCCAATATTTGAATTTCGTCGTTTTTATCTTTTATCTCGTTCGAATGTAATCTAGCTCGAAGATTTGGGTGCTATTGTTTTTCGATTAGCATACGAAGCTCAGTAAGCTCTGTATATGAGTTTTTTCGTGAACGAGCTGCCATGTAATCCGTATACACGCTGGAATACACATGGCCCGAACGAATCGCGTCTTAGAACGCATCTATAAACCTCTTAGAACCGCGGGTCGTTAAAGAGCCTCTCGTTTGACCTCATTTCGATTACAAAACGCGTATTCGTCGTACCTATATACCATGTGCACCACATGTATATCGGTAAATAACGAGCAAACGCGAATGCGTGCACGATTTTCTTTTACTTGTGCTTACGCCTGTGCATATATATATATATATATATGCGCGCGCGCGTACGTGTGTCGATAAGTATCGAAACGATCAATCGGTCAGTGTGACGAGAGTATATGCGGTTTGAGAAAAAGAGTCCATTCATTCGGAGCTGCAAGGTCAACGAAATCTATTATTGTTTTATTTCTTTTTTTTTTTCTTCTTTCAACCAATTCAGCTAAACCGATTCATTTGTTTCAACGACATAGAATTGATTCAATTATGAGGAAAATGTCGATCAGCTTTTAAAATTTTTTTTCTCCCAAGTCTCAATCCAAAATCAACGATAAATTCATAACCGTCGGAGATATCTGGCGATCGGTTCAAACGTATTGGCTTTTTTTTTAATTTTTTTTTATTGACATTCCCATGAGTCACGCTTTCTCCGTTCACCCGCGAAGACGAAAAACCTTCGACTATTCAGATTTATGAGACGACGACAGGAAAGCTTCTTCGGTAAAGACGAATAAGATCGCGACGCTTGTGTACCGTCACTTTTTGATTACGGAATGAGGTCAAGTTGAGCCGTTCTCCGATTCGCGATAAAGAAATTTTTTTTTGCGGAAACGAAACTCGCACGCCGGCGATTACGCAGAGGGATGGAAAAAAAACTATTTTTTTTTCGCCAATGTATTATAATATGAATAAACAAATAAATATACCGTTATTTCAGTTTTCAGTTGGATTTATATGCTCTCTCTCTCTCTCGGTCACGCGGGGAGAAATCAACGAAATAATTGCAGACGAGAATAAAAGCTTCTCGCTGAGCTTTCTTCTTTCTTCTCCTTTCCTCGTTTCAATTTATCGCGTTTATATAATCTTCGGGAAGCTGAGAAACTTTTGTGACGAGAGTTTACGTAAATTAATAGAATCGCTTGTTTATCGGCATTGGCATTAATTCAATAGAGGTTTCTTCGAGGTTGTATAATACGAGATTCAATCAATCGCGCTTCAATTCCCTTGCACAAAACACAGTTTTGAAGCATCGATATATAACAATTTTCGCCCCTGGAAGACTCGATCCCGTAGCCTGGTTAGGGAAGCTCGTAAATTTATTCATCATTACGTAATGGTGCGCGGCCTCGCTAATATACACCGCGCGTTATTATTCACAAAAGGTTATTACGTAAGGTACTTTGCCTCCGTGGTTGCCTCGGATCATTTATTCATCTATAGAGAACAATACGATGGATCGCTGGAGCCCCCCCCACCCCCCCCACCCTTTTCCCCTCCTTTTCTACAAAGATAACGCTTGTATAACGAACTGTTTTCCAACGTTTTACAAATTTATCTTCTCAATTGAATCGCCGATATTACAATGGCTGATTGACTCGACGGATTCTGAATGAAAATTCAATCGCGCGTTGTAAACGCGAATAGCTTTTCACGATTCGAAAGGGACATCTAAAAAAGTCTCATAAAATTCTTTTTTTTTTTTTTGCGTTTCATCGTCTTTTGAAAATTTGTATTCTCGAATGATAAGTTTTGGTTTTTGAAATTTTGATTCCTTTACATTCGAGCGTATTTTGAATTTTTAAAAAAAAATTTCTAATAACGTCGATTATATTTCTATGATCGAAATAATTTGGACGAAAAATTGGGGAGGGATATATATGTTATATATCAAATTGTTCTCGATTCGTTATTTGGAGGCTTAATTCTAATGTGAAAATCTCAAAGATGATCTACGCGCAGTTATTAAATTGGGAATTCAGAGAACTTGAGTTTAGAGGGCATTCCTGAAGTTTTCCGGACATGTGTCGATAGCATTGTGGTTTTGCACACCTATATATGGGAGTGACAGAATTAATATTTTTTTTAATCGACAAGTTCATTTAAAAATAATAAATAATAAAACGTATAGAGAAAACGCGATGGACTTTAATTAAAAATCGAAAAACGATCAATTAACATTTTATTGTAAATTTAAAATACAGCGATGAGAAAAATATTTTCTTTTGAAGGTAAATAACTCGGTCGAATGTTCATATAAAAATTTGATTGGACTTTTTTGTCTTTTGCTATATGTTTTTCTCTGTTCTCTTGCCGGTGGAATAGGAATCGATGAATGTGAAAAGCCGGAATCTGCAATCTCGGCCGAGCAAAATTGTTTTGTTGGCTGCAAGCTCGACCGAGTGGAGTGTATACGATTAGAAATCTTGGCAAATTGCCGCTACGAAAAAAGCGCCACGTCGAAAAACCATCGAGATCGAGAATCCCGTAATCGTACATCTCCCCCCGACCAGTTTTCATCGCTGGTTGCATGAGAAATTTCGCCAAGTTTGCTACAAGCTCGATAAACGTCGAAGGTCATTGACAAAAAAATTTACGTATATATGCGGGAGATCGAAAGATTTAAATCGCACCAAGTGTACGCTATAAATTCGTCGGTAACGCGTCGTTAACGAAAATCGTTGTGCTCCGAGTGACACATTGCTTTTGTTTCTCTCTTTTTTTTTTTTTAAACATCGCAAACATTCCCCTGCTAGACTTTTTTATTTTCTGGATTCGAAAGCTCGTGTATCCTAGTGCGAGAGACCTGAAAAACATCGAGCAGTGTGCAACAGCTTTCCATATGGATAGATTCGTTGATAATCATTGAATAAAAATAAAGAATAAAAACGACGAAATGTCGGACTGGAAGACGAGCAAAGGGCCTGTACCAGCACGTTGGCTTCATTGCCCACGAAAAGCGAGCAAAATAATAGCCAACAAATTTTTGGCTTTCAAAACTCCTCTGTCCTCGGAATTTGACAGTCAAATACCGCAGGAATGTAGATTCAACGTCAACATGTTATTTTCCTCCGTCAAAAGCCAACGTTTGAAACTCGGGCTCTGGATAGATTTAACGAATACAAACAGATTTTACAACAAGGCCGACGTCGAAGCACAGGGCTGTAAATATTTGAAGCTTCAATGCAGAGGACACGGAGAAACGCCGTCCAAAGAGCAGACCAACACGTTTGTCCAAGTTTGCAAGAATTTCATAGCACAAAATCCACTGGATATTATCGGCGTACATTGCACTCACGGTTTCAACAGAACTGGCTTTTGTATCATAAGTTATTTGGTTGAAACTGAAATAACAAGCGCGGACGCCGGAATAGCCGAATTTGCTACCGCCCGACCTCCTGGAATTTACAAGGCTGATTACATTAAAGAACTGTTCAAACGTTACGACGACGAGGACGACGCTCCGCCGCCTCCCGTCAGACCCGCATGGTGCTTGGAATACGACGACTCTAACGGCGACGAAGAAGTCGAAGAAGCCGCTAACTCGGATTCGGCGACAGGCAGCGAGCCGCCGGCTAAAAGACGAAAACGCGAGTTCCAGAAGAAAAATCCAGTGTTTATGGAGGGTGTGCCCGGCGTAACTCCTCTAGAAGATATGTGCAAAGTAACTGGCATACAGAGAAGAGTGCAGGAAATGTGCTCGTGGAAAGACAGTGGATTTCCAGGCTCTCAACCCGTATCCATGGTCAGGGACAATATTAAATTGCTTCATGACAAACCGTACAAAGTTTCTTGGAAAGCCGACGGAACCAGGTTAGACAATATTTTTTTCACTCCAAAACCAATGTTCTACCCTGTCATAGCTTGCAAAATCTTTTTTTTTGGTTCCAATTCCACATTACGATTTTGAACATGCTTACAAAACGTGTAAAAAAGAAAAACATACATTCTTGTCATAAATGAAACTAGGTTAGCAAAACTCAATTTCCATAACCTATTTTTCATAGCCCAGGTTTTTTTAATCGTTGAAAGCTCTTCAATCATGTTTCATGACTTTAGTCATGTTTGGAGAATATTTTTCTTCCTAACAACAATACGTTTGAAGAGATAAAAAATGATGGAATCATTTGTTTTTTTTTGTCAATTTCAGTCAAAGTTTGATTTTGTTGTTAAAAATTTTTTGATACTGGGAATTTTAAATATTGTAAAATTTTCATAGATCAGTAAGAGATTAAACAGTTATTATTTTATGACTCAGTTGTCCGTGCTCAATAGAGTTGAAAATTGAACATTATGTATAGTAAGGTTCATATTAGTCCGAATAACTTTATTCACAATATTTTTGATCCAGGTACATGCTGCTCATCCAAGGAGATGGAGAATTATACTTTGTAGATAGAGACAACAGCATCTTTCAAATTGACGGATTAGCATTTCCTCATCCCGAGGACAAAACAAGATTTTTAAGAGATACTCTCTTAGACGGAGTAAGTTTTGCATTTCTCATTGTATGAAGCAACAACGCAAATATTATCTAAGAAGAAAAAAATGTCAATATTTGGACAAAGTGATAGTTGCAAACGAAGTTTCGCCCTTCCTGTGCGAGTTATAACAGAGATAATGAAAAATGTTATTTTATGTTTGATTTATCAGGAAATGGTGATAGACAAAGTGGGTGGTAAGGAATTTCCGCGTTATCTGGCGTACGATGTAATAAGATACGACGGTCGAGATGTAATGGAGAGGCCTTTTTATCCTGACCGATATACGATAATCGAGAAAGACATAATGGGTGGTAGATATCGTGCTCTTCACGAGGGTCGTTTACATCGTGAACAAGAGCCGTTTTCCGTGAGACGTAAGGAATTTTGGGACGTTACACAAGCTGGACGTCTTCTGAGCGATAAATTTGCGAAGCAGCTCGGTCACGAGCCGGATGGTTTAATATTTCAACCAGCGGATGATCCTTACTCTCCTGGCATGTCGCCTAAAGTTCTCAAGTGGAAGCCTCTCTCGCTCAATTCAGTCGATTTTAAATTGAAAATAGTGACGGAATCGGGACCGGGCATATTGCCCCGTAAAATAGGACAATTATACGTTGGTGGCTTGACCGAAGTTTTTGACGTTATTAAATTCACGAAAGCCATCAAGGATATGAACAATAAAATCGTCGAGTGTAATTACGAGAATGGCCAATGGGTATTTATGCGTGAGAGAACGGACAAGTCGTTTCCGAACTCTTACAAAACGGCTAAATCCGTTTGTCAAAGTATACGCGAACCAGTGACGACTCATAATTTATTGGAATACATCGATCGACACAGATTCGCTCTGGACGATGCAGAACTTATGCCACCTCCTAATCAACGGAGAAGGTGACAGATTTAACTCTATTTCGATCGTCCTATTTATAAATGATTAAAAATAAACTTAATAAATCAGGCGATCCCATGAATATCATCAATTTTATTCTAAGGTTTGCAACGGTCATTTGCAATTGTGATGTACGAAACGACTGTGGAAATGAGTGTGTGAGAGAAAGAGAGAGAAAGATTGGAAAGAGATAAAACGTTGTACACGCCAAAAATGATTTGTCAACGAAGATCCTGTGTATCGCTGGTTGGCGAAAAACGAAATGAACCATCATGTATGTTGCTAGGAAAATAAATAAAATAAAATAAAACGTTTTCACTATCACCGCTTAATATTCATTAATTATGTAACATTTCTTTTTCATTATATAATTTGAAACATCCTCTTCGTTATAAAAATCCTTTTTAAAGAAGATTCGTATAATCGTAATGATTTTGTTTTTCGCAGATCGTAGCGTTCAAATATGGTGCACGAAAGATCTCGCCTGCAAAGAACGAAAATCTGTCCGAATAAATCTTGGATACGATCATGCTACTCACGTGCGTTGGTCACCCGATGGGAAAGCCTTCATCGTTCACAACGCTACTGCAAATTCCATGGACGTATGGAAACTCACGAAGAGCACGAAGAAGGGTGACTTTGCTTTCAAGTCGGCGACTAAAGTTTTGGAGTTTTCCAAGGTAATTTTTCCAACAAATAAATATCGGACGAAATTAATTGAATCATCGTTCCAATTTTGAGAATAGACAATGGTTTTTCGAAAAGTTAATGGAATTTCCTTGTTTTACTCTCTAGAAACACGAGGAGGACATCGCCGGAATGGATATCGCTTGTAACGGACGTTTCATAATAACTTGTAGCAAAGTAAACGACTTGATTGTCTGGGATTTGAAAGGAGAACAACTGGCGACGATCGACACTTACTTGGGGTCAACACACAGAGCAAGAATTTCACCTTGCGGCCGCTTCGTCGCTGCGTCGGGATTCACTCCTGACGTCAAAGTGTGGGAAGTCGTATTTACGAAAACCGGAGAATTTAAACAAGTTTCAAAGGCATTCGATCTCGCTGGACACTCTTCGGGAATTTATGATTTCAACTTTTGCGCCGACACCAGCCACATGGCCTCGGTTTCTAAAGATGGAACTTATCGCTTTTACGACACCAAAAGTATTGATATTTCTTCAATGTTTCGTCACGCGAATTTTTTTTTTCTCATCGAAGGTGCGTGCGACTTAATTTTTTCTTTTAATTTTAGTTGAATTCGAGAAGGGTGAAGATCCTCGTTTACTCGTCAAAGGAACGTGGGACGTAACTACGCCAGCGAGTATCGCCGTTTCTCCAAACGGAGAAGTCGTTGTTATCGCGCATGGTTCCTCAGTTACGTTTTATTCCACCGTCACCGGAACTTTGGACGCCACGATAGAAGATATTTTCAACGGTACGTCACAATAATTGATCATCTTAAATTCTATAAAAATGATCATTTTCACGGACCTAATTATCATACGTTTTAATTTTTTAATAGGTCCGATAACCTGTTTGGCATTCGATGCAGTTGGAAATTTTGTTCTCGTCGCTGGGGACAAGCACATCAAAATATTCCATAACGTGACCGGATATCGTGCAGCAATAGATTCGGCAAATCGGAAATTGGAGCATCGTCAGACTTCTGCTACGAAAGAACGCCTCGAAGAAACGATTGCCAAGTGCAAAACATTCCTCATGGAAATCGGCGAACCGTTGTCCAAATAAGAGCGCCTGAAAATAATTTAAAAAAACAACTCTCGGCCTTGCGTCAGGACGGATAAACAATAAATACGAACGTTCAATCGTTCGTGGGCATTTCCTATCAAGTACCTTAAGACAACCGATTGTTAAAAAATAATTTTTGCAACCTCTTACAAATAAAAAGCATGAGAATTTGAAATTATTTATCGTATCCGATCACCAGGAAATTTTTCACTAGCATTCATTGGATTTTTTCAAATATTTCGATTTTATCGTATTATAAAGTAAGATAGTGACGCGTAAATCAATTTGCAGACGACTCGTTAACAAATCAGTATTTCTACATAAAGCGGCGTTAAAACAAAAAAATAAAACTGCAGAGGAAGGAAAATTTCAAGGCTGAAAAATAGTAAGAAATACAGAAAACAAACGACGTCATCCTGTGATAATGATGTGATGAAACATGCACGAAACAAACATGTGAAGAAATAATCTCTGATGTTGGCATCGATTGGATAATCGATGCTCAACCTAACTTTTTAGTAGTAAGATCTGTCAGTAGTAGAAGTGTCAATTTTGAACCGATTATTACCATTATATCGAGTGAAACTATCTCGCGTGACTTTGCAGTTGTCAAAAAAAGTAGTATACTGATAGATGTTGGAAACATTATTGGTAAAAGATAAATGACACTGCGAAGTTACGTATGCCAGAAAAAGGCGAGTGGGACAAATGATCGAGAGAGAATGGACGAATCAACGACAGCTCGTCCGCGACAAGTTTGTTGACGTTTTTATTTTTTGATCCTAAGGTGCAGGAATTTGAAATATTTCAACATTTCTTGCAGGCTTCCTCTTATTTCGAATGGGATTTTTTGAATGACATAAGCACTGTTACCGAAGACGAAAATGCCAGTGAGTATCTGTATTACGAAAATAATTTTATGGATGTAATTTTTTAACTCGTTTCTTTCAATTGACTTGTCAAAGAAGAGTCAGATTTTGGAATTATTTTCAGTTGTAGAAATCTTGTTATGCAGACTGGATAATCGAAGTATATACACGTGGGTTGGACCACTGTTGCTTGCTCTGAATCCTGGAAAGCACATCGAAGATCTTTACGATGAGAAAATGCAGGAATATTTCGTTCAGGAGAATAAGAATTATCCTCGAAACTCGACACCTCACGTATACGCAGTGGCGAATCGTGCACGATACAGACTCGTCCATGGTTTCGGAAAAATCAATCAAGTTATAGTGATAAGCGGTGAAAGTGGTACAGGCAAAACTTTCAACGCTCGGAGAGCTCTCGATTTTTTAGCGACCCGAAACGAGATAATATCAAGAACTTCCGACGTTCAGGCTGATAAATCGTGCGGGACGATTGTTCATAAAATTTCAAACATCATTCCTCTCGTTTCGGCATTAACCACAGCGAGAACAACGAGAAATGCGAAAAGTTCGAGGCACGGACAGATGTTGCGGCTTCAATATGACGAATACGGTGTTATACGCGGAGCTTCCATACACTCGTTTCTTTTCGAGAGAACAAGAGTGACCGAGTGTTCCGATAACTTTGAAATATTTTATCAGCTCCTGTACGGTCTATCAGACGAAGAGATTGCCGAACTTTTTTTATCCCGTGATCAAAACTATACCTTTCTCGGTGCAAGTAACTCGAGAGACTCTCGCTGTTTTGCCGAAGAATTTCGTGAAACTGTAGCGTCTTTCGAAGCTCTGGGCTTCACGGACCAATGGAGAATTGACATTTTTCGAGTTATAGCCTTTCTCGTTCACTTGGGAAACATACAATTTGAAAAAACAATCGGTGAAGAAGTCTCGATCGACTTGTTGAACGAAGGTAACGAACAACCACAGGATTCGCTAATTAGCGAACGAAAAGAAAATTTCATCCCTCATAACAACTTACTGCAATTTCAAATCACTTAATCTGCTCTGAAATTATGTTAAAAAAATGTATAAAAACTTTTTTGATGCCTCTGATACCAAAACCATCCACAACATTCGTACAGATTCAAAAAATGCTCTAAAGAATGCTTGTTCTCTGATATCACTTCCGGAATACGAGTTGACGCAACTGCTAACGTCGACCATCATATGCCCGCAAAGTTCTCGAGGAAGACACACTAGTTATCGTCGTTACTTGAAAACACCGGACGATTGTCGCAACAGATTATTCAGTATAGCTCGATTTATTTACGATCGCCTGTTCAACTGGCTTATCGAACGTGTCAACGAGACTTTATACGACACTGACAACAACTATGATTGGTTGGGTAATTCAAATAGATAAATAAATAAATCGAGAAATTTTTGTTTTTGGGTCTGAATGAAGGAAAAATTTTGCGATTTGTACGAGGTGAGTAGGATTGCTGGACATATTTGGCTTCGAGTCGTTCGATTGCAATGGCCTGGAACAGCTTTGCATAAACTATGCAACCGAAAGACTTCAGCTTTACTTTATGGAAGATTATTTGGAGGCTGGTCAACGAGAGCTCGGAGAAGAAGGTTTAGGTACATTACCGACGTCCGTCTCGATCGAGCTGTACAGAGACAGACTATTCGTAATTGAAAATATTGTTTTTTCAACATTCAACGATGTGCGTATACGGGAATTTTCTTTTGATTTTCACTCTTTGATTATTGATTATAGAAATAAATTTAGACATCTACTCGTAGGCGTCGCGGTCACCAATCGCACTAAAATCGTCGACGCTGCTTCAACAAATGCATGCGAAGCAGAAAAAAAACTCAAGTTTCTTGACCATGAAAAATAACGTCTTTATAATCGAGCATTACTCCTGTTCGGTAGAATATAACGTGAATAATTTGTTATCGAAAAATACAGATAAGGTAAGCTGGAAAACGGGAGGGAGGAAGATATTTGTGGGAGACGAAAAAAACAATATTTGTTATCGAATCGTCGAAGCTTCTTTGTATGAGCAGGTACCAACGGAATTATCGTCTGTATTCGGCAATTGTAAAAATAAGTTGTTGCTCTCGCTGTTGGAGATCGAGCAAGAAAATTTATCTGAAAAACGTGGTCCACACCAAAAATCTACGACTCTGGCTAAACTGAAACTAAGCTTGGATTGTCTCGTTAAAGAATTGAACAAGTGTGATTCGCATTACGTACGATGCGCCAAGCCAAGGTGAACTGTCAATTTTAATCTCGAATTTTTAAATCAGAATCGCTTGTGTGCTTTTTCAATAAAAAAATTTATTTGGCTTCTTGTCAATACTTTTTCAGACACTTGAACGGATGGTGGGCGAAGCACGAGTTTAAAAAGCAACTTGCTGATACAGGTATATTTGACGCTTTGCCTCTGGCGCGATGGAAACTGCCGATCAGATTCCAATACGACGAATTTTACAAACGTTATTCGATCCAAAAAACCGGCAAGTCACGAATAAAATGAAATTTTGTAATACTTCTCACGCGATCTATGACTACGATCGATTTATCGTTTTTACAGAACAAGTTTCGGATTTGCTTCGTGATCTGCAAGCAATTTTGAATATCAAAGATTTAAGCAACGCTATTCATTTTGGAAAACGCTCCATTTTTTTTACCGAAGTGATTTTCGCTGATTTAGAGACTTATCGGACGAATCTTCGGTCCCGGTGCGCTAAAAAAATTCAATTATTCTGGATCAGAACCAGTGAGTTTCTACAACAAATAATCGACCATGGGAAGCTTTGCAATTTTGTGTTAAAATCTATTCTCTTCAGGGAAAAAAAGTCGAACAAAGATTTGTGCACGGTCGACGGAAAAAGAACTGCATTCGATGAATGAGATCGACGAAAAAAATTGCGAACCATTCCGAGACTACGAAGTTTCAGGAAAGACTGTAGGTGAAGTTAAAACGTTGCAAACTTCGCGAATATTATCAGCTGATACCGGCTATTTGTCGAGTATGACCGTTGGAGAGGAATGTCAACGGCTCGAGATTAAATCGCAACGGACTTCGGAGATTTCGACGTGTTCGTCGCGAGAACAGTCCGAAAATGAATTGAAGCCTGGAGAATCGGTAGAAGTTGTTCGTCGTGCTCCATTCGACCCGTGGAAAGATTTGTACGTGCGTAATTGGTTGAATTTGCATCTCATAGAAACGAAACGCAAACATAAACCTGAATTGATCAGAGACACGACGTTGATTTTCGATTCTGACAAATTCACATTCTTCTATCGAAATAGGATTCTGAGTCGTCGACTTCCAGAAGAAGTGAGTTAAAAATCAATGACGTTACTTTACATTAAAAAAAAAAAAAAAAAAATGATTATCGTATGAAAAAGGTGAATTCTTTTCGTAAATTACAGATTCCTGTAAAATTTCACACTCGTTTAACGTGCCTAACATATTCTCATCATTTGCCACATTCCTTAAGGCCACGTGGACTTCAAGATTGTCTTTCTCAAACCATAATTCCAGTCGTAGAGTTTTGAACGTTTTTTTTTCCATTTCTAAACTCGATAGACCAAGGGACGAGAGTTTTGGTACATGAATGCAAAGTATCCGGATAGTAATGTGTAATTTGTTGAATTTTTTTTTTCAGAAATAGATAAAATAAAGGTTATTTTTCGCACAATTTTTTGTGTTACCGCATTGTTTTCTTACAACACAGTATGTGCCAAGTTGTACCAGCCTCGAAAAGATTTTCTCTTGTGTTTGAATATCAACAGTCGTCTCGAGGCAACGAGAGCAGTTGTAGCACGCGTTTCGTTCCTCAATATTTGATAACTCGCACGCAAACTGACACGGCGTAAATTATTTGGTGCAACTGGTCGTCCACCGGCGAAAGCGAATCTGAAAGTAAAAATTTTAACGTTTCCATTTAAAAAATTAGTCCGCAGCACGAGTTAGCTCAAAGGAAATATTTTCAATCCAATTTTTTCACCTGATTTCACGTCGAGGACCACGAAGCGACGAATCTGGAAAAGCGTTTTGTCTTTCTCCATGAGGACGCGTAATTGGTCTCAAGTTCACGTACTTTATTTTACTTTTAATAATGATTGGAAGTCCGTTAGATTTCTTAAGATTCTCAATTCTGTCCGTTTCATCTTCGGTAAGAATGTAAGGCAATATCGGATCGCCAAAATGTTCCATAAGCATAGAATAATTTAATGTATGATTATTCGATTTGGTGAGCGCGCAAACTGAAATCTGAAGCAAGAGCGTTTATTACTTCGTTGATCGATGAAACCCCATAGCGAATTAATTATTGTAAAAATCTCTATTGGACTTACCGCAACTCTTTCCCATAGGGTAGAGCCAACCGGAGCGACTCTCAATATATTTTCTAGCGAGAGATGAGACTGAGGTTCGTGGTTGAAAAATATGAGCGGTTGTATGCCAGCCAACAATTCCATAGCGGTCATTCGTTTCTTATTTATTTGTGGACTTTCTTTTTCTTCCTTGAGCAAAACGTTTTCCAGCATGGGGACGAATCTATGAGCCACGCAAAATGTTTATAACAAATACAAAAAGCAATACGATCAACAATAATTATGTAGTTTTCGACTTACTTGTCGGCAACCGCAGGCCATCGCAACATCAACTTTAGAGCGCAAGTTTTGAACAATGACTCTAAATTCGGATTGATGAAACTTTGTCCCAATAAAAGTTCGAGCAGTAGTTCCGTCAGTTTTTCCACCTAAAAAAAGGATTGGAATGATCTCACGAAAAATTGAGGCTTTCATGTTGTTTTGCTATTTCACCTACAAATTATTTACCGAAATCAAATGATATGGATAAATAGCTTCGCTGTTGCAAGCTATGGCTATTATGAGTTGGCACGTTCTTGTCGATACCCGTGTGTATTGCGCGTTATTCGATATCACCATTGATCTTGCTATAGACATCAATTTGTCTATTACTCCTTCGCCACCCAACTGAGCATTTGTGGCGCAATCATTCAGTAAAACCTGTTATAACGATTAAAAATTTAAATCGTGGCTCAACAGTTAATTAATTTTGGAAAAATCGAATTCTAAACAAATGAGCGCTTGATGGATTCTCGTATCGAATTATTTTGTTTTCAACAGTTCAAATGTAAAGGATTGGAAAAATCATCGGTGAGTTTGAAGTAGTAAAATATTCTGTGGTGGATTACATACCTGGAATGTTTTTTGCGAACCATTGAACAATGTTTTTAAAGCTCTTTTCGCATAGTTGTGCCGAGCTTCCGTTAACTCCGAATCACTAATTTCTCGTTCTGTAATGAGTCAATAATAACATTCAGATGAAAATATTACAGTGGAAATATAGAAATATAGAAACAAAATTAAATTGTTGAATAATGGAGTATAAAATCTTGGATTTTATTGCTGCTTCGCTTCAGATATTCGACAAAACCATAAGACCTTTGACCGGATGTTTTTTTCACATATAATTATGTGTTATACTACTTAGTGTTATTAATGACTATAAAAGTGTACCTTGAAGAAATGGGAAATTATCTTGCGAGAGATTGAGCGGATCTGTAGCATTGGTTGTAAGGTCAGTAAATCGTTCATGAGGAACAAATACTTTGGCTTCGTTATGATATTCAGGCATTTCATCGGGAGCGCCGAGAATTGGATCTCCATCGCAAAGATTTGTAATAACAGCGTTTACATCTAAGGAAGTTAATCGTCGTCTTTTGCTGTGTTTCAATCTGATCATACATTTCTAAAACAATAAAAAGCTTATATTTTAACGTGAAAGTAAAAAGATGTGAAAAAAAAAACGATCAGCTAAAAAAAATAACAACATGCAAAACTTCTCGCAAACGGTAGGAAGCATCTTCGGCTAATCTCCCTAAAAGTGCA
This sequence comes from Campoplex capitator, assembly GCA_037576405.1. NCBI lineage: Eukaryota > Metazoa > Arthropoda > Insecta > Hymenoptera > Ichneumonidae > Campoplex > Campoplex capitator. The sequence continues at coordinate 611,758 of JARBWI010000485.1, read as the reverse complement.
TCCGGCAACGGATGAATGCCCAATTCTTCGCCAATTGTTGAAATCCACTCGTTGCTCAATACCGCATATTTTCGCGTATTGTTGCCATTTGCGACGTTGTTGCTACTCGTGTTCGTGCTCGTGTTTCCATTGTTATTCACACAATGATTTGAGAACCCTACATTAGATTGGTTTGTTAATGTTTCCTTCATATTCACCGACAAATTCAATTATTCGAAGATTATATAAAACCCATTCGAAATTTTTTATTGTCTTTGTATTTTCGTTGAATTTTGTGTGCGAAGAGCGGATTGTAACATTGACAACTTTTTGTTTATCGTCTGGTTTTGGAGCTCTTTGAAATGCGATAGGTGCGTTTTGGAACTAACCTCACGAAGGTGCGTACATGAGACTGTGTTAGCAAAAATTGACACCGAAATCCCTAGAGCATAGCGCTTCAGTCGCAATTCGCGGCGGTTCTCCGAAAATCCCGTTGAAGGCAGTGTCACAAAATTCCTACGTGTTTTTTACAAAATTATCAATTCTACACTCGTTATTATTGGTTATTATCGAGTTTGAGTGCATGCATCAAGTGGCATCAAGCGTACTCTCGTGTCTGTGTGCTTTTAAAATAATTTTAATTCTCAATTAATAAAAACTTCGCTAATATTTTCGTCACGTAAAGTGGCATAAGAAAACGTAAAATAATGTTTCGTTGAAACGGAACAAGTTTGAAGCAAAGCTCGCTCCGATCGCGGTGAGCAACATCTCGATTAACGCATCTCTTTCCATCGTCATAACACACATATGTGACGTTATTTGATTTTTACACTTTTCAGCTTTATAGCCTGTATCCTAGTGTTTTGTGAGGTAAAATAAGAGAAAAATGTCGGATTCCGAGGGAAGCAACTTTTCTGAGAATGAAAGTGAGCATGGCGGAGGTGGAGGTAGCGACAGTGAGGTAGAAAGCCGTTCGGTCAAATCTGGGGCCGGCAGCAATGCCGGAAGTCCAATGTCACAAAGCGGTAGTAGATCTCGATCCAAGTCTAGATCTCGGTCACGATCCAGGAGCCGATCTAGGTCCAGATCTCGCTCTCGTTCGGGTTCAGAGTACGCAAATAATATGGTCATGTTGCTAGACTAGTTCTCATAAATTCAACTTTTTTATGAATATAATTTATCGACGATCTTCCAGGTCGGATGATGGTAAGGCTGACGAAGCCGAAGAAGCTAGATCCGGAGATGAGGAAGTTGTGGAGCCAGAGGAGGAACCAGAGGGTAATATTTTATTGGATACAATTATATTATTTTTATTTTTAATAAAACATTTCTTACATCGTTTTCTTATTTTTTGGTAACAAATAATCATTGGCATAAAAGCTGTAATAATTTTTACAACGGTGACCATTTTTCTGCAATTCAAAATATCAGACTGGAATAATGGATAAATTACTTTTCAGATCATTGGGTGTTTGAAATAGTTACTTTGAAATATAAATTTGAAGTAGATGTACTCTTATGTAAAAAACCACGTGCATCATTACACTTTTTAATGTTTCATACAAACGTGAGTTTCAACAAAGAAAGTATTGAGTCTCATTTGGAGTATCATTTTTTGTGTTCTTGGTGTTGAATAAAAAATAACCCTGTTAACAATGAAAAAATTCCTTAAACTGTGTATACGAAAAACGATGGAAACATTGCAGGAGAAGATTTGGACGGAAGTAGCGAAAGAGATGAAGAAGAGGATGAGGATGACGAGGACGACGACAGGCCCCGAAAGAAGAGAAAGAAGGAAAGGTTCTGTGGTTTTATCGATGACGAAGCTGAAGTCGACGACGATGTTGAGGATGATGAAGAATGGGAGGAGGGTGCGCAGGAAATTGGTATAGTTGGAAACGAAGTTGACGAGCTGGGTCCCACAGCTCGTGAGATCGAGGGACGTAGACGTGGAACTAATCTTTGGGAGTAAGTGATTATAAGAATATAAGATTGTTGTCAGATTTATGCGAAATCTCTATATTGGGAATATTTGCGTTGTAATGCACGGTAAATTAGTCTCAAGGAAGTTCCATTGATTTCGTTTCCAGCTCGCAGAAAGAGGATGAGATCGAGGAGTATCTGAGAAAAAAATACGCCGACGAATCTGTAGCGGCTCGTCACTTTGGCGATGGTGGAGAAGAAATGAGCGACGAAATCACACAACAGACCCTTCTGCCCGGTGTCAAAGATCCTAATTTGTGGATGGTCAAATGTCGTATAGGCGAAGAAAAATCTACGGTTCTTCTGCTCATGAGGAAATTCATCACTTATCAATTTTCCGGTGAGCAAAAGTATCAGTATCTTCCAGGAGTGTCCTGCTGTCTTTTGTTTTATATGTCTAGAAGAAATGGATTCTCTTTAATTATTTGACGTTCTTTTGTCTTTGCGCGTTTCAGGCGAACCGTTACAAATTAAATCGGTGGTAGCACCGGAAGGTGTAAAAGGATACATTTACATAGAAGCCTACAAACAGCCTCACGTTAAAGCGGCGATCGAAAACGTTGGAAATTTGAAAATGGGTATATGGAAACAGCAGATGGTACCGATAAAAGAGATGACCGATGTATTGAGAGTAGTGAAGGAACAAACTGGTTTGAAAGCAAAACAGTGGGTCAGGCTGAAGAGAGGAATTTACAAGGACGACATAGCTCAGGTGGATTACGTTGACTTGGCGCAGAATCAAGTTTATCTGAAACTTTTGCCGAGAATTGATTACACGCGTCCGCGTGGTGCATTGAGAACGGCACAGAGCGAGTCCGAAGCGTTGAAGCGAAAGAAAAAGAGGCGACCACCCGCAAAACCATTCGATCCGGAAGCGATCAGAGCGATCGGTGGCGAAGTTACGAGCGATGGTGATTTCTTGATCTTCGAGGGAAATCGTTACAGTCGCAAAGGGTTAATAGAAAGAAAAATTATTCTTCTTATTTCCTTATCATTTGTTTTTATTTTTAACGATTATATTGTCTTTTTCGTAGATTTCTTTACAAAAATTTCACGACGAGTGCTATAATTGCCGAGGGTGTAAAACCAACTCTGTCCGAACTCGAACGATTCGAAGAAGCTCCTGAAGGCATTGACCTCGAATTGAGTGGAACTCCAGCCACTGGTGTCACCGCAGGAAAAGATGATTCGAGCGTTACGCATTCATTCAGCAACGGTGATAACGTCGAAGTTTGCGAGGGTGAATTGATGAATCTGCAAGGAAAAATCGTCTCGATCGATGGCAATATGATTATGGTCATGCCAAAGCACGAAGAGCTCAAAGAGGCTCTGGAATTTCAGGCTAATGAACTGAGAAAATACTTTACAATGGGCGATCACGTTAAGGTGAGTAACTTTCATACAAAACTTTTTAATTTTACAAAAACATCGATCGATTTTTGTACATTATCGACTCATAGAATTAATGCTTTTTAATTTTCTTTCAAACTAAGATTTTTTTAATGTTTGAAGGTCGTAGCCGGTAGATACGAGGGTGATACAGGTTTGATAGTAAGGGTCGAACCAAACCGTGTAGTTCTGTTTTCCGATCTTTCAATGCACGAACTTGAAGTGTTGCCACGTGACCTTCAACTCTGCTCGGATATGGCGACTGGAGTTGACAGTCTTGGACAATTCCAATGGGGCGATCTCGTCCAGCTGGATCCACAAACTGTTGGTGTCATAGTACGACTCGAACGAGAAAATTTTCACGTGCTTTCGATGCATGGAAAAATTGTTGAAGCGAGACCTCAAGGGTTGACGAAACGTCGTGAGAATAGGAATACCGTTGCTCTCGATTATGAACAAAATACTATACAGAAAAAAGACATCGTCAATGTCGTCGATGGACCACACGCCGGACGTGATGGCGAGATTAAACATTTGTATAGAAGTTTCGCATTTTTACACTCACGTTTGTACGTCGACAACGGAGGTATTTTCGTCTGCAAAACGAGACATCTTCAATTGGCCGGTGGCAATAAATCTGGTGTGCCATCGATGTCACCCGCTACGGGATTCATGTCGCCGAGAATTGCCTCACCGATGCATCCTAGCGGGTTGGTTCATTTTTTCCAAACCATTCTATAAAACTGACCGAGATTTGAAACTCGAAACTCTTAAATTTAGAACTAGATTTTTAAATATTAAAATATGGCTGATCGAATCGTTGATTCTTAATGTATTTATTATCAAAAATATTTGTTTTTCTTGTTTCGCGTCTTTGAATTAAATATAAATACAAATTTGATGCGTTGTGCATAAATTATTCGATACAGTAAATTTCAATCGAAGCTTTGAAGAATTTTTTCTTTACTCTGTTTACGTAGTAAAGATCTCAGCTTATTTTTCAAATTTTTTACGAATTTCAGTGGTGGTTTCGGCGGTCGAGGCGGAGGTGGCGGTGGCCGCGGTCGTGGTCGAGGCGGTGGTGCTCGTCGCGATCGTGAGCTCATTGGAACGACGATTAAAATCACCGGTGGCCCGTACAAGGGCAACGTCGGCATCGTCAAAGACGCGACCGAAAATACGGCTCGTGTTGAGCTACACTCCAACTGTCAAACTATCTCGGTCGATAGATCTCACATCGCTAACGTCGGTGTGCCCACGAAAGACGGTGGTTTCAGCAGTTACAACAGAACTCCGGCTTACACTGTTGGTGGACAGACACCGATGTACGCGAGAGATGGATCTAAAACGCCGATGCACGGTTCTCAAACTCCGATGTACGAAAGTGAGTATACAAAACAATATTTCATCATTGTTTGTTTCTTTCGCGAAAATAACGGCATCGAATGAGCTGTTATCATTTCTAAAGTAAAATTCAGACTTCAGACATTTGATTTCCATAAATATGAGATTCCGTTCGAGCCTATCGACCATTGACGTTGCAAGACACTTGAATATTTGCGAGATCCATATTAATGAAAAAAAAAGAATAAGTTTGAAACGATATGAACATTATTTAAAATGATCGATTTTTCAGATGGTTCCCGAACTCCTCATTACGGCTCGATGACGCCATCGCACGATGGATCACGAACACCCGGACAATCCGGAGCGTGGGATCCATCGGTTACCAATACACCGGCAAGAAACAACGATTTCGATTCTTACAACATGGAGGAAGCTGGTTCACCCGGTTACGCCCCAGGATATCCAGCAACGGGTGGGCCTTTTACCCCACAGACACCGGGTACTATGTACGGTTCGGAACAAAGTTACAGTCCGTATCAGCCAAGTCCTAGTCCAGCTGCCAGCGCCACCGCGAGCCCAAGTCCGGCTGGTTACGTCGCAACACCCTCGCCCTCCGGAACCGGATATACCACCAGTCCTCATGGTGCATTTGCCACTCCTTCGCCAATGGGTTACAGTCCAATGACGCCAGGTAATTTTCACGATATTCGTATTGAAATATTTGACTGTCAAATGTAATCAAATTATCGGAAAATGTCATGATTTTATGTAAGACATTTTGTGGAATGTCGAAAATACTAAAAAAGCTCAGATCACAGGTGAATTAACTGCAAAAATCTCATTCAACGTGAGTTCGATGTGACGCAAAATTGTTTTATCGCATATTTGATCAGGTGTAAGCGGAAGTCCTTACAATCCTCAAACTCCTGGATCAGGATTGGACACGAGTGTGGGATCGAACGCACTCGGTAGCTCGGAATGGCATACGGTCGACATCGAAGTTCGTATCAAAGATTCGCATCAAGATCCTGCATTGGCTGGACAACAGGGAGTTATTCGAGGAATTTCGGTAATGACTGCTTCTTTGATCGAGACTTTTTATTTCATAAATGAAGATTGTACAGACAATTATTGTTTGATCTTCTTTCAAGGGTGGAATGTGCGCTGTTTTCCTGCCAGCCGAAGATCGCGTGGTAAACTTGGTCTGCGAGCAATTGGAGCCGGTAGTTCCAACCCGAAATGATCGTGTCAAGGTCGTACTTGGCGAGGAACGCGAAGCTGTTGGTACTCTAATATCGATCGATAATCAAGAGGGAGTCGTTAAACTTACATCCGGTGAAATTTGTATGTTCAATCTACGGGTTCTCTGCAAAATGAAACTTCCGGCTGAATAATAGAGAAAAATAATGAACAAAGCAGAATTCATCTTGATTTTCATACGTTTTGCATTCGGGCAATCATACGAAAAGATATATTCTTTTGTCGCGAACGCAATTAACGTATTTACAATTTTGGGATATTGGCGATAAATATTTAAAAAAAAAACTTAAACAATAATCAGTCTCGTGGAAGTTTAATGGATTATTTGAATCGCCGAATATCTGATGATTTTTAATGTCTTCGCTGTGCTTCATTCCCATTGTTGGCCGTTCGAAGCCGGTTGGAAAAATGATTTCATGACGATTATTCGATACGACAATGTCGGAACATTATATTTTTATTCTGGCGCATTAATCTGCCTAATTTTGTCTCCTCTTATCAAAGTTATAGGATCGTTCAATTGTACTCAGTAGACTGACGGATTATTCACGTATTAGTGACTAAAATACAATGACATCACTTCGGACAACAACTGAAAGTAGAACTAGCCCTAAGTTAACCATACAAATTCTTCGAGAACTGATGTACACATGGACATTGAAAATAATTCAGAAAAAATGTAGAATTATGAAATACATACATTCGGATCCTACGCATTATTGTTTCTATTCCTAATAGCGTTGTTCCTTTATTCCCTAAATAATTTTACCAAAGATTCTGAATTTTATACTTTTCTTTTTTTTTTTACGTCTACGATTCATCAAAATTAATAACCAATGAGCATGAAATTCGGTCACGTTATGACAGTGAATAATGCAGAAAACAATTTTTCGAAATCATACGATTTTATTAAACAAGTTGCAATGATTTCACGATTATTTTCCATACATTTGCATTTTTTTTCGGAAAAATGTGAAACTAGTTTTTTACATTGTTATCCTTTTAGCTTATTTTCGTAGAATATTTCATAATCATCGGTGAATAATGAAATAACCCGGAAAAAACCTGTGATAAACACAGCTGTTTTCCTCTAAAACGATTGTTAGGGGAAATCGCCCAATCTCGAGCATAGCTGCACACCTTGCCTCGGCCGGTTGAAAATTTTCTTTCAAGACACGTTGCCACATTTCTAGATATAGATATATGAACGTGACAAAGTTGCTTGAATCAGCTGGTAGGGGTATAGGTTCAAGCTGTGTGAAGTGTTGAGAGTGAGTTTTGTGTAGTACGTGACTTAGTGTACGTACGACACCGGACTGGAGTGGAGTCCGCGGGTACGTGACAATATAACCTGTGAAGCAGAGCGTGTAGAAAGCGTACAAATATATAAACACAAGAAAATCATTTACAGAATTTTTTTTTTCTTGATTAATTATTGACAAGTGATAAAATTGCAGTGATTGAAAAATCAGCTCCATGGCGACAAGGATTTCCGTTAAAAATTGGAAAGCGATAAGCACAGTGGTTGTCCAAAATTATGGCAATAAATTATTGAAAAATGGACGATTCAGATGTTTCGCTGCCGGTATATTGACAACAACGAGTTATGCGTTATATCATGTCTCGGGTAATCGAGCGGAAGCGGCGAAATCACGTTTGGACACGAGTAAATTTATGGCAGAACCGGTGAGCGATGTATCAAAATTAGAAAAAACATCGGGAGAAATGAGAACGAAGATGGAGCTGATGATAATGAAGATACAATCGGATTTTTGTAAATCGTTGGAATCGATCGAGGGAGAAGACGCTCGATTCAAGGTCGATCGGTGGTCGAGAAAAGAGGGTGGCGGTGGCATAACATGCGTGATGCAAGACGGAACGGTATTCGAAAAAGCTGGTGTCAATATATCGGTCGTGACAGGAAAACTTCCAGCTAATGCGGTGCAACAAATGAGATCGCGGGGCAAAAAAATGGACGAAGGTTCGTTACCGTTTTTTGCAGCTGGTGTAAGCGCCGTTATACATCCGCGAAATCCCATGGTACCAACGATACATTTCAATTATCGTTATTTCGAAGTCGTTAATAACGACGGTACGACGCAATGGTGGTTCGGTGGTGGTACTGACCTAACGCCTTATTACCTCAACGAGGAAGACGCCAAACATTTTCATCGGACCCTTAAAAAAGCTTGTGACAAACACGAACCTACGTATTACGAAAAATTCAAGAAATGGTGCGATGATTATTTCAATATTCCTCATAGAGGCGAGAGGCGCGGTGTCGGCGGTATTTTCTTCGACGATCTTGATACACCCGATCAGGAGGAAGCTTTTAAATTCGTCACTTCTTGCGCGGAAGCGGTCATTCCTTCGTACGTACCTTTGGTCGTTAAACACAAGGATGATGGATATGGTTACGCCGAACGACAGTGGCAACTATTGAGACGAGGACGCTACGTCGAATTCAATCTTATTTACGATCGTGGCACCAAATTCGGCCTCTACACACCCGGAGCTCGCTACGAAAGCATTCTCATGTCTCTACCGCTTATTGCTAGGTGGGAATACATGCACGAACCCGAACCCACTTCCAAGGAAGGAATTCTCATTCAAGTGCTGAAAAATCCACGCGACTGGCTCAATATCGAAGCTAAAAAATAAATTACACTACTATATTGTGTCAAATTTTATGGTGAAGGCTGTCGACGTATTTTTGTATGAAAAAAAAAAAAAAATTGAAGAATTTTGTACATTTTCTGAGTGCTTGTAAATATTTATCTGTGTGTGCAATAAAACTATAAAACGGGATACTTTCTTCGGAGATTTCAATATTTTACGCCTTGTTCAAACGACCCGCGTCATTTTCTTACGTAAAGCAAGTTCGAAAACCCAACTCTCCGACGAAACAGTTTATACGGAATTTTTCACATGAAAAAATGAAGTATTGGGGTACTTTTGTCAAAACGTTTTGCTTTATTGGATATGTTCTTTTTTGAATTTCAAATATACAAGAATGTACAAAAAAATTTACGAAAAAATAAGAGGATTAAAAAAAAGAATTGTGAAGGTTTTAAATTTCGAAGGAATTTGCTAGGATAAACACGAGCACCATAGTTGTGTACGACAGAAATGAGAATCATCTCTGTTTACGATACTATACAACCCGTATCTACAGTAGGTACAGTAGCGAGGTCCAAGACTCCAAGGTGCATCGTTGCGCGGTCGTGTCAACAACGTCGCACATTGAGGTTATACTCATCCTTGCAGTTCTTTATTTGAAACCTTCAATTTTATTTGCTTTCGGTAATTTAAATAATAGTAATAAAAGGATGAAATACTCAATTATAATTTCTAATAATTAGAAAGTTAAAAAGTGATATCGCAATGGGAGAAGATAGCGAAAGCGTACCGAAAAAGGTTAGTGCTTCATAAAAGTAAACTAAGGGATCATACGTAAATGTAAACATGTCTAAATAATAATTTAAAAAAATGATCAGTACAACCCATCAGTAAAAAAATTGATTCAAAAGAAATTCGATGTTTGTCGGAAGCCTGGAATTATAGCTTTCCACATGTCTGAACAGATTGTCAAAGTGACATCGATAAATTGATTCAAAGATCGAACATTTTTTTGTCATAACGTCATTCTATCCATTTTTTGCGAATGAACCTATTTTACTGCAAGAATATAAATGATTTTACTCATCCTTTAATCGTTCAGCGGTATAGGAAAAATGAGAGAAGCAAGAGTGATTCCGATTCCGAGGACAGTTATGTGCCATACGTACCTGTCAAGGAACGGAAGAAGCAACAACTTATGAAATTAGGGCGACTAGGACAACTGAAGGAAGAAGGAAGTAGCGGCATGGCAGGTAAAAGTAGCAGCGAAAACGAAAAAGACGATGGCGAGGAAGACGACGGACAAGTTTGGGGTAGAAAGTCAAATATTTCACTTCTCGATCAGCATACCGAATTGAAAAAGTTGGCAGAAGGTAGGCAAAACAGAAGCAAAGTGTATTTTCAAGAACCGATAAAATATCATTTGAAGAAATTCAATAAAGTACAGTACTTTTTTCACTCGACTTTACACAAATACAGCCAAAAAGGAAAGCGCCATGGAGCGACAGTTAAAAGAAGAGGAAAAGATTTTGGAAAGCGTAGCTGAAAACAAAGCTTTGATGGGTGTAGCCGAATTGGCAAAAGGTATTCAGTACGAAGATCCAATCAAAACAAGTTGGAAACCACCGAGAGCGATACTCGCTTTTGGAGAGGCACGTCACGAGAAAGTCAGACGAAAGCTTCGAATTTTGGTCGAGGGCGAAGAAGTTCCTCCGCCTTTAAAAAATTTCAAAGAAATGAAATTCCATAGAGGAATAATGCATGGTTTGGAACAGAAAGGAATCGTCAAACCTACGCCTATTCAGGTGCAAGGAATACCCACGGTGTAAGAAAAAGAATTGAAAAAGCAGAAATAACAAAAAAAATGGAATAATATGAAAAAACAGAAAACTCAGAACTCAATTTTTCCATATTGCAGATTATCAGGTCGCGACATGATCGGCATTGCGTTTACCGGCAGTGGCAAAACTCTCGTGTTCGTTTTACCTCTCATAATGTTTTGTCTTGAGCAAGAGGTCGCGATGCCCTTTACACGAAACGAAGGTCCATATGGTGAGTGAAAAATGCAAAGAAAATGACGGGATAGAGCGATGAAAAATAAAAATTATAACATTCTTTGAGTGAAATTATAATTTGAGGAGCAGCAATTGCACTTTCGTCTAAACATTTTTTGTCTCTTTCAAAATTATTGAATCATCAGTGATATCGACGAAGAGGGATGTAAAATTTCTGAAACATACTTAAGAAAATAAGGAAACGAAAGAAAAATCAAGGTGAAGAATAAACATAAAAGATCCTTGATGTTATGCAGGTTTGGTAATATGTCCATCTCGTGAATTGGCCAAACAAACATACGACATAGTTCAGCATTACACAACTGCATTGAGAAGCTCTAATTGTCCAGAAATTCGAAGCTGCCTTGCAATCGGTGGAGTGCCAGTTTCCGAGTCATTGGAAATCATCAATAGGTAAAATTTGGCATACGAATTTCTTTTCTAATGTATTTTCGTCAATTATCTTATTTTATTTAAAAAAAAATGTACAAATGATCGGTGACAGAGGTGTGCACATAATGGTGGCTACGCCCGGTCGATTGATGGATATGCTTGACAAAAAAATGGTCAAGTTGAGCGTTTGTCGTTATCTGTGCATGGACGAAGCAGATCGTATGATAGACATGGGTTTCGAGGAGGACGTTCGTACGATATTCTCCTTTTTCACTGTAAGAAAACTTTGAATAATAAATAATTAATATAACTTCAATCGATAGAAATAGAAATGAGAAAAAGCACACAAAAATTACCTTAAAATTTTAGGGTCAACGACAGACTCTCCTTTTCTCAGCGACGATGCCAAAGAAAATTCAAAATTTCGCGCGTTCCGCTCTGGTTAAGCCAGTTACGATAAACGTTGGACGTGCTGGCGCTGCCTCGATGAACGTTGTCCAAGAAGTCGAATACGTCAAACAGGAGGCTAAAATTGTTTATTTGCTCGAATGTCTTCGCAAAACGACGCCTCCGGTGCTCATATTCGCCGAGAAAAAACAGGACGTTGATGCTATCCACGAGTATCTGTTGTTAAAGGGAGTCGAGGCTGTCGCTATTCACGGAGGAAAAGGTTTGCAGTTTCTACATTTTTTACCAATGTAAATGGGCCTCTTTTTTTAAGGAATACAAAAAATGTCTTGAACAACATCTTTTATTCGCAGACCAGGAAGAGCGTTCGCGATCCGTCGAAGCTTTTCGTGCCGGCAAAAAAGACGTTTTGGTTGCTACGGACGTCGCTTCGAAAGGTCTCGATTTCGCGGATGTCCAACACGTTATAAATTACGATATGCCGGACGACGTTGAAAACTATGGTAATTTAACTGTTGATGGAAAGAAATGAAAGAACATAAACTAATTTTGCCATTGAATGGAAAACCATTGATCGAATAATATTTCAACAGTTCATCGTATCGGAAGAACCGGTAGATCTGGACGCACGGGAATAGCTACTACGTTCATAAACAAAGCCAACGACGAGTCCGTACTCTTGGATCTCAAACATTTGTTGATGGAAGCGAAACAAAAAGTTCCACCGTTCCTTCTGGAATTGTGCTCGGAAAACGAGAAGTACCTGAACTTGGGAGGTACGAATTTCTCCGTTATATGTTACTTTGAATTATTTTGTATTGTTGAGGATAAAATTTGCTCTTTTCAAATCTACCCACATATTTTTTTCCTTTCTCAGACGAAAGAGGTTGCAGTTACTGCGGTGGTCTCGGTCACAGGATTACGGAGTGTCCGAAACTCGAAGCAATCCAGAACAAACAGGCCTCGAATATCGGTCGTCGCGACTATTTGGCCAGTAACGCTGCTGATTACTAAGTATTCCATTTTTATACATTGTTCAAGTTGTAAATAAATTGAAAATAAATTGTCTTATACAAACGATGTAAATTTAATGTCTTCAGCAAGACGTTCACTAATTTTCGGTGATTTTTGTCCAGACGGGATATTTCATTAATTAGAGCATTATTTTCGGTGTTATTACAGGTTGTATTCTTATCAGATATTTCAAGCTCAAATTCGGCGTTATTTTTACTTGGTTTTGCAAAAATTATTATACAAAAAATTACTTTTTCTCAAAAACGGAGAAAAAGAAAAGTATCTCGTTATCAGACTAAAATTCTTGAAGTATTTATAAAAGTATCGATGTTTCGTCAGAATTTAAATTGAAACACGAGTGGCTTACCTGCTTTTTCTTTATATTGTTTCCATTTGTACGCCCCCTAGGGTTTTTACGTCCTCCCCCTCCCCCCTCACCCCCCGTGTGCGTTTGCAGCCGACTTGACCTCAATCGTATCGCATTCGCCGAGGGCGAAGGGAAACTGCAGAAAACCTTGCCGATACAGCCGGTACCTGGCTGACCCCATCGGGTGGCAATGTGAGCACGCTCAGACATGGCCACTAGAGGCATTTCTGGGTGTTCTGGCCTGAAATCGACCACAAGCTCCGCGACTGACGTCAGTTTGACATTTCGAAGCCCGATACCTTTTAATTCTTGCGGATTTTCCGTAGGCTTTTTTGAACGACGGATACGAGGATGCGTGTTTCAGGATTTTTTAATTTGGGCATTTTTAGCCAAAAAAACTTTCGTCGAAATTGAAAAAAAAAATTTCAATAAATCTCTTTCGACATTTTGACAATGCGGCAAATTCGGCAATCGGACTCAAGTACTTACTGCTAATGATTTACGGCATTGCGTTTGCACGAGGGCCCAGGGAAACTGTGGGAACCGCGGCCGATACAAGCAACTATGTTTTCAACTAGTACCAGCGATCGATGTATCATTTGGCATTGATTTTTCTTCGCCTCACCGTGAATGCTGATGTAATATGGTTTTTTTTGACTTATTCGGATATCTCGATCTTTCGTGTAATCACTTGAACGTGTACACAAAAATATAATAGTTTCATCCCAAAAGCATGGATTTCGGTAGTAAAAAAATAAATTTCAACGGTGGCAACTAAAATTATTCTTCAAATTTCTCTAGAGCAGGATGACAGTCCGAAATTTATGACAGTAGACGTCCATATATTATTTCCGATATGTTTATCGTCAGGAGACCTCACGCTTCAGTGAACCGTGAAGTTCTCTTGCTTACGTCCGATGTTAACAGGATGTAACTCCTTACTAAGCTCGAGTGCGGTGTTTGGCTGAATATACAGTATAGCATTACCACTCGGAGCTGAGGCCTGACCATTGCACGATCGCTCTACTGTCAATGCCCGACCAACATTTACCAGCAGATATAGACCCGTTGTGTCTGCACAAGGGGCTAGTATATCTTACGTCTGACCGAGTCTGAGCAATGACCAACCCGATTCACTAATGTAACATTCGTGTCAGATATATATATGCTTATACAAGGTGTGTAGGAACTCGTAGATAAAACGAATTGAGCAACTGGGAAAAAAAAAAAGATTTATAAACGAAACGAGCAGTTGGTGGCTTTGTAATAGACGCATTGCCGATGCTTTGGAATGCAAGAGTTTTCTGAAACTTTCATACTTTTCCACAAAATCGAGTAGTATGGAATTGCCTAAAAAAATGTTTTGAGGAAATTTGTTCTCGTGGCTATTCTGGTGTCGGTGATCATACCACTTTAGCAGGGAGATGAGAGGTTTTAGGTTGAATTAATAGCAGCGTAATCAATCGGTTAATGCGACTTATGTTTATGTTGTTTTTTTTTTTTTTTTTTTTTTCAACGTAAAACTAATTGGGACGAGTGTCGAAGAGGAAAAAACGACTTAGTTGACTTCAAGAAGAAGTAGACAAACCGAGTAAGATTTGCTGAGTATCTGGGTAGTAAAAATACATTTGATAAAATATGAATTAGGTAAAAAGGTTTCATAGAACAAAATTTAGTGAATTGGTTGAGTCAAACAAAATTTTCGTTGACCCAATCAAATGTAAACAATTGTTGGATTTCTCTTTACCTGTGCCAATAATGGCACGACGAGTTCAACGATTCCATAAGCGCTCATTCGACATTCCAACGTACTGCCTATTTCTATTCCGTAGAAAATTTTCTTCACGGCATTACTGCGCCAATACCAATTTTCATAGAATGCATCGAAAGTTATCGACGTGCTCTGTGATCCAGGAACGATAAAACTATGTATAAACGCAATTTTCTCGGACCTTTTCTACAACGCGACTTTGTTCACTGTTTCATTGATAAAGGTTTACCTCATCGAGTAATTCTTGAGTACAGGAGCAGAGCACGAAAAGTTGAAAGATACAAGCCAAAGCGTACACGAAGTACGCGGCTTTTTCGATAGGAGCGCTCTCGAACTGTAATGATTAAATAAACAGTAGAATAATCTCTTATCTAATCACGCGATCTCGAGATTAGAAATATTGGATTTTTCATACTTACCGTTATAATTCCGTATGCCAAAAAACATAATTGCATTATGCATAAAAGATATGTTGCAGCGATATGAAGTGCCAATAGATCAGAAAGCTTCCGACCCATTCTATATAGAAATATCCGACTAATTACGCAGCTGAAATCGTTATCATTGACGTTGTCACGATCGAATTATACGAGTCGAAAGATTCACATTTATCCAAACTGTCGTTTAAATTTTTCGAAACCATGCTATTTGAGCATCATTTACAAACCGTTGTCGTTTGGAAAATTTATCACGGAGAGAATTGAACGGTAATGTTTAGCGTGAAATTCGTGGTAAAATTTATCGTGATATATTTGAATGAGGGGACAAGTTGGCAAAAATTATTTGCCCTCTTAACGTCACGTAAAGTTTCAAATACTTTGCGGAATTTTCACTCTTCTTGAACATTTTCTACATTATGACCGATAAAATTTCAATTTCCTGTGATTTGAAAAATCCCTTTTGGAATATATTTTTTCATCAAAATTGATGACTAGTTCCAACTAGAGACATCGAGACTATGTTTCCTTGATGTGACAATCGACTTTTTTACATTACAGTGACAGCCGTGTGCAAACCAGATTCTCTAAAAATCGGAGCCGATTTAAAACTTATATAATTACTGAATACTTTGGTAAAAATTCCTATTTTGAACAAGAAATATTATTTCATTTTTATGAAAAATTATTTTTTATTCAATAATAAAATGGGAAATCGCAGGAAATCACCGCACTACCGTTACTGGACGGTAATTTTTCAAGTGTAATTCTCTCCGTGTAAAATTTTTATTGGAATGACAATTGCATTACATTAATGAGACGATAGTTAAAATGTTAAGTATAATAATGGAATTGAAAAAAAAAAAAAAAAAACTGGTCAAAGCGTTACTCAATGAAAAATATGTACTCGGTAATGTCACAGTGACGCTGAACACAAGCCTGGAGTGCACTGATAACCAATGATTCGTCATCCTCTTTACGCAGAGCGTCCGATAACTGTGCTCGTAAGTATTTATATTCGGCCGCCAAGACTGCGATGAAATGAGTGATGTAGATATCGAGGCTGACTTTTCCGAGGGAAACAAAAGAACATCCGAAAACTTGTAACATGACTCCAGCAATAAAAGTATTGACGGTGAAGGGTTCGCCGGGGAAATAAGCTGGGGCAGCGAAATCGGCGTATGTAAACTGGTCATTGGTGGCAATAGTGGCAAGCGGTCCAGCTGTCCACGAAGGAGCCGTCATCATGCATACGATTACGGATATAAGTAATCCCTTTTTGTACGGGTCAACAGTATAGTACGCTATTTCTCTCAGATCTTCTGAGTCCATAAAAGTGCGATTGAATTGGCTTATCAAATCGCGAAAATCTTTCCGATGATAATTCAGATAAATCGTTAGAATGATTAATTCGAAAAATAGCACGACTACGGCAGCTGACTTTTTGAATGCCTCTTCGATCGATAAATTTGCTAAATAGAACGAGCCAGCTAACACCGTCATAATAAAAATTGTCCTAACGACCCACACCAAAATCACCCACAATAACATAACGAAGCTTAACTCGGTTTTTTCTTCACTAAGCGGTAAAAGGTTGCCGGACAACAAATTTGTGACGCCGTTAAGTCTATTGGTACTCTCGAAATATTCGGGTTTTCCCATCTTATTGTTTTGAATTGAGAAACTACTTTGGAGCTGATAACTCGGAGCGTTTTGTTTCAGTGGTAGTACTACACGGCTGCAAAGTTTGTTGACGGCTGATTGGAAGAAATTCTGCTTGACGACGAACAACCTTCGTTTTGTTTCATTAGTCATTCTCTCTGTATAAATCGTATCGAAAAATATTATGGGTCTCGTGAAAGTACACGTCTTCTGAAATACGATAAGTGCAACGATAAAAATGGAATGGAAGAATCAATTGGAGCTCTGATTTTTATTCCCTTTGATGCAAATTGACTTTCTTTTGTATTTTTATTTTTCCTCAATCCGATAAGTGCTGGACAATTGGTACAATTTCTGTTTCATTTGTTCCGTTCTCACATTTTGTCGTTCTATACTGATTGTAGGCTTTTCCTGAATGACAAACTATAGGCTTGTGAATGTGGTTCATCCTATTATTATTGTTCTTCTTCGAAAAATGACCGATCAAATCGCTGTTCAAAACTTTGAATTTAAATGAAATGCAAGGAGCAATTTGATCGTCGTGCTTCTATCGAAGAACGATGAAAAAAGAACAAAAAATTGATGCGAGAATGAGAGAACGGTATAGCTTACTGTGAGGTAAAAGTGAAGTCATCGATTTTTATTCAGTATCGGTGCGATCGTTGGGAGGTGATGACTGGTCCTTCCGTTACAGATGGTTTATACGATGAAAGACTCACACAATTCTGTAAGTACCTCTTGTACTTTTCGCAATGACTTGCGATATCATTGAAGTTATTGTATCTTCTCCATTGTCATTTTCATGTTCTTTCGTGAAGTTGTTGTGTTTTTGATTTGTCAGTGAAATATCATAAATTTGACTTCAATCGTAAACTTTCCTGGTACTTATAAAAATCTTATATTTTTCATCGTGTACTATGAAGAATAATTATGGTTGATTTCAAGCAAACAAAATACAAAAGCAATAAATGTTAATAAATGTACAGTAACGCGTCTGACGTCGCGTGTGTCGTCGATGCGAACGATAAATCAATCAGTGCACAATTGTACAATTGATTCGTAGACGCTTGGATAATGAACCCGAAGTCTTGGATCCCAAAAGCATGATTTTTCATAATAAAAAAAAAAATTTCAACGGTGGCAACTAAAATTATTCTTCAAATTTCTCTAGAGCAGGATGACAGTCCGAAATTTATAACAGTAGACGTCCATATATTATTTCCGATATGTTTATCGTCAGGAGACCTCACGCTTCAGTGAACCGTGAAGTTCTCTTGCTTACGTCCGATGTTAACAGGATGTAACTCCTTGCTAAGCTCGAGTGTGTGGTTTGGCTGAACATACAGTATAGCATTACCACTCGGAGCTGAGGCCTGACCATTGCTCGATCGCTCTACTGTCAATGTCCGACCAACATTTACCAGCAGATATAGACCCGTTGTGTCTGCACAAGGGGCTAGTATATCATACTTCTGACGGAGTCTGAGCAATGGCCAATCCCATTCACTAATGTAACAGTGGTGTCAGCGGCACATATGCATTACACAATGTGCAAAACTCGTGGATAAAACGAATTGAACAACGGGGGAAAAAAAAACATTTATAAACGAAACGAGCAGTTGGTAGCTTTGTAATAGACGCATTGCCGATGCTATGAAATCCAAGAGTCTTCTGAAACTTTCGTATTTTTCCAGAAAATCGAGTAGTATGGAATTGGCTAAAAAAATGTTTTGAGGAAATTTGTTCTCGTGGCTATTCTGGTGTCGGTGATCATACCACTTTAGCAGGGAGATGAGAGGTTTTAGGTCGAATCAATAGCAGAGTAATCAATCGGTTAATAAAACTTATGTTTATGTTTTTTTTTTTTTTTTTCAACGTAAAACAATTCGGACGAGTATCAAAGAGGAAAGAACGACTTAGTTGACTTCAAGAAGAAGTAGACAAACCGAGTAAGATTTGCTGAGTATCTGAGCAGTAAAAATAAATTTAATAAAATATGAATTAGGATGAAAAGGTTGGATCGAAAAAAATTGAGTCAATTGGTTGAGTCAAACAAAATTTTCGTTGACCCAATAAAATATATAATAAAAATTATTGGATTTCCATTTACCTGTGCCAATGATGGCACGACGAGTTCGACGATTCGATAAGCGCTCAGTCGACATTCCATCGTATTGCCCATTTCCATTGTGTAGAAAATTTTCCTCACGGCAGTACCGCGCCCATGCCAATTTTCATGGAATGCATCGTGTGTTACTGACGTGCTCTGTGATTCAGGAACGATAAAACTATATATAAACACATTTTTCCCGGACCTTTTTCGACTTTGTTCACTGTCTGATTGATAAAGGTTTACCACATCGAGTAATTCTTGAATACAGGAGCAGAGCAGGAAAAGTTGAAGGATACAAGCCAAAGCGTACACGAAGTACGCGGCTTTTTCTATGGGAGCGCTCTCAAACTGTAATGGTTAAATAAACAATAGAATAATCTCATATCTAATCTCGATCCCGAGATTAGAAATATTGGATTTTTCATACTCACCGTTATAATTCCGTATGCTAAGAAACATAATTTCATGATGCATGATAGATACGTTGTGCCAACATGAAGAGCCAATAGATCAGAAAGCTTCCGACCGATTCTATACAGAAATATCCGACTTACACCCTTCATTTGAGATGCGATCGGATATCAAAAAATGTTCAATACTTTCGTCATCGCGGAGATAATTTGCTCGAAATGAGTTTATAATATGCTAACTTTTATAACTCGTACAATAATTTTATATATACAAGCGCGAAGAAATGAGTTGTTCGAGCGATCATACGAGTTGATTAATTACGCAGCTGAAATCGTTATCATCGGCGTTGTGTTTCACGATCGAATTATACGAGGCGAAAGATTCACATTTGTTGAAAGTGTCGTTTTAATTTTTCGAAGCCATGCTATATTTGAGCATCGTCGTGTACAAACCGTCGACGTTTGCAAAATTTACAATTTTTCTTGGAATAAAAATTTACATTAATGAGATGATAGTTCAAATGATAAGTATAACAATGAAATTGAAAAAAAAAAGAAAACTGCTCAAAGCGTTAATCAATGAAAAATGGGTACTCAGTAATGGCACAGTGACGCTGAACGCAAGTCTGGAGTGCATTGACAACCGATAATTCGTCATCCTCTTTACGCAGAGCGTCCGATAACCGTGCTCGTACGTATTTATATTCGGCCGACAAGACTGCGATGAAATGAGTGATGTAGACATCGATGCTGATTTTTCCGAACGAAACAAAAGAACCTCCGAAAACTTGTAACATGACACCAGCAAGAAAAACTTTGACGGAGAACGGTTCTCCGGGGAAATAAGCTGGAGCGGCATAATCGGCGTATGTAAATTGGTCATTGGTGAAAGTAATGAAAATCGGTGCAGCTGTCCACGAAGAGGCCGTTATCAGACATACGACTACGTAGAATTGTAATCCTTTTTTGTACGGCTCGACGGTATCGAGTACCATTTCTCTAAGATCCTCGGAGTCCATGAGAGTCCGATTATATTTGCTTATCAAATCGCGCAATTCTTTCCGACGAAAATTCAGATAAATTGTTGGAATGATTAATTCGAAAAATACCGCGACCGCGGCACCTGACTTTTTGAATGCTTCTTCGGTCGTTAAATTCGCGAAATAGAAGGAGCCAGCTAGCACCGTCAAGAAATAAGTTAGTCTAACGACCCACACGAAAATCACCCACAATAACGAAACAAAGCTCAACTCGGTTCTCTCATCACTGAGCGGTAAAATGTTGCCGGACAATAAATTAGCGACGCTGTTAAGTCTATTGGTACTCTCGAAATATTCGGGTTTTCCCATCTTATTGTTTTGAATTGAGAAACTACTTTGGAGCTGATAACTCGGAGCGTTTTGTTTCAGTGGTAGTACTACACGGCTGCCAAGTTTGTTGACGGCTGATTGGAAGAAATTCTGCTTGACGACGAACAACCTTTGTTTTGTTTCATTAGTCATTCTCTCTGTATAAATCTATCGAAAAACGTAGAATGGGGGTCTCGTGGAAGTACACGTCTTTTGAAATACGACAAGTGCGATGAAAAAAAAAACGGAACGGATAAATCAAAGCAATTGGAGCTCTGATTTTTATTCCCTTTGATGCAAATTGACATATTCTTTTATATTTTTTATGTTTCCTCAATTTGATAAGTGCTGGACAATTGGTGCAATTTCTGTTTGATGTATTAGTTTGTATCATTTGTATATCTCGTCGTTTCATACCGATTGTAAGGTTTTCCTCGATGACAAACTATAATATTCCCAAGGGAATTTTGCACAAGGCTTGTGACTGTGTTTTATCCTATTATTATTGTTCTTCTTCGAAAAATGACCGATCGAATCGCTATTCAAAACTTTGAATTTAAATGAAATGCAAGGAGCAATTTGATCGTCGTGCTTCTAGCGAAGAACGATGAAAAAGGAACAAAAAATTGATTCGAGAGTGAGAGAACGGTATAGCTTACTGTGAGGTAGAAGTGGAGTCATCGATTTTTATTCAGTACCGGTGCGATCGTCGGAAGGTGATGACTGGTCCTTCCGTTACATATGGTTTATACGATAAAAGACTCACACAATTCTGTAAGTACCTCTTGTACTTTTCGCAATGACTTGCGATATCATTGAAGTTATTGTATCTTCTCCATTGTCATTTTCATGTTCTTTTGTGAAGTTTTTACGTTTTTGATTTGTCAGTGAAATATCATAAATTTGACCTGTTACATGAGAATGTTTCTGCCACTGTCAGTGGACGAAGCTAGCTTCTTCGCCGCTTATGTGTTCCAATCGTGAACTTTCCTGGACCTTTTAAAAATCTTATATTTTTCATTGTGTATACAATGAAGAATAATTATGGTTGATCTCAAGCAAATAAAATACAAAAGCAATAAATATCAAATAAATACGACGAACTCATCGACGCGTCACTGTACATTATTGCTACATTCATGAACTTTGATCAGCTCAGTTTTTTATTTTAATAAGCACCCATTAATCGAGAGACTGTAATTCAACAGCTAAAAGCATAGTATTTTGTGGTACGAAACGTTATTGCTATTATTTTTAAAACATATATCTTGTACACAGGATTAACGACTTTCACTGCTGGGTAGAAACGATAGATAATATTGGAAAAGTGGATCCGGTGCTTCCGGTCCGAAAATAACAATCGATTTAATTACAAAATTTGACGCGTGGCTGTCAGATTATTCGGTATTGAATTCATCATTTTAATATTTCGTCAACTCAATTAATATTCACTCTGATTACAAATAAATTGATCGTGCGTGGAAATATTTTATGGTTGTTATTTTCGTATTGACGGCTGGATACTTAATCGGTGTGTTCTTTGTTGATAAATGAAACGCCCAGAATTTTTTAATGAAATTGATATTTCATACACGTTCGTACTACATCACTTAAATTTACCGGTAGAAATGGATAATTCAGTTGACTTCGAGGAGAAGTAGACAAACGGAATATAATTTGCTGAGTATCTGAGTTGAAAGAAATGGAGTTTAAAAACATGCGAATTTCAATATCAAGCACAAATATGATCACGAAGCACGAATATGAGTACTAATTTTATAATGAAATTATACGAATACGTCGTTGTACCAAGCGTCCGAGGAACGCTTAAAAAAATATCAAAGTTCACCATGAAGTCAAAAGAGTCAAAGATTTTTGCCGTCATATTTTTTTTTGTAGTCGACCGAATTGATAAAAAAATAAAACAGAACAGTTGAAGAGGAAGAAGTTGATTATTCGTATAAAAATTAGAAAATTGAATCGTATTACCGAAACAAAAAACGCGTACTAAAGAAATTCAATTACTATTTAGTTACTATGATAAATATTAATTAAAGTACCTTATAAAATGTCTCAAAAGCAGTGTTAAGTTGGAAGTGACTCATGGTCAAGGCTTCAATGAAGACACGAGCTGTTTACAAAATTACTGTTCTAATCTATATTTAAGTAAAAAAATAAATAAAAAAAACCGCACTTTCAAAATGTTACTCAAAAAAATACGAGTACTCAATCACAGCACAGTGATGGTTGACTAATGATTCGTCCTCTTGATCACTCTCTCGACTAAAAGCTTCGGTTAACAGTGTACGAACATATTTATATTCAGCTGACAAGACCGTAATGAAGTGATTGATGTAGATGTCAATGCTGATTGACCAACTACTTGCGAAATTATAGCAACGAGGAAAATATTTGCACCGAAGGACGCACGAGGGAAATATGCTGGAGCGAAGAAATCGGTATATGTAAATTCAGCATAAAATCAGATATTGTGAGGATTGGTGTCGCAGCCCAAGTGGAAACAGTAATGACACACAAGACGATATAAAACTCAAGTTCAAATGAATAAAATCGGTATTATTAATTCGATACACACCGAAACTTCAGCACCTGATTTTTTAATTTTTTCTCGTATCGTTGGATTTTCGAATTAAAACGATCCCGACGTTACCGCAGAGTCGGTCGTAACTTTGACGTAACGATTTTCGTAACACACGAAAATCCGTCATAAAATTGTGAACAAAGTTGAATTAATTTTTTTCTTAACTGAGCAGAAAAAAGTTGCCCGAAAAGTTGAACTAAAGTGTTGAATCGATTTGCGCTACGAAAATACCGAGTTTTCTCCATGCCAACGATTTGAAACACATTATAAACTAGGTCACTGGAACTCGTAGGCTTATACTTCAGGCTTATACTCCAGGCTTATGCGGAGAGGTTGTGCTTCGTGCAAGGTTCGTCGACGACTGATTCGAAGCGAGTCGAAGAGTTGCTGGAGTGCGCCGATGTCGTCTAATTAGTCATTCCTTTTGTAATCCCTCCACAAATGCCATCGAAGAACGGGACGCGGTTTTACAAAGCACGAGTCATTAAAAGGACGTACAAAAACGTTGGAATACGAGAACCCGTGGGGTGGCGCGGACCGGATCTTTTTTATCCACCAGCGAGTATTTCTTTGTATTCACGTCTCGTCTATGACGGGCTGGTTTTTTTTTGCCCAGCAATCCAACGTTCGACGTTTCCTATGGGGTCTTTGATCGACGCATGGATTGTTTTTCTCACAGATAATTGTTTCTCTTTGATATAAACGATACATCCCCCTCCGGAGTTTTAAACTTTAATGAGGAGCACTGTGAGCTACTCAATTGACCCTCTCTATCCATACCAAGGGAAAAATATTTTTAAAAGGGGGTACGACAAATAATTTTGTTGTACTATAGCGTTGTCCAGTTATGAGAAGAAAGTGGGGGTTATCGATTTTCATTCAGTATCAGTTTGACCGGCGAACAGAAACGACTGGCTTTCCTGCTCCGAAACAAGTCATGTTCTAACAGAATAGCATCGTCATCGGGTCTTCTGTGCTCCTTAGGATGGATGAAATGCTCGTGTTTGCGCGAAATATGCAATTTCAAACTAGGCGTAATCGGAGTCATACCAGAAAATATGATACATTGGTTTCTAGTTTTTCGAATACCTGAATTTAGATGATTTTTGACTGTCCCATATATCTGCCAGAAACTGTTCATGAAACTCGATTTTTATTAGGCAGCTGTTTCCACAGATATTGATGTAGCAATCCACGTAACGCTTTGTCAGTGGACGAAAATCAACACCAAAGACGCTCTTTGCATCGTTAACGAACTGCTTATATTCCCTGACGGATCAGCGAGTCTCACAAAAATTCGAAAAAAGTCGTAATTGGGACTAGGGACTTGAGTGGACAAGTGAGACCCAAAGTAAGTCCCTAATGGGAGTTTCTCCTGTGACGTAATGAGTCCCAAATTAGGAGTCATAGTCCCAAACAGGGTCATTTTGCGACTGACCTTTGACAAAATTCCCGTCTCGCACCGAGTGAGACTCTCAAGTGAGTCCACTCAAGTCCCAAATTCCGAGTCCCAGTTGGGACTTTTTTTTTCAGAGACTCGCTGATCTGCCGGGGTTCTGGCAGAAGACAGTCCTTGTGAAATACCCCAAGAATTTGTCCCACCAGCTACTTCTATCTAATGCACGGCAGCATTGCATTTGCACGAGGGCCAGAGGAAACTGCGAAAAACCTGACTGATGCAGGTCCCTCTATTTTTATTGCATTTTATGTGGTTTCCGCACCACCAGTAAATCGGTAAAACGCCTTCCAATCATTGATCAATCAGCTCGTGCATTTTTTTGTTTGGTCAAAACGTTATTGGAATCAACTTTTGCACCAATTTTTTGCTCTTTAAACTGATGTGTTAGGTTATGTTATCCGTACCACGCGTACCGCAACGCTGGCGTGTCGGACGGTGGTTGGTGGTAGGGATAACACATGCAGACGCCTGCGCGGTTACTTTTCCCCTGGTTAAACCACATTGAGTGGGGGGTAAGAAAAAAGGGGAACGGTCAGAAATTGGGGCCGTACTGTACTTTATTTAGTTCGGGTTTTTCGACACGACTACAACATTTTTTTGTCTGGATCAACAGAGATTAATATAAAATTATATTAGTGGGATTTTTGAAGAATTCAATATTTCTTTTACACGATCTTGTTGTTTACGTGACGTAATAATTTTTGGTAGCCACATAAATACGATTCAATTGACTTCGGGCAGGAGCAGACAAACTGAGCACATAATATAATTTGTTTTTGATGTAAAGAATGATTCAAAAAATATTTTGTTTTAATAGAAAGTGAAAAAAGCATTTTTGTGCAAGTGTGCCATGGAGTGGCCTTACTTGCAGACAATGACAGAATTTACAAAGAGAACTTTGGTTCGAAATTATGTCCCGGGGTTAATCCAAATTGAAAATTGATTTGCGGAGTATCTGAACATGAAACGTTTTTTTCGAACACTTCCATTCGATTCGTCACTTCCATCATTCAAAATGTGTCTTCCTTAATGTCTAACAAATATTTTCAGTAGCCCAGTTTGCCTCGGGTATACGAAAATCCACACCAAGGACTCTCACATCTTTCGCAACGTTAACGAGCTGTTTATTCTGGCAGGAGACTATCTTTTTGATAAGTCTCATTCTGGGAGATGGTACAAGTTTTTAAGCGCTCTAAGCCTCGAAAAGTTTTACTTTTACGAGCTGTTGATGATATTATACGGAACGTATTCGAGATAGTCCACGATTATACATGAAATTGCATGCTTCATAGTGTTATTGCTACTGTTTTATTTTGTCAAGTTGATAGTGACAAGAACCTTTTTGTTTTTCAGTTAATAATTTCATACAAGTACATAATTTTGCACTTGATTTGAGTATTTTATAGAACGATAACACCCAAAGAATCTTTCCATTTTCTTTGGAAAATAAATCCTCTGACCTTATCATAATATATTCAAACGTGCTCCGAATTTTTCAAAATGACGAAAAGATTTTTATCACGGATCGAAAGAAATAAATGTGGAAATAAATCACCGGCATTCGTAATATAATCAATACTTTAATACAATACTACATCATTTATATTATTCGATAGCAGTATACGATTCAGTTGACTTTAAGGAGAAGTAAACAAACTGAGTATGACTTGCTGAGTATCTGGGAAGAAAAGAAATGATTTTACCGAAAAAAATCTATGCAAAAAATGAAACTTGATGGATGCTCAAGTTTTAATAGTGTATTTTTATTTACCACTGCCATTGTTGGTACAACGAGATCAACAATTCGATAAGCACTCAGTCGGCATCCCATTTGGGTGCTCATTTCCATAAGGCAAAACATTTTTTTCACCTCATCACTGCGCCCGTGCCAATTTTCATGGAAAGCACCTTCAGTTACCGATGTACTCTGCATTGGAAGAACATTATGTGTACATATTTGTGCCATATTTGTCAGGTAGAATATTTCTTTTTTTTTTTACTGACACATTGATAGAAAGCCTCACCACATCGAGTAATTCTTGAATGCACGAGCACAATAGAAATATTTGGAGGACACAGGCTAAAGCGTACGCCACATAGGCAGCTTTTTCGATGTTAGCACTTTCGAACTGTCCAAATAAAACGAAAATCGTAAGTAAAATACGATCGAAAAATTGTATATCGTTGACAGAAAGTGAAATAATTTTCATATGAGTTTTTTTTGAGATCAATTAATTTTCTGGACTTACTGTTATAACGCCGAATGCTAGGAAACAGAATTTCATTATGCAAGTGATGTACGTTGCACCAATTTGCAGAGCCAATATTTCGGCAAGACTTTGACCAATTCTACAAAAATATTTCGTTCAATCTTTCGTTTTTTTTTTATCCGAAATTTTTCACATGTAATGTGTGTCAAAGCGTACTCAAATATGAATAATTTGATATTTTTTCCGCGAAATTTCTTAGATTTGAACAAAAAGTTGGCGAGCAAATAAAAATGTATAGATTCCTATCAGTGACTAATGAAAATTATTAAACAAATATTTTATTGAAAAAAAAAAAAAAAAACAATTCAACAGTACGGGAGGCCTGATTTTATATCGAAATCGAGTTGATACTGAGCAAATTCGTAGTAGAAAAATGTATTCTTGATGGGGCCCTTGTGTATGCATTAGCCTGTAAGGGCCCTGTTGTTTAAATCGAATTTCAAAAATAAAAAAACACGTTCCCAGGGACATTCAATCACTTGTTGGATGATACCTATGTTGTATTCGAATGAAACTATATCGTCAATGGTTTAAGCACCTTTCAATATTTGTCAAAAAGGTACCTGTTTGGAAGTGATTTAGGGACTTGATTCTGACGATGTCGCGAGCCATCCTCAATATTATTTTATACATTTCTATTGAAATCTATGTCTGAGTAAAAAATAGAATAATATAAAGCCTCACTTCTAAAGTGTTACTAAAAAAATTGAGTACTCAATCACAGCACAGTGATGTTTAATGCATTTGCGAAGCGATCGAATAACAGATGCTTCGTCCTCTTGATCGTTTTCACGACTGAGAGCTTTAGTCATCAGTGTACGAACGTATTTATATTCAGCTGACAAGACTGCGATGAAGTGACTAATGTAGATGTCAATACTGATTTTTCCGAAGGTAATGAAAGAAGATCCAACCACTTGCAAGATAACACCAGCGAGAAAATAATTTGCATTAAAGGGTGCCCCGGGAAAATATGCTGGAGCAGCGTAATCGGCGTATGTGAATTGATCGTTTTCGGACATTAAAAGAATTGGCGTCGCGGACCAAGAGGCTACTGCAATGAGACACGTAGTGATGTAAAACTTCAAGCCTTTTTTGTAAGGTTCAATAGTTTCGAGTACAAATTTTTGGAGCTCATCGGAATCGACGAGAACATCGTTGTACTTTTTTATTAAATTTCGCAAATCGTTTCGTCGTAAGTTCAAATAAATCACTGGTATCATCAATTCAATACACACCGAAATTGCAGCACCTGATTTTTTGAGCGCTTCTTGTGACGTTATGTTTGCAAAATAAAGCGATCCTGACATTACTGTTAAGAAGTACGTGATTTTAACGCTCCACACGAAAATTACCCATAAAATCATAAAAAAGGTCAGATTTAGTCTTTCTTCACTGAGCGGAAAAACGTTGCCCGAAAAATAATTAACGACAATGTTAAACCGATTTGCGCTACCGAAATATCGCGTTTTCGACATGCTAAACGTTTCGAAATACTACAATCCACGAACTAGGTCACTCGAACTCTTAAACTTATATCTCGACTCATTCAAGGGATCGTGCTTCGTACGAGGTTTGCTGATGACTGATCGAATTCGAGTCAACGAGTCGCTAAACTGCATCGATGTCGTATACAATTAGATATTCTCTTTGTAAATACCATCAAAGAACATATCGCAATGGTGGAATTCCGAAAGGTTCTCGAAAGGACATGCAAAAAAAGAGGGGTATGAAAGTCAATGTAGTTGGAGAATCTTTTTCTCACCTCAAAAAAATTGTTATAATATTCTGTCTTACATACTCTATCATCAGCTATGCCCCGTGGTTGTGTTGCAATCCGTCATTCGTAAATCGATGTTTTTTGCTCGTTTCTCTGATTGAAATTGTCCATGGGACCCTCGGCCTATGGTCGGCTTTTTTTGCATGTTCTCTCGTTATTCTTTGATGCATACGATTCATCCGCCTTCGCAATTTCCAATTTTAATAAGGAGCACCGAGCTATTTGACTCTATTTTTATGTCAAGTGAAAAGGTATTTCGAAGAGGATGAACGATAAATGGCTTTGATTTGCCATGGGGATGTCTCGTCATAATGAGATATCCCTCGTAAGGAGAAAGTGGTGTCATCAGTTTTTATTCAGTACCAGGTTGACCGTCGGAAAGAAACTACCGACTTCTCTGCTCTGAAGCAATTTTGAGGTCGAGGGCCTGGCCAATGTTATTCACTGTGAGTTTTCTGCGTAATTATAATCTTCATAGTTTTTTCAAAATATTTTGGAACAAAGTTGTGAAGTAAAAAGAAATCGCAATGAGTACCAGTGTGGTCGGTACTTCTGTAAACGTAGAAGGTTCGTTAATCCATTAATGCACAAAACGACAATTTTGTGCACGCAATTTCAAGTACGCAGTTTTAATTGAAAAACAAGAAAAAAAATTTCTCAAAATCTCATCGAGTTAAGTTTTTTTATAAATCAATAACGCCCAGAAAATTGGTCAAGTTTCGGTGAAAAAGAAATACTCTGACCTTATGATAATATATTCCAGAAAGAGATAAATATAGAAATAAATCACCGGCACTTTTAATATAATCAATGTCTTATAAATGTGCTTTTATACTACATCATTCATATCTTCCTATGGCAGTATACGATTCAGTTGACTTGAAGGAGAAGTACACAAATCGAGTATGATTTGTTGAGTATCTGAGAAGGAAAAAAAAAAACGATTTTACCGAAAAAAAATCTCAACAGAAAAGTGGAACTTGATGGATGCTTGAGTTTTAACAGTGTATTTTCATTTACCACTCCCATTGTTGGCACAACGAGATCAACAATTCGATAAGCACTCAGTCGGCACTCTATTTGGGCGCCTATTTCCATAAGGCAAAATATTTTTTTCACTTTATTACTGCGCCCGTGCCAATTTTCATGGAAAGCATCTTCAGTTACCAATGTACTCTGCATTGAATAAACATTACGTGTACATCTTTGTGCCATTTTTTGTGTAGAATATTTCTTTTTTTTTTTATTGACACATTGACAAAAAGGCTCACCACATCGAGTAATTCTTGAACACACGAGCACAATAGATATATTTGGATCAAACAGGCTAAAGCGTACGCCAAGTAGGCAATATCTTCGACGTCAAGATCCTTGATCTCCTAAAATAAAAAAAATCGTAAGTAGAATACGATTGAAGAATTGTATGGTTGACAGGAAGTGAAATAGTTTTGATATGAGTGTGTTTGAGATCAATTCATTTTAGACTTACTGTTGCAATGCCGAATGCGAGCAAACAGAATTTCAGTATGCAAGCGAGGTACGTTGTACCAATTTGCAGAGCCAATATTTCGGCAAGATTTGAACCAATTCTACAAAAATATTTCGTTGAATCTTTTGTTTTTTCTAAATCCGCTCCTTATTTTAGTGTAATTTTTTTATATGTGCTGTGTGCTCAAATATCAATAATTTGATGTTGTTTTTGCCGCGAAATTTCCTAGATTCGAAAAAAAAGTTGGCCGAGCCAATAAAAATGTATAGATTCCTACTAGTGGCTATGGAATTTATTAAACAAATATTTTATTGAAAAAAAAAAAAAAAAAAACACTTTAACAGTATACACATGTTTATTCTAGAAGAAACTGTTAATTCGGTGGCCATCAAGCAACGGTACGAAAAGCCTGATTTTATATCGAAATCGAGCTGCGATACAGAGCAGATTATTTGTAGTAAAAAAATTCATTTTCGTCGAGGTCCTTGTTTTTGTATTAACCTGAAAGGGCCCTCGGGTTCGTCTTCTTTTTTGGTGTAGCTGTCCGTCGTTTCCATAAAATTCATGGTCTGAACATTGTTAATTGAAAACGAAAAAGGCAAAGGTTTTTACTGTAATTTTGTTGCCTGCTGAACCAGGAAAAACTGGAATAGTTGAACATTAAGATCTCGGTCGCAGCTTTGTTCATTTAATGAATTTATCATCGAATTTCAAGAATTAAAAACTTGTTTCCAGGAACATTCAATTACTTCTTTAAAGATATCTATATCGTTAATGGTTAAACACCTTCCAATACTTGTCAAAAAGGTACCTGTTTGAAAGTAATTTGGGGACGTGGTTCTGACGATGTCGCGAGGCGTCTTTTATATGTTTTTTATGGATTTGTATCTGAGTCTATATCTAAATAAAAAATAGAATAATATACGGTCGCACTTCTGAAGTGGACTAAAAAAAAATGAGTACCCAATCACAGCACAGTGATGTTCAATGCACTTGCGAAGCGATCGAATAACAGATGCTTCGTCCTCTTGATCATTTTCTCGACTTAGAGCTTTAGCCATCTGTGTACGAACATATTTATATTCAGCTGACAAGACTGCGATGAAGTGACTAATGTAGATGTCAGCACTGATTTTTCCGAGGCTAATGAAAGAAGATGCGAGCGTTTGCCACATTACACCAGCGAAAAAAAAATTTCGACTAAAGGGTGCCCCGGGATAATATGCTGGAGGAACATAATCGTCGTATGTAAATTGATCAGAATCGAACATTGAAAGAATTGGCGTCGCGGACCAAGAAGCATCTGCAATGACACACGTGGTGATGTAAAACTTCAAGCCTTTTTTGTAAGGTTCAATCGTTTTGAGTACAAGTTTTTTGAGCTCATCGGAATCGACGAGAACATCGTTGTACTTTTTTATTAAATTTCGCAAATCGTTCCGTCTTAAGTTGAAATATATCGCTGGGAGCATCAATTCAACATACACCGCAAGTACAGCACCTGATCCTTTGAGTGCTTCTTGTGTCGTAAGATTTGCGAAATAAAGCGATCCTAACATTACTATAAAGAAGTACGTGATTTTAAGGCTCCAAACGAAAAATACCCATAAAACCATAAAAAAGGTCACATTTAGTTTTTCTTCACTGAGCGGAAAAAAGTTACCCGATAAGGAATTAACAAAAGCGTTAAACCGATTTGCGCTACGGAAATATCGCGTTTTCTCCATCCCAACCGTTCCGAAACACTAAAATCTATGAACCAGGCTACTCGAACTCTTAAGCTTATATCTTGACTCGTACAAAGGATCGTACTTTGTACAAGGTTCGCTGATGACTGATCGGATCCGAGTCCACGAGTCGCTAAACCGCGTCGGCGTCGTACAATTAGATATTCCCTTTAATCTCTTTGTGAATACCATCAGAGAAAATAACGCGATTGTGGAATGTACGAGTTCTCGGAAGGACGTGTAAAAAAAGAGGGGTATGATGAAGTCAATGGGGTTGGAGAATCTTTTTCTATCCTCAAAAAAATTGTTATAATATTCTCTCTTTCATATGCCTGTAGTCGTTGCAATCCGAATTTCGTTAATCCATATTTTTTGCTCGTTTCTTGCATGTTTTCCGGATTTTCTTTGATCCATACGATTCATCCCCCTTCGCATTTATCAATTTTAATAAGGAGCACTGAGCCATTCGACTCTTTTTATGCGTCAAGTGAAAAGTTATTTTGAATAGGGTGAATTATAAACGGCTTTGATGTGCCATAGGGATATTTTCTTATGAGGAAAAAGTCGAGTCATCGATTTTTATTCAGTACCAGATTGACCGTTGGAAAGCAACTACCGACTTCTCTGCTCCGGAGCAATTTTGATACTGAGGACCTGGTCAATGTTATTCACTGTGAGTTTTCTGCGTAATTATAACTTCTACAGTTTTGTCAAAATATTTTGGAACGAAGTCGTGAAGTAAAAAAAAATCGAATTGAGTACTAGCGTCGTCGGTACTTCTGTGAAGGTAGAAGTTTCATTAAACCATTAATGCACAAAACGACAAAATTGTGGACACAATTTCAAGTACACAGTTTTAATTGAAAAACGAAAAAAAAATTTCTCCAAATCTCACATAGGGGGCTTTCGAGGGTGCTCTTCCTTCATTATCCTTCAAATCCTTCATTATGTTTGCGCTTTAAATGAAAAAGTGAATTTTTCAACTTTTCTTTTTAAATCGATTTTTGTTGTTGTTGCTGCACTTAAATAACCGTGTTATATCGCAGGCAACGGCAGTCCGAATGTCTGACTATTTCGAAAGTCTGGTTATGAATTTTTTTTCCCTTTTAGTTTTTTCAAAAGGGCGGTTTTTGTAAAACAGCATGATTCCATAATTTTTTTCCCTAAAAGTTTAAAATTGACAGAAAAATTTAATAGTATAAACAGTGTTTAGAATCATTTAAAGAACATGTATGAATTTTGTTCAGAAATTTTTGAGCCATTTTTGAGCCATTTTTGAATTTGGACAATTTTTCGAAAAATTCATCACCTATTTGGGGAAAGTAAATGTACTTGTCCCAACTTTTTTTTACAGCATTTATGCTGTTTTTCATGGGGTGCCTAATTAACTGCTGGTAAGCTCCGCGTAGCTCCGGCGAAAAATCGGTCTCCGATGAGTCACCCGTTCGCACAAATATTTTCAGTGACCCAGTTTGCTTCGGGTGTACGAAAATCCACATCAAGGACTCTCACATTCTTCGCAACGTTCACGATCTGTTTATTCTGCCAGGAGACTGTCTTTTTGATAAGTCTCACTCCGCGAGATAGTACAAGTTTTTCGGCGCTCTAAGCTTCGGAAAGTTTTACTTTTACGAGCTGTTAATAATATTATACGGGATTCTCTCAATATTATATTCGAGATACTCCACGATTACACATGGAAATTTACGCTTCATAGTTTATAATCATCATTAGTGTTCTACCTTGTTAAATTGGTAGTGACACAGGCCTTTTTGTTTTTTAGGCAATCATTTTATATACAAGTACGTATTTTTGGATTTAAGTTAAGTTTTTTTATAAATCAATAACGCCCAGAAAATTGGTCAAGTTTCGGTGAAAAAGAAATACTCTGACATTATCATAATATATTCCAGAAAGAGATAAATATAGAAATAAATCACCGGCACTTTTAATATAATCAATGTCTTATAAATGTGCTTTTATACTACATCATTCATATCTTCCTATGGCAGTATACGATTCAGTTGACTTCAAGGAGAAGTAGACAAACTGAGTATGACTTGCTGAGTATCTGAGAAGGAAAAGAATGATTTAACCAAAAAAAAAGTGGCACAAAAATTGAAACTTGATGGATGCTCAAGTTTTAACAGTGTATTTTTATTTACCACTGCCATTGTTGGTACAACGAGATCAACAATTCGATAAGCACTTAGTCGGCACTCCATTTGGGCGCCCGTTTCCACAAGGCAAAACATTTTTTTCACCGTAGGACTGCGCCCGTGCCAATTTTCATAGAAAGCATCTTCAGTTACCGATGTACTCTGCATTGAATAAACATCATGTTGTGTACATCTTTCGCCATTTTTTGTGTAGAATATTTCGTTTTTTTTATTGACACATTGACAAAAACGGCTCACCACATCGAGTAATTCTTGAACACAAGAGCACAATAAAAATATTTGGAGCACACAGCCTAGAGTGTACGCCACGAAGGCAACTTTTTCGATGTTTGCACTTTCAAACTGTCAAAATAAAATGAAAATGGTAAGTAAAATACGATTGAAAAATTGTATATCGTTGACAGAAAGTGAAATAATTTTCATATGAGTTTTTTTTTTCCGAAATTTTTCACATGTATTGTGTGTCAAAGCGTACTCAAATATGACTAATTTGATGTTTTTTTTTGCCACGAAATTTTTTAGAGTATATCAATTAATTTTCTGGACTTACTGTTATAACGCCGAATGCTAGGAAACAGAATTTCATTATGCAAGTGATTCTAGAAGAAATTGTGGCCATGCGGTGGCCATCAAGCAAACGGTACGAAAAATTAATTCTTGGTGGGGCTCTTGTGTCTGTATTAATCTGTAAGGGCCCTCGCGCTCGGTTTCTTCCCTGGTGTAGCTGTCCGTCGTCTCCATAAAATTCATGGTCTGAACATTGTTAATAGAGAACCAAAAAGGCAAAGGTTTTTACTGTAATTTTGTTGCCTGGATAAATCGGAAAAAACTGGAATAGTTGAACAGTAAGAACTCGGTCGCAGCATTGGTCATTTAAATCGAATTTCAAAGAGTTAAAAACTCGTTTCCAGCAGGAACATTCGATTACTTCTTGGAAGATATCTGTATATCGATAATGGTTAATCGCCTTCCAATACTTGTCAAAAAGATACCTGTTTGGAAGTGATTTGGGGACACGTGGTTCTGACGATGTCGCGATGCGTCTGTTATATGTTTTTTATGGATTCGTATTTGAGTCTATATCTAAGTAAAAAATAGAATAATATACGGTTGCACGTTTAAAGTGATATTAAAAAAAATGAGTACCCAATCACAGCACCGTGATGTTCAATGCACTTGCGGAGCGATCGAATAACAGATGCTTCGTCCTCTTGATCATTCTCTCGACTTAGAGCTCTAGCCATCTGTGTACGAATATATTTATATTCAGCTGACAATACTGCGATGAAGTGACTAATGTAGATGTCAGCACTGATTTTTCCGAGGCTAATGAAAGAAGATGCAAGCACTTGCCACATTACACCAGCCAAAAAAAAATTTCGACTAAAGGGTGCCCCGGGATAATATGCTGGAGGAACATAATCGTCGTATGTGAATTGATCGGTATCGAACATTGAAAGAATTGGCGTCGCGGACCAAAAAACATTTGAAATGACACACGTGGTGATGTAAAACTTCAAGCCTTTTTGGTAAGGTTCAATCGTTTCGAGTACAAGATTTCTGAGCTCATCGGAATCAACGAGAACATCGTTGTACTTTTTTATTAAATTTCGCAAATCGTTCCGTCTTAAGTTGAAATATATCGCTGGTAGCATCAATTCGACACACACCGCAAGTACAGCACCTAATCCTTTGAGTGCTGCTTGTATCGTTATATTTGCGAAATAAAGCGATCCTAACATTACTATAAAGAAGTACGTGATTCTAAGGGTCCAGACGAAAATTACCCATAAAACCATAAAAAAGGTCACATTTAGTTTTTCTTTACTGAGCGGAAAAAAGTTACCCGATAACGAATTAACAAAAACGTTGAACCGATTTGCGCTACGGAAATATCGCGTTTTCTCCATCTTAACCGTATCAAAACACTAAAATCTATGAACCAGGCTACTCGAACTCTTAAGCTTATATCTCGACTCGTACAAAGGATCGTGCTTCGTACAATGTTTGCTGATGACTGATCGGATTCGAGTCCACGAGTCGCTAAACCGCGTCGACGTCGTACAATTAGATATTCCCTTTACAATCTCTTTGTGAATACCATCAGAGAAAATAACGCGATTGTGGAATGTACGAGTTCTCGAAAGGACGTGCAAAAAAAGAGGGGTATGAAAGTCAATGGGGTTGGAGAATCTTTTTCTTTCCTCAAAACAATTGTTATAATATTCTGTCTTTCATATGCCGTATCATCAGTTATGTCCGTAGTCGTTGCAATCCGTATTTCTTTAATCCATATTTTTTGCTTGTTTCTTGAATGTTTTCCGGATTTTCTTTGATCCATACGATTCATCCCCCTTCGCAGTTATCAATTTTAATAAGGAGCATTGAGCTATCCGACTTCTTTTATAAAAGATATTTTGAACAGGGTGAATCATAAACGGCTTTGATGTGCCATGGGGACATTTTCTTATGAGGAAAAAGTCGAGTCATCGGTTTTTATTCAGTACCAGATTGACCGTCGGAAAGCAACCACCGATTTCTCTGCTCCGGAGCGATTTTGATACTGAGGACCTGGTCAATGTTATTCACTGTGAGTTTTCTCCGTAATTATAACCTCCATAGTTTTCTCAAAATCTTTTTGAACCAAGTTGTGAAGTAAAAATACATCGAAATGAGTGCAAGTGTCGTCGTTACTTCTGTGAATGTAGAAGTTTCGTTAATGAAGAGACGCAATTAATTCTTTCGATTCTTTTTTCATAAAATTTTATTTTTAACAATTAATACTTCTAAGCATTTGACAAATTTCCAAGGCAAGTCGCAAGATTTTATATTGGTACAAAGATTTGCTCTTAATTGGAGTTGTGCGATTTAGTTCGCATTAAGAAGAGAGTTACAGTTTTTAATGAGGAAAAAATCAACACTAGTACTCGGACGCTTTTTTTTCATTGCCTTTTTTTCATTTGTCTACGTAAATTGACATTGATATACATATTCTTTTCGCATTGGAAATGAGAGATTCAGTCAATTTCGAGGAGGAGTAGACACACCGAGTACGATTTGCTGAGTATCTAAAATCAAACGATTGTTTTTATTTATTTTTTTTCATTAAAACTGTTCCCTCGAACGTGATGATGAATAAATCACATAGCGAATGTTTATTCACCAGAGCCAATGTTGGCACGACGAGATCGATGATTCTATAAGCGCTCAGTCGACATTCCATTTGATTAGTTATTTCCATCATACAAAAAATTTTTTTCACAGCCACACTACGGTCATACCAATTTTCATGAAAAGCATGTTCGGTCACTGACGTACTCTGTACTCGGAAAAACATAGAGTATCGTGAGTAAGAAACAATTTCCTCAAAATAGATTTGTCAAAATTTCGTGAATTTCATGTCGTTTGTCAAATACCATCGAACATACCTCGACAAGCAAGTCTTCGACGACTGTGCACTGCAAAAAAACTTGAACAACGATGGCAGCAGCGCACACGATGTATGTAATTTTTTCAATATTAGCACTCTTGAACTGTAATGGGAAAAAATAGTAGTAGCAAATCATAGATAAGAACTCATAGATCAGCATTAATGATCGATAATAACGATTGCAGAAAAAAATAATAAATAGACGAAATATTGAAAAATTAAATCTGACACGGAGTCAGAAAGTAACGTGTTTGCACGTACCGTAAAAACCCCGAAGGCTAGAAAACAGAATTTCAATATACAACTGAGATACGTTGCGCCGACATAAAATGCCAATACTTTGGTAAGCCCCTGACCGATCCTATAAAAATACAAGTCTATGTTCGTTGCTGTCTTGCGGTTCAAGCGAATGAAAGTATGTAAAATTTGGTGAAAAAGCTCTGCCCACTATCGTTAAAACTCTTAGTTATCGGGATTCGGTTATTAGCGAGAGACACTGACTCATATTTTAAATAATTGATCATTATAAATTGTGAGTACTGAATGATGGCGGAATGATGACGAATGCATTGACGGAGGGCATCGATGACGGCTAGTTCGTCCTTATCTCCGTTGTCGTCGCGAAGGGCCCGGCACACTTCGTCCCCAAGAAACTTATATTGAGCTGCTAAGACAGCGATAAAGTGAATGACGTAGAGATCTACGCCGAATTTTGTAAAATGTATTGAACAGCCACCGAAAATTTGGAATATAGCACCAGCGGCGAGAACTGTTCTGCCGAATGGTTCACCGGGCATATAGGCCGGTACAGTTAGATCGGTGTACGTAAATTGCTCGGTTTCGAAAACTTGTAGTAACGGTGCTGCTGACCATACGGAAGTAGTAGCAAAGCAACAGCACATGTACGACTTCAAGCATTTTCTATAAGGCTCCAAGGTGTCCTCTATACAGCGTCTCAGATCGTCAGAATCGATGAGTATTGAATTGTACTGATCGATTAATTTTTCAAATTCTTTTCTTTTCAAATTTAAATAAACCGTTGAAATGATAACTTCCGCACACAGCGCACCCATTGCTCCTGATTGTTTAAACACCTCTTCTGCTGACAGTTTAGAATAATATAACGAGCCCAGTACGCCCGTTGAGAAATACGTTATTTTTACTGTCCATATGCCAATTACCCACAAAAGGGAAAGAAAGCTGAGCTTTGTTTCACCATCACCGAGTGGATATAAGTTTCCCGTTAGAAGGTTTACGGCAACGTTCAATTCGTTCGAGCTACGAAAATATCGAGTTCCCTTCATGTTAACGAACCCGTGTTACTATAAACTCTGTCACTGTGGCACTGGGGTGTGTTCAGGGCTCTCTCCGATTGCTGGTTGATGACTAACCGTATTCGTGAAGTCCGAACGACGTCGAACAATCAGCATTTCGCTTGATTAGCCATTCTTTTTATGAATTCCATCAGCGGATAGAAGTACGAATCGGGCGAAAGGTTGAGAGGGTTCAACACCGATCGGTACGATAAAAAGATATCAATAAATAACTGGGGTTGGGGACCGAGTCTCTCCCTTTCTCTATACAAATTATTACATTTTAATTTCTGCATCTTTGTATCAAATGGGCTATCGGTTATAATTTCCCTTTACTCCGTCTCGTTTTTTGCTCTGTCCCTCGACATTGCATTGTTTTTTGTCAAAGTATTAATTTCTATGCGTTCTTTCATCGCAGACTGCAACCATACGGTGTTCTATATTTGTATCGCTTCGGATACTATAAAAATGTAATTCCCTTTGTGCTTTTGAAGCCTTGATGAAAAATACCGTACAACCTGGACGTTTTATACCGTTGAAAAAACATAAAGACGAAACAAAGAGAGAGAAAGAGAGAGAGAGGGGGGGGGGGGAGGGTTTGATTTGCTAGCGGTTGTGAACAGTACCTAGAGAGAAGATACACGATGATTCATTGATTTTTATTCAGTATCGAAGAGCTCGTCGAGGAGTAAAGATCAACGTTTCAGCAACTCGACAATGTTCAAGTTTTGCAGATTTTTTTTTGTGAGTTGTTTTCATCCAATTACCCCCTGTCACTTTAATATGGGAGTATCATGAAACGCCAGTTATTCTCCTTTATTCATGTGCAATACAATACAAGGACGCGTATCAGGAAGCGTTTTTTTGTTTGTCAACAATATGTTTGTCACAGAAACTAAAAATAGTACGATGGGTTTTTAGCATCTCGGGATGTATTGGTAAGATCGTTGGACATGTACAAATAATAGACACCTCAACATAAATCGATCAACGGTATATCTAAAAAGTGCATTACCGATGGCGGATATAATTTCGGCAGATATTTTGTTCCGCGGATATTTAGTCGTCGGATGTTTTGTGGCGGATTTTTGTCTTCGGATCAAAAAGCGTGTTACCGAAAATTCATCAAGACCCGGTAGATTATAACAATATGATCGTCATCATTTTAACGGAGAATAAAATCAATTACTATAGTGCTGCAATAGTTTCTGTCATTGGAATATATATTTCTGAGGCAGATTCTTGTTTGCGTCGATTTACATTGGTTTACAGAGTCTTTTCGCATTGCAGATGAGAGATTCAGTTCATTTCGAGGAGAAGTAAACATACCGAGTATGATTTGCTGAGTACCTGAATGCAAAAGATTTTTTCTTTGTTCCATGAAAACTCCTCACGATTAATATAATGAATTGATGGCATAGTGAGTGTTAATTTACCAAAGCTAATGTTGGTACGACGAGATCGATGGTTCTATAAGCACTCAGACGGCATTCTATTCGATTAGACATTTCCATCATGCAAAAAATTTTTTTCACAGTCGCACTGCGAGCATACCAATTTTCATGAAATGCACGTTCGGTCACCGACGTACTCTGTACTCGAAAATAAAAACAGTGAGTATCACAAGTAAGAGGCATTTTCCTCAACATGGGTATGTTAAAATTTAGTGAATTGCGTTCCGTTTGTCAAATATCATTGAAAATTACCTCGACAAGTAAGTCTTCGCTGACTGTACATTGCAAAAAAACTTGCACAACAATGGCAGCAGTGCCCATGATGTAAGAGATTTTTTCAATGCTAGCACTTTCAAACTGTAATGGAAAACAATCATGGAAGCGAATCATAGAACAACGTAATATGCATTAATGGTCGATCATAACTAATAACGATCACAGATAAAAGAAATTATGATGAATCTACGAAAGATTCGAAAAGTACATCTGACTCGAAGTTCGAACCATATATATATATATATATATATATATATATATATATATATATATATATATATATATATAATAGAATAATAATGAACAACATACCGTTATAATTGCGAAGGCTAAGAAGCAGAATTTGAATATACAACTGAGATAAGTTGCTCCGATATGAAATGCCATTACTCTGGTGAGTCCTTGACCGATTCTATAAAAATATGAGTCCTTTTTCGTTGCTGTCTACGGTATCAAGTCAAATTGAAGTACGCAATTCAATAAAAAATCTTCGTACAGTGTTTCCGAAACACTTAGTCAACAATATTCGTTTATTAGTGTTATACATAGAAATGATATTCCATATATACAGTCGCCTCCCTCACTTGTCATGTTCCTGTAAGTCCAATTCCCCACTCCCCACCTTAACATATATTTTGGAATATTCAAGACCGGATGTGCCGTGGTGCCAGTGGTCTTAAAAGTGGAATGGGGGAGAACTCGAAAAACGAAAACTCATTAATTTGTTCTCGACACGTTGACGAGTGAGAGAGTCGATGGTATCGCCCTCTCCGGTTGAATGCCAAGGCATCCCTATCCGGCAGCCATTGCGTTGACCAAGCGATATTTATAATGTTTATAAAACGCTCCAAAACTCATCTATTTTTCTGTTTGGCTGATGAACTTATTCATAAGGATAAATAAAAAAACTGAAACAAAATTGATGACATGCAATAAATTCTATATGGGTAATCTGTAGCCGGCCGCAAGGGCCGTGTTCTTTCTAGCTACCACAATGATGCCAGTGTAAGGTTATGGTATTATACCGACTCTAAGTGTCCATCGGAGAGAAAGAAAAAGCTGCAAATGTCGAAAGTAAAGAAATTCTACACTGCACGATCGTTCTGAATGAAAGACATTGTATCTCATTACTGTGATTTTTCTGTGTGATTTTTTTTTGCATTCCGAGCGGTTAATCAATATTGGAAAGTCTCAGTCCCGAAAATTCACAGCCGATGGAGCGTCTGATTAATACATGTTTTGTATTAATTTCAAGTTTCCATCGTCGACTTAGCGAAGGGCGTGAAAACGAATGTTTGATAGTGTTTGATTTTTCAGAAGTCTATCAATAAGATCACAAGTCCAAATCGGTGGTTTGTCCTTTGTATACTGTAACGCGATTATAAAGAGTTTTTATTATAAACACAGAAGGTGGCGCAGTGATCCGGATATCAACGACCGGTTAGTGCTTTTACTTTATCTTGACTTTTGGATTTAATGTAAATGCTGCATTCACTCATTATTTGTAATAACTGATGATTTTTAATTATGAGTACTGAATGACGGC
The DNA here is from genome assembly GCA_037576405.1 of Campoplex capitator. Classification (NCBI taxonomy): domain Eukaryota; kingdom Metazoa; phylum Arthropoda; class Insecta; order Hymenoptera; family Ichneumonidae; genus Campoplex; species Campoplex capitator. Next base: position 569,677 of record JARBWI010000485.1, on the reverse strand, counting down.
TGAATGATGGCGAACGCATTGATGGAGAGCGTCGATAACGGTTCGTTCGTCCTTTTCTCCGTTTTCGTCGCGAAGGGCTCGACACACTTCTTCACCAATAAATTTATATTGAGCTGTTAGGACAGCGATTAAGTGAATGACGTAGAGATCTGAACCGATTTTTGTAAAATGTATCGAACAAGCACCGAACATTTGAAAAATTGCACCAGCGGCGAGAACTGTTCTGCCGAATGGCTCACCGGGCATATAGGCCGGTACAGTTAGATCGGTGTACGTAAATTGTTCGGCATTGATGATTTTTAATATCGGTGCTACTGACCAAATGGAAGTAGCTACGAAACAGCAGCACATGTAAGACTTTAAGCATTTTCTATAAGGCTCTAAGGTGTCGTGTATGCAATCTTTTAAATCATCAGAATCGATGAGTATAAGATTGTACTGATCGATCAATTTTTTTAATTCCTTTCTTCTCAAATTTAGATAAGCCGTTGAAATGAAAACTTCCACACACAACGCACCAAGTGCCCCTAATTTTTTAAACACCTCTTCCGTTGACAGTTTCGAATAATATAACGTGCCCAATACGCAGGTTAATAAATAAGTTATTTTCACAGTCCACATGCCAATTACCCACAAAACAGAAAGAAAGTTAAGCTTTTTTTCCCCATCACCCAGTGGATATATGTTTCCCGATAAAAAGTTTACGGTAGCGTTCAATTCGTTCGAGCTACAAAAATATCGAGTTTTCTTCATGCTAACGAATCCGTGTTACTAATATGAATCGTGTCACTCTGGCACCGGGGTATGTTCGAGGCCCTCTTCAGTTACTCGTTTCTCGTTGATGACTAACTGTATAATAGCGAATTCCAAACGACATCCAACAACCAGGATGTCACTTGATTAGCCATTCTTTTTATGAATTCCATCGGTGGATAGAAGTACGAATCGGACAGAATGCCGAGAGATTCGAGTACGAACGGTACAAATGAGGCGTATCAATAAATAATTGGGGTTAGGTACCGCGATCTCCCTTTTTCTATACGAATTATTACATTTTCTTTCCTGCATTTTTCTATCAAATGGGCTATCGGTTATAATTTCCCTTTACCCCGCCTCGTTTTTTGCTCTGTCCCTCGACATTGCATTGTTTTTTGTCAAAGTATTAATTCCTATGCGTTCTTTTATCGCAGACTGCAACCATACGGTGTTCTATATTTGTATCGCTTTGGATACTATATACAAATGTAATTCCCTTTGTGCTTTTGAAGCCTTGATGAAAAATACCGTACAACCTGGACGTTTTATACCGTTGAAAAAACATAAAGACGAAACAAAGAGAGAGAAAGAGAGAGAGAGAGGGGGGGGGGGAGGGTTTGATTTGCTAGCGGTTGTGAACAGTACCTAGAGAGGAGATACACGATGATTCATTGATTTTTATTCAGTATCGAAGAGCTCGTCGAGGAGTAAAGATCAACGTTTCAGTAACTCGACAATGTTGAAGTTCTGCAGATTGACTTTCGTGAGTTGTTTTCATCTCAACACCCCCTGTCACTTTAATATGGGAGTATTATGAAACACCGCAATTATTCTCTGTTTTTATTAATGTGCAACACAATACTAGGACGCGTATCAGGAACCGTTTTTCTGTTTGTCAACGAATGAATTTATCGAATGACAAAATATCTTATATAAGCTTGACACGTATTCCCATTGAAGCTCACAGAAACTAAAAAATAGTAGGATTGTAGGATAGGTTTTTAACATCTCGGGATATATGTGTAAAGTCGTTGGACATGTAGAAATAATAGGTACACCTCAAAATGAATCGATCAACGGTATATTTAAAAAGTGCATTACCGATGGCGGATATAATGTTGGCAGATATTTTTGTCTTCTGATCAAAACGCATGTTACCGAAAATTCATCAAGAGACTCAGTAGATTGACATTATGGTCGTTATAGTTTTTACGGAGAATAAAATCAATTCCAGTGCTCCAATAGTTTTTGTCATTGAAATATATATTTGAGAGGTAGATTCTTGTTCACGTAGATTTACATTGGTTTACAGAATTTTTTCGCATTGGAGATGAGATATTTTCAGTTCATTTCGAGGAGAAGTAAACATACCGAGTATGATTTGCTGAGTATCTAAATGCAAACGATTGTATCTTTGTTCCATTAAAACTGTTCACGTTTAATATAATGAATTGATCGCTAAGTGAGTGGTAATTTACCAAAGCTAATGTTGGTACGATGAGATCGACGGTTCTATAAGCACTCAGACGGCATTCTATTCGATTGGACATTTCCATCATGCAAAAAATTTTTTTCACAGTCGCACTGCGAGCATACCAATTTTCATGAAAAGCATGTTCGGTCACCGATGTACTCTGTACCCGAAAAAAAAGTGAGTATCATAAGTAAGAGGTATTTTCTTCAACATGTGTTTGTTAAAATTCAGTGAATTGCGTTTCGTTTGTCAAATACCATTGAAAATTACCTCGACAAGTAAATCTTCGCTGACTGTGCATTGCAAAAAAACTTGCACAATAACGGCAGCAGTACCCACGACGTAGGTGATTTTTTCAATGCTAGCACTTTCGAACTGCAATGGAAAATAATCATGGTAGCGAATCATAGATCAACGTAATATGCATTAATGGTCGATGATAACGATCCTAGATGAAAGAAATTATGATAAATCTACGAAAGATTCAAAAAGTACATCTGACTCGAAGTTATAATCTAATGTAATTTCACATACCGTTATAATTGCGAAGGCTAGGAAGCAGAATTTGAATATACAACTGAGGTAAGTTGCGCTGATATGAAATGCCATTACTCTGGTGAGTCCTTGACCAATTCTATAAAAATATGAGTCCTTTTTCGTTGCTGTCTACGGTACCCAGTCAAATCAAAAGACACAATTCAGTTAAAAGTCTTTGTCCAGTATTCCTTAAACACTTAGTTAACAATATTCGTTTATCAGTGTTACATAGAAATGATCTTCTACACACAGTCGCCTCCCTCACTTATCATGTTCCCGTATGTTCAACTCCCCACTCCAACATATTGTGTGGAACATTCCAGACCGGATGTGCCGTGGTGCCAGTAGTCTTAAAAGTTGGAATGGGGGAGAACTTGACACAAGGAAACCCATTTGGTCCCGACAGGTTCACAAGTGAGAGAGTCGACTGTATCGCCCTCTCTGGTTGGATGTCAAGGCATCGTTATCCGGCAGCCATCGAGTTGAACAAAGGAAATATAGAATGTTTATAAGTCATTTCGAAAAATACAAATTTTCTATGTAACTAATGAACTTCACAAGAATAAATTTAAAAAAAACTGAAACAACATGAATGAAATGCAATAATTTCTATACGGGTAATCCGTATACCCGGCCCTAGAGGCCGTGTTCTTTCCAGCCACCACAATGGTGCCAGAGTAAGGTTATGTATCATGCAGTCGAGCGAAAGAAAAAGCTGCAAATATCGAAAGTAAAGATTTTCTACACTGCACGATCGATCTGAATGAAAGAAGTTGTATCCCAAGACTGCGATTTTTCTGTGTGATTTTTTTGCATTCCGATCGATCAATCAGTATTGGAAAGTCTCAGATTCAAGATTTCAGATCTATGGGGATACATCCAGCGATTTTCCATGATCGAACACAGATAAGGCAAAAACACTAATGGTCGATAGGACAAAATCTTTTGTCACATCCTTTCTCTGTACCGGTAAAGTAATGCGAAATAGCGAATTCAGTAGTGAAATAAACTCAATGAAGTTCGGAGTGCATGCTTGAATATTCATATTTCAAATTTTCGGACAACCTTCTAACTTTGTCTGCACTTTGATCATTTGGGTTTAAATGATCAAAGATCATGACATGGTGATTATTCAAAAGTCCATTACCATGATCACAAGTCTTAATTAGTCGTTTGTCCTTTGTGCACTGTAATCCGATTGTAAAGAGTTTTTATTATAAACACAGAAGGTGGCGCAGTGATCGGGATATCAACGACCGGTTAGTGCTTTTACCTTATCTTGACTTTTGGATTTAATGTAAATGCTACATTCACTTATTATTTGTAATAACTGATGATTTTAAATTATGTGTACTGAATGACGGCTGAATGATGGCGAACGCATTGATGGAGAGCGTCGATGACGGTTCGTTCGTCCTTTTCTCCGTTTTCGTCGCGAAGGGCTCGACACACTTCTTCACCAATAAATTTATATTGAGCTGTTAGGACAGCGATTAAGTGAATGACGTAGAGATCTGAACCGATTTTTGTAAAATGTATCGAACAAGCACCGAACATTTGAAAAATTGCACCAGCGGCGAGAACTGTTCTGCCGAATGGCTCACCGGGCATATAGGCCGGTACAGTTAGATCAGTGTACGTAAATTGTTCGGCATTGATGATTTTTAATATTGGTGCTACTGACCATATGGAAGTAGCTACGAAACAGCAGCACATGTAAGACTTTAAGCATTTTCTATAAGGCTCTAAGGTGTCGTGTATGCAATCTTTTAAATCATCCGAATCGATGAGTATAAGATTGTACTGATCGATTAATTTTTTTAATTCTTTTCTTTTCAAATTTAGATATACCGTTGAAATGACAACTTCCACGCACAACGCACCCATTGCTCCTGATTGTTTAAACACCTCTTCTGCTGACAGTTTCGTGAAATATAACGAGCCCAGTATGCCCGTTGAGAAATAAGTTATTTTTACCGTCCATATGCCAATTACCCACAAAAGAGAAAGAAAACTGAGCTTTGTTTCACCATCACCCAGTGGATATAAGTTTCCCGATAAAAAGTTCACGGCAGCGTTCAATTCGTTCGAGCTACAAAAATATCGAGTTTTCGTCATGTTAACGAATCCGTGTTGTTATAAATCGTGTCACTCTTGCACTGGGGTGTGGTTAGGGCTCTCTCCGATTGCTTGTCTCCCGTTGATGACTAACCGTAATCGTGAAGTCCGAACGACGTCGAACAACCAGAATGACGCTCGATTAGCCATTCTTTTTATGAATTCCATCAGCGGATAGAAGTACGAATCGGACGGAATGCCGATGGGATTCGAGTACGATCGGTACAAACAAGGCGTATTAATAAATAATTCAGGCTGCAGAGACCGAGTCTCTCCCTTCTCCCATACAATTTTTTCGTCCCTTCATTTTCATCGTTTGTCTCGTTTGTTCCATCTCTCCGCATTGCAATGTTTTTGTTTTTTTTTTTTCAAAGTATTAATTCCTATACATGCTTTGATCATTATCTCCAACCTCATTGTGTTCTCTGTGAATGCTATAAAAATCTAATGTCCTTTGGACTTTCGGAGCTTTGATAAAAAATAACTAATAGCACGAACGTTTTATATACCACAGGAAAAACATCGGAGAGGAATAGAGCGAGAGAGAGAGGGGAAAATGATTCGCTAGTGGTCATGAATCTTACCTAGAGACGAGGTGGACGATGACTCATTGATTTTTATTCAGTATCGAAGAGCTCGTCGAATAAAGAACATCAACGTATCCGTAACATCACACGTGAAAGCTTAGAAACTTTCTTCCGTGAGTTGTTTTTATCGTATTATATCTTGTTGTTTTGGTATAGAGATTTTTCATACTCATCGAATATTTCCTATCTTTGTATGAAATTTTGTTTTTATCAACAATGGATGACGTTGATATTTCTAACGTTATATTATTCTAACGAGTTTATCACACTTGTAAAAACGGATGTATCATTACCAGAGCTTCGAATGATTGTCAAATTATCCTAATAACATCACTTTTTTTAATCGAATTCGATTTTCCCTAACGAATTTTCATTCTTACCGGTAATTATATCCATTAAAAATAAAAATTCATCAATGGTTGATGGACATTATTCTCAATAAAAAGTTGATTGTGACGGCGAATGGAAATTATATTCATTAAAAATAAAAATATAATGGTTTATAGGTGTAATTTCATCAACCAAATTTACCATTTGATTTTTATTTTTGACGGGAATAATTTCCATTCCATTGCAACAACCAAAGTTCATCCGGTTACTAATATAGTGATCGAAGTTTGGCTTGGGTCAAAATGACGCAATGGTATCAATTGAAGTTGATCGCTTTTACCACCGGAAATTTTAGTCTGGCCCATAATGAGTCCACGATAGTAACGAAGCAGGTTTTTTCGATTACTATATAGTAGCGAAACCACTTTGATTTTGGGCCAAAATGACAAAAAAAAAAAAAAAAAAACCGCGTAACCGAGAAAATCTCGGTTACGCGGATAAATAGATAAATAAATAAATAAACAAATAAAGTGCAATCAATGGTTCTCGTTTGCATATGCAACGAGCAACCGCATACCTGCGTATAGAATGTGAAAATGTGAATATCAACATTTAGTCAAATAAAAAAATGCTGAAAATCGCACATTTCGTACGAAAGAAATATGATAATGTAAATGATTCGATGTGATTCGATATTTTCGATATTGAAAAATAAAGTATTACTTAAAAATGGGTTAATCGTGAATAAATCAACGCAGTCACTTAACGAAATTTGTATTCGTCCCATTTTGTTATTCTACATTCATTTTCAGTGAATAGAATATGAATAAAAATAAACAATTCAGTTGATTTCAAGGAGAAGTATACAAAACGAGTACGATTTGCTGAGTATCTATGAAAGAAAATAAAAAAGGGTTTAGTACAAGAATCGAGAAATCATTGAATAACCTAGAAAAAAAAAAAGATTCCTGTTGCTACTGAGTTTAAATTTACCACTGCTAACGCCGGGACTGCAAGATCGACAATTCGATAAGCGCTGAGTCGGCATTCCATTTGGTTGCTCATTTCCATCAGGCAAAATATTTTTTTAACAGCACTACCTCGCGCGTGCCAATTTTCGTGAAACGCATCACGGGTTACCGATGTGCTCTACACACGAATACACGTCACATGTCACAATTTCCTTTTTTTTTTCATTGGCTTCGTTTTAACATCGTTACATCAATTACCTCATCGAATAACTCTTGAATACTGGAGCAGAGGAGAAATATTTGTACTACACATGCAAAAGCGTAGACCAGGTATGAGGCCTTTTCGACGTTGGCACTTTCGAACTGTATACATTTGGACAAACTGATGATGATCAAAAATGATAAAATTTTAACGGTAATTCATTTAGAATAATCGATGATTTTGTATGACCAGAGAAATAAATTTTAAACGAAAAAAAAAGTATTTGATTTTAACTTACTGTTGCAAATCCGAAGGCTAAGAAACAGAATTTCATTATACAAGTGAGATACGCCGCGCCGATATGAAACGCCAATAACTCGGTAAGCCTTTGGCCAATTCTACAAAAATATTTATCTCATTTTATTTGATTGATTGAGGAAAAGGTTTTAAACGTTTGTTTAAAAAAATAAAAGAAAATTATCATTTGCTCCGATAGGGCTCAAAATATTTCAACTACATCGTGCAAAATATTTGAACCGAAAGTTTTCAAATGGTTTCAGACGATTGGCCAAGATTTTCGACTTGATTATTCGATCAAAGAAAATTTTGTTCAATTCAAATTCAAATCAATGAAACATGAATATACTCAATAACAGCACCGTGATGCCGAACGCAGTTCTGAAGCGCGATCACAACCGATGAATCGTCCTGATGTTGCTGATCGTTTTCTTGACTCAGAGCTTTAGCTACCTGCGTGCGAACGTATTTATATTGAGCTGAGAGTACCGCGATGAAATAGCCGACGTAAACGTCGATGCTGATTTTTCCAAAATTAATGAAACACGCGCCGAGGATTTGCAAAACAACGCCAGCGGCAAACATTTTTTTTCCGAATGGTTCGCCAGGTAAATAGGCAGGAATGGTGAAATCGGTGTAGGTTAATGTATCGTTACTAAAAATTTTCGAAATCGGCTCGGCTTTCCACGCGGTGGTCACTATGAAACAAGCAACGGTATAAATTTTCAAGCCCTTTTTGTAAGGCTTAACCGTATCATGCACGAATATCTTAAGATCCTCGGAATCTATCAGAATAACGTTGTATTTTCTAATTAAATTTCGAAACGCGCTTCGTCGTAAATTAAGATTAACCAGTGGAATAGTCAACTCGAAAAAGAGAGCGATTATGGCGCCTGATCTTTTGAACGCCTCTTTCGTCGTCAATTTTGCGAAATAAAGTGATCCCAACATCACCGAAAACATATACGTTATGTTAATGCTCCATACGAATATAACCCACAAGAGCGAAACGAAGCTCAGACTCGTTTTTTCATCGCTGAGTGGAAAAATATTTCCTGACAATAAGTTCGTAGCGATGTTGAACTGGTTGGCGCTACGGAAATATCCGAATTTTTCCATTTTCATGGATTCACGATTCACGATCATGAACTCGAAGCACTCTTACACTCAATTTTATTTAGTCTTCTGCTCGGTTACATGTCTCGATGGTGACTGATCGCAACAAATATCAACTGACGTCGAACAAAGTCGATGTAGCGTTATTAATAATTCTCTCTGTAAATATCATTCCAAAAGAAAATGAGACGTTCGAATGTACGAGTTCGAAATTCGATGCGAAACAAAATAGAATTCAATGATTAATGGGCTCGGAGGACAATTGTTTCTTTCCTTTGATGCGGAATTTCGCATACTCTTTTCTTAAACATTTTTCAAACAAACGATTGGACAATTCGGTTGATTTCTCTTTGATCTATCAAATTTTCTCATCTCAACGTTCAACGCTGATTACTGGATGTCATTTTTTTTTTCGTAAAGAAGTAATTTTCCGAGCGATAGATCAGCAATGTGAGAGACATTTTTTTATCCAGATATGTTTTTACTTTGAATGCTACGATGATTGAACTCTCTTCGATACTTCGAGAATTAATGAGTCGCGGCCTGCAATTTTGCTTTCATCGACCAAGGCAATAATGTTGAAGGAAGCATAGAAAAATAGCTTTAGAGTGGGAGGATAATATCCGAGAATGTGGTCTATACATCGAATCATCGATTTTTATTCAGTGCTGGTTTGTTTGCTGGAAGGTAGTGACTCATTCGTCGTCGGTCGCAGAATCATGTTCACCGGTAAAGTCTCATGTATCGCTGATGGTGAGTTTTTGAGCTTTTTTAAGTTCTTCCTCGTTATGAGATCTTTAATGTTACATTCAACATTCCTCTCATCGAATCATACTATTTCAACGATAAATTTACCAGCTTATGCAGTTGGAAAATCGTTAATTTTTTATAGAAAAAAAAACAACATTTATAAATAAGAATTGTCTCTTAAAATAATATCGACAGGTTGTGGATTTTTTCTCACAGTCCAAATATACAGAATGATTGTACATTTTGTGGAACAAGGCGCACGATTTACTTGACGCTAAGTAGAAGCAAGCACACTGAATACGATTTGCTTAGAATCTGTACCGTAAAACAAACAAAAAATGATATTGAAGGAATAGTTGTTGTGCCTGCTGCCTAAAAGTGCCTCAGCGCTAATAGTCGTGCTGAGCGTTCTCGTATATTACCGACTGAGAAGATAAGTCCGGCATCGACTGTATCGGCAAGGTCTTTTGCAGTTTCCCTTCGCCCTCGGCAACTGCGATACGGTCGCGGAGATAAGTCGGCTGCAGCCGCACAGGGGGGATATTCGGAAAGAGGAAATGAGGAGCTATAAAGAATAGAATCCTGAGCACTGGCAGAAGCAATGAAAATTGAATTCAAAACCCAAATGCAAAACAAAAAAATACTCTTTTTTATTTCAAGGAGTTTTTGTACTCCTCAAAACTTTTGAAAATGTTAAACGGTCACAGGAATTTCTGCTCAATTTCGTGAGATCCGGTGAGATCTGACTATCGTACAAAAAAAGAAACGCAGATTTGTAAATATGATAAAATATTATGTACTTGCCGGCATATATTATACATTCAATTTTTGCATAGAGTATGAATTGAACAAATTGTGGTGCGGGGGGTTCGACATTTTATGTCATGTATGCACATTCAACTTCAGTAAATGTAAGTCGATGTAGAAACTTCAACTTTTTTCTATACTTTACTATGATATTGAACAAATCTTTTTGATGTGCACCGTCTCGTCTGGCACGATCGTATTTTGATGACTTAAAAGGATGAATATCAGTGTCGGTATATTTATTTATGGTTAAAACGAAATTCGCAATGTATTTGATACTTGAAAAATATTGTACTGTGCCAAATGATGAATGAAAATTCATTTCAGTGCGGTCGCTGAATTTCTATAAGCCTAAAAATGATCAAGATCATTTTTGTTTTGTTTTTCACACTTTAATTCTCCGAGTTCAATGACAATTAACAACAAATCGGTTCTCATCATAAAGTTTGATCTTATAACAACTGTAAAGTGAAAGTGTGAGAAACAGCAGTTCTTTTTCGTAAGATTTCAAATTGACAATCAAAATAATAATCCTCGAGTCTAATACAATTGCAACAATAAACGAAAGAAATGTTTTAAAGTCTTGTGACTCCCTGTTCCCGCAGGTTAAGGGTATCGTGGCGACGACACGAAGATAACATTAAACGTTTCGGTAGAGCAGTTGGTGCAACAAACCACAGGATTCATTTGACGCTAAGTAGAAGTAAGCAAACCGAATACGATTTGCTCAAAATCTGTAGCGTAAAACAAAAATTCATATTGAAGAAGTAGTTGTTGAGAAAATATTGAATAATTGTGTAAAAATAAATGAGTTATTACTAATTTACCAATGCCAACGTTGGAACGACGAGTTCAACGATTCGATAAGCGCTCAGACGACATTCTATTTGGTTACTGAGTTGAATAATATAACAGGCTCTCTGTACATCCTTGTTACGAGTATACCAATTTTCGTGGAATACGTCATCCGTTACAGACGTGCTCTACGATCGAAAAACGTGAATGTCAAGTTTTTTATTTTCATTAATAACAAAGAAGAATGATATTTATTTCGTTTTATTGAATAAAAATTTACTGCATCGACCAATTCTTGAATGCTGGAGCAGAGCATGAAGACTAGTAATACCCGGAATAACGTGTAAGCGATGTAAGTGAACTTTTCGACGACGGCACTCCCGAACTGCAGTGAATAACTTATAGTCAATAGAGAATTACAAGAAAAAGGAAAACAGTGTTGTGGATAGAAGAAATATAACAGATTTACATGAATAAATATTATGTTAATGATACAAAACTTACTGTCATTATTCCGTAGGCTAGAAAACAAAATTCCATTATGCAAGTGATGTAGGTTACGCCGATATGAAGGGCCAGTACATCGCCAAGGGCTTGTCCGACTCTGCAAAAATATGCGATAATATTCTGCGACAAAACTCGATAGAAAATTAGACAATCGCAACATTTTCTTATTTTTCAAAGTTTTTCAGCCCCTTTTCCCTTTTACACTTGAATATGTACTCGGCTAAAGAGTTTCGGGCCAGCTTATCTTTATAGGGACGATCAGGGGGTCGGGAAGAAATTTTATTGTTCGGATCGAAGCAGGGCACCAAATTGTACTGGCTTAGCCAGTACAATTTCGCCTCAAATGAAAGCTACTAAAAGAAACTAAAAATCTAGCTCTACGTACGTGCGTGTGCAATTGTTCGTGCAATGCTTTGAAAATTTGAATGCGTTTCAAATTTTTAGGGCATATCCAGTGCGCGTTAAATAATACATAATTAATTGGTTAATTTTGTTCGAATGGTAACATTATGTCGCTTGAACCGAAAATTCTTAGTTTGTACGGAAAATGATTAAAAACTATTTAGAAAAATGTGTACCTACTTAATGACGGCGGAATGATGATCGACGCAATCGCGGAGAGCAGCGATCGCGGATGAGTCGTCCCTTGGACCATTCTTTTGACTCAAAGCTTCGGCTATCTGTATGCGAACGTATTTATATTGACCTACGAGAACGGCAATATAATGAACGACATACATATACATAGCGACTGTTCCAACATGTATGCCGCAAGAACCAACAATTTGCATAGCAATACCAGCAGCGAAAACACCTCTACTGAATGGTTCACCGGGCAAATAAGCTGGCAAAGTAAAATCGGCGTAGCTAAACTCTTCACTTTCGAAAATATAAAAAATTGGTGCCAGTGGAAAAAAGACAGATACAATGAGACCGGCGATAAAGTAAATGCTAAGGCCTGTATTGTAATATTTCACTGTTTGACGAACGTATCGTCTCAAATCATCGCATTCGATGAGAATTAGATTATATTTCTTAATCAATTTGTGAAGATCACTTCGTCGAAAATTAAGATACAATAGAGGAATTAATATTTCAGAAGTAAGCACCGCTTCAGCACCGATTGTTTGGAAAGCTTCATCCGCCGTAAGCTTGGCGAAATGCAAAGTGCCCAAAGCGGTACTCGTTAAGTATACGATTTTAGTTGCCCACGCGAACATCATCCACAAACTGTTAAATAAGCCTAACTTTTTGGGCTCATCGCTTAGCGGCAAAAAATGACCTGCCAGAAAATTAACGAAGGCATTTAAACGATTTACACGCTCGAAATATGCGGTTTTCTCCATACTCGCAAATATTGCGATTTTATGAACTTAAGTCTGGTTACTGTAGCAGTGTCACTGCTGGTTAAAATTTTTTGGTCTTCTGCTCAGTTACGGTTCTCGATGAAAACTGACGACGTGGGTATACCGTCGTACTTCGAACCACAACCTTTCGATGTGATTAACCATTCTGTTTGTCAACGGAGTTGGAAATCTGTGGTGATTATCTAGAGGTAAAAGCCATACGATTGACGTGCAAAAACCAAGGTTATAAAAACATGGAAGAGACCAACCGAGGGAAATCACAAAGTTATAAAAGGTTTTTGTACTTTCTATATCGGAAACGTTATTATATTTTTTACATCGCATAAATGTTCAGGGCAATTTTCGCTCGGAGTTCTCTTTGACGTATCGATCTCTCCCATTCCCAACCAAATCCGTTGACAATAATTTCAATGTTTTTTTCTCCAAAGTATCTTTTTTCATATAGTTTAAGAACGACCATCGAACACGGAGTCGGATAATGAACTTTTCTTTGAAGACGGTCCAAGTGGGGGCTGTCTTTAAAGTAATTTCACTAGAAACGTTTAGAATATTAATGATAAGTATTTGATTCGATTCTGGTGTACGAAGCAAAAATTGTTGTGAGGGGAACAACAGGGAAGGGATCAGAAGAGGGAGAGCATGACCTGACGACAACTTGGAAGCGGAACCATTGATTTTTATTCAGTTTCAATACGTTCTTCATCAAGCGATGATCTCTGGTCGCACTGCAAACTACTGTTCGGTACAGAAAACAAGTTAGTTTCGTTAAGTTCTACTGTTCTACCGATGTTGATCATTTTCAAGAGGTTCGTATTTTTTATTCATTTTCAAACTGTTTTTTGTGTTCTCCGGGATTGTATGAGAGCAGTGACGTCTGGCCGCGGTCATCCAACCCCTTGCTGCCAGAAACAACTTTGCTCCATGTAAGATCTTCGGAGCCGCCCACAGATTGCATGCATGAGCATCGTAATTGATATATATTCAATATTCGACTGTGAGAGCGATTCGAAAACTCTATGATATCATAAAATCGGCATATTCGAGTATATAAGAGTGCGGCAGGGCTCGCGCTGGCATTTTTCTTTTAACACTCGGCGTCGAGCCGCTATCGCGTCTCTTGATATATATCATTGAATATTTCCAAATATAGGAGCTGGCAAAATGATGCCAATTATTTCGTAACTTTGTGGTTGAAATCGATGAATCTTATATGCCCATGGAAAGAACAAAGTGGGACATTATTCGGAAAAAGGGTTAAAAAAAAATTGTTGTCACGTGCAAAGGGTATAGCCGGGTAACCATGTCAAAACTGCACCCAAGGCGTTTCCTACCGATACTTTAGGAATTATTTCACAACCAAAAAATAAAAATTTATGCAAAATTTCAGGTCTATATATTCAATATTTTCCGAGATATCTAAAAAAAAACGTAATTTTTGGTTTTTTTTTTTTTTTATCCGTAAAATTGAATATTAATAGATGGTGATTTTTTCCCAAATACTAATGGATGGAATATGTCATAAATTATTTTTTTTCCGATTCCACATTAAAAACTCGATTTTTCAAAAAATAAATAAAACTCAAATTATTATTTAATCATGCTCTTTCAAACATGCAATTACCAAATTTTGACAAAAAAAGTCTTTCATACTCCTTTCAACTCAGGAATTTTTCCGTTTTTTTGGAATTGGTGGAACACAGTAAAAAAAATTAAAATCTCATTTTTATGTTTAATTTGACGTTCTTTAATGTGTTTGAAGGTTTTTAATGAAATTTTTTTAAAAAGAAATGATAAATATTATTTAAAATGGTATATGAATATATCTGCAATGGTCGGTAACAACGATTGAACGCTGTTTTCACGAGAAAAGCCATCGATACGAGGAACGAATTTTGGAAAACAACATCGAAAGTCCCACTGCGTCGAGGTTTCTTTTTTGACTCCACCGGTATAGACACTTCAAAAATCTCAACTAATACTTCGAAAAGTTCACCGAATATCATTAAAATGTCCGAGGCCACAACGAGTCGCGATGTGAACACTCGCGTGCACAAACATCGAACTTTGAAAACTTTTGAAGTCCGCGCGCGAGTTCGGGCCAATGACACGGTGGCGTGGGAGACCACGACAGAGGCAAGAAACAGCGCCCCCTTTGCTCGTGAGGAGCCAAACACGAAGCTCAACACAAAGACCTCTTTTCCTCATTCCACTCCCCTCACTCCCGAACGAGTTCACTTTCGAAAAATACAAGGATGTGATTAGGCGGCGAATTCGCGCGACCGCAAAGAATATCCCCCACCATCACGGCAACAACGAGAAGCTCGCGAGAGGGCCTCTCTATTGTTACTTCCATCACGACAACGGCGTGCGTACCGTATCTGCGATTTCCATAATATTTTATAATTTTGTGGGTGAAAAAAATCGAGGAGAGAAATCAATAATCCGTTCCGGCAGAACGAAAAACTTTCGGCTATGCATCGAATTTGTAAGGTGTCAACGAGAAAAGTAAGATTATTTTCGTTTGAATCTGCGACGAAAAAACTCTCTCTGGCTAAGTAGGCCATTTTCATTCATACCCCGTTCTACCTAGAAAAGTTTTTCCAATTCGCTTTTCGTGTATTTAGAGCCCCACGGGCCTATTATTTTATTAGCCGTTTGTAATTAAGTGTTGTTAACCATCAATAAAATACGCAATGAGTGCTGTGATGCAAGATAGCAAGATTAAGTTAAATATTCGAGTAGAAAAGTAGCGTCAGCTCTCCTCTCTTCTGTCAACTCGTCGTCGCTAAATCGCTTCGTTCGACTACGTGAGACTGGATTGAACGATATTTTCGTAATCTCCGTATTGTCTGACTATTTCTTTTTCGCGTTTCTCGCAATTAAAATATTCATTAGAAATGTCAGTTTTATGCATTTTTCTTTATTATTTCTTTCGTGTTTTTGTTGCAAATTCAACACAATTTTTATTGTGTATTTTCATAAAAACAAAATCCCTTGACCGTTAATTTCAAATCAGTTTTTAAAATATATTATTTCACTTTATTTATATTTCAGTATGTCGAAAAATCTCAAGTGCGTGCGTTGTGATGTTTTCCTTCGGAAAGTGTCAGGTTATAAAAAAATTATATCCACTGAGGAGGAGGCTCGTAGCATAACTGGGATAATAGGAAAGGACGTTAAAGTTGACGATGTATTATGTAGTAAATGTCGGTCTTTTGTGACTACTTTCCCAAAAACAGTGAGCATAACTCAATTGTCGTCTAGTTTGAATGTGAAAAATAATAGTAAGACAGAATCAGCTCTAACATTATTTGTCTCATCACAGCCGATTGATACAGGACCATCTACTTCAAGCTCAGAAAACGCTACTCTACAGGAACCATCTCAGATCTTGATTCACTCATCGTCAAATCCTGTTCAAACATCTGTATCAGGTACAGAAATAGCCGAAGATCAAGAAATCTCGCTACCATTGTTGTCTCAATTATCTTCTGTATTATCTTTAACTCCAACTACATCTTCTCAATCATCGGCTGAAGATCCGAGTTATGTAATCGACGACAAACCTGATAAAGATATTAAATATGTAGAAATGATGTATCCGAGAGTGGTTATAAGTCACAGATATTGTTGTGTTTGCGGATCAAATGATGACATCACAACAGTACCTTTCGAAGCTCGTACGCAAGTCTTTATTAAGCGAAGAATATTTATTCCAAAAGATAATCGATGTTGCAAAAGTCATTTAATTAAAAAGCGGTTCTATGAAGAAAATATTTCCTCATTGCGCATTCACTCGAATACTAGTTTATTTGAAGTCTCAGATCTAGAAAAGTTGTTGAATCAATTATCTATCGACAGTGATTCGGTGCTTCTGGATAAAATCGGTGATTTTTCTTTTTCTGAAGAACGCTTACGGATTTTGACAGGACTTACATGGGAAAACATAATAAAGCTGCGCACCATGATGACGTCAATGCGTAACACAGAGACTCGTAACACAACGCAGGCCATCATTGTATTTCTATTCAAGTTACGAACTGGAAATTCTAATGCCGTGATTTCATCAGTCCTTGGATTAGAACGTGAACAATTAGTGTCCGATTATTCAAATTCGGTAATGAAATCATTTGAAAAAGACGTTTTACCTAAACATTTTGGAGTGAATGCGTTATCAAGAGAGGCACTTTTGGATCATTCATCACAAATAGCTACGCAACTTTTCGAATTGAATGACCAACTAATGATAATATGTGACGGTACTTATATTCGTCACCAAAAAAGTACAAATAACGAATACCAACGGAAATCATATTCTGGTCAGAAGAAAGTGCCATTGTTCAAACCATTCACAATTTGTACAACTGATGGATATGTGATAGACATGCTTGGACCGTTCACTGCGAATAAGAATGATGCAGAAATTTTGAAAATTATTATGTCGGATCCAAATGGTTTAGGTAAACTTCTTGAAAAAGGAGACTTTTTTGTACTTGACCGTGGTTTCCGAGATGTATTTGAATATTTGAAGGACCAAGGGTTTGAAGTGTTAATGCCGGCTCTAAAAGGAAAACGTAATCAACTAACAACAAAAGAATCAAACGATTCTCGATTCGTGACGAAAATTCGTTGGGTAGTGGAAGCTGTTCACGGGGCGATTAAACAAAAGTATGCTCTTTTAGATCATAAATTGGATAATAAGTTGCTACCGAAAGGACAATTGTATTGCCGGATTGCTTGCTTCCTACATAATGAGTTCGGGAAACGCTTGAGTTCTGATAAAAAAAATTCCGAAGAAATACTGTCTGCTATGAAATTACGGAAAAATCGGGATAATACTCTTGCGAATGATGTAGCAAAAGAAAGTTGGGCTCGTCGAAAAGTACCGTTTGCAAAAATTGTGTCAAATGATCTACTGGATTTTCCTGAGATGAGTGAAAAAGATTTGAAAATACTTTTCACTGGTTCGTACCAACTTTCGCAAGCTGTTTCATATTTGGCCGAAATGATGGATGCCGATAATAATATAAGCATTCAATATGTGAAAACTGCAAGAAATATCCTCAAGGTTCAGGTGAGATCTCGACATATAAATGCAAGAACATACCGATGTTTTATTGAATATTGCCCCAATAAGAATGGAGTAAATGGAATTGCAAGGTACTGTTGTGAATGCGCAAATGGCAGACGTACAGTTGGATGCTGCTCACACGTAGCAGCAATTATTTATTATCTATCTCATGCCAGATATTTGTCAAAAATTGTAAGGCCAGCAGAAATTTTAAGTCGTATTTTTAATAATACTCAGCACTGTGTCGTTATTAATGACAACAGTGATGAAGATTAATTTTGATCCAATTTTTCTTGAATGTTTATGGAACTTGTTGGTATTTTTGTAATGTAATGCCTATTCAATATATGAAATATGGCTATATTTGTAACTTTTGAATAAAGAAACTAATTTCAATTTAATTAATCATAAAATTATCCAAAAAAAAAAATTTCAATTTTTTTCGCCTTGTTCCACCACTTCGAAATGAATGAAAAAAATTTAAAAAATAAAGAAGTATAAAAGACATGTTCTGTCAAAATTTAGTGATTGCATGTCGAAGAAACATATTTAAAAAAAATATTTTAGTTTTATTTATTTTTTGTAAAATCAAATTTTCACTGTGGAAACGTTAAAAAAAAAATTCTGGTGTATTTCATCCATGGAAACTTGAGAAAAAATCATCATTCAATAATATTCATTTTTACCAACAAAAAAAAAAGAAAAACCAAAAATGACGTTTTTTTCAGGAAATCTCAGAAAATATTCAAGTTATAGATCTAAAATTTTGCATAATTTTTTGTTTCTTTATTATCGAAATGATCCGCTTAATATCGGGAGAGAACGCCTCGGGTGCAGTTTTGACATGCTTACCCGGCTATACCCTTTACATGAAATTATCCAACTAGAAATACAGGCTGAAAATTATTACGAGCTATTTATTGGAACGGTTTATTTTAGTCAGTACTTTCGAAATCGTATCGATGTTCTAGCCGATTTTGCTTTATTAGGTTATAGAAAAAGATCTTCGAGTTATTATAGCCAAAGACTGCACACAGATTTTGGACATCGCTGAAAAAAAACGACATATGAATTTCCCTCTCAAATATAATTGATGCGATGTAGTATGATTTTTCGTTACACTTTTTGATAGTATTGGATGCTTGAGGAGGATTCCTGTGCCAAAAGCACGCGATTCATTTGACGTTGAGAAGGAGTAGGCAAACTGAATACGATTTGCTCAGAATCTGGATGGTCAAAAATGAAAAAAAAAAAGAAAAACAAATGTTTCAAAGAAACAGTTTTGGTGTGAAGAATGAATAATTGTATTAAAAAAACTGGTCAATTTACCAATGCTAACGTTGGAACGACGAGATCAACGATTCGATAAGCGCTGATACGACATTCCATTTGGTTGCTGAGTTGAATAATGTAAAAGGTTTTCTGTATATCCTTACTACGAGTATACCAATTTTCGTGAAACGCGTCATCCGTTACAGACGTGCTCTACGATCGAAAAACGTGAGTTTTAATTTATTTTTTGTTAAAATATTTTGTTAAAAAAGGCGTGATATTTGTAAAAATTTACTGCATCGACCAATTCCTGAATGCTGGAGCAGAGCATGAATACCAGTAATATACGGCAAAATATGTAAGCCACGTAAGTGAATTTTTCGATAACGGCATTTTCGAACTGCAGTGAAAAAACTCATAGTCAATTGAGGGTTACGAGAATAAAGAAAACAGTGTTATAGATATGAAAAATGAAACAAATTCACGCGAATTAATATTATATTAATCGAACGAAACTTACTGTTATCACTCCGTAGGCTAGGAAACAAAATTCCATTATGCAAGTTATGTACGTTACACCAATATGAAACGCCAATATTTCGATGAGGGTTTGGCCAACTCTGCAAAAATATATGATACATTTTTTGCGAAAAAATTCGATAGATTATCCCAAAATTTTCTTATTTCCCGAAGTTTTTCAGTCCGTTTTCTCTTCTGTACTTCGATATGTACTCGGTCGAAGAGTTTCGGGAGTGCTCATCTCAAGAGGTGATCAGGGGGTCGGGAAGAAATTTTATTGTTCGGAAGCAGGCTGCCACCATTTACCCAGTAATATTATTACGCTTACAGTGAAAGTCATTATTGCAGAACATTTTAATATAAACCGTAGAAGAACATGTAAACTGAGTAAATTTCAATTGAATGCGGTAACATATTATTAGACTTGTCCCGGAACTCCTTATTTCGTACAAATAATGATTTTGATTTATTTTGATAAATATGTCTACCTACTTAACGACGGCGGAATTATGTTCAACGCAATCACGGAGAGCAGTGATTACGGATGAGTCGTCCCTTGGACCGTTCTTATCACTCAGAGCATTGGCTACTTGTATGCGAACGTATTTATATTGACCCACTAAGACGGCGATGTAATGAATGACGTACAGATATACAGCGATTGCTCCAACATGAATGGCGCAACCACCGACAACTTGTATAGCAACGCCAACAGCGAAAACACCTCTTCCGAATGGTTCACCCGGTAAATAAGCTGGTAAAGTAAAATCGGCGTAGCTAAACTGTTCACTTTCGAAAATTCGAAAAATTGGCGCTGCTGGAAAAAGGACGGCAGCAACGAGGCCTGCGATCAAGTAAAAACTAAGGCCTGCGTTGTAATGTTTTACCGTTTGACAAACACATTGTCTCAAATCATCGCAATCGATGAGAATAAGATTGTAATTCTTTATCAATGCATGGAGATCACTTCGTCGACAATTAAGATAAAACAGAGGAACTAATATTTCAGTAGTGAGCACCGCAATAGCACCGGATTTCTTGAAAGCTTGATCCGCCGTGAGATTGGCGAAATGCAAAGTGCCCAAAGCGGTACTCGTTAAGTATACGATTTTAGTTGCCCACGCGAACATCATCCACAAACTGTTAAATAAGCCTAACTTTTTGGGCTCATCGCTTAGCGGCAAAAAATGACCTGCCAGAAAATTAACGAAGGCATTTAAACGATTTACACGCTCGAAATATGCGGTTTCCTCCATATTTGCAAATATTGTGATTTCATGAACGGTATAGTTAATAAACTGTAGTTTAGAAACTGTAGTCGTGCTACTGTTGGCAAGAATTTTCAGTTTTCCGCTCTGTTACGATTCTCGATAGAGACTGACGACGTCAATACTATCGTACCGCAAACTACGAGCTCCCTGGCTAATTAATCATTCTGTTTGTCAACGTAGTCGGAAATAAGTGGTAGATATATGAAGAAATAAAAGCCATACGAGTGATATGCAAAAAGATTGTAAAAACTTGAAAGAGAACGAACGAGGGTGCTTGTAAAGCTATATGAGGTTTTTTTACTTCCTACATCAGCCACGTTGTAGTATTTTCTATTTCGCATATTTCTTTAGGGTCATTTACGCTCTAAATTCTCTTTGATGTATCGATCTCCTCCATTCCCGAACGTTGACAGTGATTTCAACATTGTTTCTCAAAGCATCTTTTGTCCATACAGTTTTAGAAAAACATTGGGACGGAGTCGTATAATTAACTTTCTTTTGAAGAAGATACCATGTAGAAACGTTGCGAATGCTAATTATAAGCATGTGATTCGATCCTGGTGTATGGAGCAAAAAATGTTGAAATGGGACGACAGGGAAGGGATTAGGAGAGGGGGAGCATGACCTGACGACAAGTTCGAAGCGGATTCATTGATTTTTATTCAGTTTCAATACGTTCTCCATCGAGCGATGATCTCTGATCGCACTGCTAACTACTATTCGGTACATAAAAGAAGTTTGTTTCGTTAATATTTCCTGTTCTACCGACTTTGATCATTTTCGTTTTTTTTTTCATTTCCAGCAAACTTATTTCAGAGTGCGGCAGGGCTCACGCTGGCATTTTTCTTTTAACACTTGGCGTCGAGCCGCTACCGCGTCTCTTGATATATATATATATTATTAAATATTTCCGAATATAGGAGCTGGCAAAATGATGCGAATTATATCGTAACTTTGTGGTCGAATAATCGATGAATCTTATATGGCCATGGAAAGAACAAAGTGGGACATTATTCGGAAAAAGGGTTAAAAAAAAAATTGTTGTCACGTGAAAATTTACATGAAATCATCCAACTAGAAATACAGGCTGAACATTATTACGAGCTATTTATTGGAACGGTTTATTTTAGTCGGTACTTTCGAAATCGTATCGATGTTTTAGCCAATTTTGCTTTATTAGGTGTAAGAAAAAGATCTTCGAATTATCATAGCCAAAGACTGCACACAGATTGCTTGAGGAGAATTCCTGTGCCAAAAGCACGCGATTCATTTGACGTTGAGAAGGAGTAGGCAAACTGAATACGATTTGCTCAGAATCTGAATGGTCAAAAATGAAAAAAATAAGAAAAACAAATGTTTCAACGAAACAGTTTTGGTGTGAAGAATGAATAATTGTATTTAAAAAAACTGGTCAATTTACCAATGCTAACGTTGGCACGACGAGATCAACGATTCGATAAGCGCTGATACGACATTCCATTTGGTTGCTGAGCTGAATTACGTAAAAAGTTTTTTGTACAGCTTTACCGCGTGTGTACCAATTTTCGTGGAAGGCGTCATCCGTTACAGACGTGCTCTGCGATCGAAAATAACCAATTCCAAATCTTCAATTTTTGTGTAAATTGAAAATAAAAATCCTGTTCGTCGTTTATACGATAAGAACTAACTGTATCGACCAGTTCTTGAATGCTGGAGCAAAGAAGAAATACTACTAATATACGGCAACCTATGTATGCCATGTAAGCGAACTTTTCGACGACAGCATTACCGAACTGCAGGGGAAAAACTTGTGATCAATGAATAATGTACAAAAAAGAGTTTCATAAAAAAGAAAAAAAAAATTGATTTTCATGGCATTGAAAATCAACACTTACTGTGATTACTCCGTAGGCTAGAAAACAGAATTCCAATATACAAGTGATGTAGGTCGCGCCGATATAGAGTGCCAATATTTCAATGAGCTTTTGACCTACTCTACAGAAATATGTGTTCGACTATTAATTTTCAGCTCTTAATTCTGACAAAATTAGACTTCAGCAGTATTTTCATATTTTTCAAGATTTTTGAATGCACACATATTTTTTTTAGTGTTCCTGCGTATACCCTGCGTGTTTTACTAAATTCCTCGTTCCTGTGGGACCTTCAAAGAGCCGTGCATTCATTGTCGACGATTTTTGTCTCCGTATACGTTGGAACCCCGATTTTGTAAACAGCATTGGCTCCGTATTGGATTTGAAACAAATCGGGGTTGCACACACACGGTTTATATTCCCGTCTTTGCGACTCGACAAAAGAGACTGCATTCGACCAGATACTTTCCCTACAGAGGGCAAACTGACCGATACTTGGCGCATATTGTGGGATAAATTCCATAAATCGGAGTTTACAAAATCGGGATCCCGATGAATACTTTATTTCTTTATAAAGAGACGCGGTAGCAGCTTGAGATCCAGGAATTCAAAAAAAGATCTATTTCAATGTACTCGGATTATTTGATCGGTTTTTTTTTTTATTTAAATTTAAAAAAAAATTCTATTTTCCTCAACTAAAAAGCTGTATTCGAATCAAATAAATAATGCTGTTTGAGTGCATTCATCCGAGTACTCTTGTCAAAGCTTATCGCTCGGACCACCACGTGGCGCAGAACGTCGAAACATTTCTTATATACGAATATTACATGGGACAAATAAAACAAATTATTCGA
This sequence comes from Campoplex capitator, assembly GCA_037576405.1. NCBI lineage: Eukaryota > Metazoa > Arthropoda > Insecta > Hymenoptera > Ichneumonidae > Campoplex > Campoplex capitator. Next base: position 546,226 of record JARBWI010000485.1, on the reverse strand, counting down.
TTTATTCTAGTTGAACCGATTAGATATTTTTTTCTGGGCGTTATAAACAAATTTCGAGCTAGTGAAAAGTTCCAGGTATCGTTTATTATTTTTTATTCAATTATTTCTATGCAAACAGCATCCAACCTATAACTCAGCTTCTGATGTTTTAAGGTTTAGCTTTATTTTTTAACTTTCGAAATATTTCAAATGCTCCATTAATTAAAAAAAAAAAGAAAAAGATTTACAGATGATTTTTATAATTGATAGAAAAAAAGAAAAAAACTGAAAACCTACCCAATGACAGCTGTATGATGTTCAATGCATTTACTTAACGCAGCGACCACAGATAAATCGTCTTTTTTTCCGTTCTCTTCACTCAGAGCTTTAGCAAACTGTGTACGAATGTATTTAAATTGAGCTACCAGTATAGTAATATAATGAATGACATACATATAAATGCCAATTGCTCCGACATGCATAGCGCAACCACCAATTATTTCCAAAACAACGCCAGCAGCAAAAACACCTCTCCCGAATGGTTCACCGGGTATATAAGCCGGTACAGTAAAATCGGCGTACGTAAAATGTTCACTTTCAAATATTCGGAAGATCGGAGCTGCGGCGAAAAAGAAAGCAGCTATGAGCCCGACGAAGAAATAAAACTTGAGACCTTTTTTATAAGGCTTCATTGAACGACTGATGCATTGTCTGAATTCATCGGAATCGATGAAAATAAGATTATAACTTTTGATCAATTTGCGCAGATCATCTCGTCGGAGAGTCAAATAACAAAGAGGAAAAAATACTTCACTACTGAGGACCGTTATAGCACCGGATTTCTTAAAAGCTTGATCCGCCGTAAGATCGGCGAAATGCAATGTGCCTAAAGCGATACTTGTCCAATATACGATTTTAACCAACCAAGAGAATATCATCCAAAAGTTACTGAAAAAGCCTAATTTTTTATTGTCCTCACTGAGTGGCAAAAAATGACCGGCAAAAAAATTCACGAAAGCGTTCAAACGATTTACATGACGAAAATATCCGGTTTCCCCCATATTCACGAATATCTCGATTTTATATAAACTGTAGTTATGCACTGCTCGCGAAGAGTCGCGAAGAGTCGCGAAGAAGGTCTTCTCAGTTACGAGTCTTGTTGGAAACTGGCAAAGGGAGCACTGACGTACTTAGAACGACGACATCGCCGTCTAATCACTCATTCTATTTGTCAATGTAGTAGGAAATCGGTAGTTAATATCAGGAAGCATAAGTCATAAGATCGATGTGCAAAAGCGAGGGGTGGAAACGAACGCGATCGCAAAGGTTTTTTATTTTCTCCCTCGTAAACGTTGTTATACTTTTTACGCCCCATTCTTCTGTAGCGTGACTCCTGCTCCGATATCATAGATGAACGTTTTAAAGTTTTTCTCAAGTACTTTTTTCACAAAGATTCGGAAAAACATTGGAGCGAAGCCCTATAATTATTTTTCCTTCAAAGGCCACGCAATCCGAGTGTGCGAAGCAAAACATATTCAAGGGAAAATGATGCGACATGAGTCGGGAGAGGGAGACGATCGTTGGAAGTGGAATCATTGATTTGTGTCCAGTTTTGAAACGTGCTCCATCAAGCGATGATCACCAATCGCGACTATCATTTATATCAATCTCAAAGAACTACTTTACGAGAAATATTCACGGATTGTCAAAAATGTTCGATAAGGGCAGTGTCACACAGTGAAGAACGTGCATTCTGTTTTTTTTGCACTTGATGCCTTTAAAAATTACGATGAGTTCGTTAATGGAGCGATCGAAAATACGTTGCATTATGATGTCATTAATTGGTCCGCTGTGGACCGAAACGATTTCTGTTCGAGCAAGTGTCCATGAACTAGTACGCAAGTACATAGGTGCAAAAATAGTCGAATTTCAAGATGATCGAATTTCAGTCAACGGACAGAGTCGCTCGAAAGATATTCGCATGTCGATCAATGCAGAGAGACAGAAGAATAAAAAGGGGGGGGGGGGAGAGATGGAAACGAAGAGAAAAATATAGACGAAAAGAAAATTGTCAAAGCTATTTTAGCCCAGTCAAGATTCACGATGAAGGACGATAGCCAATCTGCTGCCTGCATATATTCTCATATTCACAGGGTGTTCGGGGAATGAGTATTGCAGCACTGCAACGGGGTAAAATATTTTAGGGTATTTGGAAGAATGAAAAAATTCAATACATAAATCAATGTTATGAATATAAATTCATACCGTCGAATTTTGACAAAATTAAATTTGGAAAAATCGCAAGGGCGTCATTTTTTTTCCATCACTCGAGTATTCGCGTGAGTTCTCTTTCAGGAATTCTATCAACGTTAGGAGCACCCTGTGCTGATTTCCGTTTTGTAAAGTATACAGACTTGTGACAGCTCGGAGCAAGGGATCTTTTCTCATCGATACAAGACTATCTCGTATCGCTGCAGTTTCGATGAGTGAAAAGAAGCCTGGAAGATGAAAGTACGAGATAGAGTACGAGGGGAAAAAAAAACACAGTAAAAATATACGAGAAGAATCGAATGAACTGTCAGAAGCGATCTCGATTTTCTTTCGCGATATATGGCTTGAGTAAAAAACCTGAAAGATGACGAACTCGTCTTCGGTTCAAAAGAATGTCTTTGCACAGTTGTTTTTGTTCTCTGATATTTCATCTGTAATGATCACATCTTGTGTTACACGCAAGATCATTCGATGATATTATTCATCCGCGTGAATCGAAGTTTTCTTTTTTTTTTTATTATTTAACTCCAATTGAAATGATTCACAGAACAGAAGTGATATTCAGATTGCTCCCATTTATTTAAAGTTCAATATTTTGATAAAAAAAGCACGTTGGTACTTGAGATTTTTCTTTTTATGATGAGTCTGAAAAGTCATGGGAAAGGCCGATTACGATTTGCCTTTCAATCGTGCTGAAGACATTTGATATATTTTATGTCATTCAGCAAAAAAAAAGCAGGCAAAATTACAAAAAACGTACGAAACTTCTCAACTTTTCTAGCGGCATTGGGACTTCTTCCAAGGAGCAGGCAAACGTTGCAATTTCCGTGAAGTTCTCAGTTATGGATCATTTTAATATAAAAGGGTCAGGACTCTTGCGGTTGTACTTGAGGACAAGCGGTCGGGAAATTCAGATTTTCTGCTATGAACATTTCGGATAAGTTGCTTTGAGCCTTAGCCGAGTTAGCTCGAAGACATTGAGTACGAAGTTTTCGCACATCTGGTGTAAGACTAGGACATAGGGTTGATATACATTTTTTATAGCTTCAACGTGTCCTTTTTTTTGTTTAAATTCAATTTTCAAAGTTCTATAGGAATTTAATTTTACTCGAAAGTGCATTTAAATTATTTAATTCATTTTTTTATACATCGAGTAAAATTTTACTGTAAAATCGAAAAATTAGGAGAGAGTACAGACCTGGTAAGCCCCCGGGCCGGCAGACGCCGGAGCTGTCAATGTTTATCCCGAGACTCTACCGAGTCTCTTGATATTTAAATAGATTTTCGGAACAGAAGAGAGATGCGAGTGTATCGAGTAGGTTCGATGGTGCTCATTTATTTTTGCACTTGACGTTACCACGATGAAACGGTCCTAAAATCTGGATGTATGATAAAGTTATAAATTGATTAATTCAGGAACTAAATTACCAGTGAAACGACACAGGTCAATCAAATTTACAAGTTTCATCACTTAATTCGAGTGAAATTTACGGTCTCGTTGAAGGAAAAAGGTAAGAAGGAAATGAGATAAAAAACGTTACGAAGGTTAACAATAGAAACGGGCGAAAACGTTTTGTGTGAACTTGTGGGGGTCACATTTTTGCTCCCCATGAAACGGGGAGCAAAAATATTTATTCCCTATACGAGGTGAACGCTCTCTCGGATAATTTCAAAAGTGTCACAGTCAGAAAAAGAGAGCATAGAGAAGCTGTTTGCAATTTCGAGCCCTTCAACCGACGAGCTACTTACGAGAGATCTGCTGGAGTGTTTTCCTTCTCTCAAGCACGACTTTCAATCCAGGTTTAATTTAAGCTGAACCACGATACATGCTGACAATGAGCTTAAACAGCCTAGATTCGATGAAAGCTAGGAATCATCTTAGTCGTACCAGTCGCAATGTACGGAAAAATCCGAACGTAATTTTCATTTGGTTTAATTTTTGGAATGCAGATTAAACGGTCATCAAAAAAGCTTTTTGGCATAAATACTAACAGTTTTGATTACAACAGTTTCTATTATAATTTTTGTAGAAATGACTTGAAAAAAGTTTGATTCAACAGTTATTTCCATCTGAAGCATTCTAACAAATTCTAAAATCGATTAATTTTATCAATCTACGAACATTGAAATGTTTTTCCTTCAAGTTTACAACGTTAGTGTCGTAATCTGATATCTTTTGAGTTTATGGGCGAGAGAAGTGTACAATACATGAATTAATGTCAGTTTGATCATTCACCAGAGTGCTATCATCTGATTCATTATGTAAATAGACAATAAATGTTGTTGTATATAAAACCAGAATTATATTTCTAAATGACTTTCGGAAATGATACTGTTCATGTTTATCGTTGAGCATAGTCTTCAAAATTCTTCTCCATCAGCTATTTCTTACAAATATTCTCAGCACAGGAAATAACGCCACGATAAGATCGTAAGTGGTAGCACGAGAAAAAAATAAAAATAATAACAAACATGTAATTCTTTCGGTCACGAAAAAAAAAAATTCGGTGAATCGGTCGCACCATAAGAATCGTCATGTTGCGAGCTTCGAGGTCAACCGGAAATGCCCAAGAGGCTATGAAGCCTCGGGGCATAAACCGAAGTACCCTCTTTCGTGCACGAGATACTTATTCAGGCTCTAGGAGACCCGGTACTCGAATAACGTGAGTTTTCTTTCATCTCTTTTTCGTGATAGTGATTTTTCTCTATCTCTCTCTCTATATATATATATATCTTTCGACGAGATGTCGTTTTCGTTTTTGATACGAGTTCCAAACGCTTATTTCCTCGGTCCAGTAGCAGTATTACAATTGATTCAATCAGCAATAAAACAAGAAATGGTGTTTTGCCTGAAAGTCTTTATTTCATTACGATCTTTTTTTTTTCTATCTTTCTTTCAAGATTTATTTTATTTTTCGTTGGTTCGTTTTTTTCTAGCTCCAGGGACAGCACTACCCGTAACTACGAGAGTGAGTCTGTCAGCACCAATACACTATTACGACGGAAAGAAAAGAATCGTGAAAGGTCTGTAAAAGTGCGAAATATAACCTCAGGGCTATCATTCTCACGATACTGCGAAATCTCGACAGCCAAATAAACGGAAATGAGGCTGCAAAAGTACTTGAGAAGACCGAGTCGAAAATCTATTTGGAAAGTCGGCAAGTACTGGAGAACCTTGAGGGCCTTCGTTGCTGGGAATGGAAAGTTGACGAGAGCCCAAAGACAAGCATCGCTATGGAAAAGTTGAGAAACCTTCGACGAGAACGAACTCACATTTTCAGCGAACTCAAGTCAGGCCTCGAAAAAATGCTCCATGCCGTACGTCATATGAAAAATCTACGATCGAGCTAACATTCCAGTTGTTTGTTCATGTGTAGAGAAAAAATACTAGAAAAATTGAGATAGGTCAGTCTTTCATTTTAATCATCAAAAAGCCTTGACATTTCAACTAAATAAATAAAAATGTTACACTCTGGTGCTATTAATTCATCGAACTATTTTTTTTTTAAATTCAATGTTCTCACACATTCCTTTTTCAGGTTTTTACGATTCCATCCCATTAACTTACCCAGTCTTTCCCAGAGCTCTAGGAGGCCCACTACCATATCTGCATAATGCCTTACCGATCCCATTTTCATAAAGGCCCCGGGAAACTGTGATAAACATGCGTCGGTACATCGGTTATATTTTTACTGGATCTTATGATCATGGTCATCATCAGAAGATTAGAAAATCTGTCTGATGAAACAGTTTTATCTACTCTACTGATTTTTTTCAGAGTGAATCACTGAACCGATTCACCGATCACATAGCCATTGCTGTTAACGAACATTTTTGTTCTTCGAAAATTCATATTTTCTATGGAACTGTAACCATGGTCAGTCCGGAATCGCATATGACCACGAATTAAATTCGGTATGAGACCGAATGAGAGTGACAAAAAAATGGAGGCCATGGAGGAGTACGAAGGAATAGCTTCATTTGATTTCTGGTTGACCCAGTTGAATTTCGAACTCTTTGAGTCACAGCAGAAACGTTGCTGGTACTAATTAATTACTAAGGGCAACATTCTGTTTGGTTGGTTGAATTGGAGCACGATGGAAACATGTGATTTGAACAATCGGAGCATTAAGTTGGTCGGAGCTTTTGTTAAATATTGGCCTTACTAACATTCGTATTTTGTTCGAATTCGTCTGATCCTTTGTTAGAAGCTCTTCCTATTTGTACAAGAGCAGAGATAGCTCTGTGTAATGGAACAAACGATTGTTGGGTCAGAAATCGAGTGGTAGGGGTCTCTGCCGTATGATGGATAAATATTTTGCGACTCAAACTGAGAATCAGCCATTATGAGCTAATCTCGGCTTTCTATGACCACGAGAGAATCGTTTTACAGTTCGATTTCACTGGACTTGATGCTCAAGATAAATAATGTCTATATATTAGCTGTGTGCATGGATGCTTGCTTGTGGAGTCCACAGAGCAGATCGATGACCAGATGAAGTTAGAAAGAGCGCGTTGATTGCAAACCCCAACAGCCCGAGTGAATATTGTTGTTTGCTCTCAAATTGGAAAGTAACCTGCCAGATAATATCGACAATTGAAACTACGGTCTGAGCTTGTTCCAGAGTTCCCAAATATTTAGTCATTCATCACCACCATCATTCCATCATTTTCGAGCATCAGAAACGCAATGATTGGTCACCGTCGTACCGTGAAATTAGCAAGTTTCCAATTCGAGTTTGTCGTTAGGCAGGAAAATAACATTATTCCTTCGACCATCGTAGCCATTAGTTGGAACAACGAAATTGCTTTCGCGTTGATGACATTTTCAAATGTTTTTTAAAACGGTTATCCTTTGGAGAAGTTGTCTCGGATGAAATTCTCTTTGAAAATGTGACTGTCGCAGTAGCGAGCGAGTCGAGTTCCATCGATAGGATATGCTGACAAAAACGATGCATTGCCACCACACCTAAAACTCTCTGAAGGGAATTTTCTCATGATACAATCATGATTGGGCGTGTGCATACAAGGAGATCATTTTTAAAGCAATTTGTCGGTTTAATCACACTCGATGCCTCGCACCAATTGAGCAGAGCCCGAATGCCCGATACGAGCTTTCAAAGTACACTGAAAGCATTCGTGGCAGCATTAATTAAGGCGAAAAGATAATACGATCAAACGTTCGTTGTGTCATCAACGATAGTATGCATGATCAGTTACAGAATGGTGGAGACGCAGATGTAACGAGAGAAAAAAAACGATGCGAGCTTCGATAATTGGATTAATTTTTCATGCTCAGCGATGATTGAATCTGAATTTAGATTTAATATCCTGTTCGTCAAACATTTTTGTTGCAAACCGTTGAAATACATTCTTGTATCTATCGAGTAATCAGGTTGCATGAAATGCAAGTAAAAATGTGCCCAAAAATGGCCACACCGAAAATGAATTTTAAACAAAGGGAACATTGATAAATATTCATAATTATGTACAAATATATGACCGCACGCTTCTATTTAAAGGAGAATACAAAAAACACATATCCACACCCCCATATGTACGCATCTTCGCACACTCACTCGCGCACCGTCTCATTCACATATTTAAAGTAATATTAAATTTGTAATTTACGTTATTTCTCCACGAGACAGGAGAAGAAGGAGCTGTTTGTTCTCGTCGGGGCTATAATGCTCCGCACAATAGAAGTCCCCAAGAGATGGCTGTTCCGGGGCTCACCGTAGATCTTCCCAACTCAGGACACGACGCTGTGCCAGTGGTGAACAGCTAACGGCGCTGGTTTACTCACTTCCGGTTATATTATTCTCTCTTTCTCTTTCTCCCTTATTCCTGTCGGTCTGTCTGTCTGTCCGTCTGTCTCTTTCCCACGTCGTCTACAATTTCAACGACGAAAGCTTCCGCTATATCTAGACCATCACGCTGCACGTCAGAACCCTAGATACCTACCCCAGATAGAAAGCGGCGAGTGCTCGCGCGGTTATGAAGCGTGTAGTAAATAACCAGAACGTCGGGGCTCAACCCTCTATTCCGTCTACTCGCTAACCTCGTATTTATCTTCTATCTCGTTCTTCTTCTTTTACGAATGAATCTTGTAGCCCGCAACGTAACATCACTAAATTTTGTGCCCACCGCGACCGACCGCCGGCTGCTGCTGCTGCAATATTCATTTTCTGAAAGGATTGAATTCTCATAATTTCGTACGAGTTACCTTTTACCTCTCCGGCACTATCCAGAATTAAAGCAGATAGGAAAGTTGTTGAAGAACTCGGAAAATATGATGGATCACTGATAAAATTCTCAGCGTCAAATCGTTTTTTCAAAACTCCATGCAGTTTGCTTTGAAGTTAAAGAAAGTCGACAAATTTCGCTACTCCCATTTCCACGTTTTCTTTGAAAATATATACATCGCTTTCTCATATTAGTTCTTACGCATTTTTAGCAAAGGTCAATTCAACCGGTGAACTTTACTATCGTTCTTTTTTCTCTTTCTCTCGTTCTCCTTTGCTTGTATATTTTCAGATTTTTCGAAGACAAAGGTTATTCACAATATTTTTTATGGGAACGGGGACTCTTGTTCGATCTGAAAAAAAGAAAAAAATAGAAGCTCCGGAATGGTGCACATTGTTTTGTTAATTAAATTATGCGAAACTCTAAAGAATGAATTTTGTAGTTTCTTTCGCGATTCAATTTTTTCACCATTTTTTTTCTCTCACTCTTGTAAAATTCAGATCGTTGCGAGGTTATGAAGAATCAAGATTGCGAGGAATTTCATTCAGGAAAAACGAAGAATGGCGAAAGGGGAGGGGAAAATGAAGAGGCGAAGGCTGAGGAGCGAAGGCAGATTAGGCAGAAGCGACAGCAGGAGTTGGCAAACAGAGTAGAGAAAGAAGATTGGATCAGCCGTTTTTTCATTGAGAGGCAAGAGGCCGAACAAGAGGAGGTCTTTATTCGTGTCCAGGAAGCTCGAGAGCTTGAGCCTCTTCAGACACAGCAGGAACAAAAGTTGGGACAAGAATTGAAGCGCAGAAAGGGTAAAGGAATTGTTTTTTTTTTTTTTTTTTTTTTTTTTTTTCATCTTAATCGAACAAATTTCATCATTTCTTCATTATGAATTTGATTAACTGACATACAGACAAGGAGATAAGCGAAGAAAAACGCAGACAGCAGATCAGAACTGAAACACCGGAATTGAAACAATTGGAGGATCAGCTGAAGAAGGAATATGCAGGGGCAGCTGCTAGAGCACATCTTCTAGAGCGACAAGTGCATCGAACCAACTCAAAAACCAAAGAAATTGAAAATGATCGTATCATTCAAAGTTGGCATACGGTGAGTCACAAATCATTTTTTTCATATCAAATTTTAATTACCATTGCAAAGTCGCATTATTACGAATCTTCAATTTATTCTGTTGTCCAAAAGTCCTATCGTCATAGATGACATTTTTTCATGAACGAAAATGGCATCTGTAATCGAAAAAAAAAATCAATGTAAAAAAAAACGGAATAGAACGACACTTACGAGAAGCAAAAAGTAATGGAAAGTCGCCTCAGAAGCGAACAGTATCGTCGGGATCTTCAGGAGCAACTCATGTCGAATCATCGTCTGCGTTGTCAGCAAAAGATCGAGGAGAAAAGGCTTGAGAGGAAGTTGGTTGAAGACACTTTGACACTGGGCAAGGATCGTGAGAATGAACGGACAAAACGAGAGAGGATGCTGCACTTGCTCGCCGAACAGAACCGTTTTCTTGAAGCTCAGAAAACTAGGAAGCTGAGTGAGAAAGAAGCAGTGTTGAAAGAGGAGGAGAAACATAGACGCATATTGGAGGATAAAATGATCCAGGAAAATCAGAAAAAGGAAACGAAAGTAAGTAATTGCCATAAATAATCGGATAATAAGACGGTTATCATGATTTCGTTTGTATTTTTTTATCGCGAAGATGAAAAAATGAGAGTTCGATTAAATATATTTGATTGCAATTATTTGCAATAAATTATATGCAATAAAAAAGAATATCGTTCCAACTAATGATTTTCAACGATTCAGATTAGTTTCCAAGTGAGAAAATTTACAAATTTAACTTTTATTTGCTTTTTTGTTTTTGTTCGAAAAGTCGATCAAGATCGCTGAGAAAGAAGCGATTCTAAAGAAAATTACGGAGAAGATGCTGAGTCAGGAAAGAGGAAAGAGGGAATGGGAGGAGACGATAAACGAGCTGAGGGACCTAGAAGAGAAGAATTATTTGGAAAATCGTTCGAGAGAAGAGAGTCTGAAAAAGAGTAGAAAAGCCAAAGAAATTTTGGAGGATCTGAAGCGTCAAATGATGTTGAAGAAGGAGAGTAGAGCAACGGAAGAGAAGATTGATCGAAAGTTTGCGGAATACTTGGAGAAAGAGCATGAAAAATTTTTAATGGAGGAAAGACAAAAGGAGGAAGAGCGTCGGACCAAAGGTATTTCTACATACAGGCTTTTAGATAAATGTTCTCGCATAGCTGTATACGGCGTGTCTGTATAAGGGAGTCAAAACGAACGAGGCGAGAAGAGCGAGTAGAGGCGTGTACTTTTGTGAGTTCACCCCGCAAATTAGTGGAGAGCTCTTTTCAGGCTGGTTAAAGTGATGGAGGGGATACAAAAGTTTAGATTTCCATAGGAAGATGAATTTTGTACAGAAGGATCATTTGGAATTATCCAAAATATTTAGAATAATATTACAATATTTTTCCATCATTCCTTCTGAGCGTAAATTTTTCACAACGAAACAGTGAAATAACTAAAAATCTTTCTTTTCAAACCTCCAAGATTGCTGTACATTAATAATTCAAGTTTCAAGATATTGTCGGCTGTATAAATAAATTCATAAGCAAAGCCTGAAAAATATAAATGATTTGCTCCATAGAAGTATCAATTTTTGTTATTCCCCTAAAGGAATGGAATACCTTAACTTGCGATACGTCGAGATCATGCTTCAGAATCAAGGCACCCAAACCGAAGGAATGGAAGAAGCGAAAACTGAAGGGGAGAGCCCATCAGAATTCATAGAGAAAGAACGATCTCGAATGCTGCAGGAACATGCCATTAGGATGCAAGCACTTGTCCCACCCTGTTGTCCGGATAAAACTCATGATTGATTCTCACTCTTTCAGAATATTTACCTCAGTTTTATACACCGTTTCAGCTTAAATAAAACCTGATGATATCGCACGACGATGTTGAAATTGTATTCTATTTCATCTTTAATAGTAACCCCGAATAAATTTCACACAAATAACAATAAAAAAAATATCGATGTAATAATTTTTTCCATTTTATAAATGCAAGGCTCAATGCAACATTTTCCGAGAAGCATACGATCGCTCTGGATTACACGGGCATATAGAGTGCTGCAATCCGAATCCTTTGTCTCGGTGAACCCGCTATTATCCGTCGAATACCATACAGACGAAAATTTCATTCAGTCATATGTTTTTGGCTGCCGTGGGGTTATAATCTGTACCGGCTTATCGGGATTTCGTGCTGGGCACAGGTATTACGATGAATGTGAACACTTTGTCTACATAGCGGTATGGCCTTTGCTTACACGAAGCGCGCTCGAAATATCGCAATCGAATACACACTTTCACAGATCGAAAGTTCGACTCTTTAGAAACCCTGGAATAACCGGCTCGAATCCTTTTCTAATTTCAACCTTTCGTCCTATTAAATATTAAAAGAAAAAACTTTTTGAAAATTCGTAAAAAAATACCACACATGTTTTTGTGCACCTGTTTGATGCTTTTGGTCCGACGATATTCTCAGTAAAGCACCAAATGAAATTCACCTCGTTCACAAACCGTTGGGAGTTGAAAAAAACTTCAAAGACGATGTTTTGTTTTTTTTTCTTCTTTTTTACGAACTTAAACTTTACGAACAGCATTCAAGAGGGCAGAAGGTCAGGTGTGAGTCAAATCATATTGACCCGAATAGCAAATCTGTGGCGTTTGAAGATATACGGAAAATGGTGGCAATAAGCAGCCAGCAAAGAAGGCTCATTACCGATGAGTTTTGTTTTATTTTTCTTCCTCTGTCGATTGCACTGAACGTTTTACGTAATAACGTTCAGTGCAGAACGTATACGTAAATTTAATTCGTACAAGGAGGATCGGGTTACACGATCGAAACGTGAGAGAAAATATCAGCTGATTTGTGAGAAGGCGAATGCGTCTATAGGAGACGATGACGAAAACAAGTTTATCAAAGATGTTGGCTACATAAAGTATTATAGTTGAAAAGCGAATAGGATCGAAAGCTTCGGTGCTGGATGCTTGTGTTCGACTGTCTCTATGTATAGCGATTCAAAGAGAACTTCCCTTCTGTCTGCTCTCTCCTATCGAGCGACCTCTAACGTTCTCGTTATGTATTATTCATGTGGCAACAGCCTGGTTGATCCTCCTCGTACGGATTAAATCTGCATTTCTAGACGCATCCTACTCCACTCGAAGTACCCCATTGGCTCCTATACATCGGAGCCTTGACACTGACAAACTTATCCGATAACGCGGTAGAAATAGCCATTTTTGGGAACATTTCGATTTCTCATTATCCCTCTTCACGGTTATTATTTTTAGAAACTAGAATAATACTTGGGCCAGAGCATTTTTACGGTTTGGTATACATTTTTTCGTATTCATAAAAACACACATTTATTGAAATACGAAAAATTAAAAAATAATAATAAAACTTCGGTGTTAACACGTGTGTAACGGGAGTTATGGCCAGATTACCACATAATTTGTTTCGAAACGTCGAAAAACTTGATAACGAATGACTTCACGAGTAAAATTCGAAATACCGAAGTTTTTTTCGTTACAAAAAAGTTGTAGCGGAACTTCTCTACCACGAGAGGAAGGTTCGAGAAAACTTCATAGAAGCGGGCGACGGGAGAGCTTCCGACTAATTCTGAGTGTTGGACGAACGGTTTGATGAAAAAAAAAAAAAAAAAAAAAAAAATTGACTTTCTTTAGAAAATTTATTGCACGGAAATTTGAGTATTTGTGAGTATGATTCTTTGAGGGTTTTCTATACGGAGCAGAAGTCTTCACGCATCTTTGAGCTTCGTCCAACTATCTCCTTGGAGTTAAACTTTTTATTATTTTTATTAGCAACGATAAACTTTTTCCGGTATAAATTTATTCAACCATCTTCTTTTACTTACGCCTGTATTTTCTCAAACAAAACGAATGGTAATAGATCGGAGAATAGCAAAGTTGTACTGTCCAAAAATAGGAGTTTCTCGAAGAAAAAAAAAAAAAGCAATTTTACAGCACGTTCCTCAGGAAGTCTTAACCGTTCGACGACCACGCACAAACTGAATGAAAATCGATGACTCTCCTACCCCTTGGAACCTCCGTCTCGGGCAGTTTCTCACTCTCCATATGTCATTTTGTTTCTCGTATTGACGAGGGTGAGTCAGCACCTTATAGAGTAGTGATTAAAAGTAATTAAAAAATATATCCGTCGTAAAGTTCAAAGGACAAAGGAATCCGGAAAGAAAAAAAAAACTAAATTATAATAGAGCTGGATAAAAATGATAGGGAAGAAAAAAAAATAGGGAAGAAAAATATAGCGAAAAATGCGAAAGAAAAGTTTTAATTATAGTCATTTTGATCGGGTATCAAAGAAAAAATGCTTCGTTCTCCCATGGCTTTTCCATATTCCGTTGAATTTTTCGCTTCCCTTCTCGCATATTTAATATCCGCATACTTTTATCGGCTATTTGCGAGGTTTTACAGACGGAATGTTTAATCATAGGGCATCGAGATCGTTCGACGCGCTGCGAAACTCATTCTGAAGGTATTCAGCGCACGGTGCAGTTGAACATATTGTACGGAAATTTGCTGCGAAGCGTAAAAAAATCGTCAGTGAGGAAAGGAGATAAGATTAGGCGCGGTTGAGGAAAATTTTTTGTTCTCGTATCGTAGAAATTCATTCGTACGATGGATTTTCGTAGCATAAATAAATACAACGTTTTGGCTAACGCCGTTTCAGGCAATTTTTTGCCACTTATGGGAGAAAAAACAAAGTTTCATTTTCCTTCTACGTTTTGGGGAACGTTGGTCTGGATCGTGGAGGCAACTTACGTAACTTCTTGGATCATTGGTAACGCGAGATACAATCCACCCGCGGTGGCATTTCAGGAAGCTTCTGCATCCTGGATTCTCGCTGTCGAGTTACTCATACTAACGATTCACCTTAATTTGCATCGCGGAGATTTGCGAGATTTGATACGTCGGCTGAATGACATTCTCGTTGAATCGGATGATTTCAAGCGGTGCCTCACCGAAAATGTCAATCCGAATGTAACTTATTTAAAAATGTACACTGTCATGGCATTCGGCTCGACGGTTCTGTGGGCCGTAACACCCATTTTTCAAGTATTCAGCCGAGATACTTTCACTTACGGCGATTGGACGATGACCGCTTACGTACCCGGAGAACCTTTCGGCGTAACCACTTTTGCTTGTGGCGTTTTTTTTCAAGTTTTCGGGGGCTGTTATCTCGTGTTGAAAAAGCTCAGTATAGATATTTACGTGAGTTATTTCGTGTCACTTTTGACATCTCAGTACAAATACGTTCGGGAACAATTGGGTAAAGCACTTCGTACGGAAATTGAGACTGAAAGAGACGAACAATCGGTAATCGATGCTTTGAAAAAATGTGTCGAGCATCATTGCGCCGTTATCGGGTATGTGTATTCGCTTGAATTATATTTTATCACAATTTTTTTATTCAATCGTATCATTTAACAACATTTTTCTTCGTATCGTAGTTGAGAGGTGAAGAAAAGCTATTTGTAAGAATTGAAGAAAAAAAAAAACAAAAATGATTTGTCGGAGTTTAATATTTGGAATATTTTTTTCTTATAGAATTGCTCAAGATTTTATGAAAATAGTAGCCGTCAACGTGGGTCTGACGTACATAGGTTCGATATTGAGATTTTGTTTCGTAAGCTTCGCCGTCGTTGCGGTGAGTACTGATGAATCATAAATGTTTCGTTTCGTCTCAATAACGTTACGAGTTTAGCTAAAATTTTATAAATTTACGCTCCGTATTGCAGTTTCGCGGATTTTACGTTTACCAATTTGTGTTCATCTTGTACGGTATGGGCGTTTTCGCACAAGTTTTTATTCTATGTTTGGCGGCTCAGCGATTGCTGGACGCGGTAATATTGCTTCTTTTTTTTTTTTGAAGATCAATAATTTCATAAAATCGTGAGAAATTGAAAAAGAAACTATTGTTTTTGCAGAGCACGACGGTAACCGCGGATGCGTTTCACGAAAATTGGCACAAAAGCAATAAAATAGTGAAAAAAATATTCTATACGATCGAGTTGAGTAATCACATCGAGTGCAAATTGACGGCGTATCGAACCGTCGATTTGATAATTCCGACTTTGGCAGTGGTAAATCATTTGAAATTTTGTTTTTTTTGCAAAAAAATAAAAAAACAATCGCGAAAAAACAATACAAATGTCGTGTTAAAGTAAAAAAATATTTTTTTCGTTTTTTCTTTCTTATACAGATCATGAACAAAGCTTATTCGGTTTTCCTACTACTGCAGGAGATGAATTAAATCGTCGATTGATTTATAGTATGTATAGCGTAGTGGATTATAATAAAAGTGCAATGCCTGAAACAGCGTTTTTTTTCAAGTGACTTATTGGTTCTTTGGTTCCGTAAGAAAATGGGATGAGAATCCTAAGCCCTAAATTCCCACCCCGATGACAAGAAAGTTTGCCTTGTACCAACGGTTTGTTTTCTGGTGTTCTCTCTGTTTCTCGAACGCAAAGCTAAAGTTGGCTGACTGTTAACCCGTCCTCTTGGGCCTTATCTCAACCACTTGAATAGTTGTTGTAAAACGTTAAATGAACCAACTGAACCAACATAATCTGCAGACGTTTAGCAAGTCCGTTGTTCGCTTGAAGGGTACTAACAAGAAAGTGCATTGCCAGGTTCGTGATGAGGTCAGATAAGTCAGCACTTCGCGTCTGACTCTCGCTTCACAGTTATCATCATCGCTTTATCCGAAGTCGTTTGATGCAGCAAAACGTCGCGATATTCGATATGTGCTCTCTCAATGAACAGTCAGATAATCTCAAATGCTTCGAAGAATCACCGGACTTTCAGGATTCTCCATATTTTTCTTTAAAAAATTTTTAATATTCGTGAAACGATTTAAAGGCATATTCAAGGGTTTGAAATATCATGCTCGATTAGTGACAGAATAAAGAATAGTAATTAAAAGCAATTAATTCGACTGCGAAGCACTCGAATGTCTTCCGTAAAAACATTTCGTCCCTTTGGCTCTTGAATATATTCTGAAGGAAGGTGCAATTATTCCTTAACCGAAAACGAAGGGTAAGAACAGCCCTATACTTTTCCTTTATGGAATAGTCGTTAAGACTGTCGCCAAGATTTAAGTAGAGAGCTCAAAGGAAAGGAGTTATAAAGCATGTATATATGTATACGATGAACGTGACGTAACGTTACTTTTTAGCCAAGCCTTTTTCTTTTCTTCGCCTCTCTTCAACCCTAAGGTTGAAGTTTCTTTATTGCCAGGACACTTTGCCAACTGCGCTTTGTTACGGGCTCTCAACTTTTCCCGTACACATTCTGTCCTGTAGAAGTAATGCCTGAGAGATCTTTGGATCCCTTGTAAAAATATCCTACAAAGGAAGCAAGTTCTCATCTCACGATCGATTTTTTGTTCCTTCGGAGCAGGCTCGGATTTTATTTTTTCTTTTTTCTTCCTTTTACTTTCTTTGGCTAGCAGCAGGTGCGGTTACATCGATGGATATATCGATGATATTTATTCTCGTCAATAAAAAGACAGCGATTCCGCGAGCAACCTACTTTTCTCATAAGACGTTTTTTTTTTTATTCTTTTATACTTTTTTTATTCGTCGTAAAAAAATTATAATATATCGCGGGTACTTACCTCCTCGAAGACTGGTCGCATCGCTCCCATCACCGTTTTACTCGGATATAAAAGTGTCTTTTCGTGTTACTCCGTACCATCGCCATACAGCTAAACTCTTATTTACTTTCAAAGTAGGTCGCGTGATTAAGAATATCATTGTCACGATTTTTATTGTTATTTGAAAAAGCTCCATCCCCCCGTGCAGTTACAAACCCGTTGATCGATGCTTTTTTACATTGAAAAAAATTCAAATTTTAATCCAGCCGTATGAGCCCTTAAAAAATTGGAACTGTAGGTCATTGGTCATTGTCATTGTAGTTGAAAGTAGCTGGAATGAATTCCTCTCCTCTTTCCTTTGATCCACAATTCATACAATTATTTAGTTCCTTTAAAAAATAAATATTTGGAAAAAAAAATTCGAGTCACTGCCTTATCGTTAATATCAATATTAATCGAGTCAATATTAGCAGGCTAGTACTTTTTGGAGTAATATACATATGCAGTAAAGAAGTAAAGTTTGTTAAATTTCGTTGGAATAGCAAGCAGCAACGCTAGGGACAACAGAAGACCTCTCTCTCCTCGGTGAATGCAAATATGCGGTGTCAGAGGACGCTGTTGAGAGATCGTCCAGAAAGGCCAGGGGAAACCACCGCTTGACTGCCGCAAAAGTTCACGAAAGAAAATAGAGAGTAAAAAAAAAAAAGGGAAGAAGAATATATAGTACGAGCCTGGTACAAGTCTCGCGAGGCCAACCCTTGCAGCAGCGTCACTCGCTTCTCTTCATCCTTCTCTCCTTCACCCTCGCCACATTCTACTACCTCCAACCTCCTTGCGGCACACTTATTTCCAAGAGACAACGAAAACTTTTGATAATTTATGACTGGAAACGTCCTAGCCTTGTAAGAGACCCTATCGCTATCGTGTATCCACGAAAACTTTTCTATCCTCGACTATACCACCGCCGCAAACCCAACATTTTTAAAACCCAACTCTCTGATTGCATCAGACACGAAGGAAGCCTTGGTTTCATACATTTTTTTTTTTTCCTTTTCATTTTACGCTTTATTTCATGCTTTTTGTTCTGCTTTAAAATTTCGAAAGTAACATTTTCGAAACGTTCCGAAATATTTCAATTTCGAAAATTTCAGGTGAACCGATAGAAATAGATTTTTAAATATGATAACAGTAGACTGTTTTCATCTTTCAATGAAGAGAAATTCACCACGTGAAATGATGAGCACCGAATATGGCTTTACCGAAAGAAAAAAACATGAGCAATCTGGAGTTAAAGTTCGACTTCCATAAATGTTGTTTTTTTTTTCAGAGAGAATGATTTCAATAGATTGAAAATTGCAGGAAGGAATGAAAGTTGATTCGAAGGAAGGCGATGCCAAGAGCTGAAGAATCATTCGGATGCAATTTCTCAGATCTATTTACGGTTGACTCGGTACGTGAAGACAAACTTACAATCCGATTCGAGGATGTTGGCAAGTTTTTCGAGCAGGGTGATAACGTTTTGGCAAAAGTTGGCATTTGATATCGAGGATGGTGATATTCGATTTAATATCGATGAAAATCGTTGCGGTATATTAAAATTGCATTCTGATAGTTGGCTCAGTGGCTCGATAAGCCGTTTATCCTTGTTGTATTGGGGCTTCTAATCTTATGTAGTATCTCGTGCGAATCGCTCGTTCGCGATTCGATCTCATTTGCGTAAGGGGATTATCGAACACTTCGAAACGTTCGTTGTTAACTGGAATAGGTATGAATAGAAATTATTCCATAATCGATCGATTTCAGATACGCCTATTACCGAGAGCTCATCAACGAACGCGAATGAGCCCTCGAGCAATCGATTTTTTTTTATCTTCAAAACATAAAATCTACAGAAAATAATGATTTTAGAGTTCAAGCGTTTATTTTTTTTTTTTTCTTATCAAGAAATAAATGAATGAACTCTGAAATATTTCTCAATAATCTTTATGGTTTATTAGTACATCGTTATATACACAGTACACACGAATACAGCCTTCGTTAGAGTTGTTATTTATACAAAGTCCGTGCAAAAATACATCAGCGACCTGGTGATTTTAATCACCGTATCTTCATTTAACTTTTTTGTTTTTGTTTGTTTTTTTCTCTTTTAAGAACGAGGCTCGTCGTCGTTTCAAGTCTTAATTTGTAACATTATACATGGCCAAACTTGATTCTCGGATGTCAATGGCTCGAGACATTGGAGCAAGTCTCGGCTTCGAATTTCATTATCAACCGGAGGTTGGCGAAATAATAATATATAATATACTTTGTATTGATAGTACATGTGACAAAATTAAATATAGCATTATTCATGTCGATATTACGGTTTCATACTTAATGATTAAATTTATTGTTATAACTGTCATTATTGTTATCATTATTGTTAGTATATTCAACATTTTTTGCTCTCCTCGTTTGCCCTGTATTTACAAGATCATAAAAAATATAAGTAACTTCGTACGACTCAAGTTTTCCTCGGCTATACAGGAACGACGGATTGATACGGTGCCCATTTGTGACTCGATAATCATCGGAGAGGTAGATAATCAAGGTCACGAGCTCAATACCGTTATAGGAAATTCGATACGAGTTAACTCGCGACTTGACTTAAAATTTACAGTTACGAATATGTATAACGAAGAAAAGAGAAAAACAAAGGAACGTTGATCAACTTTGTTGTTAATCGTTGGCTTTCGAAAAGTTCGTCGACGATGTTAAGAATGTGCCGGATGTCATCATGATCATCCGGCATTCCGTGAACTGGCCTGATTTACAGCAAGTATAGCGAATAATCGACGAGACGGACAAGTTCATATATGTACAAGAATTCGATCTGTAAACGTTTATCGTTGGTACTTAAATCTCGATAATCTCAGCGCCAGTCGATGAGCTTTTTTCCATCCGGGCAGTGAGCATTAATTTTATTACTCTTTTCTTATCATCATCTTTGACCTTCGTGTTCTTCAATTGGCACGTAACACAGCGAATAAACGGTTGACGATTATTTTCGTGTGTTTCATTACTATGATTAATATCATTGTTATTTCATTGAATCAAATCGACTATGGTACATTGTTTGACGGTATTGCGGAGCTTCGAGGAGGACCGAACGTCTGTTGATCAATCGAACATTCGATTATTATTCGTAACGAAGAATTTTCTGAAGTTTATTTCCAACCTCGCTCGCTCATGACACGATGCGCCCAGCTCTTATTTTACTTTTATTTTATCTTTTTAATATTGGAGTGCACTTGATAATGGCAGGAGTATCATTCGAACGAATGAACAAAGTGAGGTTCGGTGGAAGAAAATTTGTCATTTTTTTTATACGCTTTTAAATGTTGGTAAAAATTCTGATATTGGAATATGGATTTAATGCAAATCGGGCAAAAATGAAGAGATGTTATAAGATTGAATTCATGAAAGAGTTATCGAAAGGTCAAATGTTGTCCGATAATCGATGCTCTCCAAAAAATAAACGTTATTTCGATCGTCTCTAAAAAGTAGTTAACGTTTGATAAAACCTGGATCGACGTTGCCGGATTTTCGGTATATAAATGTTGAAACTCCTATTTCAAATAATTTTGTACTTGTACGCCAGCAAATTTTTCTTGGCTCCACTGTTATGAATATCCATTGTTTTCTTTCTCGAATTTATTTGATTGATCACTGATTTTTTTTTAATAAACTGCACATGGATAATGTTCGTTGTAATAAAAAATAAAAAAAACGAGTCACATAACGAATTCGCACTCTCTCGCACCGGAACGAACATCGATGGACATTCGTCGTAAATAATTAACGTAAGTATATAGTCAATACGAATTAAGTACAGTTCTTGACACTATAATATGTCGCTAACTAATTTGTTCCCGGTGTCCCAAGCGAATACCCCGATTAGTCGCTAATCGGAAGACGTATAACAACATTTTCTTCAAATCTCACTTTTTCTCTCTCTCTCTCTCTCTTGCTCGCTCTCACTTTCGATACTGAAAACTCATGCATTCGATACAAACGCAACACAATGCGGCTCGGGACTTAACCACGTTGGAAGAAATAATCACAGTAAACGGTATATGTACAGTGTTGTATCACGTATCTCGCGACCCCGTCAATTCGTCGTCTCTATAACGATGAAGCAAAAGAGTGGATCAGTTCATTGGTGACACTGGCAAGTGTAATAGAGTTGATTGAACGTAATCGTGAAAAAAGAGGGCACATGGACATAGTCCAAAGGAAAACAAGAGGGAAGCGAGTAAAGAAGAAATATTGAAGGGTCTCGTTGTAGCTCAGCCCGATATAGACGGAGTCGCGAAAGACTAGTTGGACTATTTCTCAACGAATTTTTCACCCTTGAACTGGCTCGAAAGGGCACTCGAGTCGTACCGAACAATTCGAAATATCGAGTTTATTCGAGTCGATGTAGATGAACCCCTAACATTTGCCACTTTCGTTGAAGAATAATAAAACAAAGAGACTAATAAAACAGTCGTCGTCTCTTCAGGGATTTCTCATCGAGCGAGAACCGCGAGAAGAGATCTGGCTCGCCTGGGTCACGCATCCGAGAATAGAAATTCACTTTCGGAGAGCAACACTTCCAGGTCGGATGGTACGGTGTGAACGTCCGAATTGGCAGGCTCTTGAATCATAGCACTGTTAGATCTGCCGTTGCCAGGAATCATCATTTGTTTTCCATGATTGGTCCGAACTCGATCTTTACTTTTTTTGCAACCGGTAGTTCTAACCAATACTCCTGTTCTGGGTAATTGGGTATTGTTCCTGGTAGTCGCCGGGGGGGCATGGTTACCCGGCATCTGTCCAACTTTGTCGGCTTTGCGAAGCTTAACGCTGAACTTGAAGGGTGGTTTATAGACTACCTGGAGTCTGACGCGATCGTTTTTAGTCTCGTTTCGCGTTAGCGAACCGGCGCTACGTGCTTTCGGATCGGTTAGCCTTCTGAGTGTCACTTGGCGAACTCTTCCCGCGGCTCCTACCACTCCCCGAGTACCAGCCACTCTCGTACTGGTTAAACCGACCGGAGTCGATTTACTCTTTGGTAAGCCACTCGAGGATGTCCGCTCAACCCGGCACTGCGATGCCAACAACCAAGAGCGAACTTTGTTCTTAGGATCTGCATTGTCACCACCGCCTCCACAGACGGCTGCACCCCCTGGACCACCTGGACTCTCGTTCTCCGTCTGAGCCGCCGAATAATCGATCACCTCTTTCTTCTTTCGCTTCTTCTTCGAAGCTGCAGCCCCTCCTGATCCTCCTCCAACGATCCCGAGCAGGCCAACACTCACAGGCCCCGTTTGTCCAGCTCCGAGCGCTGTTCCAACAGCCGCAATCTCGTTCGTCGGGCTCTCCTTTGTCGTCTTCTTACCCGGAACATTGTTCGCATCTTGAGCAGCCACTGAGAGGTTCGCAACTTCGGCTATTCGTTTTCTGGCTGGCTGCTCCTCCACCGACAACGGTGCGACTCGTTTCTTCTTTTTCTTCACAACCTTTTCAACGTAATTAAATACAGAACGATTTCTCCCGAGAGAGAGAAAGGAGGATACAGTGAAAGTCAATACTGCGAACCATGAGGGAGGGAAAAGTGATGCACACATTTGCCGAATGAAAAAGAACGGAACGAGGGCAAAGGTAGAGGGGGGGGGGGGGGGAGGAAGAGATACAGGAAGGGTGGGAGGAAAGGTCGAGTGACACAAAGGAAGGTGGCGATTCTGGCTACGAAAATGGAGGAGCCAAAGCGTTCAAGAGGCACGGGAATATACAGCGAAATTCCATTAATGTCGAGGGTTGAAAGAGGATCGTCCGTAGGATGAGGGTATATCGGAGAATTTCAGAGTGGTTAGAAAACGTAGGGCTTTTCCGTTAAAATGTCCACGAAGAGTAGGAACGTGAATTAATCTGTTTACAACATTTGGCGGTAGCTTCGAGCGTCATTATCGAGTTTTTCTTTTTTCTGGTATTTCTTTTCGTGGATTTGGAAGTAAATCTGGAGCAGGTGCCATCCAAATTTTTCATCATGGTTAACATTGGATTTATGAATGTATAGAAATGGTATAACGTTGACATTTACCTTTGTCGATTTATCGTTGTTGTTACCCACTGTTATGATCGTGTCTTTATGCTTTCGATGTCGTCTCTTCTCCCTGACTTTCCGGCTGAGAGGCAATTTCGCTCGGACAGCTGGGGGATGAACCGTCACTCCTTCCGTTCCCTCCGGGGGTAGACGCACCGTTTCCGTTGTTGAGCTGTGTATTATTGTTACCGATTTGAGCTTGAGATCCGGTCGTTTGCCCAGGAACCGAATGCTGGCCACCTGATATAAATAATCGAGTTAAAACAAATTGAGCGTCGAAACGTTTCACCGTTCGGCTCGAAAATTGTCCATCAACTTGGAAAGATTATAAGATATTTACGAGGAGTTACTGGCGAAGGCGGGATAATTCTCTCAATGACCATATTTCTGGTGCTAGCTTTAGCAGCTATTAATATTTTGTGTCGGAAGAAAATCGAATGAAGCTAAATATTCTAGCGATACTTGGAAACTGCTCGTTGAATATTTCATCGCTGAGGGTATTGAAAAAACTTACATTTATCGCACACATTCGGTTTTCGATTTTTCCTTCCTCCTTTCTACGAGGATGCGCAAAATATGTAACAATTCTTTTGAAATATCTAATACCGATCCCTCGAGTTCCATCGCGATTAATGTACTCGCGATAAAAATTTTTAATTTCGTTTAACATTTGTTGACTGATTTTTTTTCATTTTTTCCATATTCATTTTTTAACGTTTTCGAATAATAATCCGGGAAAATAAATTCGTGTTTACGTACCAGCAACGAGACTGCCCCCAAAACTATGAGAGCAACGGCGTACCAGTGATCGGCAACCCATCGTCTAAAAGTTGCAAGACTCTCGTCCGAGAGCAACAACTTTCTCAAAGTTGCCAGTGGTCCGCTCGGGTCGACCTTGAGTTATGAATTAAAAATAAGCAATAGAGACGACTAATGCGGCAGTGGAAAGTTTCGTAAATTGTTTGAACGAAGAAACTTGAGATGTAACATTTCATATTTCTCATTTTATTTTTCTTGTACTTCTCGCCAAGCTGATATTTGTAGCAATGAATATGATTACCTCACGACACTTTTGAAAGACGTCGCAGTAGCCGTTGTAATCGTTGCACGGTGTACCAGGCTTGGAGAACATGTCCGGGATGTCGTAAGGTGGTGCGTTCCAGTCAAATGACGATCTACGTACGAATTGACATTGGTGAATGACGAAAAATAATAATGAAAAAAAAAGAAAACATTTTCAGGCCTCTTTTATCGTCTATCGAAGAATAATAGATGGCGATCGAGGAATGAATATATCGATGAACAAAGAAAGCACATACAGGCAAGGTTGATTTTCACCAGGAAGGCGACAGCACAGCTCGCAGGCTTTGGTTTGTAGATCGTTCGGTCCGGGAATACATTGACAGGATTCGAGTCCGTAAGCCAGACAAATGCTGCCGGTACACTCCTAAAATTTCGCACAAAGACGTAAAAACGTGAATAAAAAGGGACGTGAAACGAGAGGAAATTGGGAAAACAAAAAAAAAAAAAAAAGCAGCAAATGTTTTCTACTTCGGATAAAGGAGTGTAGAAAAATCACATTTTCAAAGGGAACGACAGCTGAGCTCTTATCGATCTGCACGCATTTCGGAAGGACCCCTTTATTCGAGTAACGGCAAACGTTCTGGGCCAATCGATCCAACTATGGCCAGTTTCATTCTTTGCATACTTTGTCCATAAATTTTTCCCAATAAAAGTCAGTAACCAAAAAGGTATAATACTTTGTTTTTATCATTATTTTTTTTTCTTTTATCGCTTCGCTTTTTTTTCGATCATATTCGACCAGAGTGTTTTCGCCAAGTTCGATATATTTTGCCCCTTTGTATGATTATTTTCGTAAAGTTTCATCCACAACGATCGAGCAAGTTTTTTAATCGTCGATCAAATCTTACGAACGGATTTCGAAATAAGGAAAGAAAAAAAAAATATTGCAGAGCATATTGTCATTTTGCTAAATATCCATTTCAATCTACTCATTCGTAATGAGATGAAAATGTTGGTTCAAATGTTGAAGTTTAAAAATCACAGGAGTGTCAATTTTGCTTAAAAACTTTTGTACACATAATTATGTAAATACGAAAGGGATAAAATAGGGTCCCCGCAAGGCATAGTTTCATAACCCGAGTGTATAAAGTACGGATGATAAATGAACTTTGGTTGTTTGGTACTTTACTCTTGTTTGCTAACACGCAAGGCCGTCTCGCCGATGTTTGCCTACTATATATCTATGGATCAGGATATTTACATGTAAAGTGCGGGTGTTATATACCGATAGGTATTGTAACTATGGTGGTTGATCATCTATTTTTTTTTAATGAAAAAATCTCCATTACTCGTCCCGGCAAAATCTCTTTCGCTGTTTTTTTCCGTTATATTCTTCGAAGCTCATACTGTCATTAGTTTTTTGTTGATACTGAAAAGAAAAAAAAAAACTTTGTTCTCACCCCCATAAAACAGACGAGCTCTTGATTGCATATAGTTTTGTTGGGTTTGTTGATCGATGGTGGACAATATGGGGCTCTACCGTCACAGAAACTGGCGTCTCTGCAGCCATTGTCATCCCTACATTTGTCCCCAAATCTGAGCTTGCATTCGGTCGTACAACAGGGACCCTGTTTGTAAAAACGAAAGAAAAAGAAAGATTTTGGCTATGAGGCAAAGAGGCATTTCACAACGAGGGAAATCGATGGTTCGATGGATTCGTCATCTTTACGCTTGAAAACTTTTTACTGAACTTTTGATTGCAGGTTTGGGCACTTTTTTTGAAAAAACACAAATAATTTATCTGTATACGAATAGAATAATTGTACTCCACAGCGAGATTGTTCCTTCGTTATAAAACACGTACCTGGCTCGGACTGCAAATTGAACCCGGTGTCAAAGTGCAAGGTGTCTCCTCAGCAGGTGGATAACGACGCTGAGGGAAGCAGCACGAGTCACGACAATCTTCTCCCCATCCGCAATCACACTCTTCTCCTTCTTCGACGACGCCATTTCCGCAGAGCGAAGCTTGAGGCTCTGTCGTTATGAATATATTCGACCGGAACAATGTGAAACGAGAAAGCAACAAATGATCGCTTTTAAGTGATGAAATTCAGTCAGTCAAGATTACAGAGTTCAACAGAATCCAGAAGTGATAAAAACGAATAATTTTTTCAAATTTCTCGACAGCAAATGAAATTTGGGCAAGAAGATAAAACGACCGAAGGTCAATAAAATGTTTTTTCTTATTTCTCTTAAAGCTGTTGTTTAATAATCGTAGATCCAACTCACCGGTGAAGCAGCCTTTCGGAGATCGAGCTTTGGTATTGAGAACAGGATTAATGGAGTTGAGGCTGCAGGGACTAAATCTGTTGTTGTTTCTCTTGTCCCCGCTGGTTGCACGTGCGAACATTATGAAGTTACCATTTTCACCACCGGGAGTACACTGTTCAGGATCGTGCTGCGTTCGAGAAAAAGAACAAAAAATAATTAACTTTCTCGAATAAGTTAGCGGTTCGTCCAGAAAACTTTTTAATCGTTTTCGTTTCGTTGTTTCACAAAAAAATAAACTTTGAATTTTCTGAGGAAATTGAAAGCTCGACTCTGCCCCTGTGTGTATCCATGAATACAAAGGCGTTGTCGAGCAATCGTCCGAACCAATTTTAGAGGAAAATGGTTCACGTCGACGACATCGGGGGGAAGCACAAAAAAAAGTGTTATCAAATTGTTTTTTATTTTCCCTCAGGTATCGACGCGAGCCTGAAAGCCTCGTCTATCGTTGTATCGAACAAATGAAACGCTGTCATTGTTGTTGGACTTGATCGACGACGGAGAAGAAACAAAACTTTGTTAAAGAAAATCTTTGAACCGTGAAGATTCGATCGAAGATATACATGCAGAAAAAAAATCGAACCCCGAACGTGGTCGCTGTCAGACGGTAATTGAAAAATCTTCAAATAGCAATACTTACAGGTGAACCAAAATTGTGTCCGATCTCGTGTGCAAGAGTGACATGCGAGACAGCAGGAGGCACGTGTTTTCCATAATTGAGGAGTGTCACGATTCCGGTATTGAGAGACTTCATGCTGCCACGATAGTGCTGAAAAACACGAAATAACGAGAGAGCTAATCCGAGGTGAGTCACAGGCATGTATGAAGCGACTAAACATATGAACAAATAAGAGTAGTACGAAGATAATTAAAATCCTATGAGAAAAAAATGATCCCAACCCCAGTAGATTGCGCGTGAGAAAAATTGTTCAAAGTTCGTTAACGAAGGGAACGAGAAAGCCTGGAAAACGGTGTTTCCAGTTTAACAATATTTGAGAAATTTTTTACAGGAAAAAACCGCGAGTTTCCGATCGTCGGAATGTTGGTAGGTTCGAAAGCTTTTATAAAACCTATAAACATAGTATACACGAGCCAATGATCGTGGGCGTGTACATATTCATTTGTACATATATATATATATATATAGGAAATACATTGGAAGATTATAGAGCCAAAGACTGTATAAATTTATTTAAAAAGCTCGACGAGGAGCGAGGAAATTACTTGCCATCCTCGGGATTGCTACGATCTCAACGCGGTAGTAGCGTAACGATTCCTTCTTCCCTTTGCCAATTCCCTTTCCCAAGCCCCTCGCGCCATGTGTTCATCGGGGTGAACGGGGGCGTTCGACCCTCATTCCCGTTGGATCGATCGAAAACGCGAATTCAATTATCCAAATGGACTCAGGCCGGGCGTAAACTTCGTTAGGGCACTCGCGATTCGAGTACTCCAGAACGCGAGCTCAGCACAACAGAGCGAAACGTGACTTTACTCTAGTTTTAAATGTGTGTGTGTGTATACCGATGCGAATATACATACGTATTATCTCTGGGAGTTATATACCTTTTTCTGTGTGCATGAGGAATTTCGCGTCGAGCTTTAATTCCGTGGAAACCTGACCATTTTTCATCGGTTCACGTTATTTATTATTTTTTTTTACATCATTATTTCATTTCAGGGCAACAAAAAATAAGAGAAACCGTTAATCGAATTGAGCGTAGCAGTTTATTCGATTTTTCAATGGAAACTTCGTTTTCGAAACATTTCGCGATCACAAACTGCGAAAAGGAACGAGGCGGAGTGAAAAAAAAAAAAAAATTTAGCAATACCGTTCGTTACACGCCATCGATAGAGTGACGTTTGGATAAAAAGATCAGACGATAAGGAAATCGGCGGAATCGTTCTTTTACTACTTTTGTCAAACAAATAAAAAAAAGAATTGAAATTTTCTGAAAAAGGCTCATTCGAATCTTCGAATGGGATTTTAGTATTTTGACCCACATATTCGAAGCTCGAAATCGTAAACTTTTATCTAAAATATATATATATTTTTTCTATTTTTTCGCACAAAGCATATTTCGAGAAATATTTGAGGCGTTAAGAGACATCGGGCACGGCTCTGTGCACACACGACGAGCGAACTTATTTACGATCAATATTTAATATCCTGGCAACATTCTTTGGCAACGTTGGTGTGGAATTTTTTTCTGCACTTTTACCGGAGCGTCACTGTTCTCTCTCTCTCTCTCGCTCCCGGAGCTTTTTCGTAACGCGTGCTGGATACGAGTAAAAAAGATCACGATCCACACGATTCCATATACACACATAACATGAACATAAACGTGTACCGAGCGTGGTTGAAAACGAATATGTTTTGCCGCGGATGACATTTTTCGCGAGAATAACTTTTTTTTCAAATTCCATACGTCAGTTTCTTTAGCTCCGGGATATTTATTTGAGCTGGAAGGGGTTATTGATAGTGAACGGAGAGCAAACGGTGGTGGAAAAATAGTTGAAAAACCTTGTGACAATCCAAAAGATCGTAATATCATACTTGAGAGTTGTTTTTTGTTGGAGAATTTATAATATATGACATCAAGAGACGCGGTGGTAGCTCGCGACGTCAAGTATTAAAACGATAAAAAGAAATCGCCGGCTGAATTGCCAGCAGCGCGAGCAGCTTTACCACGCTTCCACCTTTTCCGTGCCACGATACGAGGTTTTTCCAATTATTTTTCATTTTCATAGCCATTTCACACCAAAATGGATTCAATAAAGAAGCATTTATGCATACTGATCACGAATAATATCGATCAATGTTTTTGTTCTTTTTTTTTCGTATCTACCACCAAACAACGTATTTGAATATGAATAATTTATGAAAAAAATATAAAATATATTTTTGTTATTCATATTTTGATTACACGAGTGTGTATTTGAATATAAATATTGAATATTTACTCACCCCATTCTTCTCGCAAACACCACCGGCGTTTTTGAGATCACCGGTCCAAGCAAGACCGAGAGTTCCCATCTCAAAGTCCCGATACGTGAACATGTAGGCCAGACAGAAGGCATCGTAATCTTCCTCTGTAAGAGAATGAAAAAAAAAAAACGTTCATTTTTATGTAGAGAACGGAGTCGAGATAATTTAATGGCAAAGTTACCAAATGAAGACAGTTCATTATTCGTCGAAGTTTTCACCAGAGTTTTCTTCTTGTTTTCTCTCTCTCTCTCTCTTTTTTCTGGTTCACTCCGTTCTGTCCATGTTGTAGCTCGTTAATTTATCGCGACTAGATAGATCGATTGTTATCGCTGTGCATTACACCTTGTTCCGTCATTCCTCCATTAAGAAGAAACTTATGACTCGCTATTTCCGAGACTTAAAAATTTATCACGTCCAAAAGAAGAAAAAAAAAGACCGCAAGAACGCTCCGGCTAATGTCCCCCGTGTTTGAATTGACTCGGAAACATTTTTCATTACCCGCTCGCTTCTTTTTTCGCGACCCCTTGTCGTCCGAGATTTGTTTAATTAACTCTAATGCTCCAGCATTCTCGAGGCTCGTTAATTCCCTGGCAAAAGACCCGAGCACGCCGAGAGTTTTTACCTTTCTATATCTTTTATCCTAATTTCTCGCTTTTTACTACTTCCAGAATTCTCTGAGAATAACGTCTTATTTCAGCTCGCATGAAAATTCTCAACACATGCGTGACCGAGGGTCATTTACCTGGAGGTAAAAAAGAAAAAAACGAAAAAAATATTCTCTCCGTAATTAATTATCCTTCAGTCACGAATTTAGCTATTCGCTTCTTTCTCCTTCACACTGACAAAATACTTACGAGAATCACGCGATCTTTTACCGACATTTATTTGCGTTCGTAAAAAAAATAAAAAAGACATATCTATTAGATTTCAGTGATTGATATAGAAAAGATATTAATAGACTCGTCATTTCTTCGCGTACTTCAAACCTTTTATTATTTTTCGTATTCACGCCCGTTTGATAAACCCGAAAATGATAAATGACAGAAAACTAATGAAGAAAACAAGTTTTAGATCGAATCGTCAACGGTTTCGAAAACCTTTCGCGAACTTCATCCATTCGAATCAGATTTCAAACGTAATTCAATGACGAATATTTCGTCACAGGAGAACCTACCAGAGGGGAATGATACGACGTATTTCAATATGAAATTCTACCCTGAATTTGAATTACGATACAGACAAAATCTGTGATTGAAAAACTTGTATATAGCATGATAGAAAAATATGTGTGCATGTTCATAAAACAGGGGGATGAAAGTTTCCAGGGTATCCATCCAGGGGAAGATGGGGATAGTGAGCTTTCGTCCGAAAGCCGGAAACTTATTCCTTCGGAAAGTTTCATGAGAGGGAGGGGGAGAATGTGTATGAGAGGAAGAGAGAAAGAGAGCGAGGGATGAAAAAGAGAAGGAAAGAGGGAGGGGGATGAAGGGAGATTGTATAGAGAAGGTCTCGACGTTTTGCTGGCTCGAGGGTAGGTCAGCCGTCAATAATGAGAAGTGCGCGCACCCCCTGCACAGCACATCCGAGCAGGAGATGCTTTTCTCGTAGGGTACGGGGGGGGGGGGGGGTGGTTTGTAAAGCAACCCCGGTATTCGCAGCATCGCAGCAAAATCGCGATAGAAATGTAGAGGCTGCAGGAGAACAGGATGGCCGGAGAGGACAGGAAGCGGAAAGAGAGAGAGAGAGAGAGAGGGGACGGGGAGGGGGAGGAGAGAATTGGAGCAAAAGGCCGAGTCCGAAGCAGCTAGAAGGGGTTCCATTTCGGGTGTACGAGTATTCTCATCACGTTCTTAATACAATCCTCCTGTTACCCAATCCTCCCTTCGACTCCTTCGACAATCCCTTCGGTCGACTGCAAGAACGAGGCAGCAAGTGGGAGGAGAGAGGGAAAGGAGACTGCTGAAAACTGAACCCGAAACCTCCGTGAACAACCGAACCGTATACACGAGCATCGCACGCTTTCGTCCGGGCTCGTGCTTACGTCGGATTATACGGGGATAGAGGGATTCAGGATGTATATATATATACATACCGACAAATGAGAAATTTCAACGTGAAAGGAAAGATTTTTGAAGAAACATTTCCGAGTTACTTAACCCGAGTGACAGCAGGAATAAAAGTTGTTGAAAGACACCCTGGAAAATATGATTCCAGGGAGTCCCTGAATTTTCAAAGTAATTAATGAGCCTGTAACCAAACAAATCAATTAACTAGTTTGCCATAAAATTTCCATTCCAACGTAATTGAGTTTCTGTGATTTGGGCTTAAGTCTGAAGTTGATTAAATACTCGATTTGACTAATTAAATCGTGGCCACACTTCAGCCTCGATTGGTGGTTCAAACTCCCTCAGTTTTTGTCGCATCAAACCGCGGTCGATGATCGAGTTCACTTTCGCACGCGTATGAGCCCACGTGACATTGCTTTGCTCAAAAAAATCATGAAATCGAAGAGCAGCTACCGTAGCTGCATCGATATTGGTTTAAGATACGAAATTTTAGGTATAGCAATGTTTGTATATATATATAGTATATAACGAAAGTGTACGTGGTGGACCATGTTTTCCTGACATAAATCACGCGGAAACCCCAGAGCGGTCGGAGCAAGGTGCAACGAGAGTTTATCGAGGTGTCTGAAGAACTTCGATTACCCCTCTCCTTCTACCAAAACCTCTTTTTCCGTTGCGAAAAAAAAAACAAAGTACGGAACAGAGAGGGAGAACGAGGGAGAAAGAAGACGAAAGGCAAAGGGGTAGGAAAATGACGTGCTGGATGGGAGGAGGCCGAACTCCCCAATGCCGATATTTCATAGTCGCTGCTACACCCGGAAAGCTTTCGGATCATATTCCGAACACATAACCCGAGAGAAAAGATTCTAAGAGAAAGAAATAAGGAGAGAAAACGGAAGGAAGAGAAGAGAGGATGAAATAAAAGTTCGCAGAGGCAAAGATGCGGCCAAAAGTTTGTGCATTTTGTCATATTCGTTTTTATTTCTTTTTTTTTTGTTTCCTCCTTCTTGCTCGTCTATTTTAGTTATGCGGTACACACCGAGCATTTCACTGAATAATTGGATTCCGGTAAAAAAAGAAAAAAAGAAAACAGTAATAAAAAAATTGCTTAGCAGTGCTATATTTACATGGCTCGAGAGGAATTTATAATTTTGCAAGAACTGCGAGCAATCGGAACTTCTATATACAGCACGATCAGCGAGAGTATTAGGAAAATGGTTTTCGTCTAAGGAGAAATATTCTTTCGGCCGCGTATGCTTCGGAGCTTTTATATTTCATTGGCTTATTCATTTTTATTTCATTCGTTCCAAAACGAAACGAATACAAATCCGATAGAAAATGAAACTGTCAAAAGAATGAGAAACTGAGCGTTGTCCAGGCATCGTCTATCAGATTTTCGAAAAAAAAAAGTACCAATTTTCGTTCGAAACGTTTTTCGATCGATTAAAATTAATGGCTCTTTCGAACGGTGCAGCTTTCATCAGAAAAATTCGCCTCTGAACGTCAGAATTTCGTAAATTTTGTACAGACGTTTGCGAACAGTTCGGACGTGTAAAATTCGAGTGTTTTCCGATTGAGAAAGTTTTGGACTTGGAACAGCTCTCCACAACGTTCAGCTTACCGATTCGTCGGAATGAGAATCTCTCCCATTCTCCAGCTCGTTTTTTCTATGGGAGCAAGTGTTTTTTCGGGCACTCGACTCACCCGGTATGCGTCGCGTTAACGGTTTTGATATCAACGGATAAATAGAGAAGCGAGAAATAACAAGAGCTTACCGGAAAAAAGCTCGAGGAACTTCTCGACCCCGTAATTGCCGGGAAATCGGTAGTTCGGATCCCTCAAAGCTTCGCCGCTGTGAACCTTGACCCTTTTTATCATGAAGCTGATATTATCCGGTCGTCCATCTTGGTTAAAATCTGTAAGAATATAAACGTAATAAATTAGTGACAATGTCGAGAGCAGGGCAGCCTGAGCTTTTCAGATATGTCAGCCAATTATTTTCGAAATAGATTTTGAATTTCTTTTTTTTTTTTTTTTATCGAGTTTCCCGCTGTCAAAATCTGTGACGAAAAAAATGAAAAATGAAATGTTCATAAGTGCCCCATTATTTCTGCTTCTTCTTTCGTAACGAACGAATCATTTTTTTGTGGCTCGAATGAAAAAACGTCGGTCGGGGATCAAGTGACACGTTTCCGAGTTTAAAATACCGTGGAGCTCGATCTTAATTTTTTATTACTTCGTAAAATCGGAAAACAGGGATTATCGGAGTTTGGCACGAGGCCGAACGAAAAAGATCTTTTATCGAATGGACCGAAGGGACGGTCTCGCCGGTCGCTCGGACCTCGGAAACCCAGCATTCAGCCAATTAAAAGTTGTTCTCTCTCATTCTCTCTTTTTCTCTCTATACGTATGAGAGAACCCTCCGTGAATATCCTATTTTATCGGTCAATCGAATCGACCGCCCTGCTCCTGTCCAAGTACATCAACGCAATGGATTCTTCTTTTTAAACATTTTGTTTTTCTCCTTTTTCGTTTTTTTTTTTCAATTTTTTCTTTCTTTCGTAACCCGCCCGATAGTCGAATCGGCGCGGGATTCTCTCGCAGTCTGAGAGTTCTATCGGTCGAATGAAATGCCGGTTCGATAGAGCGCGAAACGACGTTGTGCCCCGGCATCAAGTATCGACTCACTTTTATCGATGCTCTTTTTATTCTCTCTTCATTTTTTCTCGTTTCGTTCTTTCTTCCTTTTTTTTCCTTCATTTTCCCGTTTTTACAGCTGCAAAGTGGAGAAAAAAGGGCGAGAGCCGGAGACCGGAAAGAGTGTGGGGTAAGAGCGAATTCAGCTGGTCGTTAGAAAAATGAAATTAAAAGCCGCGGATAATAGCCCCGTGGGCTCTGCTATTCGTTGCAAAATATTTCACGAAATTTTATATAACTCGCAGCTCCCGCATGTTGAAATATTCCGTTTATACTCTTTCTCTTCATCTTCTCATATATCTGATTTCAGGAATAGCATCGTGACGAGTCGATCGCGGCCGAGGAGAGTATTTTATTAACGAGAAATATCGAGATCACAAATATTAAAAAAATTATTAGATTCTTCGGGTGAAAAAAAAAAGCAACATTAATTGCTGATTGAAATTACGAAAAACTTTTCTCGCTGGCTACTTAGAAACGGTAAGAAAAAGCGAGAAAGTTGGAAGAGTGTAAGTGGAGAGAAAAAAAAAGAAGAAAAAAAAGTTGAACTCACCGGTATGCTTGTAGATCGAATTAACCCTCTGAACGTGCCTCGTCATCACTTCGATGCACGCTTCCTCCGTTCCGTATCTCGCAAAAAATTGATGATCCGCTTGTAAATAAAGCATGCAGGTTGTTTTGCGTGGATCAACCGTTTCTCGTTTGTGCAAATGCCTGACGAATCTTTCCCTGTTTAGTCTGTGAAACGCGGAGAGTCCCAGTTGTTTGTTCACTTTTCAATAAATATCATTCCGAAACGAATTTCTTTCTTAATTTTACTAATTTTTTTTTTTTTTTACGTACTTATCGACGTATCCTAGACTCTCGTTCTTCTCGGCAGAACCGCTCGCGATGTTCTCCTCCTTCGAGTAAAAAGCACCGTTTTTTCGCACTTCGTTGTCCTGCAAACGCTCGTAAAATGGCCCACCGGTTTTGTTCGAAAATTCTCCATCGCTGGAATGTACGAATGATCGAGAAAGAAAAATTATTCATAATTATTCATGAATTAAAAGAAAAAAAAATGATGGCGAATTGGAATGATCAATTCGAAGAGAAAAATCCGTAAGTTTAATTTCCTGAATAAAAAGCATCGATTTCGTTAAAAATTTAATCAAACGAAATTGGCGCAATGACGTTAAAGGTTGTCGTACAAATTGTCCAACATTTTCCACGTAATCGGTGCTTTTAGGGGTTGAACGTGTCGATCCAAGGGGAATGATACGGCAATGAATGAAAATCGATTTCTTTTTTTTTCTTCATCGTTACACATGGTGTTTTTAGCAACTGTGTCGAGTATGTACTAACCGATAAAAAGAATCTTGAAGAGTTCCTCGATGCAATTCGTGACTGGGGCAACGACGCGGATGGGGTGGTGTCGTTACATCGGAAGCCCTGTACGCTATGGTATGATAAGAGGGAGACGTGTTCTCGTTTCCTTCCAAGTATCGGCTGCTCGGCTCAATGTAGTATTCTTCGAAGCCCGTTGCAACAGTTCCATCGAAAAGGCCATCTTCGGTAATGAGACCCTGTACCACCGCGTTCTCGTCGCCTGAATCCAAATCATGTTTTTCGATTAATATCAAAGCTGTCTTTAAAGTTATTTTTTTTTTTTTTTTTCAACATAAAAAAAGGAATTATCCTTGACACGATAAAAGTAATCGGAGCAGCTCGATTGCAATCTTATTTAAAGCTCATCGTCATCGGTATACCGAGAAAAAAAATTTGTTGATTTAACAAAATTTTTGTTGAATCTAACGAACGTACTGAACGAAATGAAATTCGTGGACTTGATATAAATTTGGTTGATCCGAACACTCATCAGTTTGCTGACTCCAACAAATATTTATCACTAC
Source organism: Campoplex capitator (assembly GCA_037576405.1). Taxonomy (NCBI): domain Eukaryota; kingdom Metazoa; phylum Arthropoda; class Insecta; order Hymenoptera; family Ichneumonidae; genus Campoplex; species Campoplex capitator. The sequence continues at coordinate 509,887 of JARBWI010000485.1, read as the reverse complement.
GACGAAAACGTCGTTGGATCAATAAAAGTTTTGTTGAATCAACATTTCGTTCGCCACGATTTGTGGATCCAACGAACACATTTGGTTTAATCAACAAATATATATTTTCTCAGTGTATCAGAAAACTTAGGACTGTTGCGGAGTTCAGCAAAAGAGAGCTCTGGAAGATTATTTTCAATCATGAATTTCATCATTTTTTTTTGCTCGAAGATTGTGTAAATGAAGAAATATTTTGAAAATGATTCCACTTAAGGAATATTAAAATCCACGTACTCGTAACAAATAATTGGAATTAAATTTGTGCTGAAACGCGGATAAAGTCTTGACTCTGAAACGAGAAATGAAAATAGCACTTTCACAGGCTCATCCAACAGAAGTTTATAGCGTTTTAAAACGGCTTATTATCACATTGACGTTTTATGATTAGCTTCTACGAGTTGAAAAAAAAAAGGTTAATTTTGCAACGTTGCAGCTTCATAAGTTTTACGAAAGAGGTTTGACATGTCGGTATTGTTCGCTACGGAGATTTTAGCCAGCGAACTGTCAAACATTTTATGAATATATTATTACGTACTCGCGGAGACAGTTTTGATGCGAAACGCGGGCAGGCGAATGTAAGTGATGAAAGGCATTCCTGTTGCTCGGTGACAGTGACACGAGTATATTGTTCCGAGTCAGGATGCGGCATTATTACGCCAGGGAAACACCGCGTCGTCGGTCTACGTTACTCCGACAAAATGCATAGATGAGAGTCGAGATAGTGATACGACGAGGAGAGAAAAAAAAAATAATGCGAGAAAGGGAGAGACCGAGAGAGAACTTCCTGTCGTTATTTCGTTCGGACACGAAATATAAACTTCCTATAAAACGTGCACGCAGTTCTGTGATTCGGTCAGGTGATGCATGACAAATATGCATGAATATTTGAATTCGTACATCGAGATTTTGTAGATCTGTGAAAAATTGATAAACCAACGAGAAAAAGGGGTAAAAAATCTTCGAAAATTCGTACTATCAGATAAATGAAAAAATAAAATAACTAAAAAAAGTTTCATTTCTCATTGGAGGTGTTTCTTGAGGACATTTATTCTCGATTCGCTAATTCTCGACACGTATCGTAAGTTCGATCATTTTAATTCGGCACACCTTGTATGAGATAAGAGTATCTCTCGGGGGGGGGGGGGGGGGGGGGGAGCGTAGTCAGGAAGAAGAGTTTCGATGCAACGAGGTGTTCTCGTAACACGAAAGATTGCATCGTATCACACGTGGAAACTCGGGCCGGTCAATGACAGCGATACTGCGATAGAGATATACCGCGAGAGCAGGCAAAAGGTGCAGTGGTAGAAAAATATATCGAAGATACTGCGGGTGTTGACGCTGAGAAGATGTGAAAGAACTGATACGAGACGAAGCAAGCTGTACAGCGGAATATTTCAGTATTCGATACTTCTTTTTTTTAGCTGCATGAAAACATGAGTGGCTAAACGAAATGCTGGAGTAAAGAAGCTTCATTTTCCGTCTAAAAGCGTCTACGAAAAAACGTTTTTCTTGTTTTATTTACAAAAGGAATATCAATCACGATTATTTTCATTTTGATACAAGAAATGGTGCAATTTACCAAATAATTCGTTTGAGAAAATGAAGGATACTTTTGAATGACAAAAAAAAAGGCTTCGATTTTTTTTTTTTTTTTTGAGACTTTTTCATATTCAGGGTGCAACGAAGAGGAAGAAGCGATATATGTGAGGCAGACGATACGTATTCCAAGGGGTGATTCTTCTGTGGGTGTGGTCGTCGCGGGTTCGGTGAACGTCTCCGCAAAGACATTACTTTGGAATCCCGTGTGTGTGCGCACGCGATTTATCACTGTTGAGACTTCTTGTATATGACCTTTCGATATTGCGCCTTAGAATAGAAGCACCCTGCTCGCTCGACTTCACCACCCTGTCTAAGGAAGCAAAGAACCTAAAGATAGTGTTCCTTTGTACCGTATTTTACGGATTCGCACACACTTTTATATCGAATATGTAGAAGGTAAAATGCTAGAAGGCTGATTTTTTTTCCACCGAATCCTCTTTTTTTCGACTCTTTGGTGTACCGTTGAGCCGATCAGAGTATTGGATTTTTTCGGATACGTTTCTCGACGAAACGGTTATTAGAGGCAGCCAACAAGCAGGCTCATCATTACCCTAATCGTTTTTTTTTTGTAGAAACAAATCTTGAATAATTGGCGTTGAACAAAAATTTTTGTTGGATCAACAACTTTTCTTTCCGAGAGTAGAAATGACTGAATTCGTTAAAAAATTTCACTCGAATCGTTGATCCATGAAATTGAGGTAAAATAAAATAGTTCACTGTGAAAGTAGAGGAGTCGAAATATCTTGAAAATCCTACCGGGGAATAAAAGAACGCAAATTGCTGGGGTTTGGGTGATAATTTTTTTTACACCTTCAAACGTTTTAGTCACCTAAAATTATTCGAGAGCAGGCTTCAGCTTCGGACATTGTTCACGAGTATGGATTACATTTGTTGGCTAGTACTTTTGGCAAACGAAGAGAGCAGAGACAGTTATATTTTTAAGAGCTGCGTTATGAGAGAGCGCAAGTACACATTCGTAATTACTATTCTCTGCTTGAGAAATATAATATATATGTATATATCACTTCTTCATATGCCAGGTTCTCTCCGAGGTATGGGATACTGTCGCACAATTGTCGAGTAGAGAGGAAGAGATCGTAAATAGTTGGAGCGTAGAACGAGAGAGAGAAAGAGGAATGGTCGGAGGGAGCGAAAGGAGCTGCTGGGATGTAGAATGAGAGCTAACTACTCTGCGGTCGTTGAGTTGCAAACGTCCCTGGACCAGATATATATGCTCGTGTTACACTTATAGGGATATGTACACGAATTTCATACATGTACAGAAGGATGAAACTCAGCAATTAGACAAATATGAGCGGTATAATCCGCAGTTTCTGTTAAAAGTTAAATTCATAAGTTTAAACATTGACAAAAAAAAAAAAACAAAAGAAATTTGAGTAATTTAATGACGTATTTGTTGAGCGTAGAAGTAAAAGTACGACGATCCTCGAAGATGGTTTCGTAAATATTCGAGAAAAGCATAGTAGAGCTTCTGGACAATAGAGACATTTTCTCTTTGATTGTGCCTTACATACGGTTCTCTCGGTTAAAAGTTCCTTCCGGTTAGATACGGTGGAAAATTTCGCACGTACTCCGCTCTCTATATCTCTCCCCTACCATTTTCTCGGCTTCCTCTCATCTCTACTGTGTATTTCTATTCGGCGAAGCGAGTGAATACTAATTGCGAAGAAACCGAGAAATGTGAAATCCATCCGGAATGATGATAAAACGTTTCATCGTTTTAATACTCCGCGGAGCAGAGTGGTTGTCGTTACTGATAATCGATTCATTATCTCGGTACTCCAGTCATCTCTGCTGGGATATATAATTGTTTCGAGCATTCGCTCCGATAACAAACGAACTTTGTTGAAAGAAATTTTGAAAATGCCATATTCTCGGGAATATTTTGTTCAGGAATCGCATCGAAATGTTTCATCTTCGATCGATTCATCTTCACGATCCACAGAATATTCATCCAATTATAACAGTAGAATTATGGAAAAATAGAGGTAGTTTTACTTTCTTATTGTTCTAATCTTCAATCAGATCTCGAGTCTCAGTTTGCATGGTTTATCCTATTTGAGAAGGTTCTTGCGGCCAAGATTCTGTTGGTTTACACGCTCCTTCAACTTCATCGACTTCATCTTCAAATATATGTATTGGTATCTACACGTTCTACCTTTGTACATAGACACAGGGCTTTCATAAAGTCATGAATCAAGCGGATTGGGGTATATCGGACGAGCCAATTTGCAATCGAAATAATCATATTTGCTCGTGGATGTGGTTATCCGGCTTGTCCATAGTTTGACAGTTGTTTAAACTACTGATATGTTTTCTGTTCGGAAAAACACAGATCAACTTGAAAAGAAATGATTGATCAGGAGTTTCCAAAATTTACGAAGAAAGGACTTGTCATTCGCATTCTCCTCTGGCTTTCTTGAGTTTTCTTTCATCCGTATTGGGCTGTCGTCGCTGTCATAGGGGGGTTAAAAGTTCGTAGTTCGAATATATGAGCACGAGTAAAGTATACGCGGCGTGTGTTCTTGGTGTGTTTGAAAGTTTGATAGCAGCCGGAGGTCGCCGTGGAGGGGGGTCCGAGCGATGAAACATCAAGGTTTGCCACCAAGCTTTGGTCCTTAAAGTTCTAGGGGGTTTGTACCGGCGACTTGTACATTCTCAAAGCTTTGGTATCGAAGGAGGATGAGAAGAGTATAAAAGAGGTTGAAGGGAGCTGGAGCAGGAAAGGACAACGATCGTTGACCCGAGTCACGTAATAGCCGCAACTAGCTGTGGTCAGACGCAAACTCCTCGTCTTTCTCAGGATTCTCTCTCGTGCCCTTCTCGTTTGTACGCTATCTCTAGCGTCCCTCGAAGAGGATCGCGGCGTCCTCGTAAGCTTCCAGGATCACGAGGTGTGTCTCCGTGTCGTGTGGCCATCTCTGGAATGTTGGAAACCACGTTCCTTCGGAGTTTACGGAGGACACACGCTTTCCGACAATTCGGCACATAAAGCGGACAGAAACGGAATTCGCACGCGTCACGAACGCTTTAGGGTTTGATGCTCAGCTTTGAGGATTGACGTGTGCGACAGGTACTTAAACCGCGTGGTAATAGTTTCTTTTGGATGACGTCGTCCGGTCACCGGAAAATCTGTCGACTTAGACTCTGTTACTCGTTCGACTAGTGGGCACAATTCGATCGATGAAAATTCATGAAATTCCTGACTGTGTAGTTTCTAACGATTGATAGATCTGTAAGAACATTCATTGATTTCTTTCATTTTCATTGTTCAATGAATACTGGAACGAATACATTCGAATTGTATGAAATTCATGATCAAAGTGACTCGTAAACGTTTTCGTGGAAATAAGAATACGGAAAAGGAATCGAGCCGTAGAATTCCTTGGTATATTTACCCAAGAAAACTGTATTTTGGATAATATTAATATTTCGAGAGTGAGTGAGCTTTAATATTGTACAGATATATAGATCTTTCTTCTCAAACTTTTCAACTCTTATATATGCATGAAATCCTATATCGTGTAGGTAAATAGTAGGTGGTAGATAAACTGGAAGAAGCCGGTCCAAAGTTACGAGGCTTCCTGGCTCACTGTGCAATGTGCCTTATAATATCTCTATATATGTTGCTTTTCTACCCTCTCTTTTCTCCCTTCCTTTCTCTCTCGTCTTAGCTCGATGTCTCTATCACTCCCGTGCTTTCCTCATAACTCGTTATAAACTTGGAACATTGCGTAATTACCGGGAAGCACCTAACGCCGCGCAGGAATATTGGACAGAGATAAGGATAAGGTTGTCAACTTCGAAACCATACAAAAATTGTTATTCCTATAACGAGACTATATTGGACCTAACCAAATTGACAAAGAGGAGTAATGAGGAAACAATTTATCGTGGTATTTCATTAGTTTCGTAACTTTGTATCTGTCGACGCTTGAATGAACCTCTTTGATAATGAACACTCTGCGTGCGAACTTTTGGATCGTTCGGGCTCCTATTTTAACCCTGCATTCGTCATGTCAATGTCGTTAACTGTTCATTTTAACAAATTTCTAGAATTTCATTCAAACTGAACAACATTACACTTGGTGACGAGAGCTATAAACAATAATGTGTAAATAACAGCCCCTTTTTCGAGCTTTTTTTGACTTTGATGCAGGTACAATCATCAGATCGATCATCATCGACGATCATGATCGATGCTGATGTTATGTGTTTTCAATGCGGAGGGAAACTCGTAAATCACTGGTTTTTATTACTTCTGTGTCTTATCAGATGCGTTGGGCGTAGAAAATTGATTGGTTAACCTGATCAAGTGAGTTCTGGTCTATGATCGAATACGATTTGTATGTTTCTGACGTCTGTAAATGGTCGATTTTTATTTTTGTCTAAGAAAAGTAATTTTTTATGTTTCCCGATCGCTGTTTCGTTGTATGCCTGTACGATATGATAAACCGTTTTATAGCTTTTTATATCGGAAGTCGTGAAAAGTTTGAAGATGCGTGTGGAATATTTTGGCCACATATTTGAATCGTAGTCGGAGAAGGCTCACGCATGAACGATCGTAGACTCATATTTCGAGTCCGTTTATACGCATACTTCGTTTTCTATCTTTTCTCTGTCTGTCTTTTACCTTTATCCAGGGTGTAGAATATCTGAGGAGGGCTCGAAAGTACGGACATTCCGGTAACTCTCGTTCTAAATTCACGTGAATGGTTAGAGAGGTTTCTCAAAGCGATCGAGGCTTACGTGATTCGAATAGGAAATCGTATTAGTCGGTATCGAGGGTAAAATGTTGGATATCATGTGCCCTTGGCCAAGCAGTATTTATAGTTATATTACCTCCTCCACCCTCTTTCATCTTATTTTCCCTTTTCATCTTCGTCTATATATATATATACGTAAGGTGATGCACCGTATTAGTACATCATACTGCTCCTGACGTACAAGAAAACTTGGTCTATATTTTTCTAACCTTTTATCCCTAGCCATATTTTCTGCCTTTTTTTTTTTTATCTATTTGCACGCCTCCGTGAGGCGTTCTACGTCATAAAACAGAGCCCTTGATCTCTATCAGTTTCGTTATCTCGTTCATTTTTATTATCTTTTCTTTCGATACAAATATCATTCCTAGTTTTCTTATATTCGTTTCAAGATTGCTTTTGTCATTTGAATGAAGCAGAAGAAGCGTAAAACTTTCAAAAATATATGCTGCTATCGAGTCGTGTGATTAATTGTTTTTTTAACTCTCATCAAGTTCGTTGCCACGGAGAAAATTGATAGAAAGTTGAACGATAAATAATTGAATTATTCTTGTTCCGATAATTTCGTTTCATGATAGATCAAAAGTGACAAAAAGTTATGAAAATTATTTTCAAAAGAATTCGTCTGAAATTTTTCATAACCAAATGCCTAGAATTTCTGTCGGCGAACGGAAGAACCACAGCGATCGTTGGTAGCGGTCTCATCACTCACTAAATTTGTTTTTTTCCTCCTCATTCATACGGTTTGAAAGGTTATCATTTTTGTTTTTCGGTAACGAAGGGAATCGAAGCTTCAAATAAATGCGAGAGGAAAAAAGTGGCACAGAAATGTGTGTACAGCAACGTTCGTTAGCTCAATTCATAACGAAATCGATCATTCATGCATTCATTGAATAGATGAACGAGCGACGCTGTAAATCTCAGCGAATCATTTAATTTCACATTGTTACTGTTATATTAAAGTTGTCGTTCCCATTGCTGTTTAAATTTGATCGAAACTTCAATAGAATATGCCAAGTCTGGTATCATGTTCGCGTATACTCGGTATGAAAACTCTGGAGAAACTACGTACAATATACGTGTATCACGAAATAGTTACGATCAACATACACACAGGATGTTTCAACAACGGATCATTTTCCCGCAAAATCCCATGAATGGTTTTATCCATCCGAGCCATTAGTCAAAACTGTCAAGAGCAGAATTTTCTCCATGAGGAAAAGTGGTTATGAAAAAAATCACAAAAATACATCTGACTCGACGGAGAACCATCGCGTTACGTTTCCGCATCAATCGCGTCAATTTTTAGTTAAACTTCTGTCCCTCAATCGGTGATCCTCGAGGTATGGAAATTCATCCTGAATTTGACAATCCATTAAGAAAATGTTGTAAAAAAAAAAAAAATTAATAAAATGAGTTTGTTAAATAAAAAGTAATTCTTACAGGTTAATATTATTTTATAACAAAAGAAAAAAAATCGCGAGCATATTGTCCGGAAGCTACGAAATAGCAGGCTAAAACCCATGTATATATTGATATGCTTGCGCTCTCGTGATTTTCTACTTCGATACGGATTTCCGATTTGCGGTGCAAAGCCGCGAACTATCGGAAGCGCCTTAATGAACGAATGCATCTAAATATATGCATATAGATCTATGTATATCTATTGCTCGCAACAAAGTGGGCGTAACTCGAGATAGAGAACAGGCCAATTTAGTCAGCTTGTAACCTTTTACGAGTTAAATCCTTTTACACGCGTACTCGGCTGAGTTGGATACGAAAGTATCAAACAGCGACATCAAACGTGATCGGTGATTCGTACGCTGCTGGCTGTCAAAACGCATTGTTCTTTGAAATTTTTTTCCTGAATAGAAAATTTCAGGGTGGTACTATTATCCTGTACTATCACTTTGATTCCTGCGTGATAATCGATCGCTCTGCTCGTTCCTTCATCTATTTTTTTTTTCTGTAATTCCTTTTACAGAGTTCCAAGTTATCGGTTTCTACTTTTTACGGTCTTTCTGCGAATGAAAAATCGTGAAGAAATCATAATCTGTTTGAGGGGAGAAAAACTAATTGTACGAAAAAATTTGTGCTCGATACGATGTCGGAGAAAAGGAGAAACACGTTTTATCCTTTTTTTCCTCAAATTTCTATATTTTTATTAAATTTTTGTGCCAACCGAATTTCCTCGTCCAGTCGTTCGCGAGTGTGTTCACCGGCCACGAATTTCGGGCAGAAAACCTCTATAAATTGTGAAACGATTACGCGATTGCAGAGGAGTGAGAAGATTAGTTCTCAACTTTTGATTATATTTTTTGTTTTGTTTTTAATCACGAAACTCGAAGAACCTATTCTTTAACCGTTTCAATTGATTTTTGCTGAAAGTTTTTTTTTGTTATTTTTCCTTCTATCCGCGGAAAGCAATGATAAACGAAGCAGAAAATTGCTATCCGAGGGTCGTGGTACAGCGAAAGAAGATTTAATCTTGGGGCACGTACAGCCTGCACACTGCTCGACTTTTCGTGCTTTCTTTTTTATTTTTTATTTTATTTTTTTTTTTCTTCTTTATTGGGATGGGAATACACCCAGGCCGCGAGAGCTTTTATTGACTTTTCTCGTGTTGTACCTAGAAGGAAAAAGATACGGCTCGTACAAAATTATCTACAAACATTTTCCAAATATCGTTATGATACGAGACGTAATATCGTTGCGTTAAATAAAATTCTACCGCAACTTTCTGTAACTTTAATAATATATGATACTCGGATTCGGAGTACGAAACTGCGCCACGATATTTGTTAGGAAAAAAATAAACAAAAAATTCATTCACGGAAAAACCGTATTCGTGTACATTTCCGTTTTCTCTTCCGTTTCCGTATTTATTTATGAAGAGATAGAGAAAAAACGGAATTTGCGATTCAGTCTCATTTCATATCAATTTCGAGTTTGTTCTCGTATCGGGGTCAGTGCTGACGTAATGCATAAAAAAAATTTAAAAAAAAAAACAAAAAAAAACTTCCGTTAAAAACAAAATTGTGATATTTGCGTAAGCCTGAAACCATTTTCATCAGTTTTCCGACAGAATTCACAAAAATGATTCATGAAAACAAATGAGTCCAGAGGAGATGATAAAAAAAAAAAAGTGCTTGACAAGCAGTTTTATGGGAGTTTCCTCGCGCAAAGTTTCGGGTCAAATGAAATAAATTGGTGGTTTCGGTGTTTTGGGATGAGAATACACGAAACGGGTGGGAGGTTACATCGACTTTGAAAAGAGGATTACGCGTCATCAATTTGTAATCCAGTTTTGCTGTGTTCTCGCAATTGAGCGTAATCCGATTGTTAATTAAGGAGAAAACGCGTGGAGAGAAGTGTCAGATAGAGTGCATAGGAGACGTCAAGAATATGGACAGAGATAGAGGGAGAGAGAGAGAGAGAGATGACTTGACGGTCGATTTCCGCTGATGAGGTCCGGGACGTCGGTCTGACCATTTGTCGAGCTACTCCACTTCGTGCACGGTTATTAGTTGTTTCATGAAGGAAAATAATGGTCATTCGGAAGATCTGGTTGACGGAGGAGGTAATTACGGTTGGGAAAAAAAAAGAAGAAGCGTGAAGAGAAAAATAAAAAGACAGTGAGAAAAACAGCTGGAAAGAAAGTGTGTTTTCGGTGAGAGAAAATAAAGAAAGAAAGTGACATCGGTTAAAACTAAAATAGAAAAATAGAGGAAAGAAAGATAAAAAGGATAAGAGACGAAGAGGGACGAAAGGGAGATGAGCAGAGGGAATTAAGGAATATGAGAAAACGACTAAGCGAAAATGAAGGAAGAGCTTTTCCCTAATGAGCCAGTCCATCAAGATCACACACGCCTACACCTTCGTATTTATGTAAAGGACTTTTGGATATGTATTCATCATGATATATAATGCTGTATATATATATGTCCGAAGCTTTTTATCGTTATCTATATCCATCGCGCGTCTTCATCTTTTTTCATCCTCATTTACCATGAAAGTATATACGCTCTGGTCTCTCGATTCCTAGAAGGTTACCTGCCTCTTTTAGCTCGCATCCTGCCAAAGTCAAGAAAAAAAGAGGGATAAAGGTTCGAGGCCATCGGCATATATATCTCGGAGTCCTTGGAACGTGGATATGGAACGCTTTGAGAAAACGTCCAGGGATCAACGGGTGTCTCGAGCGAGTTCGTTAAAACTTAGCATCCCCCCCCCCCCCCCTCCTCGACCCTCTCGCGTGGATCGATTTCGCTATCTCACTGCTTCAACTTTTCTTTACCCGTTTCTCAGGTGTTTTCTTCCTTACTTCATTCGGATTCTTCTTTTTTTTTTTTCATTCTGAAGTTTGGGATATCCGAAATTACCTCAATGGCTCGCACGAGAAATGCCTCGCAAGATTCGAGGACGATTAAAGTCGCTAAGTAAACTCGGATTTAATTAGCCATCGCGATGAAAAGGATCCTCTCTCTCTCTCTCTCTCTCTCTTTTGTTCGTGTAATTCTATTTTCTATCTTCATAAGAAGGTCTCCTTTGATCGTGCCAATCGCCCATTTCTCCGAGTATTTTTCTTCTCTGTTAAAACGGAAAAGCTTTTGTCTCTCGTCACGGATGCACTTCGCATGATCAAGTTTTCTCGCGAATGCAAGAACGCGAGAGTCCCCTTCCGGCAGGATGTTATCGTCAAAAGCGACCGGATTCCGTCCCGTCATCCGCTTCTCCTCTTCTTTCTCTGTGCTGTCTCGTCAGTTTGACCGATTTACAGCGCTCCTTACCCCGAATAACTCGTAATTCCTTTCGAAAGAACGTTTTCTTTTTTTTTCGTGTCAGCTGTTTCAAAACTTTGCTACTTTGTTCCCTCTTTTCGCAGTGAAACAATTATCTCGCTAATTAGATAATTACGTTTCTTAAAATCCTCAGAGAAATGTTGTGTTCTCTCGTCATTCGAAAACACCGAATATAAACGAAATTTAGAAGCAAAAAATCGAATTTTGTTTGCTCATCCGGACACAGAATTTGCTAGTGTACGTTCGATTCGATTTTCTCGTGTTCCATGATCTCTCGAAGGTCCATCCTCTTGGGCAATTGTGAAAAAAGAAAAAGATGTGTATACCTGGTGTATATATGTGAAGGGGGGAGCAGAGGCGGGACAGATGAGAGGTCTCCAGCTCGAGTGGACTTTCGAAGCTCATATCCGTTTTCGTTCGCTTGTCCTCCTCTTCGATGTTGAATCGGTGGTCGCGCAGACTCGAGAGTACAAATAAATCTGTCAATTGCATGTTGTACAAGTGCAATTCGAGTGGCATTTTGTTTCAATCTTTAATATCTCATCGATAAATAACTCACTGTACACGTGTATTTGTTTTTTTTTTCCTGCATTAAATCAATCGAAATGGGGATGAAAAATCTGAACGTTACATCCGATCGAACGCAGTCGTTTTTTTCTACTCGACGCGTTTTCATGAAATTCTGTAAATTTTTTAACGTTTTCGCAGTGACAAAATGAGAGAGAAAAGAGTTGTGGCTATGATCGTGATTTGATTTACGAGATAAAATTTGGCGAATTCGTATCGAATAATGATAAAAAAAAAAAATGCTATATCGATGCAAGTACGTTTGAATTTTATTGTTACCAGGAGTGGGGAAAAAAAAAGGTAAAGAAAAGGAAGGAAATGCATGATTTTTCCATTGAATTCGTGAAAGGAAGGCAAAAGATGCTCTATCGGATATATTATACTCGCGCTTTTGCACGAATGCCTCTGGTGCGGAGAAAGAGTGCGGAAAGTGTGCTTGGGGAAAAGCCAATCCATATATAGAAATTCCGAGATATCCGAGGTCTCCAGACGCGAGAAGAACATACCGAAGACGCTTTCCTATCCCTGCTCCCCCCCCCCCCCCTTTCTTCTCTTCTACCCTCTCGTTCTTCTGTGCCTGTCGAGCGAAATACGAGAACCAGGAGGAAGATTCCATTTTCGAGATATGCAGATCAACCGACGACCCCTGGGGGGCTCGGGGATAGCATGAGAAAAGGCCTTGCCTGCTCTTCCTCCTTCCCGTTTCAATGCTTTCGGTATAGAACGCCCGGAGGAAGCTTTGTGCGCGTTTTCTTCTCGTTTTTTTTTTTCTTCTCCGCGACAACCCTTATAGATACGGGGCATTCGATTTGGAATTGATAAATCTATGATTCGTTTGAAATTTCAATGGGTTTTCTCTTGGGTTATCGATCAATAGGGAAAAGCAGGCCCGATACACCGGTTTTCTGTGATCAGCTTGATCGTCGTGATCAAAAACTCTAACGTACTTCGATGGAACTCGTTTCCAAAGACACTTTTAAACTTGAATATATTTCCTGGGGCTCCTAGTCTCTATGAAAACACGATTTTTACATCCCACAGCTCTCCGCGAAAGGTTATTTTTGAGCGAAATTTATTCAACGCATTGGACGATTCGTTCGCGCATTTTTTGTTCGACTCTCAAAGAAAAACGATTGTTGAATGACTGTTTAAAAATAAAGCTGCGCCGTTCGTTTTGACGTTTTTTCTCATTCTCTCAGGCTTCGAATAATTTCCAGAGCATCGCTTGTGAAATTGCTCGCACAAACCCCCCCCCCCCCCCCTCTTTCGGAGTTATTAATTTATAAACTTCTGTAGTCTGCGTATCGCGAATTCGCGCACACTCGTTTAACCCATGATATAATAAAACCCCTTAAATCCCTTCTCTCTCGCGATCCTCTCTTCATTCCCCATTCCTCTCCAGCCTTTTCACCGTACGCTGCAGTCTTGAATTATACGAGAACGCGCAGATCTCCAGCGATTTCACATCAATTGTATAGCAGGATGAAGCGCATTGAGCGGATTTTCGGAGCAGGAATAGAAAATCGGAGGAAAAATAGTAAATTGGCATTTATTTATTTTTTTTTATTTTCTATTTTTTTCGTTCGTTCGTTTGTGCTCGAGTTTCATCCTCTCGTTGCCTGACGTAATTTGCCAGAATACATGAACCTCGATCCTGATAATTGATCCGGTTTTTCTCGTCTATTGTGATCCTGGCTCTTATTCTCTTATTTTTTTTCACTCGATCTCACTCGTACGTCTGCTGTTTTGCTATATGAATTTGGAGTCGAATCGCACAATTTCCTCGTTCTCTAGCTGCTCCCAGTTTCGTTTCTCATACTCCAAAGGTTTATACGTTCGCGTCTGCTCTTGATAACGGTTTTCCAGCTTGCCATTTTTCTCACTCCACACGCATCGGAAGAAAAAGCTTTGTATAAAACGAATGACGCCCAAAAGGCTAAAGTATAAAAGCTCTTTTGATTGGGAAGTAAAGGGCGAATAATGGAAGGAGATACAAAAATGAATTTATCGTTGGCTCAAAAGCTTTTCGTTTGACACAAACAATATTTGTCCGATCGACGTAACGTGTGATTGGCAGATTTGTCCAGCTTTTAATGATTTTTTTTTTTTTTTTTGCTTTTGCAAAAAAATTGAAATTGAAAGAAACATTTTTTTCAGATCGAAACAGAGCTTTTTTTTTATCAACAGTTTCGTCGGAAAAAGTATAATTTCAGGAAAATTACGAGTCTCGTAATTCTCCATTCGAACTAACCTAGAAATTTGTACGGAATTTTTCTCTTAATCTTCTGAACCAAAAAAAAAAAAACAAATTACTACTGCAAAGTTAATTTCTTTTCCAAGCAAAAAAAGTTAACAGGGAGCTTTTTTTCTCCACTTATTTTGAGCGTGTAACGCAATAAAATGGAGTTGTATTCCTCATTCACGTTATTATATATCTGTAAAACTGTGTGCTTTGACCGTTAGAGACGGAAAAGAAAGAGAACGAGAGTGAGAGGGAGAGAAATAGCAAGTGAGTATAAGAAGCAGGCAGAGCTGGCTTATCGCCAACTCATCTAGACATTCATAACCGTGAGCTCAAAACCCGTGAGTAAAGAGAAAAAGAGAGGGGTCTATGCATCGCGCGGAACATTGACTCGATAAGACACGGACGACAGAGAGGATGTAAGTACCTGGCTGCTGGTTACCCGGTCGAGAACGTTACAAAGCCAGTGTACGCTAGTTCCCGAAGCTCCTCCATATTATAATATTACCTACATGCTATATATATTTATCTCAAAGCCGTTCCTACAGCTTCAGCCAAAATAATAAATACCGTTGAAGTGTTACTTCCTCCTCGGATATATTCCTCAGAATCATTTTTCTTTTTTAGTAAAAATGAACAATTTTTAAGGACTGTGTCCAAAATCGGGTTTTTTTTCTATTCCAAGTTCCTAAGGTGAATAAAAAAAGTGAATCCGCTTATTTTTTTGTTAATATTTTTTGAGGTAAAGCGACGGGTCGAAAATGATCGAAGGAGGCAGCAAAAGTCTCGGAGTATACCGGCTCATTATTCATCGCCCGTATTATATACGCTATTCCGGACGTCGGGTGTACGATTGTTGAGCTCGGTGGTGCGACTACCTTAGAGAATTTTCGTGCGGCGTAAAGCTCGTTCAATGGGGTATGCGAAGAGGTTTTCGGAGTGGATCTGCTCTTTCCTACCGCATCTAATTCCAGACCGGTTTTTTGAGCTTTTACCCCTTTGTTCTTCGTGGCTCATCACCCGAGAGCCATTCCCATCGATATATATCCACAGCTTTTCATTCCAATTCCGTTTTTTTTTTATTTTTTTTTCCGCGAGATTCCAATTGTCGTAAAAGCGAACTTTTAACGACGTCGTTAACGATTAATTGAACGAAAAAATAATATAATGAATGAGAAAATAAACGGATAGCGGAGTTTTGAACAGAAAAAATAAAAAAAGAAAAGTGAAAACGCGACTGGAGAGTCCTCGGGTCAAATTTCCTGCCGCGTTTTTCATTTCGAAAACGTTGACACAAAAGTGTAAGTTTCACGTGACTTCGTATTACACTATTCAATGAGCGTACGAATAAAAAAGATTTCTCGAGTCGACCGGGCCTGGACGTTTTCAACTTTCAAAAAAAATATTCTTGAATTAGCGAGTTGCACGCGCGTTACTCCGTTACAGAGCCTGCTCGAATGAACGCTCGAAGAAAAAAGTAGCATTAAAACGGCTCGCGTTATATCAATACCGCGAAGAGCTCTTTTCATGGACAGTTTCCGGAGTAAGAAAAAGGGAGGCGAATCGCGTTTCAGTGGTAAAAGTTAGATACGATAATTCTGCTCGAAGCTTGCCAGAGAAACTGTCAGGCCTGTAGGAGCAAAGAGTTGAGAAAAAATGGTCTCGTTGAGTTGAAAGTTCGACGCGTTTTTTCAGGCTCCGATTTATCACTCGCGTTTTGGCAAACTCGTACGAATATTTCTACACGCGCTGGTTTGTTCGCCGCTGTCATCGCATCCGCGATGTATTGAAAGTGACGCGGTACCGCGCTCGATATTACGCGCGCGTCTATGGTGTAAATAAATATGCGAGCTCTTTTATCCCTTACGCCTGTCATGGATTTATGTTCGAATCTTTTTTTTTTTCTCCTCCGTTTGTTCAATTTTACACAGTTCGCTATATACGACAAATACGCCGCTGCCAACGGAGATTGGTGGATTTGATGCACATGGACACATTTCCACGTCGATGAATGGGGATAAAGACATAAAAAAAAAAATAAGTGACTCTATTAACCTGTTTATTAAACGTTCGTAAATCTGAGAATTTGACGTAATTCGGGACCTCGGGAATATAATAACTGGAAATTTGAAAAATAACCGAGAACGAAACGGCGCAATTTAATTGGCGTATAAAATTGCACTGGACACTGGTCAGGTGGATATAAATGAGTTGGAAACATTATTTTCATCGGTCGTAACGCGAGACTCGGGAGTACTGAAAATCTTGCCATTTTTTATGATTTTTTTTTGTTTTTTCTTTCTGTTTAACAAGCTACTATTTTTTTTATTCAGAAGGTGAAACTAAGTCGAACGTTTTCGTTGGTGAAAGTTTCGTCGATTATTCTTAAACGAATAATCCTTTGGAGGGATGCTGATCAGGCCGAAATAATCGCGCTCTAATAAATTTATTACCTCGTGCGGAAGAACGGTATAATACGAAACGAACAGAAAAATAAAAAAAAAAAAAAGCAAATTAATGGGAGAAGAAAGCAGAGAAGCGATGTAGAAAAGGGACGCTTCGTCGCCGTTGATTTCTCTCGACTTTTTCATTCCCCAGGCAGTTAGAGATCCCCTCTGGGATTTCGGGTCACTCGAGCAACCACCCCGCCCCCACTGTCCGAGAATAAATCCTTTTCCACTCGATGCCCAACGATATATACAGGGTGGACATCGAGTCGTGGATTAAGCTATGGCCCGAGTCATTTACAACCGCGGAAGAAATCCGCGTTCGATGGTTATATTCGATTTTTCGTGCTTCGAAGCAGATTTTTTTTTTTATTTCTTCGTTTTATTTTCACCGGGCGAGTAGCTCGGGCGTTCAGCTCGAAGAATTATTCAAAAGTGATCTCAACGCGGGGAATAAAATATTTAAAAAAAAAAAGCAATTTTGTGTGATTATTTTCACGAAAAAAAAATTATTTCCGAGCCAATTAAACCTGTTCGTAATGCGATTTAGACTTTGCATCCAGACTCTGTCAATTGGAACTCTCTGCGTTATAAAAATAAAAAGAATCTTAGTTTCAAAGGTCTGTTACAAGAGACAGGCAACCACGTTTGCAATTTTTTTGTGAATGCCTCTCGTTGCTCATTGGGCCACAACATTGCTTGATTTCCCACGCGACGTGTACTAACTCCGCCCGTTGAAGCCACTCGGGCTTGTGGGCCACAGCAGGGAATATCGTGTTAAATATAACACGAAAAATTAAAATATCTGTCAGAAAGGAAAGAAAATTGTTCAAATTTGTGGACGAAAAGGGCCCACAAATTTACAAAATAATATTCGTGTGTTTTTTCTTCTTCTTTAGGTCGTGTTAATTAAAAAATCAAATTTCATCTGATACAGATGCTTCATAAATATTCCAGGTCGAGTTAACGGACGTGTGGAACTTCTTGATTTCCCAGACGAGCGATATCTCAACGTCCCAATGAAACGTGAGACGTTATAGTTAGTCCGCGCGGTGTTGGAGCAATCGTGAATAATCTCACAAACTATAATCTTCCTGGCTCATCGATATACGATTTTATCAACGTCGGATATTCGATTTATTTGACTGGTCATTAGAACGACTGTCGTCATTTCAAAAATGTATTTAAAATCGAATTAGTAGAATTTCTCTGTGTACTAATGGGATTTCCGACTATATTCTCAAACAAATGAAACGAAGGAAAAAAAAAAAAATAGAGAAATCTCTTCTCGGACTCACCATCGATCGTGCCGACGTAGGAATGCGACATGTCGAATGGGATTGGACCCTCGGTTCCCTCAAAAGTAGCATCTTTCGCGAATAGATTATTATCGCGAACGAGACGCATCGTCCAGTGCCTGAAAGCAAAAAAGAAATTGTGTAAATGTTTTAAAAAGTGCTTTAAAGAAAAAAACGTTTGTAGAAACTCGATCAATTACAGAATATTATTAATGATAAAAAAAAAAGCAAAATTCCATGGTCAATGAATTTTATTGTACTGTCAAATTGACAGATCGACAATAACGTTATTTTAATATCGTCGAAAATCGTTATATCCGAACGTTGAACCAAATTAACTCGTGCCAATATACCGAGCCAACATCGTCAGAATGTTTCAAACGCACCTCTGAACTTGACCCTAATTCTTTTCTCGACGATTTTTCCCCGCGAGCGATAGAAAAATCGAGATTTCGCTATAATTGAAATTTTTTTTTTTTTTCAGTCAGTCGGTCGAAGGCCACGAGAAGCCGTATCGAGTTACCGGCTCTGAGTATCGAGAATGGCTTCATCCACCACGTGCACGCTCGGACTGCTGCTACATGTCCTCACGTTTACGTATACAAAGTTGTACGTATCGAGTGTTCCATTTAACCAAGCGTTCAACTTTTTCTAACCGACTGTACGAAAAATAAGAATTTTCAGAATTGTCAAATTTGTGTGGAAAAACTTATCGAGAAATATATGTTTTTTGCAAAGGAATCTTCGATTTAGTGCAGAGCTTCGAATCGATAAAACTTTAACAATTAAGATAAACGAGACGACAAGAGAAGAGCTGAAAATGAAATGATTCAACGATGTTTTCTATTGGAGAGTTTAATTTTTGACAAGCACTCTCGACTCTTACACGGAATCAGATTGAACTTCTGGTCGTCGTCGTCCTCGTCGTCCCTTTTATTGACTCGCAGACATTTCTACACGAATACGAATGCCAGGATAGTTGTATTATGAATACAAGATTTTATGGTCCAGTGAGTGTCCAATCTTCCGTGTCAGCAAGTATATAGGAGAATAATATCCTTTCTGACGTATCTCGAGAATTAAACTACGACGAGATTGTGAAATTGGGAAGAGTGTCATTCCTCGTAAATTTTGATGTTCTCGATTTTATTATTTTCCTGCAGATCCTATTCGTATAGAATTATTCATTTCATTGGTCAATAAATCCACGAAAATTTTACATAATTTCGAAAATAAGAAATATTATTTTTGTCGAATCTGAAAAAAGATCGCGGGCTCTTCGGTACAAAACCAACGAAACTATCATTTTTACGCATCGACGTTCTTGATGCGAACGATTTCACGACGCGCAATGATTTTTCGACTGCAGTAAACCCAGTTTCGTAATCTCTGTACACAGGAGCTCAGAGAAAGAGAGAGAGAGGGATCAGGAGGGTTAAAAGTCCTACCGAACGTTGGTCGGTGGTGCCCTCTGCACTTTATTACCTTATCAGTTATTCTGATTACTTTACGAGGCTCTCCGGACTACTTGAGAGGCACGAGGAGTTGAAAGCGAAGGGAATAATGCGTAACGTTATATATACTTATCCATCCAGCTTTTAATATTCCTTTTTCTCGCTTCTCATCCAGATGACGCAGACAAGAGAGATCATCCAGCACAGGATTCCGGGGATAATATACATATACGTACGGATTGCGAGCCCAATATTCTTAACACAGGGTGTCCCGCGAGAAAAATGGGTTCGATATTATTACAAGGACTGTAGAAAAGTCTAGAGCTGCTATTCGATCGGACTCTCTTCGGTATTTTTACTTTTATATTCATTCGAGTATTGCTCTTGTTTTCAGTCTTCAGAGAATTCGATAACGAACGTCGTTACGTGTAAATAAATGTAATTTTATGGTGTGTATGATCCAGGGACGCGACACCCTGTATACGCAAGGTAGATACAGCGAGAAAAAAAAAGAGAGATAGAGATATTTGCCAGCAAGTTTTATCGAGGTTGGACCTTGGAGCCGCAATTCCGGGATGATTCCGCCGCTTCCTCCTCCCCCCCTCCCTCTCTCGCCCTCGACGTTTATTTCTTTCTCGTTTTTTTATTTCTCTCTTTCTCGTTCGTAGTAAAGGTAGAGAAACGAGATTAACGACGCGTCCAGCAGTCGGTGCACGGTGCGAGAAACGGAACGAGCTAGAAAACGAGATCGCGAGTGCTGCGATTCCACCGTTTTAGCTACGCTTCTCTCCCTTTCTTTCTTTCTTTCTCTGGCTCTTCCACATTCGCAATACCTGCTGTTCCACACCTGACACACACACACACACACACACACACACACACACACACACACACACACACGCGTACTATACACGTATTGTGGCCTGGTACTTTGGCCTCGGAAGAAATGAATCGGTCTTAAGGGTGCGAAAGGGGAGAGTCCGGGAAGAAACTATAAAAAGAAAAAAAAAGAAAAAAAACGAAAAATAGAAAGGCGAATACACAGATATATGGGGATTTGGTGGGAGAACAATTCGGAGAGTTGGTTCGTTCTCGTTGCAAACTACCCTCTTCTCCCGTGCCCATCCTCCAAGCTTTCACATCGCTGTTTTAACTCCTTGGAAAATAAGAGAAAAGAATAAAACGTACGTAGAGCTCAGGCCGATCTTGATGCGAAAAAGAGAGCACTGGGATAAAAATGAGAGTAAGAAAAGAAAAGGGGAGGAAAAGAGCGGAAAAAAAAATTAGGAAAGGTATGAAAGGAAGAGAAAGAATAGGAAGGAGAAGCACCCTGAGAGGCGTATATTCCCCGTATAGCTGTTCTTCTCGTTGAACCAAGAGAATGAGAGAAGCCCAGAAAGTGCCCTCAACTTTTATTACAGCCACGTTCCCGTGATATATATACTCTTTATACACCTATACGTATATATAAGTGGTTTTTACCTCCGTCCGTGATTTACATAAAGGAGACTAACGACGAGAGTAGAAAAGATCTCGCTCTCTCTCTCTCTCTCCACGGTTTTCCCTTCTCTTGCCTTTTTCCGCAGCTCGACAGGTCTTTAGGCCTCTCGGCTTCGTCGAACATTCGTGAAGACGTAAAGACAGAGAGAGAAGACAATTTTCAACCCCTAATAGCTCTTCTTTTCGTGAAAAGTGGATGCTCGTCATGCTCTTGGGCCACTTTTCAGAGTCTCTGCACTTCTACCCATTAATTTTTCACCCGGGAAAACATCAATTTGTCGGCTACCAGACCTCTTTAAAGGAATCCGAAAATTCAAAACTTTTATCCACCCGGAAAGTGATGGGTGAACGGTTCGCCGTGTGTGCCGATTTCCCGGCAGGTTAAGCAGCTTTCGGCCAAACCGGTACTCGAACCGGTGACCTTTCGGTAGTCGAGCCTGGTGTTGCAGCCTTTCTGATTTTCTATCAGTCCCGAAGTGGCAAAAGTCCTGTCAAAATATGGGCGAATCTATCGACACAGGTTTTCTGAATCCTCGTGAAACTCGCGTGATAATTTTTGCACGCCGAAAAACGTTCCGGAGATCAAAGACGCTGCTGATTCGTCGAAGCTTCTTTCATAAATTCATTTTAATAGTTCACGAAAGGAGTATCCGAATGTGACAGGAGCAAAGCGCGAAACCGTAAACTTGAGAGAAAAAAAAAAAAAAGATAAAGTTCACGAATCCCTAACGGATGGCCACATTTAGGGAAACTTATTCGAAGCACGTGTACGAGGCTCGAGTAGAGAAAAATTCGATAGTTTTGCTCTCGTGTCTCCTTGGCAAAAAGTCTGACATCACAAGAGTGTGCTGTAAGTCAGAGATTCATGTGAGAGTTTGCCCGAAATGCGGTGACGACAGAAACAGAGAGAGAGAGAGATTCTGCGAGGACTAATCCCTGGTGTTCCGTCGTTTTCGACTTTGCCATTCCATCGAGTTTTCCACTCTCTCACCCTCTCGAAGCACTCACGGGATAGGAGAGAGCGCGACCAAGAGTGGTTCACCGCAATCTCGTTCAGACTCGCTAAAGTGCTCGGTTAAGAAGTTGAATCGTTCACCGAAGTAACCTTACCCTTCTTGTCCCCCCCCCCTCCCCCCTTTTTCTCTCTCCCTCTTAACATCTCTTTCTCACATATGTACGATTTTATCCTGCCCTTTTTTCTTCGCCCCTGGCAGATATCAGTGACTGTGATAGCGGTCACGAGTAGCTATTTCACTGTATAGAGGTATTATAGTATCGAGACTGAAAGTGTCGAGTGGTGTTGAAGGAAAATTGATCGATTCTGGGTGAAAAGAAGCTTAAGGAAAGTACTCCTCTTTAGTGCACTATTTTCCTCGGCTTCAAATACGTTCAAGATTATTCAAAATTATCGATCTCATTCACGCACAACGATAATAAAAACTCTTCACGAATTACGATCAAGATTCTTCCTCTCATCGTTCCTAGGAAACTCGATCACCGTTTTTGTTGAACCAAAAACTCAAATTCAATTGCTAATTTACATTCGTAAATACCATCGCGAATCGATTCGTCGTCAGCAGTAATGGGTAACGAACTGACGAAGGGTTCTCTAGAAAAATGATGATCGTATCATCCCTCTTAATTGTCCTTATTTAAACAATATTTGTCATCAAGATGCTAAACCACGTTTCACTATTTCAGGCTGATTCGATTCACCGACTGAGCAAGTGTACTCGTATGTATAGATAAAAACGTACATCGAATTCTCATGAGGTAGATAACACAGAGACGAGAAAAACTGGTAAGAGAGGTACTTTCTATTCTTCTCTCCTTTTGTTTTTCTCTCTATTTTTGCCTCGTCTTATGCTCGTTTTCTTTCAGCCATATATACTCACGCCGCGTCTCGATTCAGAAACTCCCGATCTTATAGCCTTTTCCTCTTTTTTTTTACCCTCTTTTGTCTTCTATCAAGGACTATACATATATATTTTTTTCTCATTCTATGCTAGACTCCGGAGCTAATGGATACGCGCGCGAGAATTACCAGGTGAATTTCTTTTCTCAACGACTCTTCGTAGAGAGAAACGAGAGAGAGAGAGAGAGAGAGAACGATATATAAGACTCTTCCACGAACTACGTATCCTTTGTAAAAGCTAAGAGAATTAAGACGCTTGTTCCTCCTTTTTCCTTCTTGCTGCTACGAAACTTTCTATAATCCCCATGTGTATACATCATCAGAAACGTTAGGGTGAAGAAGGGCGAATACTCGTTTCAACGAACCAACTTAACTGTAACGAAAGACTTGCGGATAAAGGTAACGAGTGTGTGCGACTGCGATGTAACTTGGAAATGAACAAGAGAAAATTCGGCGATAACTCGCTACAAATCGATGTTTTTTTATTCCCCATAAAACGGCGAATGGTACTTTTGGCCATTTTGAACCAAAGTTCCTACGACGAAGATAAAGAACTTGGTTCTTTAAGATAACTTTATTTTTCAATTCGAGTTGAGATAAAAATCTCAAGAGCATTGACTCGAATTGAAAAATGATGTTCGAATGATTAAAAACCAATCGATTTTGCGTGGCATTTTACACGCTAAACCGACGAGAATTGGATTGTTCGCGTGACAGAATTGGCGATTTATCTTCTCGTATTGTCATTTGAGAAATAGGACTGTACGAAACGGGATCCATATTCCTATTGAAATCGAAATATATGGATGATCCTGAAAAGCAAACACCGCGGTGCTAGCAGCCAGCAGGGTAGATACGGGCCATTGAGTGCGCGGACTCGGAGAGATGAGAGACATAGACGAAGCTCCAATCCTCTCCCGCAGCATCGAGTCATCAATAAAGAGAATCACCGAGCTTTGTAGGTCGCGAGCGATATCTGCCACCCCAGCTTCGTAGTGGTTCATTCGACATACATATACATATACAGATATGAAATTCCTGGTGGAAAGGTTATAATGGGAAGTTCTATATATGTGTGTAGATCCAATATGGTGGAACCATGTGCGATAACTTGGACTACTGCCTCTCGAGAGCTCATTTCAAGACTCTAAATCATATATAAATATATTCGATCTTGATATATCGAGCATCAATTATTGTCTACTCAAAGCACCAGTCGCGTATCGATCAGGAGCAGTCGAAAGTCACTAAACTTTTGAATCAATGAGTATGAGAAGTGACACTCGTTGTATTGGGAACGGGAGCAGTACTTTTTGAGGAAATGCCAAAATAACCCATTTTCGTACGAGGCAGAATCTTTGTGGAAAATTAAATTAAATATTTTTTTTTTTGTTACGATACGAAATGCCGGATGGGTCTGATTCCACAATAATTAAATCAAACATGCTGTTGGACTGAGTATGATGGAATAGCAAACATTATGTATACGTCGTGCTGAATATATATGCTCGAGACTTTCCACATCGATTGATGGATTACCCTGCGGCTCTAGCGTTGCTTTCGTGAATAAACTAGTGACAAAAAGTTTGAAAGCATTGTAATTTTGTTGTGTAACTAAAAAAAGTGGTCAACTCTAATGACTCGTGTGCAAATAACTTTGATGAAAAATGTACGATTTAATTTTTCGATAGACAACTGGGGAGAACTCAATTACAGGTCTCGTTAGTACAAAATATTTTGTCGTCAAATACGAAAGAATAATTTCAGTAATTGATCAATAATTATGATTCTAATATTTAATGAATTTATCCAGAGCTCTCGAGAGAAGTCATCGCAGCGGATATGATGAGAGTAAGTTGGATCAGAGATTTCATCAAACCCAAGAGAATTCTCATCCCTTTTGAGTAGGCGAGAGCCGTCGACGGACGAGTAGGGAGAGAGAGAGATGAGAATACGATGAATATGCTTATACCAATATTGACCGGTAACCGGAGGAGAGTAAACACGATAAAAGGACTTGATCTCACACATGTGAGCAAACAAATTGACGGATTTTACGCCCTTTTATTTGCTATTGAATTTAGAAGGTAGGAAAATATGCGTGGGAAGAGAGCATCGGACACGCGCGCTTGTTATTCTCGCTGCTGGCAAAAGGAGAAAGTGGACATTGAATAACAGAATCGACGTATCTATATCGAGAGGCGTATAACGAGATCGGAAAATGGGGGGAAAGGGGCAAAAGCACAGGCGTGTACCGGTAGCTAATTATGCTCGGGAGAGATTTGCCAACGCGATTCGCAGCTGACCAGCATCACCGGACGTAGCTAATAACGCTAGAAGCCAAAGGGGGCGCTC
The DNA here is from genome assembly GCA_037576405.1 of Campoplex capitator. NCBI lineage: Eukaryota > Metazoa > Arthropoda > Insecta > Hymenoptera > Ichneumonidae > Campoplex > Campoplex capitator. The sequence continues at coordinate 484,888 of JARBWI010000485.1, read as the reverse complement.
TATGCTTCGCAGGATCAACGGAACTTTATCTCTCTCTTCAACATCCCTTTCATACGATTTCTCGTGCTGTTCGTTGCCTCGTTAACGGAACATTATATCCGCTCTCTCTGGCTTCCATCCATTTCTCCCTTTCCCATCACCCCTTTTTCCTCTTCCCCTCCCTCTTTGTACCATTTTCTCTCGGTATATCTACTATGCCCAAAATCCGTATGAACAGATATTCGATAATGTGGTAAATGTGCGATCGTTCTCGTACAGGGTGTCCACGAGATTGAGCCTCGAAGCTCGGATAATTCTACTTTGAAATCCTAAACTGATTCGACGTCGTTTCAGCCTGATTCGAGGCTGCTGCGACAATCGAGCGAAGCCTTTCCTCCGTTTTCATTGACAAATATCTTCGAAGTGAGATTGTCTCTCGAGAGGAATCAGCGGCTGCGAAAGGCGACAGGAATAAATGAGAGAGATTCGTAGAGCCCTATGCACGAGTGAATGAAACACTCAGTATTACGAACTAGTAGCTAGTTCCGTATCGAGCCGATATTCGTTTTAATTTTTAATTAACAAGCTCGCGTTAACGAAGCTCCGATGATTGCGATTGATCAAAATTTTCGATTCGTGTTGGTATATTGAAATGAATTTAATTGAAATATTACATTCCTTCGTTCGGAGCCTAAACCAATCGAATGTTCTTGTTTTATTGCACATTTCGGAATATCGTATTTCGAGCAAAAATTCAATTCATTTCTATGGCCCGGTAATGAACGGTACAGAAATTAAAATTTTTTTTTTCTTCTATATTATACGTTTAACGGTTGGATTGCACGGATTCCTACATTTTTTCAAATACTGTAATAATGGATATTCGATTACTCGAAAGGTTCGTAATTTTTATTGTGCATTCTTCTATGAGAGACTTATAGGATTTTTAAAATAATTCTTTTTTTTTTTTTTTAGTATTCTGAAGAATAAAGGTAACGGCGTAGAAAAGCGGATTACATTGACGCAAATCGATAACTTACTTCGCCTCCAATCCTTCTGTCTCACTATTTCTCTCTCTCTTTCTTTTCCTCCTCTTCAGCATTTTCAGAGTACTCTACTCTTATTATTGCAGGGATGGTGTAAACTCGCTGGCATCCGGAGTTTGATAATCCTTTTGGAGGATATTTTCTCATGCAGAGTGTACAAATTGCGATATGGCAAGACGCTTCCAAACGTATTTACTATAGGATAGACAAGACACTTTCCTGGTACATAACTCAGTCTGAAAACTGTGTCTGTGTGTGTCTGTATACATATATATATATATATATTCTCGAGGAAATAGTAGCGGCGGTTGCTTGTTTCCAGAGTTTCTATGTTTTCATGAGCGTATTTATCAGTACTGTACCAATTGCCCTCAACTATATATTTGTCTCATTCCCTTTCTCTTTCGCCTCTTCTCGCATCGCCTGTTTCTACAACTTTCCGTTATTACGAGAGGAGTTAAGATGCTCGTTGAAAATTGTCTTGCATAACAATGATATTCCCGGGCGCATTGAATTTTTATCAACCGATTACGCTATCTACTTTCTTACTTTTTTTCTTTCTTTTGTCTCGTTCTGTGTAATACTCTTTTATCCTCGAATTTATTTATAAATAAAAACTTTAGTAATTCGCGGAGGTAGACGGAGAATAACGAGCGATGAGACGATCCAACAAACACGTCGATACAATGTATCTTCGTTACGTTCCTTCGCTCTTCCTTTTATTCTCCTCTCATTCTCTCTCACTCCAAAACTACCTACAAATTCACCGCCACGTCTTTGACGCTATATCTATTAAGTACGTTAGTCTACTACGAGAGAGGGCTCTACAAGAGACGAGAAACACAATAATAGAACGGGCAATGAAATACCGACGAGGATCGTTGTTTCAGGGGATGGAATGAAGTGACTGAGAGAGAGAGAGAGAGAGAGGGGGAGAGAGACCACAAAACAGTTACGAACTTTTCGGCCACTCTATCCCGCGGAATTTCGTTTGCTCGAGATATCGAGTTACCGCGGTTCGGTTTGTGCGAGAGAGCCTCTCTTGTTATAATGAACAACGCGATAGAGAGGGCCAGCAGGGAAGAGAGAAAGGCAGAGAGGACATAGGACGATAGCCAGAGAGGAGGTTGGACATCAACGGGAAAACCATAACGTTTTGTCCAACGGAATTCAAAAGGTTTATTCAAACGCTCGTACTTCAGACGGTGCTCGACCTTTTCCCTCGTATCTGCACTACTCACGCGATTGAAACCTCGACGAGGACCAAAGGATTTTCCTCTGTCGATGCAATCCAAATATATCAATAAAACCGGTCAAGTTTCGTCGGGTTAATTACGGATCGGAACTTTTTTTCTGTCACAAAAGTTTACAAATTTCGATAGAAATTTTCTTCCAACATTTGTTCAATTGATTTTCGCACGAAAACGAACTTTTTTTAAAATCAAATTTGATAAGTTATCGGTAGGAAGATTGAAAATGTAATTAGCAGTTCTTATGTCATCGTAGTTTACATACTTGTCAAGAGCGTGAAGACGAAGCATCAATGGCTGATCTTTTACAGCCTCCGATGTATCCCGACGTACTCGATTCCGATGCAATCGCAAAGCGGTTGTATCGTACCACGCGATTCCATAATGCCCGATGTAAGAGCCTCGCGTGATACCTGAAAAAATAAAAGACGTAACGAGGTGTTTAAAATTGATTTAAAAAACAACAAAACAAGAAAATAAATGGTGAAATAATGAGAATGGAAAATGATAATGACGGTGAAAATGTACAGGAGTTTCGTAATAAAAATGATGCTTTCTTCTACCTTTCTCCCCGAGTCAAATTTATCCGAATAAAATACAGCGCACGTGTAGATTTATGAGCGCTCATGTAATTTTAATTACAATAGCGTTATTCGAGAAAATCGCGTTAAAATGCTGTTCGTTACGTCGCGGACTGACGCGGCCGGGCTACGAATAATGTTTATGTCCAAAATACAATTGCAATATTTTAAATCGAATTTCACCACAAATTCATTCATCATTTTTTTGCCAGGATAAATTTTATATTCCGACTGCTCGGATCGAACTGATTAATTTCATTTGCCCATAAATTCATCAGGATTTTCCCACTAATATTGCATCCGAAGGGAAGTTACCGGGCGAAAGGTTCGGATTGTTAAAAGATTCACGTACGTTTTTTTTTTAATTTATTTTGATTGGAACGAACGACGTAATGAGATAAATTCGAAATTCGATGAAAATTCTGTTGAAATAATGAAACGATGGTTTCGATCTGCAATTGGAAATTGAAAAACGTGTATGGAATAACGATGAAGCGTTCTCTCTTTTAGAAAAATAAAAAATAAAAATCGACGTGAAACCGAGAAATGTGAAAAGCGCGGTAGGAATAATTGGCATTACAGCGGAGGTAACAGATTGTAACGTTAACTTGGGTAAACGTGCGCTCACGGTCTGACGGTGCGGAAATTATCCGCGTTGTTAATTCGGAGTCATTAGGCAGTAGTGGTACGAGGCATCGACGATGCGATTCAGAGCTTACATTCTGGCGCCAATTTCATACATTTATATATATGTATATATTATATTCGAAAAGACCGGAAATTTTAGCCAACTCCGAACTTCCAACGAGAAGATATATCTCGGGGTCGATGCCAACAGCAGGCACGCCACAAAGTCTGCAGTTCTCGCTCCGCTATATACTCGGCTGTCCGGGACCAATGACTTTTCGGTGTACCAAATTCGAAGGGTTTTTAAATTTCAATGCCCCCCCCCCCCTCTCCTCCACACCTCCGCAGAATCATCTCTTTATTTCATAATACCTATAATCTGCTCGATTCTAATTGACCTGAATTCATACGGTAGACTCATGTCCTAATTCACATTTGCTAATATCAATGAAATGGATCCAATCGGTATCGATTGAATCGAATCATCGATTTGAGAATTTTTTTTTTTATCTGATTCGAATTGATCGAGGAGATTTGACTTTTTCTTCGATCTTATAGAGAGTGAATAAAAAATTGCGATTTGCTTTCTCCCACTCGACTGTCACGGTTCTGAGGGCCATTTTTTTTAAATTACTTCTGACGACTAAGAGAGGCAAAATGTCGGATTTTCTATAGGCCATCGCCTCACTGCTGACAACAGGTTTTACTTTTCTCAAGGCCTGAATTCGACAAAATATTTTTTTACGTTTCTCTTTTTACGAGAAATAGTTGAAGAAAAAGAAAAAAAAAATGTAGTTTAAAGAGACAGAAGTCTCGAGGAAAACTCGCGTCGAGTGTCTTGAAGAATTTTTGTGTAAATTTATATCCGAAACGAGGTCAATCTACAATAGAGTCGAGGAGGCTCTGCTACGAGTCTGTAAACTTTACAGTTACGAGAGAGAGAGAGAAGTAAAGGAAACATTTGGTCGCGAAGAGAGGGGGGGGGGTGGGTGCGAGTTGTATAGGGGTACAGAGAAACATATAGCACAGGGGTATGTATGGCCAGGAGGGTTTGGTCGGAGCAGACAATAAAATCTCTTGTGTTTACTCGTCCATCTCGCGCGAACGTCGTCATGACAACCAGCGAGAGACGAGAACTCACCCTCTCCTGTACTACCAACCGGTTATTCCTGTCGTCCATTTGAAATTCTAGCTGAAACTATATACTTGAACAACCGCCCTGTGTATAACGGCGAATAAAGTGAACCTCGTTAATTTTTAAATTCTATTTATACCTCCCGACGACTGTATCAGCTCTCGACCTGTTGAACTAAAATTTACTAAACATTTGTCGATACAGTGAAAAAGAATGACCCATTACCGATCGAGTTTTCAAGCACTCGTTGTCGCGGTGAAGATATTTCTTCCTCGACGAAATAACGAGTTTTATAAGTATTTTTTATTTACATTTGGACGAGATCACAGAGATCTATTGGATTCAATTTATTGTAATAAATGTATAACGTTTTACGAGTTGTCTCGTCGAAACGTCAAAACAAACTGACTCGTTTCTTTACTCTCGATCTTTTTCTTGTTTTTTCTTCTTCAGGGATGACCCAACGTTTTTCTGGAATTTTTCTTTTTTTCAGTGACATTCTCGTGTTTATGGTATTCAAATTATTTTAGAAAAGAAATTTTAATCGGCTCGAAACGATTTGGAGTTGATCCCCCAGGACTCGCGAATGAGAAAATTTTAGGACGAAGAGAACAGAGTCGTGTTAGATCAAAAATGCTGGGAAAATCAAACTCGCGAATCAGCTATTCAGAGCTTAAGCAGATTAAAATCGAGAATGAAACTCGATATGGCTTGAGGCTGAACAGCGTTCTTCGTGATTACCGGCTAATGGATAATAACCGCGGTTGTATATTTTATGGTAAGGGGTGAAGGGCTAAAAAAAGTGTGAAAGTGTTTAGGAGGACGAAAAAAGAAAGAGGAATCGAAATGAAGATAAAGAAGCCGGAGCAGGCTTTCTTCCCCTCGGAAACGATCGATATGGTAAAAAAAAAAAAAAGCTCTCGCCACGATTTAAGGTGATAAATTCGAGGCCGATGTGACAAGGCTCCGACAAACCGTATCAGATCCCAAGGGAATCTCCGGACGACAAGAATTTTCACGAACGAAGCGAGACGCGGGGTGACGACGACGACGACGACGACGAATGGGAATTTTGCGTTTACTACTGTTTTCGTTTTTTCGTTTTTCTTTTCACGTCAATCTGGTGCTCTATTTTCATTTTAACGAGCTATGAAATTGCGTTTGTATTATGTGGTTGTACGCTGCATCGCTCGTAGAGCCGAGAGCTCCATCGCTCAGGAACGTTAACGACCGTGTAAATTCAGGAATGATTGCGCCACGTTTTGAATGCCAAATATATACGAAGCTTTCAATATGCGCTTCGATTTGAAAATGAGATTGGAATATCATTTCTATTTTAATGGCTTTCCATGCTTGCTGGTAATAGCGGGATAAAGATACCGGAAAGTGATGGTTGCTACGATGAGAGAGTGTTGCATGAAATTCGTTGTCAGTATCGAGACGTCCTGAATTCAAATTATTCCGAAACTTTGAATTTCAATAATTTTGGACAAATTTCTTCACTCATTCGTGTTTCGTAATACAATTGACTTTTAAAATGAATCGAATAAACTCGGATCTCTCTCATGGGTATAATTTTCATTCGTATCGATTCTGCTGAAGCTCGATGAACTTTTTTTTCGCGTGCAAACCAATTTTTTCTCTATGGATATCGTCCAATCAATGGTGATAAATGTTTATTCTCGTATTTCCTGTCACAGTTTCGTCGCGCGGCTACGACCGAGAGGAATTCAAAAAGTTGGACGGATGACGATAAAATTGGAGAGAAAAAATATATAAAGAGAGAGAAAAGTATTGAGAAATATTGAAGTTGTTCTCCCCTCGGTTGTGGTCCGGATCCGCGGTGAGTCCGGAATGGAGTCACCCCCGGGCTAAAAACTCAGACGACGACGGGCGGCATTAAATTCTCGTCGTAACGCTCCCATTACGAATGACAAATCGGATAGAAATTTCTAACAACTTTTCCCCTCGCGTTTTCATCCGCATAACAGAATCGATGAAGGATCTATTTCTATTGAAATTCCGATAATGTTATATTTTTTTTTTTTTCCCTACTTTTATCGATATGCGAAATGAAATAATAGCCACTAAATTTTGGAGACGAACATTCACGTGTTTACTCAAAAAATACACAAATTTATTTCGAAAGAAAATTCATTGATTCAACGAAATGTTGTTTGGACCAACGAATCGTGGCGAACAATTCAAAATTTATTGGCTCAACAAAAATTCGGTTGATCACGGGACCAAACTAATATTTTTCTCTAAAACGAAACCGAATGAGCAGCAAGAGCAGATCCATCGAAACGAGAGTCCAAAAAACGTCTCAAGTTGGTAACGAAAGCGTTGCTAAGACCAAAAGAAGCCGATAAGAAAATCCGAAAAAAAATGTATTTGGAAGAAAAGTAAATGAGTAGAGCCCGGACATGGAATATCCGGTGAAAAAAGGATCTCGGTACAAAGTCATGCATGATTATTTCTCCGGTCTGAATGTCAGAACAAAGCGTCGGGAAAGGATTGTGGTTGAACTCTGATTGTGATCCGAGGCATACCCTCCTCTCGGTACACAATACGCGGGGATAGTGAAGGAGAAGGATGACGAAAGGGAAAGAGGAGGAGGAGGAGGAGGGAGCAGTGGCGACCGAGTTGGCAACAATAGAGCAGGCCAAGTCTTTCGGAAGCCAAAGTGAGAGAACTTGACACCCACCCCAGCAGCAGCAGCAGCAGCAGCAGCAGCAGTTTCCGAGTTTACTCTTCTGCCTCCCCCGCCTGCTTCTTATTCTCTCGTATATGAGAGTATCAGAGAAAGGGATGAAGAAAGTCAGAGGACAGGGGAGGAGGAGGGGGGTAGTAGTAGTAGCAGTGTCGTGGCCCAACCCTGAGCTTAGATGCAACCAGGCGTGTAAGCGCACTTACCGGCTCGGATTACTCTTCTCCTCTGGAGTAAGAAGAAAGTAAGGGTTGTAGAGCTTGAGATTCTGGGAGGAAGGGATATTCTCTCTCTCTCTCTCGTGGAGGGGTCACGAGCAAAACGGGGCCGAGTATTCTCGCATACGTATCCTAGTTCTTCGTCGAGGATGCACAATTTTCATCCTGGAAAGCTTCGCTAAGTACACTGGAATAAGGGGAACAGAGGAGGAATAATAGTGTAAGACGTGAAAAGACTCGGTTTAGCACGGATTCGACGTACACTGTATACGCGAAAAAGGGGATTTTATCAAGATGCATGTACGTTATATATCTTGACAAATCCCATACACGATTGAGCTGTAGATAACAATCAGCCTCGAACTTAACAACTCGCGCGATTGCCAACTCGATGACAAAGAAAATCCATGCAAAGCCTGTGCTGCTCCGGGTGTAACAACTCTCGTGCTCCTTGTAATCGAGTAACTCGATTTCTAACTCGCGTGCTCCCCCCCCCCCCCCTCCCTTTTCTCTCTTTTCTCTATTGTCAGTCATAACACAATGGGTACGATGAAAAATCTCTCGTAATGGCACGTTTAGTGTACAGCGCGGATCCTGCTCGAGGAGACGAACTTTCGTGATATTCTGCTTCGGGTATCCGCGCTGAGCTCTCTCCTCTGACGTTTTTCGTTCATGTTTTTCAAAGAGGCTTTTATTTTATCAACTTTTTTTTTTTTTCAAAAACGAAGCTTCCTCTTACTTTTTGCTCATCTTTTTACATCTCGTTAAAATGGAATGATTTTTTTTCTTTTTTCTCGTCTTGAAAGGAAATGCTAATAAAAGTTTTCAGCTTATTTTCAATTCGTAGGAATAACACTGATTGGAAAAGTTGAAAGCTTTTAAACTCGATTTTTTGCTTTTTCTCTGGTAAGAGCATTAAAATATACTCAATTTGTAAAATTTCATCAGGCTCGGATGTTTTTTTTTTTTTCTAAATTTTATACAAACATCCAATGAAAACTAACGAAAACAGGTTTGATGAATATTTCAGTTTTTTTTTTTGCTCGCCGAACGCCTCTGAATAATGCTTGAAAAATTTTTAATAGCCAAGTCCTGTTAGCAGAGAACAAAGAGTCATCGCTCTTACGATTCCGGCTCTTGACTCTTCTTATACGCATATAACAGAGAGTGTACTATTCGAGAAAATTGTCGCGTCTGAGATTCTGTCATTCCATTTACGAATCGCCCACTCTCCCTCTTGGTGCGTCGATCGAATACAGCCCACGCTTCGATTTCAAATCTCGCTTCTCCTCTTCCATCTCCATTTACTATTTATCTCGCTAGCAAGCGTTCTCGTTTCCTCCTATCTCTAAGAGCATCGACTTTGTTCTCCTAATAACTATCTCCTCTATAAATTATGTTTTAGAAAATTAAACTGCAGCAACAAATCCGAGGCGAATGTCTCTGTCTCGAAGTCTCTCGAAGCAACGGAATCTTTTCTCGAGTCGATAGCACAAATTTTAGAAGTAAACAAAATGTTTTTCACCGACAACCGGACTCTTCAAAATATTTTTCACGCTTCACCGAATAATCGATCGACGATCAAGTCCTGAAAAGTCGAAATCCATGGAGAACCGCGAGCTAAAAATATCTACTGAATCCTCTCAAAATATTTTTCTGTCATTTTCATCTCGTATTCCATTCACGATAGCCGGCGAGTCGAGGGCTGCGTGTTCTTTTTTCTTTTCGATTTATACTCGATCTCTATAAATTATTTTATTTATTTATTTATTTATTGATGCACGAGAAATGTTTTACTGACTCGAAATACCTTTTGCTCGCTTCCTGTCTCTGAGCAGACTCATTTTTTATCATCAATCGTCTACCTCTCGTATCTTTGTAAAGGTAAAAATCTCTGTAACGTGTGCATCGAAGATTATTTAGTTGCAGTGAATTTTGCGATGATGATCCTTACCGCGCTCGACGAATCGCTCAACGGTGAACTTTCTCGAGACGCTTACGCGTTTCTCTCTCCCGACGTAATGAATATTATCGAAGCACGATAGTTACAAGAGCCCGCGCGGATCTACTAGCCAGAGAGAGAGAGAGAGAGAGAGCATGGTACACGTAGAGAGTTTACACTCGTTAAATAAAAGACGTTCTCGACTGTTTCGTAGAGATGAGTAAACGGTGTTTGTTCGAAGCAGGAGGAGAGACAAAGATTCTGAGAGCGATTCCTTCGATTTCTGTAAATGGCATTGATAATTAACGACTCTGGATTCACTATCGAGCCAGGGAAGATTCGAGTTCACGAGTACAGTTTCAGCGAGGAGTTGCATTATCCTCAGAGCTCCGGTTTTATTATTGTCAAATTTTTATGCCTGGGAAAATATCGTGGAAGAACGTTCTCGAGAAAAAGTAAAAAAAAAAAAATAAACAACAAGATTGAGGAAAATGTAATTAAGATTTTGAGGAGCTGCTCCATTTCCTTTGAGACGAGTGAATGGGCTTGTTGAATTAAATCCTTTCTCATCTGATAAATTTCTTAATATCCCATTTTTCCTGAAGTAGATTATTTATTTATTATTTTTTGAGCGTCATCCGGAAAAGAAAATTGAGCTGCAGTCCTAAGGGTCGAGAATTTCGACCGATTTTTCTCAAGGAATTTCAACGAAATCACAAGACTCGGGTACATAAATAGAGATGAAAAATTTCGTCTGATCTGCCTCCCCGAACGCACGTCAGTCGTTAATTCTCTCTCTCTCTCTCTCTCTCTCTCTCTCTCATCTCGCCAAAAGCAACATCACGAACGAGAGAATTATGTCGAGGCACGTAAACCCGGTAAAGTAAAGAGAGGAGCTTAACTCTCACGCAGAAAAATGGCAACAAAGAGGCGGGAGGGGGAGGGGCTGAGCCGAAACAACGAAATGAAGAAATCAATTTCCTAACCCCCGACATTCCTCGGAGCGTAATCACAGCTTCCTTGGCTCCAGGATCCTGCATGGAAACAAATTGCTCCGAGCGAAAATCGAATCGATACTCGCAGAGGTAATTAAACCTTTTTTTTTTCGCCTTCGTTCCCGAACCATTCGATTGCCCAGAATTTGTATTATTCAGAAGAAAAAAAAACCCTCAAAAATATCGATTTTCGAGGGATTTTGGAAAAAAAAAAATATAAAAAATCAAAAAAACATAATTTTTTATGATTTTATTATTAAAAAAATTAAATTTTTTAGTTTAAAAGACAAGGAAAATGACTTACCCGTGTGCGGTGGTACAGGCTGAGGCAGAGGCGAGGTATCGGCAACAGCGATGAGCCAGACGAGGGTGATCAGGACTAGATCGAGGAGTCTTGGACTGGTTTGTTTGGAGTTTATGATACATGGAAAAGATGGCCATAATATCGGAAGGACGATTGGCATACTCGACGTCGTCGTCGTGATTATCGTTGAATAACCGTGACGAGACGAAAAACGTTGCCGTCCGTGGGCCTCATGCAGAAGCGTAGAAGCACGCATCGGTAGCCGCGCGCGCGACCACTAACGCTATCTCTTGCCCCCCGGTGTATCGAGCACCAAACTTGGCACACTGCACTCCACTCGCATCACTGATGCATCAAAACACCTTTTTTCCAGTCAGCTTATCAGTTCTATCTTTGTCTACCTCTCTTTTCTATCACTCTGTAATTTGCCAGCAGACCTCCTCCTCCTCCTCCTACTCCTTCTCTTTTTTCCTCTCCTCAATATCGCAGCAATATCGATCTCTCCTCTCGTCTCAATATTTTTCCGTCTTTTCTTGTTTTTTTTTTTTTTTTTTTTTTTTTTTTTTTTTAATTTTTTTTCTTCTCTCTTTGCCCTTTTATTCTCCAGCAACCTCTCTACTTGGTTTTTCCTCTCGATATTATTTTTATTCCTGATGAAAATACTCGACGTATTCCCACGGGATCGAGAAAAAAAAGGCTCCGCAACCCTTCGGGGTTTATTCTTTGAAATCCAATCAGACGCTCGTCATCGGTCAACAGCTCCGAGACGATAAACATCTGAAAAAGACAAAACGGATCGGTCCTCGTCAGACTTTGACTCTCGTCGCGTTTTTTTTTTTTTTTTTTTTTTAATAAATAAAAGGAATTGAAAATTCGCTTGGCGAAAATAAAAAAATCGAAAAGCTTCTTCGTTCCTTGGTGTTCGGCATTTATCACTTTGCTCTTCCCGCGCGATGGCACCTTGTAAATGTCAGAAAATTGAAACAAAAACGTGACGAACCGTTCGACATTCCGGCATTCAAAAAAAAAAAAAAAAAAAACAAAACAACCGAGAAAAAAAAACTCCAATTACATCGCGAAGAAACTTGACGTTTTTTTTCCATTTTTCTATCGTTTTGTTAAAAACACATTTTTTTTTCCATGGCAGAGCGTCGAAACCGTGACGATAGCATATACGAGCAGCAGTTATGGTTGGCTCGTTCCACCATTATGCGAACTCTCGTCCCTCGGTACAATTTTAAAATCCATAAATATACGAACGCGTACAGGCTCTCTTTCATACGCGAGAATTCTAAAACAACTCAGCTCGGATAGCAGAGGCCTCGAGAGGCCAAATAACACGAAAGAAAAAGTCTCTGCTGAAACCCTCCTCGCGACGATGAACGATCATCGAGTCGTCGTTCCAAAGGATCATCCGTGTAATTAAAATCCAACTTGACCAACAGGTGAATCGGGTTAATCGTTTAATAATAACTGTTTTTCGAATAAAAACGCTTCGTTACAGCCACATTTGTGAGTTTTTGTTGCCACTAATCTCTCAAGAATCTTAACCGGCTGATGAGTCCCGAACCCTGATCTATAGATCGAGATCCATCGAGATTTAGATTGTTCCGAAGAGACAATTCGGATCAGAGGTCGCGACCAAAAAAAGGGACACGAAATCTTACAGGAGTGGGATCAATCGGTGTTCGTATGATCACTGGGACTGTGACTATTTAGAAAACGTTGGAGAAGCAAAGAAACTTGGATCTGGAGAATCGACTGTCGGGAAGTTTATTCTCCAAGGTCTCAGAGCTTTTGTTTTTCTGATCCTGGGAGAATCGTGCAAGGACAAAAAAAAGTTTGTATTGTCAGAAATCAATGAAAATCTTTCGTGCAGGTGGACAGTTGGAAAATGAACAACGCGGAAATGATGAAAACTATTTGTTTCTCCAAAATTCGCTTTTTTTTTACTACTTTTTTGTACGAACGCTGTCTCGATAAGAAACGAATGAAAAGGCTGCATTTTTTTTTCCTGGATCGTAGATTTTCCATGCGTTCTCGAGGTCACATCCGTTAGAACGGTACAAAGCAATGACGGATTCGCTACTCTTCGTGTGAATCATTACGGAGTCTGAGAAAGAAAACGTTGTTAAATGACCGTGGGAAGAAACGTGCAATTATCCTTACGTCGAATCCCGAGGTCGTTCGGTTTTGTTAAAAAGAAAGAAAGAAAAAAAGGCAACAAAAATGCATTTTAAAACTCGAATGCATTAGCGATTATTGTTGACGAGAAATCACGAGATTCTCAGTGGCACTAACTCACGAACAGTTGATAATTCCTCGTGGATTTTATCTATAAAAATCTCACGAAATCCCTCAACCTTGAATGATACACGTAATAAAAAATTGAGCGTAGCTCATGCCTGCCCATTACGTAACAACAAAAATAATCGTTCCTTTCGAAACGAACTCCCGAGATTCGATTCGCTGCTCAAGAAAATATGTCCTACGAATTACCAGGCGATTCTTCCTCCATCAAAATCTCCTCCCAACAGTCTTCGTCGGAGACTTTCCTCATGGCACTGCTTCTTCACACTCAACAATTTCTCTTCTCCCATCCTCCTCGGAAAGTCTCTAATTTTGCAACAATGCCAGTCTTCGAAAACAAACAAACGAATGCGCAACGAAACTCTGTTTCCACGAGTGGTCCAACGCTTCTTCGCTTTGAATATATAGTTTCGTATTCAAATTCTCAGACGATTGCACTCGTCGTCACCGACCAACCAGCACGAAATATCGAACTCTGGACCGACTCTGAAAAACTGCAAATTCATCGACGTATCATCTCGAGAATGAGATTTAAAAATTGACAAAGTCCAAATCTGGTGACTCAAATACCGAGGAAATATGATTGAATAGCAGTAAAAATATCGTGCAAATCGAGCAGAATCATGCAAAGCTAAATTGGCTTTGTCGATACGACGTTGAGCTTGCTTTCGAGGAATTTAATATCGAAGAACATACGAGCATCGACCTAATTAATAACGCTATGAATAATACGCGAATCCTGTCCAATTAGAGTGACTAATTGACGCGAGTTACGTTAACTCCATTTCCAACTAACCGCGACATACGAAAAAATAAATTCAAATTTTTCTCTCATTCGTCGGTGAACGAATTTTCTTAATTTCTTTCAACAGCTTTTCAAACTCGACTCCGCACCGAGTATTCGCACACGAGAAGAAAACTTTTGTCTGTACAACGACCGCGAGAAATTATGAAGCTGCGAATACGTTTCGAGCAAACTTCACTTCAAGAGTGTTTCCGTTTCTCAAAGCTGCTTACTCGAAATTCGAAATTTCAAAAAGTAGCTTCTCGCAAGCCACGTTCAGCCCTCAGACAAAAACTATGTGAGATCCTAATTGAAATCTCTGAAATTCGATTTCTGGAGTATTCAGCAGCTCCAAAATACTCGAATCGTTAAGAAAATCGATTCCAAAGAAACTTTGAATGAGCCACGTTTACGGATGATCTTCCAAAATCATTGAACGTTCGACAAAGGGCGTTCGACTGGTATAAAAATATGAATATTAGTACGAAGGAAAATAGTTAATATACGTGAGCATGATTCACCGGTAGATATAACCGTCGAGATCTGGCATCGCTGTCGAGAAACAACTTACATTCTTTTTTCTCTCTCTCCCTCTCCGGTGCGGTGAATCGGCTGGTGTGTGAGGTGAGCAAGGGAGAAGAGAAGAGAGTGAGAGAGAGAGAGAGGAAAAGCAGGAGCGCGGCAGGCCGAGGAGGCAACGGAGAGACTCGCAGGTAAGATACTCGTCGATGGGGTTCCCCACCGACGAGCGTACTGACACTGACACAACGCGCACAAACAAATTGCGTTATGCACACCGTGTACGAAGAGACGAGAGAACTTGCTTGCACATGATACACACGCGCGAATATCTCGCGATAATAATAAAAAAAAGGTCGCGTGGATGAACTGTGAGGAAAAGGATGAAAACGTAGAGCGATATGGAGACTGTCGAAGGACCTGTGGAAAGTCGGCGTGAAACAAAAAACAAAAAAATGACGTTGCTTTGTCGAAGAGTGTATCAAAATGGCCAAGAACACCTGGCCAACTTGACTCCGGAGTTAGGAAGCAGAGAGAGAGAGAGATGAGCGCGAGTGGAAAAAGAACAACAGAGAAGCGGAAATGCCTCGAAAAAGTGGATAAAGAAAGGGAGAGCACGTTTGAGAGACACGATTTTTTTGTATCAAACTCTTTTGTGATATAAATCCGCGAGGACCGAGTTCACCGGACTGGCATAACAGAGTGAAATAAAGAACAGAAAGTTGTTCCTGTTCCGGAGCGAATCCATTTGTCACCGAGATTGATCATTTCCCGAAACATTGGCTTATCGGTAGGGAGTCGAATCGAGAGTATTATCGTCGAACTCGGTTAGTTAAGACGACGCAACATAATTAGGCCAGAAATGATGAAAATCAGTGATTATTCGTGGATAAAAGTGAGCCAAAGATCCAGAATCGCGGATAGCGGGTTCACGTTGAACTTGGCGTTTAATCACGTGGCGTTTCCATAGCGAAACGCCAAAAGACTCAATTCCGAAGATAAAGTATCTCGTGACCACCTGGGTTGACGCGGTGAAGATACAAAAATGAGTATCAGTAACCGGGATAGGTGGGAGCGATATAGACAGAGTCAAAAAAGGAACATGTTCGAGTAATAAATGAAAGTACATAATAAAAAAAAATATATATAACAACACCCACACGTTGGAAAAAGGAAAAAAATAAAAAAACTCGCGAGCAGCTGCTCGGCGAAACGGAACGTCGATGGGAACCGAACGAGACCGCGTTTCACGGAGAACTGATGACTCGTCGGTACAACCAGTCGCGACCGGTGAACGAGGACTCCCGAGGACAACGACTCCCTCCACCATCATCCAGCAACAGCAGCAACTTTACCGGAGCCCACATTCGACCGAGTTGTCTCTCTCCCTCTCTTTCCCTTACTTCAACCAATCCCTTTCTCTTTCTATTCCTAGCTCTCTTTCTCCCTTCTTTCTCTCTTTTCAACTCGTTAACACATCGTGCCACTGTCTCCCTCAACTCGCTTCACTATGCCTTCATTTTCCTCCTCCTATCTTCATCCTCCTCTCGCCTTTGCTCGCCTCCAATCCTTCCATCATTCTCTCAGAGCCCAGTTCACTTTCAACGCGCCTCTCTCTATCGCGCATGAGCCGCAGGCTCTTCGGAGGGTGGTCTTTTCCACCCTCGACCCTATCTCCCCTCCCCCCGACCATCATCTCTTCGCCAACTCTCTCTCTCTCTCCTCGAATCCTCCTGCTCCAACATCCCTGCCTCGCGTTACCTCAACTCTCTCACCCTCTTATTGCTTTTTTTTCTTCTTCTTTTTTTTCAGCCTTCTGCTCTTTCATATCCGCCACCACTTCATACATGTACAACAACTTTGCGTTTTCTTCATTACGAGAGTCGGTTATACGTGCAACCGAACGAGGCATGTGTATAGAGCTATACGGATTTCCCAACTACCTCTGACCTCTTAGGCTCATTTACCAAACGCTTGAATATCAAAGACTCGAATGCTCAAACCCTTTTACTCCACTGTTGTCTCGTGTGCGTCGACGACTTCAACCAGCCTTCTCTCTACCGACTCCCCTTATTTCCGGCTGGTCACACTTTCTTTCGCTATCGTCGTGATACAAAATCATGAAACTACACCGCAAACGCGAATTTCAAAGGCTCATCTTACCGGCTTTCGTTCATCAATCGAATTACTCTCGGGAGGATACGTTTCGCGACGAAGCGAGAAAATCAAAAGTTACGAATCAACGTTGCAGCTATTGAAAGAAAACTTTGAAGGTTTACAGTTTTTTACAGAGCGTAAATGCTCAAAAAAATAATTTTTTCAAAATGCTGACTAACCCTTGACCCTTAATGCCGTTCTTCCCTAATCAATTATTGTTCTCACGAAAATTCAGACTCGGTTATCGACCAATTGAGAGAAAAACAAAATTATTAAAAGTAGACGGATTTCCGGTCACTAAGAATGCATCTATCTCAGTGAAAATCCATAAGATATTTTACAAAAACCAAATTCAAGTACTTCGAGCTTGTAGCGATCCGATGGTCTCGGAAAAAAAAAAAGATCGTCGACTCAGTTTTTATGGAATACTGAGTCGAAAGGGAGCTTCCGCCGCGGCATCGGACAGTGTTTCAACACTTTGGAGACAAAGAGATTAAACCCGCGCGTATCGGCGCGGTCGAGTACCGCGCCAGTCACCGAAATCAGATCGTGACAAATTTTTTCATCGAAAACTATTATTTTTACGAGTATAAAAAATTCGGACAGGCATAAGTTTTGAATTTAGTGATTAGTACAACGAGCCAAGTCGATAATCATTTCCGGATGTGCGTCAAGTGTTTTTTTTAGTAATATATCGAAAAAGAATGACTTTACGGTTAATTTTTGAATGGAAATAATAAAAACGGCAGTCTCGGTCTATTTGTATCCGCGGAATATTCGTTTCTTTGGCTTTTCCTCTTATTCTGTCAGTCTCGCGAACATAACTCAGCGTGAAATATATTTCTTGCCGCAGAAAGTAACTTTCTCATCGAATACCAACATTCAACCCTTTTGCTACACCCGAAAATATATACAGCGATATATAGCGAGCGTATATTCACTCTCCCCCCACTCCCCTCCCTCCGCCGGTCTTTTTTCATCTCCTTCTCATCTCTCTCGCCCTCTTCTTCTTACAATTCCTTCCTTCGCCCCTTGCAAGAAATTTGCCGTGTTACGACCTTTGACCTTTTTTCATCGTCCCACAACCCCCTTGACTCGCTATGTATGACAAGCCGAGTTCCTTCGAGTGTACGTCACGACCTCGTGTCGTCTGCTGCTTTCAAACCTCGTTTCCTGCAACGACGCCGCTTCACCAGGCCGTAATGGATTCTTGGGCTCTTCTATTTGCACCGTGATCAACGAGGCATCGAGCTACGGGTGCCTCCGACAACGACGAGAACTGCGAACAAGATTTTTACAAATTTTTATCGTCGATTTTCTTTGTTCGTTGTTGCGATATCGAAAACATTTTTTTTTTCGTACGAATTTATTGATATTTTATAGAAAGTAGAGAAAGATTTTTAATTTTGATGACTATTTTTGCTCAAGCATCGTTAATATCGAGGATTTTTTAAATTTAGTGGAGATAAATAACGGAAAAATCAATCTATTTGGGCCTGAGAATTTAGGGAAGCTCGATAGCGGTAAGTTCTGAAGTATATACTTTAAATCAGTCGGTAATTTCAAACAGTCTTATAGATCGATCAAAATATTGAAAAAAAAAAAACAATTTACGTTCAATCGGTATGAGCGATCTCTTCTTTGACGATGATAAGCCAGATGATCGATCGCAGCGCCACAGTTTCCGTGCAACTATTTGGAGAAATCGTCCAGCAGCGTTCCAATTTCCATTCACTGACATTTCCGAGAGTGGACTCTATCAGCTGATCCTTTGTGAATTTCATCTTCTGTCTTTTGTGCTGAACGGTGAATCTGTATCCAGTTTCGCATTGAGAATTATCGATCTTGTGCAATCGGGAATAGTGCCGAAGTGAAAGGGGGTCAAAGAGGAACAAACGATTCCAAGAACTGTGCAGTTTTGATGGTGCCATGAGTACATGTTCGATGTCGAAGTGAAATTCAATATGGTGGACAATGAATATCGTTGATTGAGTTAGACGTAGCGAGTAAAGTTAATAAAAGAAAAGAAAATCAAATTTTCGACGATCAGGATGAATCATCATTGCTGGCGAAATGCAAAAACAAGAATGAACGAGGACGACGAAATCGAATGGCCCAAGCTGTCATCTTCTGCGCTGCAAGACAGATCAGATCGAAAAAAAGTGCTGCGTCGTGGAATTTCTCTGATTCATAGCGATTTACCAAGTTCTTCGAACGACCGTGATCTTCTTCAGGAAAGCTTGGACGACTTCGATTATCCGAAACTCGGCGAAACTTTCGTCAAGAGAAAACATAATACTTTTCCGGAATGCAATCAGCTGGCGATCGTCGAACATTTTAACGATCGATCAGAACGGAAATTTCGAATACCCAGCAGTACGGATTTGATCGAAGTTGATTTCAGAAGAACCTTGGAGGTATGTTGTTGTAGAAACTTAAAAAAATCGTTACAATTCAACACTCGAATCGAGTGTTTTAACCCTAAAACTTCTTTAATACATTTTTTTTTGGAAAATGTTCTTTGTACTTGTAAATTTGTCGGTCCTGTCAGATCAAGTGAGTTCAATCAGGCGGTGAAACAGAATTTGTGCACTGGAAAGTTTTATTATTCAAAATTACATGACAGATTTAGCAGATTATTTTAAACTTTTATAAAATGAAGCGTCATGAAAAATCCAGTGATGCGCTAGAATTCATTTTGCAATTGGGAAAAATCCTTCCTAATTGCCGCTGAAAATAAATTTTTGAAATACGACAAATTTAACACGAGCTGAGCAATGATCGTGTTTGTTTTTTTAATTTTTTTTCACAGCGACAAAACTGGCCGATGTCTCTGGTTGCGAGTCACGGAGCAAAGATTACAGTGGACATATGCAAATTGAACGTAAACATGAGTTTGGAGAGGCCACTGGCGAAATGGTTGTTCGCAAAGTCCAAGAGAAAAATAACATACATAGCGAGAAAAAAAAAACCATCCAAGCTGAAAGGATTGATTTTGTACCATAGAATGATGCGAAAGGCCATTCCGGCTGAGGAGGCCAGAGCCGGCGGACAAAAGATCTGCGAAGTTATGGTGAATCCGATCTCGAGAGAAGATTTATCGGCGATAAATTTTGATGGTTTGAGGATCGACGTTGTTCCCCATGACGACGGAGAGCTGGTGGAAAAAATGTCAGCCTTGACTTGTATGAGCTCGAATTATAGAAACCCTCAGGAGATTAGTATCGTCGAGGATAATGTCATTTTCAGACCAGATTTGCACGAACAAATGGAAAACATGTCGATCGATGTGAGAAATGGGTCGAAACCAACGGACGAAGAAAATAATGGGACAATTGTTTGCAATGCCGGATTCATCGATCTCGATACTATGGAAGCGACGAGAAGTCTCAAAATCTGCGACGAACCTGGAGAAATTATCGACAATGTTTCCATCAAAGTCGAACCAAGCGGCATCCAATTTACTAAGAAATTTCGAGAGTGAGTTTTGGGTCGTAACAAAAATTCTAGGATTTGTGAGCATTCGAAATATTTCGTGCTCAAAAACACTGATTTTATTCTTAATATTAGAGCCAAGAGAACTATCGTTCTCGTTTGAATGAAGAAACTTGCTGGATTGCAGATACTGCACGAACACAGTGACCTCGAACTTGAAGTCTTGCTTGGATGATTTTTTAATCGAAATGTCGAGATTACAGAAAAAAATATACGAGAGAGACAGAGTAAAAGGAAAAAGCAAACGACGCTATTACGCGGGCATGAAAGAAGTGAGGAAACACGTTGATCTCAAGAAAATCAAATTCGTCATTATCGCTACGGATCTTGAGAAAGTGCAAGCGAAAGGTAGCGATCGAAGAATTATTTGAAGAACGAAAAATATCATTGGCGGACGATTGTGAATATTTAAGCATTTGTCCAAAGATTAATATCGAAAATTGATTAACGAAGAAAGCGGCAGAAAAATAAAAAAAATCAAACTAATCCTAACAATGATATTGTTACCATTTTGAAGAAATCAAATTTTAGGAGGTCTGGACGATACTCTCGATGAACTTTTGGAAACATGCAAAAAGTACGAAGTGCCTTACTGCTTTGGCCTCGGAAGACGAAAGCTCGGTTATTACACTTATGGCAAAGGTTTTGCCAGTTGCATCGGAATCACAAATTACAGCGGCGCCGAAGTACGTTGATCGATCGTTCAAACCGAGTGAAAATCAATTATACATTGAAAAACTTTGTAATTTACTAGAAAAAAAGAAAACAAAATTGATCTATTCCGTTTTCATGTTTGCACTTTTTCTTCTCTTTCTAAGGAAAAGCTCAAAAACGTGCTGTGCGCCGTAGTAAAAGCTAGGAACGAATATTTGCGCTTGATGTCCAACGATGGAAAAACAATCGACGTAGAAAAATTTCTACCCAAAGAAGAACTACTTCTGTCCGAAAAAATCAACGCTTATTTGAAGATAATAGCGTCTACAAGCTGAACTTCTTAACGACGTTAATACTCAATTTGTAAATACTAATCATTATTAAAAAAAAAACTAACAAATAAATCGCTGTGAATCATTTCTTATTGCCTGAAATTTTACCTCCATGATTCCCAAAAAAATTGTATTCCGTAACGACGAATTTCTTTCGAACAAGATAAAATCGTCGGCATTCCGCAAAATGGGAAGAAAATCCATAAAAAAATCAACAGATAAAAATTCATGGTTAAAACACGAGCTATTTCAATTCGATTCAAAATGTGAAGTGTTCGAAACTCGAATATTTTTTTGTAGGTTATTTCAATGTAGTTCAACTACAAAAACGTTGCGACGAGGCCATTCTTTTTTTTGCAACTTCAAATTATCTCGAGATAACTCGGAGGAAAAATATTTCGAGGTACGTTTGCCGATACTTTCTTAATATTCGGGATTAATGAAGATCCTCGAAATAGATTCTGAAAAGTTAAGAAAAAAAGGAATTATTACCTTTCGTTCTCGTCCGTAAAATTGACTGTTTTTATTTTAATTTTTTTTTTTATTCGGTTTCACGCCTGCTGCCTTTGTGCCAGTTTCGTCAGCGTGCAAGGTGGGTCGTCGGGCATAAGGGGCTGTTTCCTGCAGACGGTAAGTAAATAGGCGAGGACAGAGAGAGAGAGAGAGAGAGAGAGTACGTGTGTTGATGAAAAAAAAACTTTTTGTCACGGGTATACAATCGGTGGCTGTTCCGTGAGGCATTCGTCTCATATTTCCATATTTGACGACAACGCCTGCCAAGGCTTGGTACAGTTTCGCACACACTTTTGCCGAGTAAGGCGACTCGCCGACGACGACGCTTTTATGTCAGTGTCTCGATATGATGTAGGAAAAATACCGAAATGTGAAATACCTTCGAAAACGAGCACTCGTGACAGGAGCGCAGGTATGCTGTATGCATAAAAGATCGACGATTCGTTTGTCAAAGTGATCGAAATAGTTCAAAGTAAGCTAAACAAATAAACACACGAGTTAACCCATTTTTCAACGAATAAAAACTTTCGATAAAACAAACATTCAGTTTTGCTTCGGTAGATCGTCAGTATGTGAGGAAATAACTGTTTCATGCAATTTTATACGATTAAAACAGTTTCCGGAGGTCGCAGTTCGAAGTCATTCTTTTTCTTTTCTCATGAAATGACATTTCGTCAATAAATCAATTTTGGAATCCATTTTCCTATAAATTGAATAACATCGAAACAATAATGATGAGTGTAGATCGAACGTACGTCAAAAATCACGTAATTGGAAAAACCGTTTAACATTGTTATAAAAAAAGATTTTCTTAGTCCCAGAATCAGGCGTGTACCACCGATTCAAGGTGAATAATATAATTTAAGATTTTAGTTCACACCGTTTCAGTCTACGATGATAAAGATAAAGATATCATAAGCCGTTGAATTCAAACAATACGATAAAGAATCACGAATAGTTTGAAGGAGAACGAGTCATAAAAATTCGGTATTTTTTTCAGCAGAATACCTAATACTGAAATCAAATCCCGTTAACGAACGAAGCAAATAAAGATTCAAGTACAAAGACACAAGCACACGCACGCGAACAACGATAATAAGATATCCGAAAAACCGGTTTCGCAGAGATTCAGGGAAAAAAAAGTGAGACGAAAAAAAAGAATGTTTGCGATCAAATCCGAGT
The DNA here is from genome assembly GCA_037576405.1 of Campoplex capitator. Classification (NCBI taxonomy): domain Eukaryota; kingdom Metazoa; phylum Arthropoda; class Insecta; order Hymenoptera; family Ichneumonidae; genus Campoplex; species Campoplex capitator. The sequence continues at coordinate 462,155 of JARBWI010000485.1, read as the reverse complement.
ACCGAGTAAAATTGTTTTGTCGCGCATCGAGTCAAGCACGTTGTAGAATTGTCAAAAATTGTTGAAAAACTCTGCGATGAAGTAGGAAGATGAAAAAACTTGGAAAATAAATAATTTCCCACGTGAAGCTTGCACTGCTCCCCGGTTGTTTATTTCCCGAACACGAACGTCCCCCGAACAAGTTGAACTTGAGAAAGAGAAAAATCGGCAGCAGTTCGGGGCTTAACTTTCTACGAGGAATGTACGCACCTGGGTCTCTCGGAACTTGAAGTATAGAGAACGAAGAATGTGGTGGTGGCAAAAGCCACGAGTAACCGAGCCAGAGTGTGTGGTTACAGTAGAGACGGAAAAAGGAGGAATGAGTGAGTGAGAGCGAGAAGGAGCGTAAAGAGGAGGGGGGAGAAGAAGAAGGAGGAGGGGGAGGAGAAGAGCAGAGTAGCAGAGAATGGAGCTGGAAAAGAGAGGCTGAGTAGAAGTGGTCGTTAGGTTGGTTGATTCGAGGGAGCTCAGTGAATACTGACTGCCGAGTCAGTGAGCCAATCATAGATTTTCAGTCGGCTCGGCACCGGCTCCGATGCTCGATCGGATAAGCGCGCGAGTTCGTGCCTCAGAGCGTTTATTTACGAATTTTTATTACTTTGTTTTTTCGTTGTTGTTGTTTTTTTTTATACGAATTAACAAATTTTTATCTGTAATTATTTATTACGGGGATGAAAAACTCGTTCGTTTGATCAATTGTGAAAGAAATATTGCGGAAATTAGCGATCGTGTCTATGATCGATAACGCTTCGCGGTTTAAAAGCGTTGTTCTTGTGATTGTGACGATTTTGGCCTGGATTACCCATCGTAATAAACAGAGATTCATCGGTTCCTCATGATTCTCTTCCGAGTCAGGTGAGTTTCTCTTTACGATCCATTGTTTTTCGTCGCGTGAAAAAACTTGCGAAAATTTAGGTTAATAATCGATTCGGTGAATCGATGGTATCGAGATTATTTTTATTTTTTTTTTTGACGAAATAATAAGCAGCAGCGTTTATTCGCACGATCAGTAGGTCGAAGAATTCTCGATCCCGGTTGTCCAAGAGTGAAAGGCTCGCGGTCGATACGCTATATATACATATATCGGTACATTGGTTTCATACATATATATATATATAATGTGTATACAAATAGGGAGACGGGTCACGATCGGGCATCGGGGCCGAGAGTCCCGTGTTCGATTCTTCTCGCAGTGTTGAAGCAGCGCGTCGACCCTCACACCGATATCCATCTCTCGAAATCGTTATTCTCTTCTCTATCTATTATTATATCCAACCGTAATTTTATGATCGATCGAATCTTTTTTTTTTTACCTTCGATTCTGTCATTTTATCGTAGACACGAGCTTCACATACGTCGAGAACAAATCGGTAAACGATTTTCTAACCTTTCAAAATTTTCTTGTAAAATTACGAAAAAATGTCAACGATTTCTCTCCACTTCTGCGCTGTTCATCGAGCTCCGTATTTCATTCGTTTTTTTACATATTTTTATCGAACTCGGAATATTCGTTAACGTTGAACGCAAAATCTTCGAGTATTCGCGATAAATGAGTAGCGGCCTCTGGTGGAATCTAATATCGAGGTGATTTTTCGTCATGTCCCGTTTCCTTCGGTGTCTTGTTTCCGTTTCACGGGCGTGAAACGAAGGAAACCGGAACACGAAACCGGCAATAAAGAGAACAAAAAAAAAAACAACGCAGCAAACAAAATAACCGCGAACTCGCGCGACGTTTCCAGTTTCGATAAGGAGGAATATAAGCGGCGCAAAAACTTTTTCGAGTGTATTTCAGGCAGCGCTGGAGGATCCTATGAAAATTCTCTTCGAGAAAATTGCTTCGACGGGTCTCGACTGACATTTCATCGCGATCGAATAGAAACTATTTTTTTTTTTTTTTTTTTCTTTTCGATCGGAAGACTCAAACCTCGCTCCTCTGCCACCACAGAGTTTCAAAGTTTTCGAACTCAACGCCGAATCTCGATCTTTCGACAGCTCATTTTCGTTCGTTTTCTTTTTATTTCCCCTCCTGTTGTATCGTTCTCGCCGAGTGTCTCGCTCCTCGTTTCCTTGCCGAAGGAATGCACACACGTTTTTTCGGGGGAGCAACAACACATACACGGGGCTCGGTTCGAGGATAGTCATAAATAAAGGCGTGCCAAGATATACGAGTGAGCGAGAAGCGAGGCTTGATGGGTGCGATACACCGCACATAACCTAATACACAACATACGAATAATACACAAAGGATCATTGCGCAGACGCCGGTACACTTATTTCTCCGCGTATATACGTTTACGATTTACGTTATGAAAGAAAAGAAAAGAAAAAAAAAAAAAAAAAAAAAAAAACAAAAATTTTAAGCTTCTCGACGAACATGACTCACGCGAGAGACCGAGATGCTCGGGAGAGTAACGAAGATACACGCGGTAAACATATTCGTGATAAAATCACGAAAAAATCAAAACACTCGAATTACTTTTCAAACATTTACGAGAGACGCGTACGCCAAGATTATAAATTAAAACGAACTTCTGAAAACACGATTTTCTTCTTGCTTAACCTCGAAATCGGGCACAACGATCGAAAGACTCTCGGCGCCCAAGTTCGATGAAAACAAAAATATTTACGAAAAAATGTTTTAAAAAATCGTTGTTGATTACCAAGCTCCCTAGTGGCCCGGACACCGATGATTTGTTTACGAACGTTCTTTCGTTCCGACTCTGTCGCTTCGTTGCGTACGAAATTCACTGTAAATTAGTAAATTACGCGGAACTCCCTGCGAGTTCCGATTACCAATAATTTCAGGAAGAATAAAACTGTTTTAAAAACGTTTACGCAAATATTTCACTTCGCGTACGAGCTTTCGGTGTGAAAAAAAATGACACGAGAGTTACGGAGAGAGAATGTAACGAGCATATCTCTCGAGGGTTTCGCGCGCGTTGGTAAACACGAAACATTAGATATAGGACAGGCGTAGAGACCGGCCAGATTCTCGAGGAATCTCGCGCCCGCGCGAAAATTTGTAGAGGCGCGTTCTCGAGAGCGTGACGAAGAAAGTAGCGCTCGCTCGGCGCACGTAAATACGTGAATACGAAGAAGCGCGCTCGAATGTGAACCAAATTGAGCCACGAATCGAACCCATCGGCGAGTACACGAGTTTGACGTCGCTGCGCCACAGACTTTTTCTAACAATTTCAATAAAATTTTCTGCTGTCACAGCTTCGAGAAAAAATATCAAAACGATAAAATTTCCTGTCGAAAGAATTCGCGTCTCAATTCACGAGAAAAATACACACAAAGATTTAGCCTCCTTCGACTGGGAGAAGGAGAAGAAGAAAAAAAAAAAAGTGAAGGTGATTAGGCAAGAGAATCTCGCTCGGCGCGTAAACGATCAACGAAAGTAGCGAGCTCCGTGTGCTCGCTCATCTCCATATCCGGCTTCGTTTCGTCGGCGAGTCCATGAAATTTCGAGTCCACGCGGTGTCCTCGCGGTTTAGCAGTTTCAAAAGGGATCGCACCAGTTTCTTTTTTTCGAACCAAAGTTTTCTTGTTCTTTTTCACCGGAATTTTCGCGCGTTCAGGCATCGCACGAGAGAGCTCGAGTTCTCGGCGGAGCAGCCTATCAAATTTTTCTCTTTGTCTCATCCGTTCGGACCAATCCGAGCTTCGGAAATTTTATACCACAGAGGAGGCTCCGGTCACCGTGCTAGCTTCGCTGCGTCGACGCTGCTCTCACGTGCGTTCAAGTTTCTCTTTTCCTGTGAATAAACAAACTTTGCCTCACCGATCTGAGCACTTGACCTTCGCTAACTTTTTTTCATTTATTTTTTATTACATTCTCTCTTTATTCGCGAAAATGAAAAAGCTCGCGATGAGCGAGTTTCGTGGACGTTTTTATTCGTTTTTTTTTTTTTTTTTTTTTTTTTTTTTCACTTCGACGAGAATCATATTCGCGGAGAATTCTCGACGAAGCGCAAAGCGAGTGTGTGTCTGTGCGGTGCTTCCAAGGTCCTGTGACATTCGAGAGACGCGCGTTCGCGGTATTCTCGTTGGATTGAAGAGAGCGAGCGTAAATATACGTTTGCTTGTGCACACGAGTAGGATATGCATTTTTTCACGTTTCTTTCCCATGATAAATGGCATATCTGGACTGGTATCGATGCGCCCATTGTGCCCGGCAGGCTTTCCCATTCGCTTTATTACCCGAGTACGAATTTCAGCGGGAAAATACTTGGTGAGAAATCGAAACTGTGTCGGCGACGATCGAATCGAATTCCAAGATGATCCCGATAAAAATAAATGAAAAAAATAGTTTTTTTTTTTCTCGATTTTATAAAAACTATCAAACTACGTTCGGTCAATAGAGAAAAACTCACCGTTCTCGTTGACGAAGTAAAATATTTGTTCAAATTTCAATTTTTTCTTTTTTAAAAGGTAAAAAACATGAAAAAGTAAAAAAAACTAAGATTGTAGTCATTTTGGCACGAAAACTCGAAAATATCCTGCCAGTCAAGCTGTCAAAGAATGTTCGACGAGGAGAAAGAAAAGAACAAAATGAGGATTCGATTTTTCAAAGTTCACACATAATAATAGTTTTCGTAATAACGCTAAATAATAATAAAATAATAACCCAAATGGCCTCATTCTCGGGGCTTAACATTTAGCCACTTGTCCGAAAGAAAAAAAAAAAAAAAAAAAAAATGAACGAATCAACGTGTGTGCAACGAATGGAGCGTGTTTGTCACTTCGATGGAGCGCGAACACGACTCTCGAGGGTATGGCACACCTTCGAAACGCCATAGAGCGAGAGCGAGAGAGAGAGAGAGCGAGAGGCTAATCGCGTGAGGTCCTGAGAAAACTGAGACTCTGAAAAGACAGACTAATAATTCAGAGAGTCGCGGGTGTAATAGCGCGTCGAAGACATTGAGGCTACTGGATTAGCTGCTGGCCCGAGAGTGTACAGCGTCGAGTCTGAAAGTTTCACGACTTGGCAATTAGCTCCTGAGAGCTACGTGTACGCGTTTGATGAAGCCAGAAAGTACCTCGCTCGCTTCATGCGAGAAATATATACGAACGAGAAAAACAAATTGCAAAACGGCGGTTTACAGAGAGCATCGAGCGATTAAAATTTTGCTCTTTAATGCCGCAGCCTCTGCAACTCCTCTCCGGAAATGCTCATTCGCAGAGCTCCGATGCTTCCTGAAATATACGAATTTTTATACATCTCTTCGTGTAAATTCTTTCAGAAGAATCCTCCTATAGCCTCGTATCCGCGGATCGCCTGAAAAAGGCTCGAAATTTTTTTCGCACAATTAGAAAGAGAGAGCCTCTCTCTGCTCCTCCGACCGGCTTCCAAGCTGTGGGAAGCTAATTTCCATGCTCCCGCGAAACTCACTTTACCGCCGCATCCGCACGCGGCATGAGATCTATGACGTTCCTCGTCTGCGCGCGCGCCCCCCCCCCCCCCCCCCCCCCCCCAATTTTAATTATAGTCTCTGCGTTATTCCGGAGCGCACACGTGTCTCGTGCGAATTCATTAATTCGCGGAAGTTTGACCCATATCGACGCTCATCCTCGCCTATGTGCAAAAAATTCATTCGATTCTAGCTCATCCGTACACTCGCCTCAAAACCCCATCGAAAATCAGATTTTTTTTCTTTAAACAACGAAATTTCGGTCGTTTCCGAAGCAGGAGAACGAAATTATTTCGTTGCAAAACGTCAAACATAAAAAGTATTTTGAATATTTATAAAAAAAACTTTTTTGTTCCGTCATCGTTGATTTCCGAGTGAAATTTATCGATTTTTATTTTACGAATTTTCTGCTTCGAGAGAATTATTGGGTTATGTCGGGAAGCAGGTTGTGAAATAAAGTTAGAGACTCAGTTTAAGCAGAGCAATTATATTATTTTATTATTAAAAGTCTTTACCGGATGAGAGCTGTCGAAGGACTGACCAACGAAAAAACCAAAAGTATAACTCGAGCTCATAGAACGAAAACGTTTCTATGCTTCGGTTTCTTATTACTTTTATCATTTGTATATTTAATATTTTATAAACACATTTATGGTACTTTTATTTATAAGACCTCACGCGTTCTCTTTCTCAATTCGTACAGTGTTTCATATCAAACTTATTTCTACGTTGATTGATTATTTTTGCTCATATTCCAATAAGAATGAGCACAAAACTTGGAAAAAAAAAAGAAATTATTTCGAGAAACTTTCGAAAACAACGACAAATCTTACGTTTGTTGTTGTTGTTGTTTTTTTTCTCTAATTGCACCGCGTTTCCATCACTGTCAAATTCCAGACGAGACCGTCTGTTTTCTTTATTCGCGGATGGCTTTCAGTGGGTCACGAAAGTTTATTCGCACAAGTGGACTCAACTTGTGTTGAATCCATTTCTAATGCTCCAGTTGCTTAATTATTTTCGACAAGGTCCAGCGATTCGATAAATCTTAAATATAGAAAACGGTTCCTTCTTCTCGCGCGATCACGAAGGAGAACATTATCGATCAAGACTTTTATCAGCTCTCTTTTAATTCGCCGGATAATTTTTCGCAGTTCTCTATACGAGCGATGAGCCTGCTCGTAATCGCGAAACTTAATCTCGCAAGCATTATTTTTATGTCTAATAGTCGAGGCGTGAAAGGCCTGAGCCTTCACTTTCGCTGCTTCCCTGTGCCTGTGTCTGTGATATAGTTCTCAGATTCGCGTCGAACTTCTATTCCAGGCCGATGTTCCGATCAGGCTCGGAGGTCAAAGTTGGCTGGAGTTTCTTCAATGAAAATTGATCGAAAGCTCTCGCGATCGGCCTCTTATCGGACGATCCCAAGGCGTCGAGTCTCCTTCTTCCCGGACAATCGTTCGATTTGCTCCGAAACGCGGTTGACCTTTCGCGAAAGTCGATTCTGAGACTGGAATCGAAAAAAGGAAGCAGAGCTCGAAGCTTCGGGAATTCTGATTCGGGCAACGTCGAAAAATGAAATTGATGAGAGAAAAGTGCGCGAAACGGTTCTTCGGCATGAATATCCCGCGGTGAACACACGCTCTCTTTCTATTCTTCATCATAATCATCGTTATTACTGCTATCATCGTTATTCTCCGTTCACATTTTCCCGCGGTTGAGCGGATTTTTCTCAGGATGTGTAGTTACGTGGGGGCGAGTCGAAGTCGAAAGGAAGAGAGTTTTCTCTCGAATATACCGGAAATTTCGAACGAACTATTGTGAAATGAGGAATGAAAATTAAAATACACCGGAATCTTCGTGAGATTCTCAAACACTTTTTTCAAATCAATTATCAAATGAGCACTGTGAGAAAACAATTATTGGAGCGACTGAAAAGTCGGCGAAAAAAAAAAATCATTTGGTACTCGAAAACGAAGTGCTCGAATCCACCAAATTTTTGTTTAACGAAAAATGAATTTGGTCGAACGAACTTTTTTCTCGGTGCGATACGATGAGAATCGAAGCTGTTAACCGAACGGGAGGCTCGGTTGAGTCGAACAACGATAAAAAATGAAAAAAATAAAATGTTGAATGAAATTAATACAAAAGTCACAGGATGTAAGGGAGGGGGGGGGGGGGGGAGGCAATAAGCTACTTTCGGGACGACGATTCGTAGATTCGTAATTGTTCTCGATGACCTTCTGCCACGGAAGGCCATTCCCCTCTCTCTCTCTCCATTGTTAATAGTTTTTCCTCGATGTGTGCAGTCCCGAAACACGTTGCAAAATATCGTATCCATTGTTGTACGGCACATGCGGCGTTGGTGCACCGCACGCGCAAAAAGGTACGAATTTATATGGGCCTTTTCACCAACGAATTTTCTCTATCAAATCCCTATAGAAAACCGAACTTTTTCATTTTTCTCATGACTGTGATATACGACGAAAACGCAAAGTAGCCGGAGACCGTGATTCGCTGCTTTTAGGGAATCAAGAAATTGTGAGGATTTTCAAGTTCGAGGAATTCTGAAGAAAAACAAAAACCAAAAGCTCATCGACAGTGAATCGATCAACGTAAAAATGTTGCAGAGAAACGTTAAAACAAAAAAATCTAAATTTTTATCGAATCTCTAGAACTTGAAAAAGCATAAAAATCCCCTTCCCTGGGGGGGGGGGGGGGGGGCATAATGTAATCGAAAAGTAATCGAATGTTCATATTCTCCGAAAATTATAAAATAAAATTGAAAATGAATGAAGAAAAAAGAAAATTGGCACTTGTTCTTCCAACCAGAAAAAAAGTCAGAATGTGACAAAAAAAATAAAGAAAAAAAAAGGCAAGTTTTTCTACCGGTCGATTCGAGATAAAACGACTCATACATTTTTGTTCTCCGTGTGCGAGAACCCCCCGTCTCTCGCGTTACGACCAATACAATGAGGCGAATTCTCCATACAGTCATACATCGATGGTTATGTACCGTTCGAATGCTCCGAGTTTTCCTTCGCCCGTTAAAAACGTCAGCGGCGGTAAAATGCCCGCGATGGATTTAACCGCGGCGCGAATCCTCGGTGCATCCGCACTAGACCCCCGCAACGATCTGTCTGCCCGGGGCGTTCTATATATATTGAAACGTTGAAACGTATATGAATGGAGTCCGGTTGAGTTTCCGCGACGTCCGGTGTCCCGATAAATTTCATTGCTAGAAATGAGACACTCTTCGCTTTCCATTCTTCGCGCCTTCTTAGATATCGAGCCTCCTCGGTATTGCGTCGACGAATTAGAGAGAAAAAAAAGAAAAAAAAAAAAAAAAAAAAAACAACTTCAGAATAATAATTATAAAAAAATGTCGTGAAATTTGCTCAATTAAGGGAAAGTTGCGGAGCTCCGACGAGGCTGTGGCGTGACTTTTTCATAATAAATTGCTCTTTCGATTCAGGAAATTATTGAAAAATCTCAGTGAAAATGATGACGACGAAAAAAAAAACTGTTTATTCAACTCCTTTGAACCGCGTTTCTGTTGTTTCATTTCTTCTTCTTCAAAATACATAAAAAAGTAGGAAAGAAAAATATTTTCACAAGTTCAAAGTACCTTCGGATATAAATTTCGTTAGACAGGGGCTAAAAGGGCTCTCGTTGTGTATACACGTGCGTATATTGGAAAAAAATAATACGGGAAGTTAGTTATTTCTGGACGGACCGCGAACGAACGCTGCATCTTCGAGTGCATCTCTCTTGCTCGGTATACGATGACGACGATGACGAGAATGGGCCAGCGCATGGCTCTCGCCATGCCTAGACTTCGTCTTTCCTTACGTCGTCATTCTTGTCGGAAATAGCGCCAGCGATTCGCCTCCAGCCGTTTACTCGCTACAGTAATAAGACCAAGCTGAAAACGCGCCTGTGCTCTAGCGATAACGTTATTCGAGGCGCTTCAGCTTTATTTTATGTATAAACGACTAACCATTTCTCTCACAGTTGTGTACTCGAACAATCACTACTCGCGGGATCCATCAATCGTGCACATTTCGAAGAAATCTTTAATCGATCATTCATTTTATCAAAATTTTTCATTTTTTTAAAATCAATTTCATTTTTTTTAATCAAATTTTTCAAAATTAATCAAAAATTGAGAAAAAAGTGTAAGCAATCGATCGAGAGAGAATCAAGCAATAATTGACTTTCGTACGAAATGCAATTCGTATTAATTCTCGCATCGTTCGAGTTTTCCTTTTCGGACGATTAAACTCTGAAGCTGAATTCTAAATAGATCCCGGAAAAGATTGAAAATAATGATTCTACAGAACGAGGCGGTTCTCGTTTTCTATCGATTATAAAAATGATCATTTAATTAGCGAGATTACGTAAGAGGCTGAATGGAGAGATCGATGCCTCGTCGATTTACTCTCGTGATTCAGTGAGCAGGGATCGAGATATCGATATCTCTCTACAGCTATAAAAATGGGGAAATTGAATAAATTGCGAGAGAAAAATTGACACGGATTACGTCCTACATGGGACACGGCTCACCCAGAAGTCGCGTACATCTGAAACGAAAACAAAATGCTCGAAGAAAATACTACTACCGGAAGTTACACTTCGGACTAATCTCTCGGAGAGTTTATTAACCTCGGCTAGACACGTGCACGACGCCGAGATTCTGTGTCCTCGGATCTTTACTCCATCGCTTCTTCCTCTCGTTCGCCTCTCCCTGCTTTATTATCAAGCGGGTACGATGCTCTTTGATACCGAAGAGAGTCTCTGGCCCGCTAGCCCGATGCTGGGGCCCCTCGGATCTTTGAATCGAGGCAATTGATCCAATTTTTCTTGCCCTTTGATTCCTCCGCATGAAACTAACTCCGTTGATTAATGAATTTATCAATTTTCGGCCTTTTTTCACAAAAGCCCGAAGACTATACCGAGGACAAAGGAGGAGAGCGAGAGAGTGAAAAAGTATAAATTACTCTTAATTATCCGACCATGAAAGTAAAACGGTCAACAAGGAGTAACGCTGGGAGCAGCTGAGAGCAGACTTATTTAACGATCTTTTCACGCGGAGTTATCTACACGGAAGCATTCTACAGAGCTATATAAACGAGAGACGCGCAATATCTGAGAAGCAAAGTTGGGCTGCTCTGCTTTCGTAAAAGTCCAACACGGGCTTACGTATCCTCAATTTAATGGATTTACCGCTGTTCACTGATAAAAACACACGTTACGAAGGTACGGAATATGCAACAGTGTTTTCGAGTCGGCGCGATGATGACAAGAACCGGGAAAGTGCAGGGTGAAAGTAGATTTTCCAAACACGCGATTATATACGCGTAGACGCCTCTCTGGACTTTGCGCAATGTCCTTCTCCTTACAGCTCAATTATTCGCGTTCATTAACTCGATCATCGCGAGCGAGTTAAGACAATGAGTGCGTTGGAAAAAAAATCTTTTCGTGAATCTCCGTGCAGATTATGATTCATTGGAAATCAGTGAAACGTCGAATAAATATGAAAAATAAACGCTGCAATTTGTCGTCGAGTTTCTGTTTCGTCATGGTCGCCCATCAAGCCTCTCGAAGGCTCTTTTTAAACTCGATCGGATTCTATTTCAGAGCAGTCATTAATTATCGTCTTAACGCGAAGGAGATTAGGGTGTCGTGGCGACGAGTCAGAGCTCTGGCCGAAGGAAGCACTTATGAGTCTACAGTCACCGAAAAGCGTTTCAAACTTTCATTTCTAAAGAGATTTTATGTTTTGCAGTTTTTACAGAATCAGTCGCTGTTCCAGTGTTTTTCGAGTGCCTTTTTTTCAGTAGATTTTCTAAAAAGATGCTTTCGTCGCGAGGTTGACGAAAATTATACATCTCGAACACGACTTTTTTTACACTCCATTTCAGTACAAAGAAAAAAAATTCCTCCGGTGAATCCGTACACGTCGAAAAACCCCTGCGTTGACAGCTAAGAAACATGACAAAAGAGACACACGTGTACTGCAATTTTATGTGAATTCAACGTTCAAGGAGAATATTCTTTTCTGTTGCACCTGAGAGCAGACCATCGGAGAGTTTTTCTTGGACGAATTGCGGTGAACAAAAATGATTTTAACGAGAAAGACGAGCCCTGTGTGGTTTGAAGAGTTTACGTCTATATTCGGATGAGAAAAACGAATGGAAAGCAAGGAAATTGATGAGTTTGCAACAAGAGAAGCAAAATACCGAAACGTAGAGTCGAAACGTTCGGGAAAGAGGCAAAGGATCACGAATTTCTGTGGTTAACCGATAACCGTGAATTGGCCATAAAGATAATTCGAGTGAACCACAAATTCGTGGAGCAAGATAATCGTTTTCGTGCGAGGTTCATCGAGAATCGATTATTTTTCGGTCCACCCGCGAGGTCACGCGGTCTCTGAATCTTCTCAGGAAATACGAGAAAAAGAAAAAAAAAAAAAAACAAACAGAAAATAGTATAATCACGAGCGGTAAATAATCGCGCACTCGCATCCATCCCCCGCTCTCTGCGTCTCCTCTCTTCCGTTCTTCCTTGCTCCCCGTATTAATATTTATTTTCCGGTGAATGCAGCGGCAGTCTGCCGGAAAACAGTTATATCAGCCGCTTCGCGCACGAGAGCAAGGGTTCAAGAAACCAGGAGAACCGAGTACATCTCGACGAACGGAACGTCCATCGAACGAAGAGAGAGAGAGAGAGAGTCGTCGCGTGTCTTTCTCCCATCATCATCCAATCTCTTCTCCTTTTATTTTCGTTTTTTCTTCTTCTTCTTCTTCTCTTCGGTCCTTAATTTCAACAAGTTTTGATGTACAGTCGCGGATATTTCTCGATAAAAATCGACGTATCTGCGTCGATCGAGGTCTACCGTTATAAAATGACGATCATCGTGACGCAGAAAATATACTTATGACGTGATCTTACAAATACACCAGAAGTAGCGTTGCCAGTTTTGACCTATCAATTTTAAATGTCAACCGGCGGCTGCGATTGCTCTATTGAGGAATTTGTCCTCGCACAATGCTCTACATAGACGGATATAAATCTGTGGTACGAGAGCAGGCGTTGGTCTTACGACATTTCGATCAAATCTTTCCATGGAACGATAACTCAACGAAATTCATTTTTAAAAATAGTGACGCAAATGCACGATTAAAGAGAACAGTTTCCATAACGCGTCTGCCCGTTGATCGATACCATTTTTTAATTAGTCCATTAGAAATGATTTCAAAATGTCTGTTCGAATAAGAGATTTCATTACTCGTCCACTTCGAATGAAATCGGAAGAAATACGTGTTATGATCGTACAACGAAACTGGATCTATTTTCACATGTGAGCAGGCTAGAAATGAGGCTAGAGAAGAAGACACGCTCGCAAATATGGCAATGGCACACATTTTTTTTTTTCGACCCTCGCGACCTTCTTCCCGGTTCTTCGCTAGAATCAGGAGAAAAAAAAAAAAACAAATGGAGAGATCTCACAGCGTCTCGAAGATGTCTGTATATACGAATGACTGAACTCGTTCGAGCTTTCGTAGAGCAAGTTACAATCCTATTTCGTCTCTCTGGCTCCTCGGTTACCGTAAATGTCATATTTTTTTTCTTTCTTTTGCTCATTTTAATCTCGTATATATAATCGCGGAACTAGTGGACGTAATTCGAACGGAGAGACTCGACACACTCGTCTACTATTTTCTTTGCTCGCTGAAGAGAGTCCGCGGGGAAACCCAGAACGATGTCGCATCTCGGAGGAGCTCGTCGTTAGGCTGTCCTAGAACGAGACGAGTCGCGCGATGCGATATGTCACCTTCTTAACCGCGGAGAAAGAGATGCGCCACGAGACCAGTCTGCCGAGAGAGTCTCTTCTCGATCATATTAAGCTTTTAAAGAGCGCGGACAAATAAAGAGTTCCCATTCTCGTGGAAACGGAACTGCTCCTATATGCATCATTCGGAATGAAACTCTTTTCGTTGAGACACACAAGTCGTCGACTTTGATATTCCGCAATTGCGATGTTCTTCACGTTTTTTTTATATTACCTCGATGCTTCCGGTTCTTCTCGCGAACAGGTTCCTCGACGAGTCGTCTGCGATGGTTTTGAAATGACTTTTGAGACTCCAAAATGGACGAATCCTGGATGAATACGTTTTTGCCAATAACTCAAATGTTCAGTTTATCGACTTCATTTTTATCGATTTCTTTATTAATTTTACACTTTCGAAATAATTTCGTTGAATCGCGCAGACCTTACAGGGACAGTTGGAAATTTTCGGCCGGAAATGTCTCATTTTGATCAGAGACGTTATTTCTTTTCATGTAAATCTAAAAATATAATATTCCGGAGCAAAGTCGTGTAAAGATCCCAAATTTATGCAGCCCTGAAATTGGAGTCTTCTCTCAGCTTGAATAATATAAGAAGTCGCGACAAAGTAGTTTATGTATGGGAGATTTTGTGTCGAATCGCGATTCGATCGACGCCGAGTGTTTCGAACGATCGATTTGAAAAAAGAAATCGAATAAACAAAGTTCCTTTAGAAAAGAATTTATTCACGAGCATCGAATCTCGAAATACGTTTAAAAAAAAAATAAAAACACAAATCCTGATATAAAGACACGAGAATATTTAAGAGACACCTGCATAAAAAGACAGAGGCATAATTAGTTTAAAGAAATAAAAGAAATCGTTGCATTGAAACCGCGATAACTCGAGGCTATTATCAAATTTCATGAATAGCTCTCGTTTTTAGAGTCTCAAGATTCTTGTATTCATGCGGCCGATCTCTCGATCGTTTAACCAAAAAAAAACCTACAAACTCCATAATCAAAAAAATGCTTGACATACGTCAATTAATTTTCAAGCAAAGAACGTCACGCTTTACTCAAACTGCCCAAAAAAAAATGATTCCCGAACAAGCCATCGTTGAAAATATTTCAACGCTTCCAAATATGGATCCAGGAACAAGAAATAGCTCCAAAAAAAACCATTTAACTTCTCACAATTCCATATACGAAAAAAAAAGTAAAAAATATCTACAAATAATTCGAAATAATTTCTGCATTTCCGGTTCATAGTTTCGACTCTTTTTTTCGTTCCAAAAGATCGATCATCGGTCGAACTAACTACGAACGATGCTTCCAGATCTCTCAGCAGCAATTCGAACAGTTTCTATTCATCGAAATTTTTAATCCATTTTCCATTCATCTATAACTCAATTTTCTGATTATTAATAAAAAATGTTTTTTTTTTTAACGAGTCTATGGACACCGAATGTGGAAATGCCCATACGTTTGTACAGTGTGTTGTGCCCGATGTCAGTTTCTATAGTCGACTCTCCTCGACAGACACGGAAACTCTCGTGTCTTTTGTGAATTAGAAACTCTCTGCGTCTCGACGATGCTTGGCGCGTCCGATATAGCCGTATATGTGGAATGGATAACGAGTTACCTCTACGAGGGGCTCGAACTCTCGGTGTATAGATAGCGCACGAGATATATATATGTATGTTACACGTGGATGTATATAAAAGAATATATTGTCGGATAGATACGGTGAAGAGCACGATGCACCATAGCGTCGTTCTGGTTTTCTTTAACGTGAAAACGTCGAGAGAGCCATATAGTCGCGAAGCATCGTGAACGGTAACACATCGGGGACATCGCAGGCTAATCCACTCTCTTTCATCGTCTCTCCCAACCGCCCGCCCGCCCCTTTTATATTCCTTTTCTAGTCGACGAACAATTAGAAATCGGCCCGGCAACGACTAATATGAGAAGTTTCGCGGAAGCGCGAATTCAGCGACTCTTGTCACGCGAGATAAAAAGTCATCCGCGTGTATATATATACGGATAAGAGGAGAAACGAATCATCGAATAAAGAGACGAAATGGACGATGAAAAACAAACATTTTTTTAGCTTATACGATTTATTGAGGCTGTTGAAACGTTCCGAATCATCGACACGTTTTATTCTCTGCTTCGAGGAAACACGATGATGAAATAAAATCAAATAATTCGAATAGTTCATTTTTACAGCTCGATTCATTGCTATTTTTCGGTTTTTACAAAATTCAACATTTTTACACGATTTTAAATACTTTTTTAATCAACATTTCATCAGTTTTTATCGATACTCCAAATTTTTCAAGTTAATTTTCAATTCATTTTGACACCGAAGAGAAGGTAAATGTTGAATTGCTTTTTCATTGAAAATCGTTATGAATGAAATAACTCGCGATATCGCAAAAACCAGTTTTCATGCCAAAAATAAGTGTTTCGTCAGGCATGAGGGAGGATGTTATCTCGCGTGGGAGGATTAGCCTAGGACACCTCGAGCGACGTGTGGGCTTTCGAAATTTTCAGTGGGAATCGTCGATTCATCGAAATCGAGATATAAAGGCAATCGTCCCTCTTTAAACCTTGTTCCCGATATTGTTCACTATTCAAATATACGAATCGGTCTCCACAAAAATTCGAAGCGTTTAGAATTTTGTGTGGGATCGCATCCGACCACTTACTCGCATTTACATTTTTTCTTCTTCACATTTCTCCAACAGCATTTACGGCAATCCGTACGAGAAAAATGTTGCTTTTTTATCGAATTGCACAATTCTTGACTGGGCCTCTCAATTTAATAGTTTTTTTTTTTTTTTTCAAGAAAAAAACATTCAAACGGTGACTCGAAGCGAATGATATCGACAGAATTACCATAAATAGTTTATCGATACTCGCGTATTTTGTCTAATTTCTGTACGATTGAACAAAAATCTAGTGAATTATCAACTTGAACGAATTCTCAAAGTTTTGTGAACAATTTGCTCGGAAAAACAGTTATTCTGACTGAAACGTATCGCAGTGAGTTCGCGAGCTCGATATATGCGGTGTGTGCTTAAGAAAACCTCTCCATTTTCCGTTGTTCCAAATAGAAACGTTCGCTTTCCAAGACCGCGTATAGGAAATGTCGTAAGGGCACTGAAAAGATCGAAAAAGGAGATTTTTTTTTTTTTCCATGAAAAAAGAAAGCGCAATACTCGCGAGATAGCGCTTCTGTGACTCAAAGGTTTTACCCACAGGAATATGGAACGCGCGAGAGACCCTAAAACACACAAAACTTGCGTTCCACCTCTGTCGAGTAGAATTCTTGATATTCAATCTTTCAAGACCGTGCACACACACACACACACACACGAGTATAGATTCAATCCGATATTTTCCTTGAATCCTGATCGAGATCGCGATAGAAAAATAATAAATAAATGATTCAACTGTCTGACAATCAATAATTATTTTCAATTCATAGAATAAAAGTGTGCGCTCTAGTGTACAAGAGCTCTGCGAGCGACGCGTGTGGACAGAAAGCTGTAATTAAGTGAAAGGTTCTGTTTCACCTGCTGAAACGAATATATCTTTTGGAGAGTTTTGTGCTCTCGAGAATGGAGATGATAATCGTGAGCTAAATGTAATTTCACCTGTATAATTTTATTATTATGTTACAAGCACTGAATAGCCGTTTATCGAAAAGATTTTTTTTTTTTTCATTCGAATCTTACATTTATCATGATCAATGCGAAAGACATTATTCTAATATCCGTTCAATTCGATTCGTGTTATATTTTTCACTCTCATTTTATTATTCTGATTTAATTAGAGTTCGCGACAGAGGAAGGTTAACGGAGAAAGTTTTTATGCTCCGATATAAAGAGAATAATAATAAAAGTGTGTGCGTATATGTATACTGCTCGCACGCATCGCCTACGCGAATGCGTTTCTTCGTGCATTCTGACGCTCAAAGTGAAAGACATTTGTCGGATTCGTACGGAACGCGATAATGACCAAAGCACCGACTCTCGACCGCTTCGCAAATGCATATCGTTTTTATTTATTCAACTCTCATACATTTTCAGCCTCGAATACGAAGGTTTCGATGCTTTTTTTCTGCTCCTCTTCGCTGCAATTGCTGATTTTTTTTTTTGTTTTTTTGCTTGTGAATTATAATTAATGCCATTTCTTTAAATCGAATTATCCGGTGTTAGGATTACTCAGCTAAATATCCTCGTCATAATTCAATCTCGAAAAATCGTACCTTTCAATTGTTCGATGCAGGAGAGCTATAAATTCATTGAAGATTGCAAATCATTGTGGACTTTCGTATATATATATATATATACTCAGAGAAACGGATTCGGAGCTCGGTGTGGCTTCGTCACGAATTTAGATAATACGAGAGAGTTTCACTAATCCGAGTCGTAAAAACGTGATTGTTCCGGAGTATATATCATTTTCAATGAACTTTTATCAGCAAACTCGAACGTTGCGGTTGGGCCTGTTTGGTTTCACCGAACATGATTCATACACGGTTTAAGTAACAAATAGCCACGAAACCGTGACTTTTGTGTGTCTGTCGCGTTTGCAAATATATCCGAGTCGATAACGAGCACAGAGAGTCGATTAAACATTCGATAAATCCGATTCGTGTAGTTTCTACTATTATTATTTCTTTCAAATCGTTTCGTAATTCGAAGCACAAAAAATAAGACGGGAGATAGAGGGGGGGGGGGGGGAAGGGGAACGAAAACTTGGTATTTTCTCGAGAAGAATTTATGCACAGCTCGTGTGAATTCGTCGCACCCACCTCACGTGTTCGATACGTTGAATACATTTGTTTTCCTGTCGTCGCCAAAACCCATCTCGCTGTTAGCTTCGCTCAAAAAAGTTTCTCAACTTTGTACTGCCCACTGCTGGACATTTCTCCGATTTTTCTTGGCAATAAACGTGCTCCCTCTCACCAAAAACTACATAAAAATTTCAAAGTCCGAGGGACTGGTCGAGAGAGTCTTTTAAAAATGTACACCATTTTCTCCAACTCGCTCGACCACGAACTTGTGTTACGCTGTTATATCGCACGATTCCATTATATTCTAGTAAAATCTTCGTGGATTTATATGTATACGCAACGTGTGACTCACGAGCTTTAATTTCACCGGAGTGAGAGTTGAGGCGGGTGCTCGCGTGAACTTCGATCAATTCGTTCACATCCTTTTTCCTCAACGTTTTTATTTCTTAACGATTTTTCATCCATACTTTTCGTAATGATATAGAGGAAAATAAAAACGAAGAAATATGCGATATAAACGAACGAGAATCTTCACGAGCTCGTTAAATTTTAATTGAACAAAGATTTCCTTCGCTCCATGTTTCATCAGATTTTCTAATTATCATACCGTTCATCATGAGCCCACAAAGTTCGAGGTTCGAACAGAGTATAGTTCGTGAGGCTGCATCTCGCTGAGATTGGGGTCCACGAACGGAGAAAGTTGCCGAACGTCGGAGCACGAAAAAAAGAGAAAGAAATAACCGCGATCGAGTAACGTCTGTGTGTATATTTCCTCGGTATTCCCTTTGTTTCCATCGGTATGACGCAACGATAAGAGCTCGAACGAGTGATAAAGGATCTTTCGTTTATTACGTTTTTCTTTTCCTTCTGTTTCTCTGCTCAGTGAACTGGTTACTCGAGTCTGCACGTTTCTGAACTCGAAGAAGGTGAAGAAAAAAAAGAAACTGACTGTTGGCAATAAAAACAAACAAGAGTGATTTTAATATATAAAGATTGAAACGTATAAGAACGAGAAAAAAAAAATCAAGAGATATCGATATGTCACAATGAGATTTAAGAGTATCGAAAACGTTACGTCTGTGCGGAACGCTCGAATATAATACCCATGACGTTGCGCGCGTTCGGCGATCGAGCAGGTAGTTACGCAACGCTTCCCGGTCGAGCCCGCAAGATCGAACGATCGGCTTGAGAATCACGATCTCCATTGGGCTTTCCAATATGCATCGACACACCCGTTGAACTTTTATCAAAAAAAATATCTGTGTGGTCACGCCGCGTGAAGAAAACTATCAATTAAAGTGGTATCTGCGTCATCGAACAAATTTAATTAGAGCTTTCGTCATCAAAAAGTCGAAATTGGTCGACTTTTTATTGTTTCGAGCACGATCGAATAATTTCATGATTCTCACGACTCTTCGGAAGCGGTTCGAGTCTCGAGCCATTTGTAAAAAACCGTTGAGCACTGAGAAACGAATGAATTTTTTTGAATCCAAGATACACGTTTGATTAATCGATCGATTTAATAGTGCTAAACACGAGAAAAGGTGATAAACGTGATTGCAGATTTCGAGTAAAGAAACTTCAACTTTTTTTATGTCGAATAGAAACTTATTATTCAATTGCAAACTGTATTTACAGTAAGGCTGAATTGTGCTAAAACACCGATCGACTCTCGGAAATCAACGCGAGCGCGATTTATGTATGATTCACCGTACAGAAACCGGTTCTCTGATACAACAAAATGACTTATGTTAATAGGTCGGCCTAGTTTCTTCCACCGAAAGGAGCCCTGTTACATGACCAGGATCAGGGTCCTTTCTTCATTCTGACAAGGATTTTGAAAATAAAAATCGAAAATCCGAATCCAAGCTTCACGGAACAGGGAATGTTCGAAGAAAAAAAATCGAAAAGTCACAGCGACTGATTCCTCCAGGAATATCGTCGTTGTCATGTCGTTGGTATTGAATCTCTCGATCAACTTGTTTCATTCGAAGACATCCATGAATGGAACGTCCTGTATATCTATGTACGATTCTTGGAGCTCTCTTGGTAAAAGGTGTGAGAGGTGTGGTGCGGTAGTATAGAGACGAGAGACGAAGCCTGTCGACCTCGTTTAGGACCGGTAGAGACTGACTCCACCACAAACTCGTGGGCGAGAGAGGAGCGACGGTCCGAGAGCCTCTCGTAATACATCGCGTACTATTTTCTCGCCAACAATTGCACCTTTTTTTTCAGCACTTGCAGTTTTTTAAAATTTTTTTATTTGACGAGCTTCAGTTGGAAAAACGCTTCACTTTTCTCGGTTTTCAAGTAGCTTCGATGGAAGAATGTCTGAGCGAATGGCAGATGAAAGAGAATGTGATCGAAGCAGCGTATAAGGTATAATATTCATCGGTGAACGCGATAGATTTGCGATTTATTCACGAGTTCGACGGAAAAAATTCAGTATTTTTTCATCTCTCGTTCGATGATTCTATCAAATTCGTATTTTTTTGGATTTTCGTGTTAGAATTGCTCCTGGAAGTGGACAGAAGTTCTTGTGAAAGTTCTGCAGGGCAATTGACAAAGTTTCCAAAAAGATTTTTCCACCCAAAGGTAGACTCTGCGATCCGCTAATGAAGCTCCAGCTTTGATCTCGTTACGATCATGCAAAGCTTTCTTCCTGCTCGACACTCGAGCTATTTCAGGGTAAATCGTTGACGCAGCGATTCTTAGATTGTGCTACGATTTCAATAAATTCTTATGGCAATTCAGGAACGATATTGCCCCGGACTGTGCAAGGAGCGAAGAGACTGTAAAGGATTTCCGCAGCAGCTCGAGAGACTAAAAATAGTTCTGGTGTAACGCGCGCCAGGTGGAAGAGAAGCCACGAGAAATCCTCGAGGTTTAACTCGAAACGATAATACACTCCTCTCGGGGAGAGAGCAACGCCGTTCAGTTCGTACGATTCAACCGACAGAATTCCAGACGTTCCTTCCACGGAGACCTCACAGCATCCAATTAACTAGTTACGAGGAGAGGAGACACAGAGAGCACTCGAAAAAGAGGACCATTCTCTCTCTCGCTCCTTATTCATTCTCTTTCTCTGCCTCTCCATTTGTGTTTCCATCTGCTTGAAACCCTGGGAAAATATGTTGTCGAGTTCTCTTGAGCTCTCTTGTCACGAATCATTGGCTTCTTTTGGTGCTGCTTCAACCAATAGATCGGATCGACTGGAGTTCAGAAAAGCCGATGAAAATAAAATGAAGAAATGATCAAATAAATATAAAACATAAATTTTCTTTATAAAGAGGAGTCATAAAGCATCGTACGCTCGTGAACGAACGGAATTCTCGCTTGTCGCTGTCCACGCACATTCCAATTTACACCTCCTCCTTATTCAAATGGCTCACTATGCATATGAGGAGTCTCTCCAACTACGCGGTGCATCACAAAACTGCAAATCATCGCACACAATTAACGAAGGTGCCAATGGACTTAAGGATCTGGAGGCAATGCCCCGAATAACGCGGTGTTCACTGTTTTCACGTTAAAGTTATCATATTTTCAAACTTTTTTCCAGCACCAGTCAAGACACCAAAGCATCGGTTGGATTTCTTACAGTGCCAAGATTCCTGCAAATAAAAATTTAATATTCCATCGTCAAATTCTTTCAGGAAAAATTCGAAAAAAAAAACGAATGCCAGAAGCACGCAGATTTTTGTTTATCAATTTTAAATGCACAGATCTCCCCACAATATGATAAAGCCTGATGGAAAAAAAGTGGGGCTTGTAAAACCGCGAAAATATTTGCTCGGTTCTTGCGATCGTTCACGCCACAATGATTTTTCTCATAAACGAAGTTATTATTATTATCTTTATTGGCAAAGAGGGCAGACTCTGTCGAGTCTATTCCTTTCCTCTCCCATGAATCGACGAGGTTAACGTGTTTTCTGCGGCGATTCGCCATCAAAAAAGGTAAAGAGTGAGAGGAACGAAGGAGAATCAGGATTGTGTCCTTCCAGTTCGAACTCTTTCGTTGTCCTCCAACTCGAAACCGATCGAGAGTCTTTCCAACCGCTTGAGCTTAACACAAGTTTTACACATGTGTGTTCTGTCCTTGTGGCTTATTTCGCCGGTCCCTTTCCCCCTGAGACCCCGTCGCAATGACCGGATAATTATATTCTCATTCCAAACTTCGAGATTGACGATTGTAATTCGAAAAGACCTTGAAATCAATTCGTAGACAACTTTGTCGAATAAAATGTTTCCTTTTTTTTTTATTTTTATTACCAGCCCAGATTACCAATAAATGTTTCAAACAAATTCTTCGAATCTTGAGAAATAATGCTGAAATCTATGAGCTTCGTCGATAAACAAGATCGTAATGAACCTATTTCCATCTGCTTTCAAATCTGGGCACAAAATCGATCCGAAAATATTCACATAACTTTTACTTCGTTAGCAAACTCAACAGATTTCAGAGTCGATTCCCCTGTACACTCGCAACCATCTGTTCTTCATCATTCCGCATTAAATCGTTGCTATACCAGAGTCGAGGAGATTCGTACTTGAGCACTTGTTCGACATCCCAGGAGTGTTGCTCGAGATTAAGTGGTTTGAAGAGACACGAGAGACGTTAACGAGGTAAACAGGGTGACGACGGACATGCAAAATTTTGGAACATGCTGCAATTGGAGCGTAGAGTGGGAAAGAAGCCTCCCGGATCATTTTTGTACGCAGGGTCTTCAACCACTTGACGAGGATCTCGAGCATCTGTTCGAATTTCCAAGAAATACGAGATTGCTCTCGATCCCTCGTGTCTAATGTCTTTAAAATTCATTTACATGCGAATGAATTTATATTTGCGGTTGGTAATACAAACGGAAAGCTCCATCGAGGCCCCTGGCTGTAAATAAATTGCATTTTATTCGTATATATGACATTCGAAGCCTCGGTGGTCCCTTGAATTAGCAGAATTAGTTACGAGTCGCGTGTATATATGCTCTCCATGATATACACATCGCGAATGGAAAGATTCCTGCAGCTCCTCGTGCAGTTGCACTCGCATAAACGTTGTTTATATATTTTGTCGACAAGCTTAATCGTTTCAATTATTTCATTCGCAACGGAGAAACGAACTCACTGCTGTCGCTTGGTTCTCGATGATGCTACATACTCGCAGTACTCTCGTACATATTTTCATTCTTCGTGGACACATTAAGCGTGGAATCGTTGTGATAGTCATGAGAGAGTTCTTAGAACTTGGCACTCGTCACTTTGCACCAATGACGATGCGCTTTGTTCAAAGGACATCGAACTGATTTGATCGAGCAATTATTTCGAGGTTGCTTCGAACCGTGAGCGATGATAATTCATTTGACGTTAGATTTTGGAGGGGATTCACAAAAAAAAAGCTATTTTCTGGGTCGTTTGTAGTGAAAAGTTTGACAAATTTGATTGATTCATCGAAATGAAAACTTTGATAAATTGTAAATGAATGGGAAGCTAATAAAAACTTCCATCGGGATGAACTCAATGATCTAATCACTTTGACCGTTTACTTGGAAATCGAGATGACTCTTGACGAAGATTTACGGAATACACGTACTATAAGGTGACTGAGAGGGAGAGCAAAAAAAAAATTCAAGCTCATAGCGAGAGAGTGGCCTCGAACGAAACGAGCGATTCGAGAACTCGATCCGAGCAAAGGAACGTACGTACCGTTGCAGCGCATCGAGAATTTCGATCTCGCATCGCGGTCGTCCAAGGTCGACGAACTTCTTTTTAACACGCTTCTTTTTTTTTTTCAAATTTCTTTAATTATTTCTTCGAATTGCGAAAAAAACTTTATTTATTTACGCTTAAAATGTTCGACTTCATCAGGCACTACGACAATCTTTTTTTTTTTTGCTTTTTTAATCAAGACTATTGGAATATGAGCAAAAATAATCAACGTAGAAATAAGCTTGATATGAAATGCTATACGAATTGAGAAAGAGAATATATGCGCGAGGTCTTATAAATAAAAGCACTATAAATGTGTTTATAAAATATTAAATATACAAATGATAAAGGTAATAAGAAACCGAAGCACTGAGACGTTTTCGTTCTATGAGTTCGAGTTATACTTTTGATCATTCCGTTGATCAATTCTTCGACAGCTCTTATCCAATTAAGACATTGAATATTAAAAAACTGTCTTTAAATTTATTTCATAACCTGCTTCTCGACAAAACCCAACAAAGACTCTTATTGGATAACAGAGTCACTAGCACTAAGAATTATATACAAGACTATGTATATATTAAAAAACGAATCAACGTGGAGAGTGTCGAAGGGATAATGTAAACATAAACAGTCACCATATAGAAAGAAAGAACAGAGAGTTCTTTATAATTTGGCAACTCCACTCTGTATGGTATTGTCCCAACACTTTAGTCTCTCAGAGATCTTTAAACTGTAAAGACCGTTCTTCCTTATGCATTAGAATAAAAGTACAAAGTAAAGTTAATCCATTCTGTTTTTACATTATTTATCAACTCATTGCCAATAATCTTGAAATGATAACCTTTTGAGATTGGAGCATAAGTAGGGCAACGGCGTTTCAAATAATTGATTAAAACAAAAAAAAAATTAATTGCATCGGCCGGGAATCGAACCCGGGCCGCCCGCGTGGCAGGCGAGCATTCTACCACTGAACCACCGATGCTCGTGATCGATTTTCCTGTCTAGTCATACGAGATTGCATTTCATCAAAGTGTCTCGATGGAATACGGAATTTAGATCAAATAAGTTTTAATGGGAAAAAAAAACAAAAAAAATTGGATCCATTGGATAATAGAGTCGCTAGCACTAATAATAATATACATATATGTATATAAGACTAAGTATTCAAAAACGAATCGATGCGGAGAGTGTCGAAGGGATAATGTAAACATAAACAGTCACCATATAGAAAGGAAGAACAAAGAGTTCTTTATAATTTGGCAACTCCACTCTGTATGGTTTTGTCCTAACACTTTGGTCTCTCAGAGATCTTGAAAACTGTAAAGATCGTCCTTCCTTATGGATTAAAAATAAAAGTATATAGTAAAGTTTATCGATTGTATTTTTACATTATTTATCAACCCATTTCCCATAAGATCAGTTTTGATAAAATTAAACTTGAGTGTCATGAACGGAATGAATGCAGTTCCGTTTTATTTTGAATACTCGAATTTTGCTCCAAAACTATAATGAAGACTATTTTCGTCGTCCGTTGTCCTCAAAGTGTTCTAATCGTCACAAAATTATATTTCGTTATCAAAGTTTGAAGTCACCTCTTTGTAGTCCATCGTCGACGGACATTAGTTCGAAGAACATTATAATCGAATCGAAGACGAAAGTCGAAAATGTTTCTTAAGAAAACGAACAGTAGATTCCATCGCATTCGGAGCTGTGAAAGAATAAAACTCGATCATGTCGGGGACAAAGAGTGATGAAAGTTCGAGACGAGACATCCTCAATAAACGAGACTGTACAATTGTATCTTTGTCGACCGGAGCGCAATGAAAGACGACGGATAATTAATGGCGATCGATATGTCTGTAGAGAGACGTGGAAGAATGAGGAGAGAAAAATTCTCCTAGCGATTATCTGCTCCCTTATTCCGCTCTCTCTTTCTTATTCTTTTTTATCCTTTTCTCATTCTCTCAGTACGGGACAAATAACGGAGCTAACCTCAAGTACCGAGATCGAAAACGGTATATTCCGAGGCGTGCGGGGCGGGGGGGAATCCCTCTCTTCGCACTTATTCCTCACACGCACGATCTGTTCTGATGACGATGCGAGGGTCCCAATGAGTACCGAGGGAATGAGGGGTCACGCGTGCTCAAGTATACCATTCGTTCGCGTTATTATCCCAGCCGGTCAGGATTACTTGATTGCACCTACATAATTCCAGATTCATACAACATTCATAATCTTATTTACGAGCCAGCAAATTATGTGTGCAAACATACGTTAAGCGGAAACATCGCGTTTATGGACGAAGAAAGGTGCAATTTCTCTATATAAACTAAGGAATTTCTTTCTTTTTTTCCAACAAAATTTAGAAAAGATAAAAAAAATTATGAATTCGTTACCTGGACAGCGAGTTCTCATTAAAATTCCAGGTCTCTTTGCCAATTATTGATAAATTTACATTTTTCTAATTAAAAAACTCCCATCAGGGGTCCCGTAAATCAAAAATTACGCGACGGTTACCGCGAAATCGTATCTTCAAACCTGAATCGTAGAAAAATTGTTAAAAAAAATCAAGAACTAACCATTAATCGTCGATCTGCCTGTTTCGAGAAGAGAATGTTAAAAACACGTGTAACTCGTGAAAAGCATATGTCAGTAAAACCGGAATTACATCAGACGATTAACGTCTGACTGGGTCAGTTGATCGTAGTCGGAAACCGATGAATATTTAACTTGTTCCTCGGACTTCTCGATCTTGACTCTCATTCCTGCAACGTGTTAATCAACCAGTTTGAACGATATATCTTTGGGAAACTTGATGGAAATGTTATCCAGAATGTCACGTCTCGAAGCACGATTATCCGATTTGACTAATCGCGTGATAAATAATAGTGCACTCATGCTTCGCGGTGATTCTGGTTGTAGAGAAAATTTTGATGTTTCGTGAATGCGATCCGGCGAAGAAGATTGGAAAGACGCTTCCCTCGCGCGCCTTCTTTTTCAAAGAATTCGTCATGCTTCTCGGTTCAGCGATAAAATAAATACTGCTTATTCGATACGGAGAACAATGTGCGTCAGAGAGTAGATATGTAACGCGAGCAGGGTCTCATCGTTTGAGCTTTGAAATGCACGTCGAAGGCGAAGGAATAAATATCTACATATTAGCGTGATTGACCTTTGGCCCGCAGTATTTTCGTCGATAATCGAGTTCCTGTATCACAGGCCCTTGCCACCGAGTTCCCAACGTTCAATTTCAAACACGAGACGAAGAGAGAGAGAGAGACAACTGTCTACAATCCTCGAGTCTCGAGGCCGGAAGTCGAAGCAATTATCCAGTTGAGCGGTCAATCGTCTCTCGATTGCACCTTCGCGATCGTTAGAACGACGACAGGAGATAACCAGGCGTCAAGAAATCGTTCTATTTCGTTGGCAAAGTTAGTCGAGTGTGCGAAGCAAGTTTCTCTCATCGTTAGAACTCCATTCACCAAGTTCAACCGTTATTTTATGAATGAAACCACACTCGAGTCGGAGTCGTCAAAAGCGAAAAAACAATGTTGTTGCAGATCTGATCAACTCCTAAAAATTATCTCACGAAACTGCGATCCCATTTCTAGAAGCAGAGATTTTGAGTCCATCAGTTATTCTTTCAGCCGAATGACTTCTCTACACTTGTTTGTTATTCAGTTCCGAAAAATTCTCGTTCACGATTCGAAGCATATTGGTATCCGATGAAATCTGAATCGAAGGCTTCAATTTTTTATCTTCTATTCATGCAATTAATAGTTCGAAGACCTTGACCATTGGACGATTACGTGCTAACGCATCGACATCCTCAGACTCGGTAACCATTTATCGGTATAGAAAAAAAAAAAAAGTTGTAATAATTCATGGGTTACGTGTCCGGAGGTACTTGTCATTCGAGGAACAATGCTCAACAGTCGTTACGTTAATGGCAACTCGTCACGCCCATCCGGTATTCCGAGTGATTCTCGGCCAAGCTCATTCGATGCGCATGACGTTTTATTATTATCATTATTATTTACAATTTCCTCACCAATGTTACCGATCGATGATTTTTTTCGCAGAGTTTCATTTACCACACGTACCCCGTTTTTATCTCTACTTTCAGCGGCATGAATACGTGACGACTTGGGGGAAAAGAAAGAAGAAATCAGAGGAAGACCGAGAGGACGGAAATAGGAAAAGATTCATTCGATGCTCGAAGGAGATAATCGGACAACGATAATGGCCGGTCAATGCAGATATTTCGAGCAACACGCCTGGAAGAGAGAAATTTGTACGAATTGCTTCAAAACTCGAGAAGAACATCTCGGCGGTTCGGATACTTCGAGACCCAGCGTCGCTAAGGCATCCGCTAATTTGAAGACCGACGCCCAGAAGCTCCAGGTAAGATCTTCATTGTTAAACATTGATTTTATTAAATTATTAAAAACAAGTATTTTAATCCTCGTCAGAAATCGACGTCGAAGAAGAGCAATAAATTTTATATTTCGTAAAAGAAATGAGAACTCGAGTCGCCTCTCCTGTTGCAGGAGAATACATTGATGATAAATTAAACAAAAAAGAACAATTCTTTTTAGTCCTTGAGCAATGATTCTCATCGAATTTTCAAATTTTCATCGAGATCACGCGTTTTTCTATCGTCATAACCGAGAATTGATTGTGAATCCAGTATGCTAAATCAGTATCATCGTTCTATAGATTTTTAATTGTACAGTGTTACGAGCACAACGATTGAGAGTACGATACAAAGTGGGTATTAATGCAAAGTACTGCAAATATGGTAAATCATTTGATGATGAGAGAGGCTCAATTCATCGCTATTAAAGCCAAGAGTGATCTTACGTAAAAATGATATTTTTCAATAACGAAAAGCCATTTTCTCGTTATCTTCCTCGATTCTGTTTCACCTAATGACGTTAATAAAATTCTCATTAACTAAATAGTAAAAATGAACATTTTTATTGACGAGTTCGGAATCGTTTTATTGTCGAAAGAATGCTCATCGAACGTGACCGACTGCTCGAAGCAAACTTTAGTGTATTTATCCGCATATAGTTCTGTTTGGTTGATGCGTTGTGGCATGGCCGATATGCCGAGAATCACGAGCCATAAACTCGCGGGCGAACGAGCCGAGAAGTCCGTTCATCGTCAAACTGAGCGTATGCGGTAGGCCAAAGGATTGCAGAATCGATGTATAGTATAAGGATCGCAACGGTGTCTGCTACCGCAGATCGCGAATATATTTCGATAGCGAATAACTTGGTCGTTCAATTGTTGACCCTTTAATCGGACGTTAATCCACGATCTATTTGGATCTTTCTGTGATAAGTAAAGAATGATGATAAGTCAGCTCGGGAGATACCGCGGACTCTCGCGATGACGGTTGAACCAACGGAGACGCTTGGACAGAACCGTAACATCGTTGTGACTGCATTAATACGAACAAGGATTTTTCATAAATAGATTTCAACTGTTTTTTCATTTGTTTATGCAGTCATCGATTTTGTCTTGTAAAAAAAATACGAATCAAAGATTTTCATTCAGGAAATTTCGAAAAAGAAACTTTTGAAGACGATGCTGAGGATCGACATTGGAAACAATCGACGAAAAGGTTTAACCGACTCTACGAAAAAAGTAGGATTCATTTAAAAAGAGAGCTTTTGTTCATTTTCTTATAATTGGTCATTCGATCATGACCTCAGCGTGATACGAACAAACGAGAGTATTTAATCAGAAATGTGATAAGTCCGCCGCATTGTCATTTACAAGTCGCTCTACATGAGCAAACGAATTTCGTCCCGAATCTAGTTTCAACACTCGTTTCCTTTTACATCAATAATCACGAATCGTTCGAAATGATTTTCAACACATTGATCCAATGTTTTCGTTGATTTCAAGGACACTCCACAATAGCCTCTCGTTCTATAAGCAAACATCCAAGTTTTCTGGACACAGAAAAGAAAAATTCAACAAAATTGTTGTTGAACCAACAATAACGCGATGAACATAAAGAAATTCGCTGACTCAATCGCTCAATTTGCTGACTCGAATAAATACTGCTCACTAAGACGAAAACACAGCTTGATCCGTCGATAAAACCTGGCGAAGTCGCGAGCCTTCAATAAATCATTCAAATGCTTCTTGATAAAAGTGTAAATCCTTCAATTTTCGATGAAAAATCTCAAAGACGGGAGACCATCGAGAGACAAAATAAAAAATGATATAAAATGAGGAATGCAGGAATTTGCGGAATTGATTCGACCTAGCCTCGTCCGAATTTGCACTTGCCAGGGCCAAGTGATCCGCTACCAAGTTAATTACGATCTCGATTACTGGTTCGATCAAGGTCAACGACCGTGAGGCCGCCTCGCGACGCGTCGCGGAAGTGGGTTAGCTGGCTTCGCGAACGAGGAAGAAGCGAATAAACGAGCGGGGGGGGGGGGGGGGGAGAGCTTCGCGTTCCCGAGAGACGAAGATTTTTGCCACAGCGAGTCTTATTTACCGATCCGTCCACCTGGTCGCTCACTTTTGCGCGTCGTTTTGCACCGAGCGTTGCACCTGCTCAAACTTGATTATGCGCGGTATTACAAATGAAGAAGAAGATGAAGAAGAAGCGAGATGAAAGCTTTTGCTATAAAGTTCTGCGATGTTCGGTGATCGCACGCGTCGCAGCAGCAACGTTTATGTAATATGCGCCGGCTTATCGCGGCGCATTTCGATGTTGATTAAATCATTAGCCTCGCAAAACAGGCCTGAAGGATTATAATGAGAGAGATAATAGACCGATGGCAACCCGAGGAAACAGCCAGCACTGATGCACGCCAATCGACAACATTCGTGAACAAAGTTCTCGAATCACGTATCAAATCTTTTTATTCAAAGCTGCGACTGCACTCGGCGAACTAAGTTTCTAATGGAACGTTTAACGCAAGCCTCGAAGCGTTGAGCACACTCTATTAATGTACCACGATCCAAATGGCAATGCCGATAATTGCCATCGACTGAGTTCTGGTTTGAGATCAATCTTCCAGGTTACAACGCGGCACAAAGTAGTCGATCTGTAATTGAGTTTATTATTCTTTCTCTTAATTGTCTCTTACGTCATTGATGAAAATCAAAATAACTGAAATCGTAAAAAAATCATGAATAATTCAACGGAATCGTCGTGAAATCACTGATTCATCAATGAAAATCGAAATCGTGAATAATAATGAATAATTTAGCGGCTTGACCAAACTTTATTAGTCATTCGAAAATCAAGAATTTCAAGTTTTTTTTTAATGCTGTTTCTTATAGACACATTTATTTTGAATGAATTCTCTTTTGAATTGAAACGTCATTGCAGAATTCTGCACGGTGTTCTTACGTTACAATTGATAATCCGCGATTAAGCGAGTTTCTCTTTTTTGAGGATGAATACAAAATCGGTATTTATTTTATTGTCGACGATTTCTCTTTGCACGAGTTCATGAGTCGACTTTTGTTCAGACGAATGTTTGTATCGAAGAATCAACATGGAAATCTGTTCTCGATATTATTATTCTTCCGCGGTATTAATATTCGCTACCAATCATCGAGGTTGTGAAAAAAAAAACAAAACAAAGTTAATCTCGTATTTGAAGAAGAAAAAAAAATCATCGTAGCAACAAAGAAAGTGTGAGAATAGTCGAAAGGTTAAGAAATAATTCATTTGTTTTCAACTGTCGTTTTCTCCGTCGCTGCGATAAAGTTTATTATCATTTTTACACGTGATTCTCGATGCGGCATTAATCAATGCGCCCCGTTTCTCGCCTCGCGATTCCGAGCCTCGCTGGAAACATCGTTAACAGGAAAATCGTTGGTCGGGGTTCGCAACTCGAGTAACGAGCTAAAGTTCATTACGATCTCGTGGTCGCTCGGTATTATACTTTTATTTACATTGTCATTGCGTGAGAATGTTTCCATTTATTTTTCCAAGAAAATTATATTCGTTGCGGTACATAAAGATATATTCCGGGGACAATGTGTATATCTCCGAACGTCGAGGACGGCTCGAAAGATTTAATACCGATAATGAACTCGGAGTTCGCCTTGGAAATAAAACAATCGTGGAAAAAGTCGTTCTTCGACATTCTCGCTTTCCAACTTTTCACGATATTGCTAATTTTCTCTTTTTATTTTTCTCGCATCGCGATAAGAATCACAATGTCAACACTCATGCGTTAACCACACCGAGCAGGTACAGTTTGCTCTCATATACCCAGAGACTCTTCCAAACTTTTCTTTTGTTTTTTCTTAACTTCTTTTGCAATTGCGCGGATAACGCAATTTCCTTCGTGACCTCGAAACACCAATTGTCCGGATGACTGTCCGGTCGCAGAGACTTAAAACTCTTTCGAAATACCTGACGCATGTTATATTTATGCGCAAACAATTTTATTCGCTTGTCCTCGATGTATCGAATGCTTCGAGTCAGAATTTACGTGGATCTGCAGTTTTTGCTTTCCAGTCGATGAATAAATCATGTAAAATGAGCTTAATTTCAAACGTTTTTAAGGAAAAATATCGAGAGACTCAGTTTGTGTGTGTTTTTTTGTTGTTTCAGAGCATTCTTCGTGCAAATGCAAATTGTCAGGCACCGAGAAGAAAAAACGTTGCTTTTCAAGAGTCTCTAACGGAGGTTATCGGTTACGGAGGTAATGATTTTTCCGATAGCGAGGACAATACCGAAACGGACGATGCGAGCAGTTTCGAGTTATCGGAATCTGGCAATCTACCCGAGGAAGATATACCCGACAGCGAGGAAGATCGCGCGTTAGGAAATCTTACTCGTGCGAATACGAATTTTAATACGGTCACCGCGAATCTCACAGACGCGGGCAGCTCCGAGGCAAAAGCGGCCAAATGTTTCGCTTCGTTGATGTTGGGCAAAGTGCAGAAAGATTCCGATGGCAAGAAAAAGACTTTATTGGTATCGGTGACGCCGTTCGGAGCTGACGATACACTGCCAACCGCCAAAAGACCCTCGGACAAAAAGGTCCCGAGTTCTTCCGTGAGCAGCGCAAAAACGAAGCAGCAAGATGAACCACTTGGCGCCTCATCGAGCAAGCAAGATGTCGAAAAAGTCGAGACGCCAGCACTGATGAAAAACTTGATGAAATCGAGTCACAAAAGTTCCATCATTGATTCAAAGCCGGATAACGAGAATTCTGGACTGGAAAAAATCGTCGACATGCCTCTTATCACCTCGAGCAACCTCATATCCGTCATTCAAAAGAGCGATGCCCTTGCAGCCACCGCGGAATTGCCGATTCAAAAAGCATCGACGGAAAAACGTGTGACCTCGATAGCTCGATGTCCGGCTATAAAGAAGCCGGACAGCGAGAAGCCTAAAATAATTCTCCAGACTAGTAGCTACACCGCTAAATCGGATTACACTGTAACGAGAATAAGCAAAGTCACAGGACTCGAGAACTCGAGTCTGGAACCTTTGGACTCTCGTGCTTTCGATTCGGGTGTTGATCTCAACGAGAATCTCGGCAAATCGGAGGAAAAGATGGAAAGAGGATCGTCCAATTTGCAAGGAAAAGATATCAACAAAATCGAAGTGCCAGCAGCAGTGCTACGGTCGAGCAATGTCGATAATCTCGAGGAGAGAACTGTCGAGGGTGAGGCTGGACCGGAACCAATTTTGCTCGCGAATCGTCCATTCTCGTACGAGGAGAGTCGGGAAAAGGCCGGTGAACCGGATGGAAAGGCTGACGAGGAAGAAATGTCCGAGCCACCTGCTTTACCGCGGACTTCTCCACCGACGGATTCTAATAGCTGCCGAAATATGCAATCAACCGTTCAGAGGTCAACGGTCATCGGATCGGAGCCCAGAACATCTTTTCTTCACGGAGAAATTAAAATGAAACCGGCATTGCCACAGAAACCAATATCCCTGCCATCGAAACCTGGGACAACCACGAAAAATGCAATTTCCGGTAGTTCGATGCTGAAGAATCAAAATGGCGGCTACGTCATTGTTCCACCTTTGGTGAAGAGCGCCTCGAATCAGATGCAAAACTCCGGAAGGCACGGAATCAACGATAAATCATTCAGCAACGATCCTGGCACGAGAATGATCCCGAATTACTCGATTCTCCAAACATCCTCGAGCTTGAAAATCGATCAGTTGAAGACATTTCAGGCTCCCAAGGAGTCTAAGCTCAAGGAATCTTTCGTAGAAAATTCTTCCAATTCCTCCGACGATTTTCACGCCGCTATGATCTTCAAAGCGAACGGACAAAGCGGCGTCGAGTCTCGAATAAACGGAACTGTCAAACAGAAGGGACCGTTGTCAGTGGCCGAAGAAACGGAGTCTCCGAAACTCGAGAGAACGAGTACGAACGGCTATGAGGATGAGCTCGCGAGTGGAGAGCCGGACATGCGAGGCGACATTACCGCCGATTCAACTGCCGAGTTGATACGTTCGCCGAACAAGAGGCGAATGGCGCCAAAACCACCGGCGACGATGGCGGACGAGCTTCCAGCTTCGATATTCGCGAGGAATCCAGCAGCGGCGAACCTCAAATCAGACTCGCCGGTTGTCCGTGAGAAGGAAAAGCGAGAGCGAGCTTCCTCGTGTAGTCCAAAATTTCGTAAAGCCATTTCCGAAGCCCCGGATCCGTGTGGATCGTCGAACGCCCCGGAAGCTGCGCCACGCCGAACGATATCTCTCTCCCAGGGGAGCTTGGCCAACGTCGATAAAACGGAAGAGAAGAAAAAAAGCAGACCGAGATTTTCGTTGAAGAGACTCCTCAGAATGGGCACGAGAAAAGACGTTGATATGACTTGTGGAAACGGCGGTGGATCGAATTCGAGAACCGACGAAATTCCTACAACTCCCCAGCCAAAACCACGTTTGGAAATAATTCATCCTCTCGAGCTCGACGGCGCCGCCGTCGAAGTTTTGCGACACGATAGAATCGTCCAGAGCGGCGAGGACGTGCCGGATTCCAAGTCTGAAAACGCTCCCCAATCGCCAGGCAATCATCATCATGTAGCGGGTGAGTTTTCATCGAATTCATCGCGAGCTGAAGATCCTTCCGAGACCATTTTCTCAAGGTCCATTAACGTTTTATTTCATGTTTGTTGCAGCCACGAGGCCAGGGAAGCCTCCGCCACCTCCTCGAAACGTTCAATCGCCGGACGACTATTTGAGACTGACAGAAACGTCGAACAAACCGATAAGACCACCGCCGCCACGAAACGAGGCTAAAATTCCTGCGAGATCGGAAAAGCCAATATTCTCAAAAACTTGGCAACCGTCCTCGAGTCCATCGACGACCGACTCGATTTACGCGAATCTTGGTAAGTTTCGGCCCATCCAGTGTAACTAATAACGGAATTATCAACAAAAAAAAACGAAAACAATTCCAATAAATTCACATCTGTTTTTTAATTGAAAGTGGCCATTCATCAACACAAGAATAAAATAAATAATACATTTATACCTAAATATAAATCATATTATATAATAATGTTAACAGCCATGCTCACACGATACTCGCGCCTGCTTAAAGCTTGCAAATCAGGATGAACTGACCATTTAAAAATCGTTAATATCTCGGATTCATAGTTTCTTTGTGTCCCAAGCCCCCCATTTACCTTCTCACGTGTTTTTACCACGACAATTTTCTTTTGTCATCTTTTTATCAAAATCATTGTATCAAGTCCTGTTAACTGATAACAACGGTTGCATCGGACACGGCTTACGACCAACGATTCGCAGAGCTTCTCTCTCGCTTTTTTAACAACGATTCTCATTTCTAACGTCGAAAATGAAAAATTGATTAGAATCCTTTCTCCCCTTTCGTCGGAATCGTTTTCATGACAGTTATATATGTTTTTTTTTTTCCAAAAAAAAATTCTCAACTACTCTACAAAATAACAGTATCTCTCTGTTTTTATTATAATTATTATCTTTATTATAACTATTACTACCGTCTTCTTATTGTATATTTACTTACATACGAACGTCGAGACTTGGCAACGTGCCTCTCACCTTATCCTGTGATACGCCATGCAATTTCTTACTGTTTCGAACTCGTTGTTTCGTTTATTCAATTAAGTACGTGTTCTCGCAGCAGCATATTAATCAACGATTAAGCGACGTAGCATTAGGCGCATAGTAGCGTTATTACCGGCGAGGTAATCCGAGTACGGCCGAAATATATCGGTGTAAATCCGAGAATCCACACCTGCGTCTCGCTATTTACAGCTAAGAATATATTGTCCTGTTGTAAATAGAACACGAAACGAATGAATAACAAAAGGAAGAAAAACACATTGAAACATTCTGTAATACAGACATACCGAATTATTGTTTTTTTTTTTTTTCCTGAAATAAAAGAAATTATTGTCTGAAAAACAAAATCGTTTGAATACGTTCCTCTTGTTCTTTTTTTTTTTTTTGGCACTTTTTCCACTCTTTTTGGCCTGTTTACTTTTTTGTGTTCACACGATTATTATCGACCTTTTTTTTGTCACTCCGGAAACTCAGACGAAACGTTTTGGTGTTTACTTACGAAATCTGTCGTTTCGTTGGACCTTTG
The DNA here is from genome assembly GCA_037576405.1 of Campoplex capitator. Taxonomy (NCBI): domain Eukaryota; kingdom Metazoa; phylum Arthropoda; class Insecta; order Hymenoptera; family Ichneumonidae; genus Campoplex; species Campoplex capitator. The sequence goes on along the minus strand of JARBWI010000485.1, from coordinate 425,760 downwards.
TTTCGCTCGCTCATTTGGATATCCGGGCAACAAATTTGGCTGCAGCTACGAGTTAGCGCGCGACTAACACGCTCTGCATGCACAGGAAATTAAACGGAATGCGAATTCAATTTCAATTATGAACATTACGTTTATCGCCGCTTCGTGAGATTTGACAGCCGATCGCTGGTGATTAACTCTGTGACATTGATCCGGTCGATTCGATTCCGATGTCGGAAGGCCTCGAAGATATTTTTTTTCTCTCATTTTCGAATTAGTCAAATGTTCAAATTTTGAGTTCACCATTTCATTTCGAATTATATATATTTTCTTGTCAATTTCAATCAACCAAAGTGTCGAGCATAATATTTTTTTTATCAAATTTTTACTTCGTTGCAATAAATCTATGAAATACTGAGAGCGATTTCAAAAAAATCTTATTTTCGTTGTACAAAATCTCACGTGGCTATTCTCGGTCCGAAAAAAAAAAAGATTGAGCATTACGGATCGTTTTTTAGTTGCCGAATGTCGAATTTTGTCGAAAGATTCAAATGTACGTAAATAACGAATGTTGTGACGAAGGATAAGGAAGCAAAAAATTAATCTCCGCGTGTGCTTTTGTTGAATGAGAGCGGCTTATGTATGCACCGCAATGTCCCCGCGACCCCCCGGTCACAGCGTACGTACGCTTAGGTACGTACACTCAATCAGAGGCAGTTTTTTCTTCTCTTTTTTTTTCTTTTTCTTTCCTTTTTTTTTTTAATTCTTTTTCTCATGAGCACGTTCAATTAATCGATATGAAATAAAAATGTTTGTTTTCTTGTGCGAGAATTAAAAACAATACGAAAAAAAAAAAAAAAAAAAAAATCGAAAGAGCTGTGTAAAGTAATGTTAACGAGCCTGAGAAATGCCTTGTGTCTTGTGGTACTAACACTGGCGCTTGACGAATGGCATATGGGCCTGCAGCAGCGGAGGATGTTACAGGTGAGGTGAGGAGCGGCTTGGCACCCTCGAAACCACAGAGGACCGCCAGTATGAGGGATCAAGCAATCGTCCAGCCTCCGATGAAAAAAAGAAACGTACCGTGCGACATTCCCAATGGGACTTATGAAAAAGAGGATGCTCTCAGACCACCGACTTCCGAATCACCGGTAAATGAAATAACGAAAATCATGATGACTCGATTGGAACGTTTTGAATTTATTTTGAAAAAAAAAAAAAAAATCAATTTTGCACTTTTCTAATTCTATATTTATTGATTTTTTAATGGGGAAAAAAAGAGCTCGAATGATAGCAACGGTTACGAATGCCTCTCGAGCTCGCCGGAGTGTGACTCGAATCTGGAACTTCGTCATCCTCTTGGTGGAAGCAATCGTTCTAATTTCAAGAGAAAATCTGACAGCAGTGCTATGGATCCTTGCAACGAAGAGTTCAAATATCATCAACCAATGTTCGCGAGATCGACTTCATTGCCCTACTGCGGCAGCGAGACTGAGAGCGAATTGTACGCGCCCTACAGTTTTTATACCGGTGATGAGGCAAGTTTTTATTGATATTTTCACGTCGAGATAAATCAAGATGAGCAGCTTTTTATTTTATTTAATTTTATGTGGAATAGGGCCCTGAGGAAGATCAGGACTGGAAAGCGAAGGAGGAAGATTTTGGAATAAATCGAGTACGACAGCGCCGGGGACGAAGCATCGTTCATCGGAGTCTGGAAGATAATTATGGAGCTGTTATCGTCGCGAATCACGAAGCTCTTGCTCAACTATTGGAAAGAGTACGATTTTTTTTTTATCAATGAAATTTCTGTTCGATTTTGTAGTACGATTCTGCACGAAATTTAGATAAGAATATTTTTCAGTTTTATTCTGCTTGGTTTCGATCTTCAAAGTGGAAGAAAACACATTTCGTTGCCACATGACAAAAAAAAAAAAGAATCAGCAAAAAAAAAGTCATCGTTATAAAACTCGTGTTTATTTTTTCACAGTTGAATCAACCTTCTCCGGTTCCGGCTAATCTACGAAGTCTCAAGACATCAAATCCTCGTCTTAACGACTTTGATGTCGACACTGACAGTCTCCTCGTAACAGGAAAAAAAGTTTTCTGTTCCGCTGTGTGGAACGAGCACGCGGTCACTCTCTGTCTTGCGCTCGACACCACGATGCCACTCTCGGGAAAAGAATTTTGCCTTGCACCAATCACCGAATTCGTTGATGTTGTGCCGGAGAAAATATCATTCAAATGCTTTGCAGGCAGAAAGAACGTCGATGGTAAATTACCTTTTGTTACGTCAAAGCAAACGGTCTTAATGAAAAATGAAATTATGTAATAACTGCATCTTTATTTTACTCGAATAATTATTCTATTTTATGCCTCAACTATTTACAAACGAAAAGAACCATTTTCGAACGAGAACAAGCTAGAAACAAATTAAAATTGCTTTCCAATGTTTCTCAATAGAATAATTTATCGATTTTTTAATTTTATTATTTATCCAGAAAACATTTTTATTATTTCTACCCTTTTTTTTTTTATTATTTTTGTTTACACAGCATCCGTATCGATTTTCGCACGCATGCAAGTTAATACAGTGCAGTCTTTTGCGGCTGAAATTTCAAGGGATCAGAAAACCGATGGTTGGCTACGGGCATCGTGTTTCGTTCTCCTCCAATTAGTGAATGCTTTGAAAAATCTCCAGGCCAGGGGGATCGAAGAAGCATCGAGAAATCTTGGAAATCTGGTGCTATGTCGCGAGGACAAAGACACGTGTTACAGGCTTTATATGCTTCAAGGGTGAGAACAATTTGCCAATCGAAATACAAGTTTTGTTAATAACGTTGTCAAACGAATAATACTTTTTTTTTTTTTATTTATATTTTTCAGACTGAACCTTGATATCGGTGAGGATCGAGACGAAGAACGAGTGTCTCTGTGTCGATGTGCTCTCGTCGCTCTACAGGAGCTGGGACTCGAAGAAAAACTGCCAGTCATTCGAGATTTGTTAATGCGCGAACGTGCCGTAACCCTCTCGCAGGTATAAAACGGATAATTGTCTTCGAAGTCATTTCGAAATACCAAAATTTAGTTGAAAAGATACAATTTGGGGCTGAAAAAAAATCTGTGAAAGTTTCTCGACGTTTTTCGGTTCAATCGCCTATGAAAATATCAAATGAAGAAAGGATCGGATGGCTCGTTGGTCAAAAACCTTGAGAATTACTTTTACGCATTTTTTTCCACCAATGAATTGATCGCGCGAACGATAATTTGAGAAAAATGGATTTTTTCCAAAGACAAGAAAATCACTGAACAAAATTGGCTGCGCATCTGTTTTTTATTTTTTTTTCTGTTTTTAGGCAGAGAAAGTTTCGATTGAAAATATTAACGGACGGTTTTTGTTTAATTTTTCAAACAGGTCAAATCAGTTCTAGAGTTTTCTCTTTGGGGACCTTCGGACGCAATGCTCGGTGTTGTAAAAGAGAGAGAAATGATTTTACAGAGGTGGCTCGATCTCGAGAGAGCCAACGTGCTCCATGCTTTGGTCAGAACGAGCAGGCTGCCTCTCACCGTCAACGACGAGTATCAGCTTATTTTTCTAGTCCGCACGAGCGCGAGGACAATGTGCGAGGCTTCCGTACTACTGGACGAGCAACAACGACGCGTTGACTCCGTTCGCTCTAATTAATTTCCCCCATATCTGAGTCTATCACACTTTTTAATAATCTTGACCTTTGGCTAATTGTCAAGAATATGCTGGGTGTCAGCTCGCAAAGGAATCGAACGAGTCTTTTTAATTGCATACTTAAGTTATTGACAGATTCGATTTTTTTTCCGCTTCCATTAGAACGCGATGAATGTTGATATATTTATCTGACTCCCTTTTTCCATATTTTTTCAACTTCACCTTTCGTCAAGGTTCGATCATTCGTTGTGTAAATCAGATTCGCGTCAATGCTGTTTCGAGTCATTTTTCTTAATTGTTCAACGGTGGCTTTGAATTAGTATTGGAAACATGAAATTTCAGGACAAAAGTTTCCTAAACTTACGAAAAAATCAGAAAGCGATGCTACATTAGAAACTCACGTTGGCTAATACATTTGCTCAATTATTTTAGTGCGCACGATGCTTTTTATCTCTAAAGCGAAAGATTTTGTACTCGGTGCCAGGAGGAACAAAAAAAGTCGTGGATCGAAATTAATCGAGAGGATATGAAAATTGTAACTAAAGAATATTTTTGTAAAATTTAATACGCTCCCTTGTTTTATTAACGTAAAAAATAAAAGAAGCTTCTTTTAGTTTTTTTGGAAATCGCCATGTATTCAGCGAATATGAAGAATTGTAATTTTACTCGTTAAACGAACGAATTCGAGTTCGAAATATTTCCAATGTGCTCTCTAATTTTTTCAAGATAGTTCGGTCGATAGTTTGATACTACGAATATAAATGAACAGCTGACAGAGTCGAGCGTTGTGACATTCCTCATAGGGACGTAATACGAACATAATCGCTTTAAATTATTAATGCTTTATTATTGAAACAACGTTTGTTAAAATAGTTTTTTTTATTGAGAATAAATATCGATGTTATTGATTGTAAATAGTGTAGTTATTTGTTTCAATGTAATTTCGAAGAGCCTTTAAATTTAATGTTCGAATAACTCTAAATGATCGAACTACCTTAATACGTCGAGGGGAAAAAAATTCATGAATTCCAGTCCTGTGCTAAGTTTCACGAACGAAATGATTACATTTCCCATTGCAAATATTGTTTATGGTCTCGATATTCTTAGTCGACGTTGTTTATTTTTTGACATGGAACATTAAAAAAATACTTCATAACCGAGATTTATAATCGAAACCCTCACAATCCTTTGTTGTAATAGAGAACAGTTGGCTCGGAAGTCTTCACTTTTTTTTCATATTCTTCGTATTCATCCATTCTCAGTTTTAACAGTTCCGAGCTCATGTAACTTGATAATTGGACAACCAAGTATTTTTTACTTAAAAAACAAAAACGACAAAAACATGATGTTTTTTTCTTTTAAATTAACTCACTTTCTCTGCGGATATATCGCCAGAGCTGTTGGGATCATGAAGAGGAGACTGTGAACGTATAATTATTATTAAAGAATTATCTCGGAATTAAGAAGTCGAAAGTTTTCAAAATATTATGATTCTTAACGAAAATGAGCTGAATCTATAATTTGTTTGGAACATTATTCATCGAATATTTTTAAACGCCTTTCCTGGGATTAAACTTTTAATGAATTATTGTGACGAAAATTTCAAACTGAAGTGTGTTTTTTTTCTCTTAATTAGAACTTTGCGATTAATAGAAATGAGTTAAAACTCACACGAGTCCAACCATGCCAACTTCCATCATTGGACCGAGCCAAGGTCTCATCTGATAGAAACAGTACGGTTCAAATCGAGTCATGATGACAGGTATAATTAACATTCCTGGGGCAGCCATAGCGATTCTACTTATAACACATTCGCTAATAGCCTTGACAGCGGCGACCCTCGAATTTATAATCGGTTTTGTATCGTTGTCCAATGAGAACAGTGGAATTCCACGTTTGATTTCAATTTGTCGCATAATTGGTAAATTGGTCATGTTTCCAACAGCGACAGCGAAAAATGGAGCCCATCTCTACGATGGAAAAGTTCAAAAAAGAAGTATGATGGTATATTCAGCAGATTAAAAAAAAAAATAGGAAAAAGCGTTTTTTCGACATTTGAGATAAAAGTTACGAAAATTTTCTACAATCTGTATTTTTTTCTAAACTCGAGAAATCCCTTAAATTAAAACTCGATTCAAATTAGTAATAAAATTGTGCGCAACCGCTGCGAGATTTCCTCGCGAAGACAAGAACTTTCGGAAGCTCAGAGCAGCCGCGCAACTGGCTAAGGTAGCAGCCAAAAATGCCTGCTTTATTTTCTCAGTGTCTTCGACCTCGTTTGACCCAGCAGCATTTCTGTTCGTATAATTAACGGTAGCGTTGAATGCTTGATTCAAAATTTGCCAGGCGACCGTTGCTTTTGCAGTCCTGATCAAATTTCACAACGAGAATTCATCGTTATTTAATCATTCGTCATATTTTCGTTTGGTGGAACATTAAACAAAAATGAAAAATATAAATAACCGTTTTTATTCTGCGTAAATGTTTACTTGTAAAATGTCAACATTCCAGCGGTGAGAAACACGTTGCCTGGTAATTGAAATGACATTCTTCCTATCACGTTCATTAATTCACCGTTATCGGGATGAAAGGCACTGTCTTTGAGCTTTTTTGCCCATAAAATATCAGATCGTGTCGTTCCAGCAGGTTCATTATTTGATCTGTCAAATCATAAAATTAATTTTTATGCATAGTAAAAGATTCCTGCTGCTTCAATTTCATGAAATTCAACTGACTTGTATAATTCACAGAGTTTTTTGGCTTCGTGCAATCCTTCATCTTTCGTGAATATAGTCCTAACGTCCGTAACAAAAGCAAAGTGTTTCCATCGTCCAAAATAGGTATTTTGATTCCACAGAGGTTTATCCACATCCACGCGTTTTTGATTTTCTGTATTCTGATTTTTGTCCCCCTCTGCCTCTTCACTGACTCTATGCAATTTTATGGTTGTCAAATTTTTAACACTTGCGTTATTATTTTGAATATTTTTATCGTCGGACGATAATCTCGTGAAATAATCCCAAAAACCCATTGAAATTTATAGAAAAAATCAGAAACTTATGGGAATTTCGAGATGACAGAGAGTGGAAAATTCGAAATAGGTTAATTCATATTCAACGTCATAACATCTGTCAATTAAGCCGAAATAGAACAGAACATAATCCAAAAATTTAGCGAGAAAGATTCATTCATAAAAGCAAATATCACTCGCTAATTTTTTTCTTTTTCCTATTATAATAATTTGGCGTAAAAGTTCTTTCATTCAATGTTTTTTTACTCATTTAAATCCCTGATCAATGATACAAAACGTGAATTTGAGTTTAGAAACAGAATCAGAGTAGAAAAGTCTCGTGCTCCGGAACAGTTGAAATTAGAGTAAAAAACCATAGGAGCAATCTTGTAGATGAGAAAATTTCCTGCAAAAAAGTTCCTGACAAGAGTTTTCTATTTTCCTTAATTCGGTCCTGAGACGAGTTAGAAAAAAAAATCTTTAAAACCATTGCTTTTGCCATATTCCGACTGATCGAATTACGGTTTTGAACCTTCGTTTAAATTTGCACTTGTAATTTCACAATAAAGTGACGTAAAATAACGAGAAACGTAAGACTTAATTATTTATTCGTTGAATTCTCGTACAAATGGATAAACATGATGATTTCAATGGGTGCCAGGAACGGTACCGATGTCCAATTCTGCCCGAACCGGCCAGCCGGTTCCTATGTGACATTGTTCGGTGCGATAAGTAGGATTGTCGATAGCTTTCCAAGCAGCCGGATAATTGACGCCTCCTTCACGGAACATTAAGTTCGTAGGAACAAAATCATAAGAAGCCTTATAAGTGCTCGTTGACCCGAAGAATGGAACGCTCGGAGTGAATTTGATAGCATAATTAGGCTCCGGAGGATCTCGATGAAAATATGGGCCGTAAGGTCCCAGTGTCTGTGAACCGAGGTCACAGTGTTTCAGCAAATCTGACTCTTCTTAAAAACGCGCATTTGTAGAATTTATCAATTAATAATAATTACGTCTTTTCTAACGGCGTTTCTACGCTGCTCGGGAGTAAAGTCACAGTGGGTCGCCTGTGTAGTCGTTAAATATATATCCAAATGTTTCGTGTAGCCTGGTGTGATCGGTGGAAAAATTTTATAACATTCTTTAGAGTGATTGGGAATACGAAGAGTGAATTCTTCGGCGGGCCTCAGTTGTTGCCACTTTATTGGCTCTTGCAATTTTTCCGGTAAAACATACGCCGAACCTTTGATAATCGATACAAATTCGAATTTATTCTCGGTCTTCGGATATGGGAATTGAACATTTGTAATAGTCGTTGAGAAATTCTTCGTAACAAAAATGTGAATATTCAAAATGCAAACAATTATTTAGGTAGAAAAAAGATTTTTTTTTGTACGTTTCGAGAGTAGAAATTGAGAATTAGCACCGAACAAATGTGAAAAGCCAATACCGTGAACGGAGGGACCGGTTTTCAGTGGTCTCGGTGGATCTGCAACGTACTTATCGTGCAAATCCCTGAGAGTTTCCTTCGACGCACAACCGATTCTTCGATAATAATCGGTCGAGCTAGAATCCTGTGAATATTTGGGTACGAAAGTTCGTTGGCTGTTGCTCCGAAGTGGTTGGAGATCAGAAAATTTATGAAACTTTTCATCATCTTGAGGGCGTCGTTTGGCACGTATGTTGACGAGCGGATGATAGACCGCGTTTTCAGCATAGTACGAACGTTCATAGGTCGTTTTCCAAGGTTCTGAATGTCCGTCGACGGTTCGTGGGACGTAAGGCTTGCACGAGCACTCCATCATTTTCAGCACGAATCAATATGGCTCCTCCTTCGAATTGTTAGATAAATAAAAACCGTGGAACGATTCGGTTTTGTGACAGAAGGTGAGTGTGACATTTTCGATGTACGAAAAAACGGAGGGATCAGAGGATTATCAACTGCTGGAGACGTGAGATCAGAATAATCCTAAAAACAAAATGTTATCGAAACAAGTTAATCACAAACATGAGGAGCAGCAGTAGCTTTGAGCCGGAAAACAAAGCAATGAGTTGATTCTGTTGGTTCGTACTTCAGACGTGTATGCATCGTCGTCGTCGCCACATTGGTAGTAAGTTTGTAATTACAGTATTTTATCAGCTTTATTATACGACATTGACGTGAGTACATTTGTTTTTGTTTCATGAATTTTCGAAATTATCTGCTCGTGGTCTCTCACTATTTGCTCGTTCGAAATAGTTTGTCAGACACGCTTGCTGATCAGAAACGTTCATTATTCTTCGGATATCTGCTCGAAAAACGTTCTTGTCCTGTTTCTATTCAAACGCGCGTTCAGAAAACTTGTACGTCAAAACAGGACGTTCAGAAGCTTTTCGAAATGCGCGTTTCGATTGCCACGAATGGATAAAACTTTCGTTTTTTCTTTAAAATTTTCAATAATCTCTTGATCGTGGTCTCAAAATCACAAATTCTTGATTCTATTAATGGGAAAATTTATTAAAAAAATGGAGCGATGAAAAATCGAAATTTAATTACTTTTAATGTTTTTTTTTTAACCAGAAGAAATGATTTCCCAAGAAATTGTAATGAATTATATATTTTGCACATAGAAATATTTATTTTCATAAATTTCGAGTTTTCTTTTCTATTTTATTGATCTCGAGTCGATTGTAATGTTAAATATTTAGCTTTCTGGAATATTTTCGAGATGAGAGCAATAGAGGAATGCGTAAAATTGCAACGTACCAAAACTTCCGGTCGAAAGATTCATAATTTTTTTGTTTTTTTGCAAATTGTACAAACGCTCGGTTCGAAAGAAACTTTGAAACGTCGGTACTCGACGGAAATAAGAGTAACGTCGGAGCCACGCTGATTGACAATTTATAAACGCAATTCAATATTCATATAAAATCGGAGCTTTTTTTTTTTGTTATTTTTACGACGGCTTAACTACAAGTTGACACTCAATCAATGGACAGTTTGCTAAGAGGATGGTTGCTCGCAGACCTCCTACGGCGTACCTCGTTTTCGTACGGTTTCGATTTGTCCCTTAATCAAATCAGTTCTTTCGTCCTCCTCGTCTCTTCATAGAAGATGTACATTGGGGACAGTACCATTTGCCCTTCGGTGGGGCCGTTATTCCCACGCATGGATAGTGGAACCACTCGAACGGACACTTTTCGAAAAATCAAATGATTATTAGACAGGATCTCGAGTAATTGATAATGAACAAATTGTCTGATTAACCGAACAATTTTTCAATTCTTAATATTTTTACACTAGAATTAGAGAAACATGAATATTTTGAACCAAATGAACAAGGAACTTACATCAGAATTATCACAAGCGACCATATCACCGTAAGATACTTGATTGCATATGCAATATCTAGGTTCGTTAGGGTCGTAAGTCCAATCGGGATTGTCGGGATCGGTGATAGCGGTAGTGGCGGTAGCGACAGGTGGCGAAGCCGGTTGTTGTATAGTCGTACTTACGACACTCGAGCTCGGAGCGGCAGTAGTGACTTTTCTACAAAATACGAGAATAAAGGAATGAACATTTCATCCAATCGGTAGTTAGCGAATGGAGTAGTAAATTCGAGGAAAAAAAAATCATTGTGATTCTGACTTTTTGTGCTTTTTTGTCGTTTCCTGAATCGCCGCGATCGCTGTTTGAGCCGCACCAGCCAATTCTCGGCTAAATTCCGAAGCGTGGACTCCTATGTTGATCGCTTCGTAACTGGCCTTGAGACTCGCCGTTCGACGACCCTGCTGCATGTGCTGCGTGGCAGCTATCGCCTGAGAAGCGGCCGCTGCTATCGCGTTACCACCGGAAACACCGATGTGACCTAAATTGTAACTGACCGAACCAACCGAATTCGCAATCGCTGTTGGTGTCGGTGGTAAACTCGTGGGAGGTATTATCGGCCCTGAATTCGCTGACGCCGGCCGAGATTCTGGAAGATTCGATGGTACTTTTTCTACCGCTAAACGCTTCTCGACCGAAGCCGATGACGCGTTCGAATCTCTTCGCTTTTCGCCTCGTGCTGAAAATATTATCATCTTTTTATAATTTTGATTGAATTATAAAGAGTACTCTAAAGTTTCAGGGAAACTGAATAGTTTGAGCGTATTCAGATGAATAAGCATCGTATGGAGACCGAATAATCCGACATTTTTAGGATATTGCTCCAGATTCAAAATCTTTTCTCTGATTTTTTGCAAAATATCATTTTCATGTGATAATTTTGGAGTAAATTGGTATGAGGAATAGGATATTGGAGATAACGAATGTTGACGAAACTCACAATGACTATGATTGTCCCGAGATCTACTAGAAGTGAAACTATAGCGATTTTCTTTTTGACTACTGTTTGTAGGCGGTTGATCCAATTCCAAAGATCTTTTCTCTAAGATTTCGGTGATTCCCTTGTTGTCAGCTTCGAGTTCCATTTTGAATTTATGCAGCTCTTGATCCAATCGCCTCAGATACCTATCGACTAGATCGTACATCTGATTGGCAAGATGTACTTTTTCATCCGCGTCCTCCAGAGTTTTATAATACTCTTTTCTAATCGCTTCGTATTCCGCCTCTTTTTCGCTGGATTTCATTTTTTTTGCGTTAGAGAAAAAAGTCTTAACTTTTTTCTCTAAGCTATCCACCGAATCTGAAATTGACGCATGTATTGTAACTTCCAGACATTTCAATTCATTATTATTTCATGAAATTATAATCTTTTCAACTTACTCTGTACACCTAAGTCCATTTCTCTCATTTCTGTGAAACGATCCCTCAACTCTTGCGGGAGGTGTTCGATCACTGAAAAAACCCAATGAGTGATGATACAAAAACTACAAAACGCATCGAGGAGCAACCTGGTTTAGAAGACTCAAAATAAAGTTTACTTCTTTGAATTTTTTTGCTTATTTTCCAGAAAACGAATCTTGAAAAATATGATAGAAAATAAGTGTATCGGTGAATTGAAATTTACCATCTTTTGATGTTTCAAAAAAATTTGCATAGAACATAAATTCTTTCAAATTTTCAATGTATTGTATAGCGTCAAATTGTGTAATGAAACGACACAAGTTTCCAAAGGTTTATTCCATCGAAGCTGAGAAACATTGTTAATCAATTATTATCATTTGTCATTGTCAATCAATGATTAACAATGTTTGACAAAAATTGAAAAAATGATTTCATATTAAATTGTCGTAAAGGAGTAGGAGCACGACGACGAAACATTGAATTAACCTCAAAATCATATTTGCATAAAGATTTTATTCTCATTGCTGTAATGTAAGGTGTATTTCGAATGACAGAGGAGTCATCATTGTTAAGGGCATATCATGAACGATAAACATTCAAAAGAAGGAACGGCATAATATTGGGGAATGAATTTGAAAGACTCGTGTCAAATAGTGAAAGTGAGGTTAGGGTAGTGTCTCCAAGGGTATATGAGCCTAATGGAGCGTAGATTCGTTGCTCCCGAAGAATTATATATTTTACGTACTTTCGACATAATCTTCCAAGTAAAGCATCCTTTCCCTTGGTCTCGTACTTAGCGGTTATCTTGGTAATTCTAAATATATACAATATAACGAAGGTGGGTTGGCGTTTCAACGTGAAATATAATGAAAAAATACAGGCGATACAATCGGATGCGTGTTTACAGCGACTTTAAATGCTCACTCTGACCGCGACATTTTTTTCTCTTCTAAATATCGATTTTATATTGCTCTAGCATTCGTTTAACTGTTCAGTCCTTTTAATAATAAAATTTATTTTTATTAAATAGAGACTGAAATATAGACACTTTTTCATTCATTATTCAATTCATAATTCGTCAGATATTGCATGCATTTTATCTATTTGAGTGACTCCTCCATGTTGGCTGTCGGCTCAGGCGCGTATTTTACGGGTTCCTTCTCAAAACGAATATTGAAAAAAAAAATAATATTTTTTTTTAACTTCAGAAAATGGAATCAACCACAAATGTATTTGAAATAATAGTTTTCATAATTTTTAATTGACCACAAAATGTTTATTACTGATTTTTTTTTCAACTAATTGGAAATTCCATTGAAACGAACGTTCTATTTAAATATTTATCGACTATGATAGGCAATAAGATAATTTAATAATTAATTATTTGGAAGGAATTTGAGGGGGAGAGAATGAATAATTAATTTTTAGAGGCATCCGTGCATTTATTTCGTCGTCCAGTTGTCAATTTTCGTTTCTTATAAATCTCTAAACATTTTTGAACAAAGCAGCCACCCTGTAGCTTCCTCAGGTAATAAATACTCCCAACTTTATTGTCGTTCGGCTATTTGGGAATTTTAAGGCCCAGAAATACGTCATTTTCGAGTACCTTACAGCAAAACGCTACAAATTGACGGTACTCGAGTTACAGAATCAGATCGATTTTATAGCCTGAAAATTCGAATTGAGCAGCTCGCGAAAAACGTCAAAAACTGTGATTCTCGAAAATCGCATAAAAAAAAATGTTACGTATTTTTCAGAAACGATGATAAGGCGTAGTCCAACGAGGATCGATTTGCGTTTGGACGATTTGCAGGAGTACGAAACCATACGAAAGGAGCGTGATGCGAAGAAAGCAGCGGAAAAGCCAGGTTTCAATGCGTCATCTTCCTGGGGTGGAAAATTGTTGCAGAGCGAGATACAAGAGCGAATTGGTTACGTGCCACAAACTTCGCAACCAAATCAGCCAAAGCCAAGCAACCTTTGATGCTCAGTATTAAAAAAAAAAAAATATGCTTTAAACGAACGTCCTTTCATTACTTTTTGTATTTTCTAATTCCAATGATTCGCTAATAAAAAATACACTGCAGCAGTATCCTTGAAAGATTACAATTAAAAAAAAAAATTACGACTCTTATTTTTTGCACCCTGAAATGTAGATTCTCTTCGAAATTCGATAACTCAATCAACGGATTATCGTTAAAGTTTCTGCGATAAACATTCAACATTTTACGCGTAAGCTTCTACTACGATTAGAATTAAACTTACAATTAACGTTTTCCCTCAATTTCTCTCTATTATTGCTAACGATTTCCTGTGATTTGTTTGAGGAAAAAAAAACAGATAAAGTTATTGCTAAGCAGTCTCAATGGTTAGGAACGAAAAATGCTTTGCGTTCTATCTAAAACCCTCTTGATATATTGTCATTGATTATCCCTTCGATATGAGATTATTCATTTAGGAGGTATAATGAACATCAAAACGTCACAGCGCATGATTACGAACTTCGTACAACACCAATATTTTCTTTTGAACTAATTTCGGTTGAACGTTATTTTCCATTTGGGAACTTTTTGCACCATTTTTTCTGCCTGGGTAGTTTCATTAATTATGGTAATTGATGTAATACGTAAAAAAAACGATGAAAATACTATGAAGGTTTCGATAGTTATCGATTCTCATAAATCTGCGAAAATTCAGCTTTTCGAAATGTTGCGATTACGAATTTTTAATTTAATAATGAATTTTGATGAAAATATAAATGTTCAGCTCTGAATAAATTTGCGAAGCTTCCTCAAGTTCGTTCGATCGTATCTTTGTTTCGTTTCGTCTCTTCGTTTTTTTTCATATATTGACAATGCACGTAAAAGTCCATTCGTTTTGAACAACTTCTTAATTAAGTATACGCTATCCCTGAGATAACTATGAGCTTTGTGCCATTTTACAAGCCTTTGTTGAAGTAAAGGTACTCCGGTACTTTTCCATTTGGACTATTTTTAACGAGAATCTCGTAGTTTTCTGGTTCCCAACGTTTAAGGGTGCTGGAAGCGATTGAGCTGAAAGTAAAATACACGAATATCAATAAAAGGATATTCGTCGCTTTTTGTTTCAAGATATCTCGAGATTTACATACCAATTTTGTGGAAATAGAGCACAGGCAGTTGGCACCATGAAGGAAAGGCTGAAAATCGATGTTTTTTTTTCACTCAGCTCTATCGTGATCGATCAACCGCAATTTTTTATTCCATTTGTGAAAAAAAAAAAAAATACTCACAAACAACCGACCAACATGACTTGGAAAGGAGCGTGGAGAACAGTGATCCTCTGCATCCAAGGAAACCTTTCGAGTCTCTCCATTATGGGAGGAAGTATCACTTGAAAAAAAAAGAGAAATTCTTTTGTCAAAAATTCACTCCAGCACAACAATTTTATACTTCAGAAATGTACCGATCGATTTGTTGCAATTGATGTAAATTAAAACGATAGAAATAGTTGGAAAAAAAATTGAATGGAGTAAAATTGACAGATATTGTTAAAAAGTATTTAAATAACCCATAAAATCTTCCCCCTGCAATATTTATATTCGTATACTCACACATGCCAGGTGCGCACATTATTATTCGCGATACAACAACTTGGCTAATACCCTTAACAGCTGCGACCTGGAAAAACAAGAAAAGACATTTTATTATAGCAATAAATCTATGTGAATTATGGAACACGAGTTGAAATGACGTTTAATGAAATGGAGCAAACGCCGACGTTGCCCGATGAGCGATAAAACAAGTTTCTTGTTTTATTTCAAATTCATCCCATAATATGATGTAAATTATCATAAAATAATAATAAAAAATGTATGATTTTATCAATACGAACTAATTTGACGAGAGAAAGAAAATCAAACGACAATTGAAACTTGAAAAAAAATTAAAAATACGATGCCAAGACTCGGGATTCTCTAAGCATATTTTTGACAACTTTTTCTCTCTAATTATTATTCTCAACAGTGATAAGAAAAGAGTAACTCAGCCTGGTATTAGAGAAAATTTAAAAAAATGAAGATTCACCCTCGACTTTGTGAGTTTATTTCCATTCTCGTCGACTACTTCGATTCCATGCTCAATTTCATTTTGTCGCATAAGTGGTATGTTGACGCAATTGGCTGCAGCTACTGCAGCGAATGGTACGTATCTCTGAAACGAATCGAAAAAAAAAACGACAAAAAATTAGCTCAAAGGTCCTTGAATTCTTGATCAAAGTTCATAAAAAAAAATTAACTTGTGAATAAAAACTAACAGCCATCAAAGGATTGGCTCGTTTTTGCCAAAATGTTTTGCATCCTATCGCGGTCAGCATCGCCGCGGTGGTTGCGCTCGCGTAAGCGGTCCCCAGCTGTGCCGTTGTCACCGGACTATTCGCATTCCTATTAGTGTAATTAACCAACGCGTTGAAGGACTGATTTACCCATTGCCAAAATACGACCGCTGTTGTAGTTCTGAAAAAAAAAAATTATTTCTGATTTTTTTTTTTTCTTCATTTTTACCTTTTAAATTCCAACAAAAAAGAAAAATTTCTATAAAATCGAAGCTTTTCAGATTGAAAATTTTTTTTTCACGAAAAAATATCAAATTTCGAGCAATCGAAATATTTTCGATTCGTAAATAAATCAAAAGTTGAATTGGACGTGAAAAATTTCAAAAAATCTAACGAAAAATAATTTCCAAAATGTCTAAAATGAATTTTTTTCAACTTTGACCATACAATTTAGAAAAAAAAACAAAAAATTAAAAAATATTGAGAGAAATGGACGATGAAATTGCTATGAAAAAATTAATTTTAATTAGTTTCATGAATTTTGATTGTTAATAAAATTACCGATAAAATTGTAACATGGCACCGGTGATGGCCATACCACCGGGAACCTGAAACGACATACGACCGAAAACATTTTGCAGTTCACCGGTGTCCGGATGAAAAGCTGACTCGTAAAGTTTCTTGGCGTGTTTGAGTTGTTCCCAGGTAGTACCCGCTGGCTCCTTACCAAGCCTGTGAAGAAAAATCGAGAGATTCTCGTGAGTCACGTGCAAGGTCAATGAAACGGAAGTAGCGTGGGCCGAGAGGCCCGAGATAAAGAATCGATTACTTTTTTTGACTCTCAAAAGGACTTCGGCCAATTAAAAAACAAAAGAAAACATTGAATAGGGAACGAGTTCGACTTGGGTTAAAACTTTTTGCATTTTTTCAACGTTCGATCTTTTTTTTATTTTTATTTTTGCATATTTTTTTGCCTTGACCAATAAACCCACTTTTTCTTGGGTGTCGTCTCCCGTAGACTATCTGTCACTGCGAGCGCTCGTGTATTTTTGTCAAAACGAACGATTGCGAAATGCCTCTCGTTACGTCAGTAACTGCCGGGATTGAGTTTATAAAACAAAAAAAAAAGAAAGAAAAAAAAAATTCACAATACCAATGCCACCATTATCTCGAGTATAAAATTTCCTCGACTTGAGCTCCAACGCGTTTTCTTCGAGAACTACGCAGACATTCTTCGACTTTTATAAAACATTGAGATTAGATATACAACGGTTTTCGAGCGCAGTCCTGCCAAATGAAAATTTTTTTTTTTCCTTTGCCTGATGTTACTAAAACTTTTTTTTTTTCTTCAATTTTCTACTCTTTTTAAAGTTTTTTTTTTTTTGCTCGTGTGACAGAGCAAAAGAGAAACTTCGCGAAGTATTGATAAATGCTTTCGCAATGATTACGCAATATCCGTGGCCATGGAGTTTCGAGTCGTTAATAAGAGAAAAAAAAAAATAATATTTATCGAACGAACGTGTAAAATGAACGATTTAGATAAACGCCAAATCTCACCTATAATCTTCGCACAATTTTTTCGCATCTAATAACTCCCGCTCGGAAGCGATGCAAGATCGTGAATCGGTCACCCACGCAAAGTGTTTCCATCTTCCAATGAAAGTGCTTTGATCCCAGAGGGGCTTCGACAAATCGATTCTTTCGTTGGCCATAACGACTTTTTCTTTGTTTTCTTTACCGGCTGATCTTTTTTTTTTCCCCCTCGTGCTCTGGACAGCGAGGCTGGAGAAGAGTGTAAACAAAGAAGCCTTTCAGCAGGTTACTGTTTTCGTGTTCGAGAAACAAAAACAATAATGCTTGGAACGTCACATTTTTTTTCGTTTATTCTCATGGAACGAAAAAAAAAGGAATCGATCAATTACATTTCTTTCTAGTTACGAAGGATCGGGATCGGGATATTGCGCAATAAAAAAAAAAAAAAGAACGTTAAACATTTTTTTTTTTCTGAAAATAATTCTAGAATAGAGGCAAACAGAAGCAAAAAATATTTGAAAATTCAAGTTAAAGTATCAAGATTACGGAGACGAAGTAGAATGACGATAAACGATGCAGAAATAACAATAAAATCGACCGCGAACGTCTTCTGAAAATCAATATACGAAATCAGGAATGAAATTGAGCGTTCGAAGAAAAATGACTGGCCGGCGAGCGTGAAAGTGGGAGAGAATGAGAGAGGGAAAAGGAAATAGGAGCATTGTGTTTGTCCCATCGAGGAAAGTAACGAAAAAAGAAAAAAAAACGTCGACCACCAACAGAGATGTCGTTGGCCAACAGAATCACCACTAAAGCAAATTATCCCTCCGCGGATATCGGTCAATCAATCGGAGAATCCGTCGTCAGCCAGATTGCACGTGGTGTGATGAAAAAAAAAGTATGCGGATGAGACACGAGAAAAAAAAAAATAATCGAAAGCTGAAAATTCAGGAGATAAAAAATGTCGTAGCTACATCGTTTCTCGGAAAAAATATATGCAAGTTTCAATCGATTGAACACACGATTGCCGCGGTATCGAAAGACCGTAACCCTCGTTCATGGGTCCCCGAGAGGTCGTGAAAGATTAAATATGTCATTTTTTTATTAACACTTGTTATATCTTAATTATTTTTAAAAACGCGATCATTTTTGCTACATTGAAACGCGCTTTGGATGATTCGGGCATATAATGGAACAGCTTTTGTCGGTTGTGTGCTGTCGTCTCTCTCTCTCGGGGTCGCAGTTATATCGATCATCTCAGTGTTTGAGAACGAAACCTGCTGCTGCTCTCCCCGGGCTGCTTCCTAAACGACCCAGTTCGCGCCAGAAACCGGCTGTCGTATTCCTTTCACCCTTTTCTTCAATATTTATCGTTTTTTTTCTTACAATATACACAACAAAAGTCGAAAGAAAGCATCGATAGAAAAAAAATGACTTTTATTTTCCTTCGAAAAGGAATAGCGATAATAGGCTATCGTCGCATAGACATAATCCTATTCGTCTTCCAGCGGGTAATGCCCTCTTACATCCGACTTCCGATACACGATATTAAAATTACACAATACGCGCGATTATGCAGGACATGAAACACGTGTGCCGGCTTCTTACTCTCTCTCTCTCTTTCTTTATTATTATTACGGATGTTAAAGAATACGAGGGCTTACCCGAGATCTGTGTGGAATCCTCGCGACAATATTAATACGGTGCCGACGAGAGCGCACAACCCGACAGATACGAAAAACGTAACTGTGAAGCATAAGACGAGACGCCGAATGCGCATAGCTTTCTAGTGGGGAGCGAAGGGGCCCTTGACCAATTCAGTGCTACGCTCCTGCAACCACGTTTTTCGAACGCAAATATATAGATAGTGTATACTCTCTTGATATAATATATCATACAGGGTGTCTCGTAATCGATATTTAAGAATTAAAAACTTCATTCCGAATCGATAAGTCAAGTAATATTTATTCGATTGGACTCGATATTATTTCATTTGGAGAATCCGTCCTCTTCTACCGGGCAAACTGCTCGAATGGTTGGAGATACAACAAAAAATTATAGAACCTATTTTGTAGAGTACAAAGTTTTGTGCAAATAATTTTTTTAGTGTTTTTCTTTCTTCGTTAATTGGGATGAGGAAGGGGATCCGAAAAAATATGTTCAAAAAGTTTTCGAAGTGTTCTTGGTACTACATTATCGAAGATGGAAAAAGTGTCGTCAAAGGAATTTTTTTCTCGGAGTTTTGAAGCACTGCAAGATTGATTCTAAGGTTTTTCAGTTTATCGTCAAATGATTAGGGAATATGGTCAATGAAAGGAGGCCTATTCTCCAAATTTTATAATTAATAGTTCGTCGGAAGTGTGCCTGATAAAAAAACATTTTCAAACGTTTCGTCTCGGTGTTCGCTCCTAACTGTCAGTTGACGTTTTAAATCATTGGTCGTGGCGCACCCTGTACATCGATATATGCACTTAGTAGCATACATCTGTAATCTTTTTTATTCATTATTGTTGTTGCCGTCGAGAGACTCCCCTCTTGAGGATTATCGTCCAAGAGCTTTCGTATATGTACGTTTCGTCGAAGTTGACACGCTGCTGCGGAAGTGGGGATAAACACAACGAACAAAATTCGTGGGGACAGAGGAACGCACGATTCGGAGGATGCTCGAGCCGTTCTCGGACTAGCAACAAAAAAACATTTATTTTTTCGTCGTACACATAAAAGGCTTCGTTGAGTGGGAGAATCTCTTGACATTTGTACGATTTTCATGTTTTTCTTTTTTTTTTCGATCACTTGTAATTGCGCTGCGAAATAAAAATTGTGCCAACAGACTTTTGGTTAGATCGACGAACGACACGAGGCTTTTATTTTCAACTCCATTTTTCATGACGTTGTTTTTATCGATTGATGAAAGTTTGACATTCCTCATGAAAAAACTTTGAAACTTTTCTTACTGAGTGTTTTCAGACACTGCTCAATTACAAAGTTTCGGAGATATGATCATGGAAAGTAAGTATATAAAAGTATCGAGAAATATGGCGGAAACGTTGTTATTTCTCTGAAATTTTGTATCATACGTTATTTTTTTTTACCGTTACATTGTAATGACTGACATTATACGAATATTCTATAATTTATTCACGATTTTCTCTATCGATCAGAAAGTTGCCGTGACTTTAGTCAGACAAATAATTCCTTTGTTACATTTTAATGTACATTCAAGAGAATCTGCTAGGTTAATTGGAGCGTATAGGAACAACGGTTCCTCACATATTTTAGATATATTAGTTGGGTCGAGACGCTAATTAGTTTCAGGGCCTTTATAGTTCAAGGCTTTGCTAGTAGAGCATTAAAAAAGAGACGGGCAGTTTCGACACACATCGTGTTTGCTGCGAAAGAGTGTATGTTAGCACTTTTGCACTTGTTTAGTCACGTAGACATATATCGACGATGGAATTTTTTGGGCCTTCGGTAACTTCTGTCTCGATCGATAACCAAAAGTTATTGATTTTTGCAATAAACGTTATTAGAAAGAATAAAAAATGTGAGAATTTTATTCGGCTGTCGTATGTGAAAAGGTACGAAATTCTTAATTGCTGTGACAGTTTCAGTAACCGAATCGCGTACGAAGGAAGAAATATTATAGGATTTTATTGATAGCATGAGAAATACAAAGAAAAAAATTAAAAAAAAAAAGCTGAAATAAAAGTACTGAAATTAATGGTAGCTGCGACGGTATCCATCTGTTGCGCCAGGTCAGTTTTCACATTGGAGAGTTGGCTTCATTCGTTAATACCGACTCGAGTCGTCCTACCCTTAGGAGGGCCAATTCTGAGCCTGCTTTCCCCACCATTCTCGGACAATTCAGGGACGGGGCTACCGTTCGTATCTCCCAGAAAAATTATTCGTAAAATATTATTTTCCCTCTTTTTTACAGCAAAGTATCATAAGCGAAAACCCTTGAAATTAAAAAATAAAAATATTCGTGGTGATTCGTTGAATTGCAGAAAAGCGTGAGAACAGCCGTGAAATCGTTGGAGCACTGGTAACGCGATTGTTTCCAGTTTTTTTTCGACGACTTCGAACGTTTAATTAACAAATTTGCAGCAGAAAAGTCTGCTGCTGGCGTTAACGCTCGGTTTTATAATAGAATTTTTTTGTTTTCATTTCGAAGACTCCAGCAAAATAAAACGTTTTTCAGGAATTTAGGAACTCTGTAGGTAAAATAGATGAGACACCAAAGTTGTTTTTCTCGAAATACGAAAAGCCTGCAAAGTACAAGAAAATAAACGGCAAAAAATAATTTTGACGTATTTCCACGACCAATCAGGTTCGAGAACGTTTACAACCCTCTTTGATCTGTCGCGACTTTCCTTCACCAACGACACATATCTCTGCAGTGTTTTTTAAAGAGCGAAATAGCTTATTCAAGAGAAGACAGGATATATGCCTCATTACGGTGGAAACGAAACACAAAAAATTGTATGAAATTCGAATATTGCGAGGCCAGACGAAACACTTTCAAAACAAAGAGCTCAAAACTGATGCACGCATCGTTAAAATTTTTAATATTCTCCATCACACTTGTCGTTGAAAATAAATAACGTTTGAAATGAATAGTTTTTTTACAACCTTATCGACAAAAAATGATACACGAGAAAATTATTTCGTTTAATATAATTTTGTGAATTTTTTCGTAACGTTTTGTCGCTCGTAAAAGCCCGTGGCACTTTGGTTGCTAGATACTTGTTTGGATTGTCTCGAGTGTTGACGCTTGCGCTCTAACCGAGGCAGTGCCAGCTGTGCGTGCGGCAACGACGGAGGCCCGTTTGCCCTGCGCCCCGCGCCTCGTCGTGCCTCAATGTTACGGTGAGCCGCTGTGCTGCTGCTCTTCACGTCATCCGGACGTACCGGAGAGGCGGCCGCACATAGGCCAGTGTGTCTGAGAGGAGCAATAATTTTCCTAAACTAAAACCAATATGGCGGACACTGAGGTTAAAACAGAGCTGGCTAATATATCGAGGGGCGACAAAATAATCGTAACCGTACTCGAGTCCGCCCTGCCCGACATCATCGTAGTTGTTTTCGCCCATGGAACCAAATCCTTTCAAGGCGCCCTGCTCGATGTTACTAAAAGGTAAGAGAGATAACACAACTGTATATAATCCAACACTCGTTTCTTTACCGTAACGGGAGAACGAATTTTTTATTTCGCACTTTTTCGAGCCAAAATTCAAAGAAATACTAATAAACAATAAAATTAAAAATTAAAAAAAAAATATATTCAAGATTATGCATGAAGCAGCTACGAAAAAAAAACCGGATCGAGTAGCTCAGGGATCGATGATACTTTTTGAATCCTAGTGATTCATGGATCTAGATGGTTTTTTTATGGTCCGAAAATGTTTTCGGTATTTCAAGAATCTCGAGATTATTACGCTCACGAATTGATAACCATTTAATTTCGTAATAAGCACAGATTTAAGTAGGTTATATTTTTTCACGTGTTTGCGAGAGAATCATTCATTGTTATTCGTACTCGATTGACTTTCGTGACGATGAGCATTAACGATAGCTGAATTAGCAAAAAAAAAAAAAAAAAAATATCCGGAAAGCCTCATTTTTCATTGTTCAAACTCGATACACGCTTGATCGGGCGCTTCTCCATGCGTCCGGAAATATCGTTATTTCGAAGTCCACACAGCACGTGGACGACGGGTATTTCGCAATTGCAATCCGATCTGCCAATTATTTCGAAACGATGCGCAACAGAGCTGTCAATCTGACAATTTTTAATTGCACTTTATAATCCGGACCAAACATTTCTCGATATTTGCTACATCGCTGGTCTTTTCGCCAATCGGTAAACACGTTTGAATGATTTTTTTGCAGAGAAAATCTCGAACCAACAGTTTATCGCCTGTTTCGAAAACTTTCGCGTTCATTCAATCGAAATTGTCTTTCCTGCGAATTAATCTCGCTGGATTATTTGAAAAAATCCTTATTTCTTAAGTTGAACGGTCGACAAACTTGCTGCTCGCTAAAATTCCGGATTTGCTGATTGAGCGTGAGTCATTCCGCTCGACAACGCGGACTTCCAGCCCAACAAAAGCGTTTATTTTGTTAAAATCATAACAACGGGATTCTTTGCACAGGACTGTCAAAGAGAATGACTCGAATGCCCATTTCTTCTCGTTTTCAACACCGATATTTCTTCGTGTTTTTATTATCATATATTTTTTTATGAAAAAGTGACAGAACGATTGAGATCGTGTATTTATACGCGCTGCTTAAAACTAACCTTGATTGTGGAAAGCGAGTTTTATTCTCGCTGTTAAATCGCACCATATTTTTTTCCTTGATCGATCAATTCGAACCGTGGAATTTGTCGGATTAGTGAACTTGTATTTCATTCAACGAGTAGATTCAACAGCTGCGAAGACAATTTCTTATGCATGGAAGAACGATTACGTGTTTTCGAATGACGCACTCCTTGCTTCCTCGTTTAGAAAGATTTTTTTCTTTCGTCTTTTGTTAACTTCATTTTTCTTTGTAATAAAAAAAAAATGTACACAACGCTCGTTCATCGTAAAAAAATCAAAGTTGCTTTTGCGTTAAAAAATTCGAAGAAACGTCGAAACGTTTTGACAGAATTTCTCAAATTTCTACGAACTCGAGAAGCCAGCGGTGTTCCGTGACTACTGAAGTTTCAGAGTCCGTTAAAAACTCGAAATAATCATCGTTTCGTACGGTCGTTTTTGAAAATAAAAATCTAAATGACCCGGGAGATTGGGCGCTTCGATATTCTCCTGAAATCTCGAAATATGTGACCCGATATTTCCGAAATAACACGAGTTAAATAGAGAGCTCTGAGGAGCGCTTTTAACCTCTACGGACTCGTGTGTGCCTCGACGCTCGTGGAGCGCTTTGTCCTCTTAACCTTAAAAAAAAAAAAAAGAACGATGTTCGCCGATTGAGACAGAGGTGATTGAGGGGCTTGAATAAGCGAGTTTTATTTATAAAAAAATGTCAGAAAATCTGTCATGATAACAAGAGAATTCGTTATTTTTAATTTCGTCTAAAATTACGATTATTTTTTTCGTTGTTTTTCGTCACGAATATCAGTCGCGGCAGGCATTAAAGCCGCCGTACGATCAAGCTGTTTTTTTTTTGTTTTCCTTTCTTATCATCGAGAAATGTTCCATCAATATTTTGAGATCTACGATTATTGATTTTAAACTGAAACTTTCAGCCTACGGGTAATGCGAGAGTGAAAAATATTTTCGACTATTCCACCGAACACTTGTGCCATATGAATAAACCAGAAACTCATCTGACTCGCAGCAACGACGGAGCTGACGTATTCGTCTGGAATAAAAAAATATCGAAAAGTAAATCGTCTATTTCTCTTCTCACGTTTATTGATCATCGTTTCGAAACCTTCGCGAAAGTTCGTTTGAGGAAAAATCATGCGGTATTCGAGCACTTTTAATCGTAGGCGAGGAAAAAAAAACATGTGGCACCCGAAAAAAATAATTGAGCGAACGTCTTATCTGATTGTTCCAATAAAAGAACGAAAGACCAGCACGAAGCTTCGCTCTAATCAGTAAAATCTCGAAAACAATTGTGTTCGAGCGAATATTTTTATAATTCTATTACGTCGCTTGTCAAAGTTCGAGCTTTTTTGGGCGATCGAATATCGAAGCGTTTATGAGACTACGAAAAGTGTTTTTCTGTACTTTTTTTTTGCTCGAGGCGTCAGTGTCCCTCGAGTGTCATGACCGGATGTGCGAGAGTGCCTTTTGCATAGTTTCTTCAGCTCGCCCCTCGAGCATCGCTCTCTCTCTCTCTCTCTCTCTCTCTTCCTCTTTCGAGAGTGAAGACTCGCGGGAGGCTCAACGGTCACAGCTCGGTGTGACTTACGAATTAGCTAACTCCGTGCGTTCAACCGTGCGGAAAAGAAAAGAAAAATTCAAGATAAGAGAGACAAAACAAAAATCGTTGAACAACGAGATTCTCGTATAGGAAAATGCGTTTGACTCGTTCTCGAGTTGGACTCGAAGTACCCGAACAAAAAGTCGCCTTCGACCACTCGCACTCGCGCCAATCTTCATCCACCTTTTTATTCGCGCCCCCCCCCCCCCCCCCCCCCCTCCCACTCGACTCATCCCGGAGAGAAGCAACAAAAAAAAGAGGAGGCCCAGCGAGAACGAAGAAAAAAAAATTGAAAAAACACTCGCGCGCACCGAGACCAGGCCCAGCGGAATAAAATCCCTTCAACATCCTCGCCAGCCACTTCTTTGTCTTAAGCGTATCGAGTGTCATCACCGGATGTCGCCTCTTTACCTGAAGAGATCTCTTCTCTCGGTCCCCTCCTGTTTGCAACGTCCCCAGACTCCGTACACACCTGAACAAACGTCCGATACACGCGCACACGTGCTTCATGGATATAAAGAAATGACTCTGCTGCTTGTTGAGACCTCACGAGGGTTTTGATGACGAAAAAAATGGGTTTTCTCTCATTTTCATTTCTATAAAATTGACGAATACGTTCGAACTACAATTTTGGAGAATTCTTAGAAAAAAAACTATCCTCGTGGTGGTCACACTGAAAAAAGAAATTTAGTTGCTTCAGCTAGGATCTATTTAAATCAAATACATTTTTTTCTTTGTCCCACGCCCTGATAAAGCGCTATTTAACTTTGATTTAGATATTTTTATATTTCAGAAACATCAAAATTTTTGAGATTTTCAATTTCAAACCAAAAAAGGTTTTACTAATTCAACGAGCATGTTGAGCTGCAAACAATATTGATAATATTAACACCACATTTAATATTATTATTATTTTGTCATTTACTAATATTTCGATGGGTCTGACAACCCTGGGGGTGGGCATAAAGATTCACGACACGATTGTCTGCATTTAGACAGTTGAGTAAGTTGGACGAGGGTTTCCGCTATTTATGCACATCCAGAGCGCGATTCGTATGTAAGAAATGTTTGGACGCTCTGCGCCACGTAGTGGTCGGAGCGATAAGCTTCAACACTCGAAGCTTCAGGCAAATAGAAAAAAAATCAAATAAACCGTCCTGGTAGATTGAAATGGATATTTTTTCTGGAATTGTTTCTCACATTCGAACTCTGAAACTTTTTATTCCGTTTCCTGTTTTACGGTTTTCTGTTCGATCGAGTTCCAGTCCGGAAATAAAAGTTTTCCAAGCAATTGATACGAGAAAATTGGGGTGAAAATTATAGGAATGAATATTTTTCAACGAAACATTAATAAGAGACCGTTCGTTCGCTTTCTGACGTTGAAAAAGTTCAAATCGGACAAAAATTTGCAATTCTGAAGGAGAAACTATGAGCGCGAATGAATTGGGGACTCTTCTCACACGCCTAACCGGATTCAACTTTCCTACGTTACTTTTACCTTATTCTTTCCATGTCTCGTAAGACAATTGAAGCGAAAAAGAGACCTTTATCTCTCTTTGTTTCTGACTCTCGAGAGTCACAACAGAGTATGTTCAACTTTTCTTCTCGACTCGTCTTCGCTTTCCATATTTTATCTGTTCAATGCGCAACAAAAAAAAAACGCTTCAAAGCTTCGTAGTCTTTGTGCTGTAACCCAAAAACGCTCTCTTTCCAAATCTTATTTTTCTATGCTGCTGCTGCTGCTTCGAGTCGTTTCCAAAGTGTTTTCAAGGATGAAAAATTCTTTTGACTATTCAACCGTTAAGCGCCGAATTCGAATGTGGCACCAAAACATTTATCCATGAGGCTCCCATTCGGTATTTTTCTATTCGAAAAAATTATCGTTTAAAGTTCGATTTTTTTTTATTCCAGAAGCATGTTTCGAGCTGGCTGCTGGCACAAGCTCGTTATATCAATTCTTGCCTGATAAAAAAAAATTAAAAAAATGCACATGGAAAGCAGAGCGAGACTCGAAGACTTTGAAAACAGTTAAAACTACTTCGCAGTTTCGAGTCTTATCATCGTTATCATCAGTTGATCAAATGTCTTTATCTTTGATCAAATGTTCAACGGTTCCAACTGCTAAGAATATTATTCAATGGAAAAATATGTTTTTTCTTTTTTTTCGTAGAGGCCAAAAGAAAATTCGACGAATTGTGAGCAATAAAACAACGAAATTTGCATTTGACGACGTTTTTTCGATCCGAACGACTCGGGGGCTCGAAAAACGTAGATCCAAAGAAGCATGCCACGAATGATGCGAAATGACAGCGATCCCCTGCCGTCGCGCGATACATTCCTCCGAGTCTGAAATGAATTTGAGAAGAGAATGAATATAAAAAAAGTATCCTCGAAGAAGACCGATTCGAGTATTTCCCTTCGACTTGAATATCGTACACTTCGGGTGAATCCATGTCCGTGAGAGCAAAGTTACGATGCGGGAATATTAACGGCTTGTCCGAACAGGCGTAATCATTTATGAGGGATGCAACACAACATCGTGGCTTGAGATAGCGAGCGACGGTTTTAGCGTGGCCTGTCTATTCCACACGTATTCCAACGATTCGATCTTGATCCACGTGATATTTCTCTCCTCGTTGTGAAATAATGCGGGCTCAAGATAATCCTGAAACGTGTGTTGTTACATGCGTCGTGATCATGAAAAAGTGAGCGTTGAATTTCGATTACACGCGATAATGACGTTTTTCCCATAGATAAAATCGCATCTGTCATGCGAACGAGCCTGATTTTTCTTGAGGTAAATAAGCCGAGTTTTTTTAGCGACAGAAACACGGTTGTAGGAATATCGTAACGATTTTCATATTCGTAATATTTCGTGTGTCTCAATTCGCTCATATCTGTGATTCGATCGTTCTGACGTCACTGCGGCAGACTCGACGCAAGAATCATCGTTCGTCTGACGCGAGGAATTATTCGAGCGAACGTCAAACGACGTTTCTCGACATTGAAAACGTCTTGAATTGTTCATTACGAGCGAGAACTACGTCGGAAGATTCGATTCGATGTTAAAATAGCTTCGAAACTGAATTTAATGGTTTTCTTTTTTTTTTTGTCATCGCGAATGCAAGTTGGACGAGAATATTCTTGAAAAATATCAGTTTCGTCGAAGGCTCACTTCGAAATTCCGATCACACGATTTTATACACGTTGCTCTGGACCATAAAAAAAAATCGTACGAATATATAACATTCAACGTTCGACGAAGAGATCGGGAGTTTCGAGTTATCACCCCGAGCAACCTCAGTTTCCTATTTCCTTGGACATAAATTGGACGACGGCCATTTTGATTAGTGATCGATTCATCCACCAGGTGTCGCATTACCAATGCGTTTTTCTTTCCTTCTTTATTCGTTTTCTAATATCGTCGATAGAGAGCGGAGGCAGCATGCAGCAACGCGGTGACCGTTCAATCGTCGAAAGCTTGATTGTGACGCATTGACGATTCGTGTATAAGGTAGTTTGATTTTTATCGTGATTCAGAGACCACTCGGTGAAAACAGAGACGGTTTCGTCAATCCCAAACCGGCAATCGAATTTTTCCCTGAGTCCCCTCAGTCTTGTCCTTCCTCTCTCTCTCTCTCTTCGTTCCCTCCCTTTCTCTCTCCCTCTGGCCGCTCTCCCCCAAACGGCCAATTCCATTTATGATTCTCGTCTTTCGGAAGTCAATCAATTTCGTTACAAATCCAGGCGGATAACAAAATCGAATAATTCATTATTTTTATCGTTGAAATCTTTTCTTTTCTTTTTTTTATTAATCTTTCTATCGAATCCCACGAAAAATAAGAGTCGAAAAATAATAAAAATAGAGAAGAAAAGCCCTCGAACGTTCGTCCCGAGAAACTTAACCTAAAAATTTAACGAATCGGTGCTCGAAATCGTTTTTTTTTTTTTCCTTTAACCCAATCCGTGTAAAAATGACTCGTAATTCCTGTTCATTGTCGTTCGTGTACGAATGAGTCGACACGCTCGAGCCTCCGAGCATTGTTCCCACGACGAATACATATTTTCAGTCTCATTGTAACCTGCAAAAAGTGAAATTCAAACTTCATACGATCATTACGCTAACGCCCAAGTCTCCCCCCCCCCCTCTCCGTGCCATTGTCCCGAGCTGAAGGACCACAAAGAAGCAGCAAAAATTGTGATTCCTCTCTGGCGATGTGCCGCTGCTGCTGGTCTATCATAAAATGAATCTATAAATAAAATATACGCGATGCCTCGTTCTAATCGATACAGCGAATTATCTCGTTGGAATGGGATCGCAGAATCATATATTTACAGAGTTTTACAGCTTCGAAGATTATTTTTGAGGTTAGAGAACGCGTTATCGTACCGATTTATCAGCTTAGCTGCGTCATCCGAGTACTTTGAATATTTTTTTGTGGACACATACAGTGACAGATAATTTTGAAATAATTTCGATACGAAGAAATTCTGAAAGAACGAAGGAAGATTCGAGCCTCACCGCAGCGCCGATTTCGCGTACATTTTTCTTCAAATTTGCCTCAAAATCAGTCATTTTTTTTTTTCGAAATGTCAAAAAACCCATTTTTTTTTAAATTATCGTCGATAAGAAAAAGTAGATTTTCGTATCGAAATTATGTGAGAAAATTGTCGATTACTCGATCTATCAGTCGATCTGAATAAACAGATTTAATTGGGGTTCAGCTCGATTTTCAAAAGCTCTGGAGAAATCATTTCTAAGATATTCGACGATTGTGTGTTTCGAGCTCGGTCGCGATCGCGATTGATCAAGAAATGAGCGATTGACGAAAGATTGGTCTCGAGAGAGCCCAAGTGGCTTTGCCATTGTAGCTGTCAAAAATGAGCGATCGTTAGAACGATGACGTTCATTCCTTATATCGGAATAACGTGTTTCAGCGAGGAGGGGGGCTTTTGACAGTTCCGAAAATTCGTCTATCGAATATTAAACCGAATCGAGCTCTCCGGTGGATGTCGTAGATTCATGATTTTCCATTCTTTCCTTTCTCCGCTAATCTGCGATCGTAGGAAGCAGCACGCCAGTTGTATTCGTGCATGTACATTTTTTTTTTTTATCATTCGTGACGAAGCTCGTTAGAAGCTCACGATTCAACGGTTTATTCCATGAAATTCAACATTTTTTTTCTTTTTGTTTTTGTTTTTTTTTTTCAGATTTCTTACGAAACGTATTTTTCCTGTGTGAAAAATAAATCAGTATTTCTCGCGGCGTCCGATCACGATTCGGTGCCCAATTTCGAAACTCCAGCCTCTCGCTCCGTTCGGCTTCGTATTCCATCTCAATCCGTTGCGAATCTTGATGAGAATGTATCCGGAGAGAACGGAGCATTCGCTTCGGGAACGCTCGACATTCGGCCGAATAGTTTCATCGAATATGTCGCGAACGAACGGCACAAACTCGAAAATCGATGAGTTTTCTGTACGAAATTTTGAAATTTCGCTCAAAACCAATGGAAAAGAATTTTTCGTCATGAACCAACGATCTTCGTGTCCGAAAGCTCCGTTCCTCAAATTACGATCGAGTTTGAGGACATTTTCGAAGCGCTTTGCAAAACTTGACTAAAAAAAAAAACACCGAAAACGAAATTTTGGGTAACGCTGAATCGATGGGTTACATATTCTCCCAGGAATCGATATGAAATGAGGAAAATTTATGAGGAGGCTTCGAAGTGCCATCCGAAACCATTACGATTTAACGTTTGTGGCGAATTCCGTAGTCGAGAAGGTGTACGACGCGGGGAGGCCTAGCTCTCTCGTAAATTCAAGCCGGTCGATACGCCGGGATGTGCGGATTCTCTCTCTCTCTCTCTTTCTCTCATCCTGCCGGTTCTCTCTTGCTCGCACTTTTGTGATGCGAGGCTACATCGTCGAAGATCCATTCTCGATGGAGCAGTGAACTCCGCTCTGCATGGACGGGTGTCCCTGCACGGGTCAAGACTTTTCTCATCCTTGTAGAGTATCCTGAACCCGCGCGACAGCGTCGATTCGTCTTGGTGTCGAAATTTTTCGATATTCATCAACAGGCTGCTTGCTCTGCTCGCAGGCCTGCACGAGTTCTTATCGGTCCGTCACAGCTGCCCTTTTCGCTTCACGGATTTATGAAATCTCCAAGGCAAACTGACGTTTCACCCACGTACATACGGAGAAACTGAGCGTTTTCAAACTCGAGAGAAAACTCTCGAATGATACTGCAAACGTGGCCTGTCTACGGCTCGAAAAATAATCTTTTTCTTTTCAGCCACGTTACTCCAGTTTGCAGCAGATCGTTGCAGAAACTCTCTCTCTCTCTCTCTTTGAGTTTCTGTCTCTTTCCTTTTATCACCAATTTCTCGTGTCTCGTTCTCCAGCTTTTTGGTCGCATCATCAAGAAGCAATTTGGCACGAAAATTGTCGAGATTACCTTCGCATTTGTAGAAACAACGTCGATCTTGTTCAGCTCAAACCTTATTTCGTCGTGCGAGCATTCAAATGACGTCTCGGCATGCCAATTTGGTTTTTTATCATTTTCTGACGAATATTCTCGTCTCGTTACAATCATAGATAAAAATATTCAGTGTGGTGAGATAGACTCATCGATATCCTTGACGTTCTTCAACGTGCTGATTCTCGCAGACAAGTTTTTCCTTCCATTTGCTTCGTATGCACAGATGGCTTCATTTATCAACCGTTTTTTCGATTATTTCGTGGTAAAAAGTACGTTTACTTGATGTAAAAACTCGAAAAGAAAAAACAAATCGAGTATCGAGGAACGAAGTTACTCGTTATTTTTCATCGACGAGAGGCGCAGTGACTAATGATTTTTTCTTATCATCGAGCGAAGAAAATAATTCATTTGCCATTAGTTCGAAGATCCGAAATGACAATTATTCGATCGGGGCGATGCTTTCGACCAATTCAAAAAAACTGGTATTTTTCAACATAGCAAGAAATGTTCTTGTTTCAATCGTGTTTAGAAAAAGAGAAAAAAAAAACTGAATTTGTAGAAGAGAGATTCGTTTTTGCGATAGTTTAGAATTCGTCATGTTGGATAACCACGACCGAAGCTTGCCTCGAATGGGCGTAGCCTCGTTTTTCCATTGTCCGAAATCCTATCAAAGGCTCTCCTATACTCGGCCTTAACGAAAAATTCTTTTTTTTAGCGAGAAGGATTAATGATCTTTTGGTACTTTGACCATGATGGAAACGTGGCCCAACCCGAAGGACATTCATCGTTCCTTTGCACTCTCTCTCTCTCTCTCTCTCTTTCTCTCTTTCGTACATCTTTCTTACTCACCAAACTGGAGCACAATATAATAGACGTCTGGGGAACTCGGCTCGAGCACGCTATCCTACTCTACCCACACACACATACACACACAGAGAGATCCATTAGTACACACTGAGAATTCTTTGGTCGCGAGTAAAGGTCGACCAGCTCTGGAATTTCATAAGCTTATATCGAAAGAATTCTTCTAATCGTTTCTCGTATACGAGCAAACATTTTTGATCAAGAAGCAACGAACGTTTCGTCATTGAATTTTCGTTTCATGATCTCGCGCGATGACACACGGATCCCCTGCTGCTCGAAGGGAAACAATGAAAAGATACAAATGTCATTGTGACATTTGCCTCGAAAGAGCTTCATTTTTCTTTGCCTCAAACCTCTCTCTCATTGAATACACAACTTGTATATATTCTTTCAACGAATTATTTCATCATAATCTCCGGTGATTGTTCGCCATTAAAATATTCTTCAAGGTCGTAAATCTACCACGTCATTTCTATCCTTCGTTCCGCAAACAATGGACTCATTTGTTTTTAAATAAAATTTTAACAAAAATCTAACTTTTACGAAAAACATTTAATCGAAGACGAAAAAGTAAGTTCTCAAGTATAAAAATCAGTTTTTTTTCCAATAAAATTCAAATAGGAAATTAGATTTTTTTGTGTCTGTTGATGATAGGATAAAACGTTGCTGCATGATTTATTATACTCGATTGACGATATTCGTCGTTAGCAACAATCGAAATAACGTACCCTACGATAGCTCGCGTTGTTTATCGCATGCATTGCGTGTGATCCTCGAGTTTATACGCCCGTACTTTGCATACGAGAATATAGCGAGGTGTACTGTATTTCGAGTTTTACACCATAGACCCCAGAAACCCATATGTACACTCGGTAATCGAGCGAGATATATAGATACGTGAATAAATAATACTCCCACGATCCGTGGGTGCGGTTCTGTTATAACGTTGAAGATCTTTCGTCACGCACATGCCGATGTTCGTAATATACTTTACGAATGTGCTGGAACAGGACACGATAGTCCACAATCTGTTTCCAGATACGAACAGAATTTGATGTAACTCGTTATTTTTATTTTATCAGTCATTTGATCGTTGATTCCAATGATTTTTTAATTGAACGAATCGGAGCACGATAATTGCGAGAAAACAATTGAAAGATGTATAAGATCACGCCAGAAAAATGTTTGCTTCGAAAACGAATGAAATTGATGAAAAACTCGTTGAAGTTTATTCGATTGTTTGATTTTATAAATTTTTTACGAAATTCGGGCATCGCCGAAGGTTTTAATTTGTATTAATATTTATTTATTGTTGCAGAGGTCTTCCCTGCGGTGTCCAACCGCCGGAACCAGTGCCCGGACCGGATGGGGACAAGCTGTCGACGATCGCGACGCGTTTTAGTTATTTTCAAGAAAAAAAAATATCCCCCGTTGCCTCGAACAAGATTGATCTTCGCAGAAGTATAAATCCACCGGCGAGATACAAAAATGCACGTCCAACGGTCAGGCTTCGACCGCGTCAGGTGTTGTGCAGCAAATGCAGATCGATTTGCAACGAGAACAGCGAAAACGTTGATTCCAGCAACAATGGAAAAAAACGAAAGCTCGAAGCTCCGAGCGAAAGTGCTCCTCCGCCGCCAGCGAGACGGAGCGATCGTCGGTGCAATCAACCTCCTCAAAAAAATCAACGAGTTTTGTTTATGGACAATGAAACCGTCGTGAGGACCAGGAAAAATCATTTGTGTCCGGACGGCGTCGACTCTTCTACTAAATCCACAGAACCTCTCGTTGCACCCAAAGTATCGGCTCGTTTGCAACCCAACGAAATCGACGATGCGATGCAAAGCACGGGTAATCATTTTTATCAAAATAACTTCGTTAATTTTCAAATTTGGGTATTACGAATGAAAACATTGAAAGAAAATTCAAATCCAGTTGAAATGTCATTTTATATACGTTCTCTCGAGTCTTACGAACTCAATTCTTACATTTTGTATTCATTTTTTTAACTCTTATATAAAAGTAACGAAAAAATACTTTCGAAGATAAAAAAATTGAGTTCGAAGAAAATAATCTCTTAGAGAATCGATTTTAGCAGATTTTTTTTAACATTAAAATGAATTATTGTATAAAAAGAATCGTTAAAATGATAAAAAATGTTGTAGGCAATGCCCAGCTCGCATCGGACGTTCATCAAGACTCTTATTGGCCGTGTTCAACGGAAGATTCGACGTGGAACCCAGCGGGTGCATCGACGGAAATTCGAGCCGAGCGAACGGAACTAGACAATAGGAATCCATCGACCGCGTATTGCGCAACACCAAGACGCTTGAGTAGTTCGTCGGTGGAGAGTGCCAAAGTGCCGGACGATGATGATAAAAAGACATTAGCAGCGGCAGACTCGACGGTAATAAGGCCGAAGGTATCGCGAGTGCCAAGAAAAAAGAGATCAGTGGGTTCGATGGAGGATCTGTGGGACGAAACTGTCTTCGAGGATGCAACGAGGACAGCGAGAGCAACGCCGATAATAAAAATATCGTTCGGAGCCCAGGGCGAGGGAACGGTGTTGAAAATACCGTCGAAAATTCAGGATCCTTACGTTCACGACGTCGACACAGACGTGGAAGAACCGCAAACTGAACTCGAGAGAGATCCGCTAGAATTGCCGATCGGTTTTGATGCGGAAAAAGCTCCAAAACTGCCCGACGATGAAAACGCGCTTCAGGAACAATTGGATCCACAAAAACAAAATGGCAAAGACGCCAGTGCTAAAGCCGCCAAGAGAGCTTTGAAAAAAGCCAAAAAAGAAGCCAGAAGAAAAATGCTCGGTGGACTTTCACCAGCGAGATCACCTTGCAACGGATCTCCGAGGTATGAAGATGGATGAGAAAATATGACAACCTTTCTTAGTCCGGGTTAATACTCCATTCGTCTCTGTCAATCCTCTTTTGTAATGCAGACTCGAGCTCTTCCACTCAATCAGAGATTATCTTAACAGTTTTTACAGATAAATATATGAAATATAAATTCGCGCACGATTTTCTTTGATGTATTGAGAGTTCTCGAGAAATAAGTTTAGCTGAGACAGCGAATTTAATGTTACTTGAATTTATCTGCGAGATAACCGAGAGAAATGGGCTTTTTTCATGTTTTTTTTTTGTTTTCTTCCACGAATCGATCGATCACTCCGGTGTCTTATTTTATCAAAAGGACAAACTCGACGCTTGAGAAGTATCTCGTATCAAAGAAACACTTTTTCATTATATCTTTGTCAAAATTTCGATTTAAATTCAATATTAATTTGGAGTGAAATTTTTTCGTCGCTGGAATTTTTTAAGGGTATTTTCCCCAAGTCTCTCTTGAGACGAGGAGAGAAAAATATTTGAAAATCCCCCCATCGAAGTAGCATCGAGAAAAAATTCTATAGCATTTTCTATCTGCCTTAATCTTCAGATATACGTTCGATCCGATCTCGTATCATCGTCGAAAGCACAAAGTCAAGCACAAGAAGAAGCACAAAGAGGAACGTAAGCACAAGAGCCTCGTTCAAACGCCCCAGACCGAGGAGGTCGAGAACAAAAGTGGACGGAAGGGAGACTCGACGGAATCGAATATTATAGCTTCTAACGTCGAGGAAGAAAATCCTGACTGGAACGTTAATCCCGATGGAGAAACGTACACGGCTATAAAGGAACAGTGCCTCAAGCAAAAATTATCTATTTCATTGAAGAGATTGAACACGAACGCTTACGCAGCGAGATGCGATTATCCGGTGAGCAACGCCTCTTCAGGATGTAAAAGTCCTGGCGCCAGTAGCGACGAGCTTAGCGAACCTGAGCCCGAAGTTGATGCTGTTGAAACCGCGCCCGATTTTCCACCGCCGTCACATCCCTTGACCATACGTTTGGCTGCTACACCCGTGGCTCATTGTCTTACGGCGAGCGGAAGGCGAATGGACGTCGGTGACGTTGTGTGGGGAAAAATTCACGGGTTTCCTTGGTGGCCCGGAAAGGTCAGTATTTCTTTCACAATTCATTCAAATTTAGGATCGATCGAACATGTCTATGGGCCAAACATTTTAATAGTTCAGAATTTCGAAAATCTTCAATTAAAAGGCTCAAAAAATTTGTCAACTTGTCAATGAAACGAAATATTTTGGACACAAATTACTTTTCTCGATACGTCCAATGAGTCTGATCATTTTTTTTTAACGACGTATAAACAATTCGAATTTTGGACTCATTTTTGTAAAGAAGCTGAACAGTAGACAGATTGGGAATTCAGGAAACGCAGAAACAAGGAGTTTACACTATTAAAAAAAGAACGTGATATAAAAATTCAACATTTGAACATCAAAAATCAATATCTTCAACGTCACAGATTGGCCATTCATTGTAAATAACGAAACGAAAATGACTATTTTTCCAGGTTCTCAGTATATCAGTGTCTTGCAACGAGGATGGCAACTCTTCGGATGCTCAAGCTCATGTCGCCTGGTACGGTTCGTCAACGTGTTCATTAATGTCGTGCGATCGACTGAGTCCATTCCTCGAAACGTTCAAGGTAATGAACGATACAAAATTTCTCATAAAACTCCAAAAAACAATGTTTTATCGATAAATTCTTAGAGCACGTTTGAGTCTCGAAAGAAATTGTGATTTTTAGAAATTCGATCGGAATCCCTTGACATATATTTGAATTGCTTTGCAGGCGCGTTACAACAAGAAAAAGCGGGGCCCTTACAAAGAGGCAATAAGACAGGCACAGTCGGAAGCGAGAAGTCAAATAGCTCCGAACTCGACGACGAGTGGAGTATTGAACGTTTGTGGCTCACCTCGTGAAGTGAATGTACTTTCCTGAGAACAAAAAACACGACGTAGCAGTCGCAGAAGAAAAATCATTTGTTCCACACTGCCCTGATTGACATAGATTCTTTGTCAGCGTGAAAAAATGAAGGAGAGGAAGAGGAGAATAACATTTAACGAAGAAAATTGATAAAGCGAAAGGAGATGGACGTGCCGGTTTGGAATTGCTATATGTAACATAAAATCTGTACAGAATGCGTTTAGAATTAATGCAAAGATCGTAGCTGGGACCCGAGGGTATAACTAGGATCGAAATAGCAAGTTGATGCAATTTTGGGAATGAATCGTCCAAGAGCGTTGGCAGCGTTTTAAGCTCGTTAATTTATGTTTGTATCATATTTTTTGTTCTCGCTTTTTTTCGTTCGCTGTTTTTGAAAGCGTTTTCTTTGTTTTTTACCTTAATTTCTCGTCGTTTATCGCACGGATTCGGGTGGAATTTTCTTTCTCCCTTTCAACCGTCCGTTTCATTTCATTGAATTGTGGAGTCTCGAGGGTGCCAGAGACTTTTTCGATTCGTTTATCGCTTTCATAGCGATTCAAACCACTGCCGAGTAATTGGATGAGGCTCGACGCGCATTTTTGGTGTGTTTAATTACAGTCGGTTATCGAATGAGGAAAGACTCACGTCGAGTCATTGACTCGTGCACGGTTTTGCTAGTAGAGAGAGATAAGAAAAGTTTCTGAATTTTCTTTTTTTTCCATATCCCGAAGTGTCACGTTTTTGAGAGGCAAATAAGAAAGTAAATAAATTGAAAAATGTCGTCAAATAGCTGGAAAAATAAAATTCCTCTCGCTCATTCGACTGACAAAAATGATCCACTGTTTCGAAATGATCACCTGGCCAGAACCGGGTGTAGCCAACTGAGAAATATTTTTTCAAAACAGACCACGGCAGAGCTAAAATATTTCATCGTCGTTCTTCCTACGAACGAGATCCCTCGATGATCCATTGCATGTGTTCAAGAATATTAGTGAGTTTTGAACTTCACACATTTACATAAATCTCGAACATCCAGACTGCCGGATAGCTAATTTGTCCTCATGAGCATGAAAATAAAATGGCTCCAGGTCATTGCTCCTCTAAACTTTGCTTTGCCATCTAAAACTGATAGAAGGTGAAAATCTTTTCTTTTTTTTTTTACAGTAACAAAAATTATACAATTTGATTGAACCTCGATCTTTCGTTCCGGGTTAAGGCTCCATATCGATTTCGTAAATGTTGTTAATGGCACAAAATTGTCGTTGATCAACTCTGAATGCACGAAACACACGCACAGGAGCACGGCTTTGATTATAATGTACATTTTTTTCGCATAGTCGTTTTTTGAGCTCAAGAATCATTCTTGCACCTCGAAATTCCAGAAATTTTTATTCTTTTTTCACACCTTTCAAATTTTCTAAAAGCCCACAAAAGGCTACTCCCCTAAAATCGTCGATCGAATTATTATTCTCTAAGAAATAAAACAAAAAGTTTATCGCACCTTCGTACTGTATTACCATCAATTCCGATGAATATAAGAAATTTGTCGAAATTATTGACCATTTCTTCCGATTTAAAAAAAACAAAACAATTATCGATTGCATCGATTAATAAATTTTACACTCGTCATCGGTAACAAAAAATAAAATAAAAAAATCATTATTCCTTACAATCTGAAGAAAAAAATAACGATTCTCATTAGAAGGCGGACTACCTTGATTCAATCAAATGAAAGTTTTTGCCATTTATTTGATTTTAACAACAACAAAAACTGTTTTGAGTAACTGTGATTTTTTCAACTGTTTTTTTATTATACACACACATATATATATATATCTGCATAGATTTATTATTATTATTATTATTATTATTATTATTGTTATTGATATATTAATTATTGATTAATTCTTATGCGTATTTAATTAAGATTTTTTTTTTTTTTCAATGTCAAGTGCAAGAACTAGACGAAGAGCGTATGAAGCGCGTTTCGTCTCGATTGACATATCGGCCGGTGTTAAGAATTCTGCACAAGAATAAATGAGATTTCGTCGCATTCGTGTAATCCTCGCGCACAAATAATTCGACGTCTAAATCCTTATTTTTCGAGGGGGCAGATTTTATTTGAAGGCTTAAAAGTTGGACGCTTTTTTTTTTGTTTTTTTAAATTAAAACGAAACTGCTCGAAGAAAGTTGGAAAATGTGCGCCTTTCATTAAACGCAATCAAAATATAACGAAGTTGTACGGCTGCCATATTTTTCTTCTTCTCTTAAGTTGTAGTCTCAATAAATAGTACTGTAAAGTGTGATTTTTGTCGGGCGTAAAAAGTCATACGTTAGGAAATGAGAAAAAAAAAAAAAAAACATCGAAAAATATGTTTTTCTACAGACTCCAAAGCCAAGAAAAGGATGATGGAAGATAAGAATAAAATAAATAAATAAAAAATGCTGTTCTCGCGATAATCATTCGAGAATACACGAACGTGTAAAAATAAGAAAAAAAAAAAAAAAGTAAAAAGAGAATAAATATAGAAAGAATAGAAGAGCAGAAACTACAAGCACATAATTATATTTATACGATAAATAAACACTTAGGCATGTACGAAGCCATGATATCATCGTATAGCTAAACGTACTCTTTGCAACCTGGAGAAAATAAAAAAAAAAGAGAGAAAATAAAAGAAATTCATCCTAATATGGTTAAGTGCCACTCGAGTAACGAGAAGGGAAGAGGCATTTGAAAAAAAAAAGAAAAAAAAAGTAATGATCAAGTGTCTCGAGCCTTTGAAGGGAAGACTCGAAAAATGAGTCTGCACGCAAATGAAATACATGGTGTATAATTTTTTTACCGATATCCTCGATATTCATATATTTGAAAATGATGAATAAAATTCCGATTTTATGACAGTGACAATATTTTTTTTTTTTTTTTTTTTTTTCCAGTCACTCGGCAAATCGAATTCATTCGTGAATGACTTCTTGTACAATGATAATGATGATGATGATGATGATGATTCCGTAAATGATGTTCGAATAAAACGACGGATATCGCCGATCGCCATACCGTCTTCCATTTAGAAACAATAGTCCGTTATTTTATCGTTTTTTTTTTTCGTTTTTTTGTTTTTTTTTCGATTCTTCAAACGCGGTACGAAGTAATAACGAAAGAAATATGTTACATTTGGCGACTTCGATGAACGCGCGTTGTACGTGCGTCGTACATCGAATGATTATACTTGTGTGACTGCATGTGTGGCTGCGTGTGTGTGTGTGCTCTGTGTGTGTGTGCAACTTACTCCGAGGCACGCAACGAAAAATGAATTGAAAAACTTGGAACAATTGGCTTCTTGAATCAGCAACGAGCCAAGTTCGTATGAGAGGATAAAAAGGCTCCTTTTTTTTACATTTTAAAGTCCGTCGCGCGTATTCGATAATATGGGTAAAGAAATGTATGTTCAAAGGAAAAGCCTATCATATGCGACGTTTCGATTTGTATAAATAACAAAATATACTTTTCTTCATAATTTTCGTCTCTGTATATTTTTTTCTTTCTTTATTTCTCTAAAATTTTTAACACCTTTTTAAACTCTTTCCTTTCCTCCGATTCTCCTTGGCAGTCTCCTCGACTTCCAGCCAAGTAATCAAGTAAGATAGAAAATTGTATTTTTCTGTTTCATTTTTACTTCGTTAATGGTTCAATAAAGAATCGTCCATAAAAATTCGAAAAAACAAATTTAAGACTCGCGAATACGATAGCTTCTGCAGATTTTTTATTTACTGAACCTCGCGTTCTAAAAAGTTTCGAATTTACATCTATGGCTGGCGCTCTGCCTTCAATCCACTTTGAATCAAAATCCCTCGACCTTGAGCCTCGCTAATCAGTTTCGCTCATTTACATATCGCTCATTTCGATAAAAAAAAAAAAAGAAAAAATACCATCGTGAAAACACTTTTCGAAATTTTGTAAAATTCATCAATTTTGGGGCACAATTCAGACAGCTGTTTGGTTTCATTCGGAGCTTTTTTTATGAACAAATTCCACATCCTTTCCGCTGGCTCTCTATGATTATTGTATGAAAAAAATTCGTTTGAGCGCCGAATCCGAATATGCTATCAGATTTTCTTAATTTCAAATGGTTCATCGAAACGAATCAAATTATTTACGACGTTCGGTTATTACTTTACGGTTATTACGCGCTTTGGCGAATTTCTATAATTTCATGCCTCGTTCGTATTCGAAGCTCAAGAACTCCGAAATACTCGTTTCATACGAATAAATAAAAAACGTTATCCGATGAAAATAGAATCATTTGATAGCCGGAGCGATATTTGGATGCTGCGATTTCGAAAAACAATTTTTGGATACCAATTTCATGGGAACTGGAAAAAAAAAAACAGTTTGACGTCGTTTGAAATGTGCAAATGGCTCTATGAACACAGGTGACATGTGTTTTTCCCTCGCAATGTGCGTCATACGTACTATTCACGAAAAAAAAAATTTGGTATATAACAATCGTAACTGGATACATTTTAATACTCACGCGTCAGTCGCGTATCATGATCTATATAAATGTAAAATGAGGTCAATAAAAAGTATACAATAAAAGTCAGCAAATTTGCTAACACGGCATGATAAGATGAACGAAATGGTTACGAGTATATAAGACGGTTCGACGAAGAATCAACCAGACAGAAAAAAAAAAAATTAATTAATCAACGGTTTTCGATCGCAGGAACACCATGTGTAAGTTTAGCCCGTTTAATATAAAGCAACAAATTAATAAATCCGTGATTCATTGAAAATCTGTTGAGTATATTTGATTCGCAGTTTTCGTTAAACTCTCGTGGATCGTATTATTGGCGGTTCTTGTAATTGTCGTTCAGTCGCGTGGACGTGATTACGAAAAAGCGACAGAGGTACGTAAAATTTTTTATTTACGCGAAATTATGATAATAATTTTCGTTCTACTGACGTCAACATTTTTAAGGATTCTTTGCAACGGTTGTGCGACGAGGGAAAAAACATGTGGCATCCATATAGAAATGCTGCGGGAGGATGCGTCGTAAGTTTTAACGAACAAATGTTATATCATTGAAAAAAAATATAAAAGTTACGATTATTGTTTCGGTATAAGATGAAAATTCAAGTTTTATGAGTAAAAATTATTTTTTGAAATAACAGAAATTCGATGAATGCAAAAAGGCGATGAGAGCATGCAAGAATCAAGCTATCAAACTATATAATACGTATTGAGTGAAGGGGAAAATCGTGGAGTCTCGTATACGAGAAAGAAGAGCACTGGCGTCGATACCCTCCTGCGATTGTTGGTAACTTTTAAGACCCTGGTGATTATCAAATTGTAATATTTTTTTATCATTTTTTTTATATCAAATTGTGATAAATTATGAAAAAAAAATAAAAATATTCTCCTAAAAAATAGTAATTTCTCCGGACAACTATTCGCATCGAAAAAAAAGAAGAACAGGTGGAAGTGACATTGCGAAATGAATATATTCTTCCGTGCGAGTGACATATTTCGAAATTATTGAACGAATTTCATGTCAAGTGTGCTTGGGACGTTTTATAAAGAAATAAAGAATACATCGATACGACGAATTTGAAACTCTTCAATTTTTTTTCCCCCCTCAGCGAGCTTTTCATTCGAGATATAAACCAGCATGTGTCGACGATCCAGTTCTATCAAAAAAAAACACTCCGCTATACAAAAGATATCTTTACTCGTATCAAATTTTTTTATTATTGTTTCCATAAAGCAAAAAAAAAATGAAGACCAATTCGAGTTTTTCTGTCAGCACATAAAAAGTTGATGGGCACATTTTTATTTTATTCGTTATTGATACGAAATAATTTTTTTTTTTTTTATTCGAAATGTCGAAACGTTGGATTCTTTATCCCTGACTTTTTGTCCAATTCTGCCAAAATTTGTTTCATAACTGTTAACCGTGCAGAGAGAAAAAAAAAACAGATTGAATAAGATGCAAAAGGTCAGAACAATACGATCGATTAAAAGATTTTCGTAAAAGTTGTGCTAAGCCCTGGAGGCATACACTGATTTGTGGTCAATTGTTTCTTACGTGGGTGTAAAGGACGAAGGGAGAAAGTTTGAATGAAAATTAGTGTTCGAGAAAAGTTGGGACGAAGGGGGAAGGATTTTGATGAGAACGTGAGACGAGAATAAAGGTGTGTGCGCGAGAGGCTGCTCGTATCGAGAATAATAAAAGCTCGAGGTGGGTGGTAATCGTGGCGAAGATGAAGGAAAAGAAAAAGAAAGGTGGGGGGAAAGGAGGGAGAGTGTAGGAAGATAGAAGAACGTTCGACGTCATCGTGGCGACGAGCCGAAGCTATCCTATCACGCGTTGGGAAGCTTTCGCGTCTCCGGATCGATGAGGAAGCGTGGCTGGTGCCGTCGTGTCGTTACCACCAGCAGGAACAGAGAGGGTGGTGGTAACAACCCTCCCTTCGTCCCTCCGAAAGCCTGTTTTTTTTTCTCTATTTTTTCCTTTTTCTTTTTTTGCAGCCCTCAGGTTCACGGGATACGGAACGTGGTCTGGCGAGCTGGCATCGCGCATACGCACGCGAAAACTAACCGGGTGCGCACATCTCTCTCTCTTGTTATTCTTTCATTTTGGCTTGTCCTTAACGAACCCTCAGAGAGTAGTCACATAGAGAGAAGCACTTACCCTCTTTTCAAGCCCTTCTACATCCTTTTTTTCTCTCTCACTCTCTCTCTCTCTCTCATTCATTCATCAAGCATATACGTTCTGTGATAGTGGATAGTAAAAGCTTTTCGCATATTCCTCTCTTTTCATTTCGGTATCACTCTCTGCTCACACCCTGCTTTTTCTCAATACGATATAAAGCACACAGACACAGCCGGAGGTGTTGGAGCCTCTTGGACACTTTTTGAGAGAGAGAATCTCGA
Organism: Campoplex capitator; assembly: GCA_037576405.1. Taxonomy (NCBI): domain Eukaryota; kingdom Metazoa; phylum Arthropoda; class Insecta; order Hymenoptera; family Ichneumonidae; genus Campoplex; species Campoplex capitator. The sequence goes on along the minus strand of JARBWI010000485.1, from coordinate 381,409 downwards.
GGGATGTGCTTCGCGATTGAAAACTTGACAAGTTATTTAAACGCACGAGTACGATTAGCATACGAGAATCAAAAGTCGTAAAAATAGTAAAGAAAAAAGAAACGTTTGATCGTGAAAGAGGCTTCAAGATCCGACGATATATCCAGCAAGATCAACGAATGGGATCGTGCTACGGTTATACTCGGGACCAATGTAGGTCAGAGGGTGAATCCAGCACCAACAGCAATAGCAACGTCGTACCAGCGACTCATCGGAGAGTCGAACTACCCGGATTTTATCACGGAAGTGGTCGTCCACCACGAGGAAGCGACGCGTGGTTTCGCCTCCCTCGTGAGCGTCGCAGCTGCGCATAGTCCCCAAACTCCAACGAGGTGACACTCCGTCGAGGATAGCGCAACGCCATATACTCCGGTAAACGTTTGTAATATACGTGCGAAAGAGAGCTCAACCACAACGCTACGGGAATAGCGTGGACTACGGGACTACCACCTTCGAAACACCCTTAAAGGTTGCAGTCTCGTACCGAGCCTCCCTCGTACTACGCCTTACGATCTTTACCTCCCGGATTCGCTCATCCCGTGCGCAACTTTAACGATATCATTTCGCGAAGGCATTATAATACTTTTTATTTCACGACTTTCATTGATATATTAAAGGATCGAAAAGGAAGAAAAAAAAAAAAAATAGAAAAAAAAAACGTCCAGAATCCATCGATGCGGGTGACAAAAAAGTGGTATTTTTTTTTTGACAGCAGCTATATCCGAGAAAACGAATCAAAAACTGACGCGTTCCACGATAATCCGAGTGGCGAGGATCAGAGCTCATATTTCGGAGAAGAAATTCGAGCGGTTTAATCAGTGATTATTTTCGGTATGTCCGAACCTGGATGAAGGTCTCATTAAGGATCCTCGCGATTCTCGGCAACCCAGGAATAATGATAGTCCATATGGAATCCGCTCTCGTTTCATTTCCTCACTGAAACGAAATAGCCACAGCCGGATAAAAACTACGAATTTTTATTTTTCTTCTTCTTTCCTTCTCTTTTTCACGTAACTCTTCGGTTGCTTGTTTGAATTATGATACACGTGTCATCGGAGAACTCTCAGAGATACGATCGTGTCAAGCGGAAGGGTGTCGCTTTTCTCGCTAGTTTATTCAGGACCAAGAGATTCGTCGTTGGTATGAAAATGGAAGAGGACGATGATATGGAGCGTGGAGCCAGAGTCGAAACTCCCGGTAAGTCAGTCTCCTCGTTTCTTCATTCAGGATTTTTCATTCATCGTACCTTTATTATAATATATTCGAAATCGATTATCAAAGCTTTTCGTTGATTCACCGGAGTGTGCTGTCTGTTATTTCGGTCTATAAAAAATGCAATATTCCTCGAGCCAGGCCCCCCTTTCATTATTCAAACGAATCAACTACTAATTATTCGATCTCTATCGAACTCCTTCATCGTCCCAACCAGTTCGTTAACTCGCGAATGCCCATCGGCTGCCTAATCGAAAGGAGATTAAATTCTCCCGACAGGGGTGCGCATGGCGATTGACTATGTTGCTTCGGGATGGTGAAGGGAAACACTAATTTAGGAGCTACCAAAAGTACACGAATTCCCTTCCACCAATCTTCTCATATACTCTTTCGTCTCAATCTGTGTCCCTAATTTCAGGGCGATGAAAACTTTTGCCACGAAGGAGATAATCCTAGCGAATTCCGGGTCCAAAATTTATTCTCGTTATCGCCGATGATCCAACGAAACTTCTTTTTTTTTCAAAGTTTCTAATCCGGGCAATCGAATCAACCGTAACTTTCAGCTTAAATTTACGATGTTTTCGATTTAATCTCCGAAAGTTCGTACAACTTTATCCACTCCGGATCAGATTACGCTCTTGGATCGAAAAACAATTGAGATTTTCGAACTTTTTTTTTGTTTTACTGTGAAACAAATAGTTCGAAAGTTTTGTAAACAATTTACCTACTTACGGATCTGTAACACCGTTCCTGAGTCACGAAAAATCGAGTTTCTGTTTACTTATCGCAGCGATTAATGTTCGAACGACATTTTCGACAAAAATATTTATCAGAATTTCCCGACGATATTGATTTTTCTCTCGCGAAGAAGAAACCCGACTAGGTATGTGTAAGAAAAGAATTCACTCGCCAAAATAAAAATATCGGTAATTTTAACTGAACAAGTGCGATGGTCCAGAAAGTAAAAAAAAAAAGAAAAAATAAATCGTGATTTAAAGAAAAAACGAGAAAGGTTGAAAGTTTATAATCGAGTATAATTTATTTAGCGAATGAGCCAAGAGCATTTCGACCCAATCAATTCCTGTGAATAAAATATATCAAGAGCACAATGTCAAAACGAATTTTATTCATTCGGTACGCTGCTGAATGACGAGAATGATAAAATTTTCGATTGAATAATAAAAACTATAATTTTCAAAATATTCAGCTCTGGTGACGAATATCTGTCGTCGAAACGGTCACGAGATGGAGAATTCGGTATCGAGGATTCCTTCAACTCTGAGCGTGACAGCGGTCGATGTTGTAGTGGCATCGGCGCCCTGTCATCCATCACCCTCGCACTCCATACTCACACTCACTCCGGGAAGGACTCGAAACATTGATCAGGATATGGAAGCACTGAGACTGAGTCGCCAGGACAATCCTTTTCTGCAGGTACAAACTGTCGAATATTATTCCGCCGAAAATTTTTTCACAACTTCGATCCAAATAAAACGTTACTTTTTTTTTTTTCAGGTATTGGCGAGTCGAGAGAGTCTCGTCGAATCAATCGAAGAATCGGAATCCGACGACGCTATTTTAATGTCTCAGGTAAGTTTTCATCTTCGGCATGTTTTCATTAAAAAAAAAAAAAAAAAATCATTCGAATCGGTTGATAATGCAATAAAAATTGAACTCTTGAAAAAAAAATATACCGACGAGCCTCTCGACACAAATGACAATCGATGCTAATCATCCTCTCTTTTGACAACCAATGATTTATAAGGAACTTGGAAAAATAATATAAAGATAGAATCGATCGTCTCCCTTTCATAAAAAAAAGTGCCGTTTTCATTTTTTTATCAATTCAAATTAATATAAATTTAAATTTGAATTCTTTTATAAGATAATTAAATTAAATTAAATTATCAATTCTTTCATAAAATAATTAAATTTAATTAAATTATCAATTCTTTTATAAAATAATTAAATTTGTATTAAATAATTAATTTAATATAGGAATTGGGTGACGCTGATCCGTTGACCCTGGCTCAGGTTCACGAGCACCTAGTACGTAGTCCACCACCGGCTTCGTGGCCGCATACACCGGTATTTCATTTTCCTCATCGAAACCCAACATCGGGGAAGGTCGAGAGCGTTGTTGGTGGTTCGCACTACAAGAGTCCCTCGAAAAGTCCGGTGCATCGCGGGCCAACGGATAACGAGTTATCCAGGAGTGAGCCCTCGACCGACATCAGAGGTACGTAGAGGCGAGTTGCACTCATCATCGCGAGATGAGACGTTGCTGAGTGCCGGAGCGAGGGTCGCGCTCTCTTCCTCCAGCCTCCGCACCCCTCCCTTCCTACTTCCTAAAAGCTTTTTGTCTCCCGATCCATATAGACATAGACGAAAGTGCTGATGACATACGAAGAGACCGAACTTTCGTATACGTGGAGGATTACGGATGGAAATTTCGTTTGACTCGGCCTTCTCTCTCTTTTTTTTTTCTTTTTCTTTTTCTTTTTCGTTTGGTATACACCGCGGTGTTGGATGCCCTCGACCTTGCCGCAGCGCAGACGTTCCCGATCGATCAACGTATTTTTGCCTCGAATAAATTAATCCCGGGCCATAGCCCGCTGCTTTTATACATGTACATTTATGCCCTCGTATATGGTTATATACGAGGCTTTTACCGTTACGCCAATCCGGGAGTGCCCACTCTCGCTCTATGCTTTCTATTACCGGTCGACGGATCTTCGATTTTACCTCACACCAACCAGCACCAATTCTCTTTCGCTTAATGCCTCCCTCCCTCCCTCTTAGTTATACCCCTTTTTCTACATATGTATACGAGAGTACAGATACACATCGGACGTTTACGAAATTACAGACACGGGATCTTCCAGTCCGAGTGGTATGGAAATGGGCCATTTTTTTTTCTTTCAGTTTGTATTTTTTTTTAGTCTCGTTTCATTTTATTAATGCTTTTTTCAGATTCAGAGAAATTTAGCGAAATTCTTTTTTGTGGGAGCTGAGTAGAATTAAAAAAACTGGGTTTGTTGATAAATTATTTAAATATATTTTTCTCGGTTTAGTTTTTATTTGGCAGAGAATTATTACATCGAGTATCATTGAGAAAAGAAATTTTGTTGATTCGACTGAAATTTCTGTCGGATCAACGAAATTTTATTTTCTTTGCCACGATCCGTTGGTCCAACGAAAAATGTTGTTGGATCAATGAATTTGTCTTTTCTCAATGTATAACTACGTAATTGGAAAAAATAAATTATTTTTGAAACGAGCTGAAGATCGTCGCTTTTCTGACATTCATTTGTTTAAACGTCAGAAAATTAGTGCCCCTTTGGAAAAATTAGACATCAGGATATTTTTGGGTTCTCGGAATTCTAATGAAACGAGAGCGTGGCTCTAACGATTGGACACGAAACGTCGTCTACATGCAAATATTATATCGCGTAAAATCGTACACGTGCTTCTGTTTGCTGGTTGAGCATGTTAGCTTCACTTATCGATGCGCTCGTAAGCACTGTCGTTCTTCATACAACGATGATATGATGTTTTTGCTGCTGAACACACACACTCGTGATCGTAGTAGTTCGTGAAACACGCGAGATCGATGTATCGATTTTTTGCCTATCGAAACTGGGCTAGAAGAATAATAATAAAAAAAATAAAAAATAAAATAGTAGCGATATGTATGCAGTAGGAGAATATAATATTTCAGGCTGTTAGAGGCCAACCTTAAACACGAATGCCATTGGGCGATGCATATCGTTGAATGACAGTCGAAGGAAATGAAATTTTCATTTTGACTTTCAATAAAATAACCGAAGAAATAATGACAGCGATTCGATTCAACTGAATTGTTTCTTTATCAAGAAATAAAAGTTTAGTCTTTAACGAATCGTAAATAAAATTCTGCTCCGATAATTGCGATTGATCCAATTTTGTTATTATTTATTTTTTTTATTTTCTCATTTCAGACAGACACACCCACACATTTTCTCTGCTGAATCCAACGCCGATTCGAACGCTATCGGAGGTTCGACGGCTCCACAGATCGGCGGATGACAGTGTCCAGCTAATGTCATCCGAGTAAGTTTTAACGTTTCTTTCGAAAGGAACAAACGAAAAATCCCATTAAACGGGATTTCAGGAATATCTTGACGAATAATTGCTGAAAATCGGAGCGTCGTCAGTCACGACGCGTTATTTCCGCTAACGTTTATCCGATCGGAGCGATCGGAAACGCGGAAAAAAACCGAATACTTTTCCTGGTTCTCCCGAAGCGATAACGAGAGTCAAACAAAAATCACGTTCGATGCTCCGATTTCGAAAATTGGCCCCGAAAACGTGGCTCCTCTCTTGACCCGAACGACTCACGAGATTTCGGGATTATCGAAGCAAAGCAATTACCAGTTCCTCGATACTGATGACAGAACTTTAAAAATCAGGGATCGTAACGGACGAAGTTGAATTAATATTCATGAACAAGTAAATGAATTTTGACGAATTTGACCCTTCGGACAAATATATATTTCTTTATTGAACGCCTACAGAAGTATAGCTCGTGATCCAAATTACATTTTACAACTGCTCTGGAAGAGTCTCGTAAGTTAATCAGATCGAGCAATTTTCGAGCACGAACAACCAAAAATAGTGTTTCCACCATTCGTTATGAATAACGATAAAAAAAAAAAAGAAATCTCGTAGTTGTCGAATTGTGATTTTGCAATAACTCAGGCGATTTACAACAGTTACAAATAGTTTCCCATTGAAATCTCATGACCTTCGGCATACGCACACATTTTATTATTATTTTTTCACCAATTTTCCAATAACCTCTCCCGTAGATGAGCCTTAAACTTTTCACTTTAAACTAAAACTAAAAAAACAAAAAGTAAAAGCACTTCGGAACGAACGATATTTTTCTACAATTAGCCGATTTTGCTATTTCTCTCGCGAGACAAAGAGTTGAATTTACGTCAATGAATATTCTCGTCAACTCTTTTCAGCTGTTCGTTTTGTCTCTTGTGCTGTTTGCAGAAAATCTGGAGAAACAGATCTCCAGAAAAATTTTTCTCGAAAATTTGAGCCTGAAAAATTGCAAAAACGAAGTTTCTAGGGGTCGATTTTTTCGAGTCGAATTTTCCTCATTTTCATATAACTGTTGCGATTAATTTCTGAAATTTTGAGCCTCTACTGATGCGATCGAAGATATAAGAATCAAATTTTTAATTTAAAAACAAGACAGGGGAGGTTATTGCATTTTATGATTTTTTTTTCTGAGATAAAAACTATTAAAATTGATGAGGAATTCGATAAAATTTGTGGACTCAAAGAAATCGCAATGGTTATTCCGAACGACATATTTTATGGGCGGCTCTAGAGAGAAGTATCAATACGAAGAAAATAATCCGAAAAATATAAAACTCTTTTTCCACAGGCGTTTGGAATAATTGATAAAATATCCTTAACGGTTATAAACAAAGCATTTCACGTCGAAGTTACATCCGGGAAAACAAGTTATTCGTTTTTTTTTCACGTAAAAATACGTGCGTTTCTCACCTTTTCAATTCGCTTCTAACCCATGAAAAGTATCATTTCGAAAGAGATTTAAAAATCGCCCTTTTTCGAGTGAATTTTGATATTTTTGATTTCTTAAAAAAAAAATGAACTGCAATTTTAATTTTCCTATTTCAAACCATGCGAATTTCTCTATCTCGATAAAAAATTTTGAAAAACTATAAATACAGGAAAAAAGAGCAGATTTTTTTCAGGAACTAGTGCAGTTATGCAACTTTTGATGAAGGAACTTTTTTTTTGAGATTTCGGTACGTAACTTCCGCGTGAAATGCAGCAAACAGAGCCTAATAATTTGTCGTACTAATTAGCGACTACTAATTAGCCTACAGATATTGATCGATGACGCACTGACTGAAAGGATATAACTTGGCATTTCGTTAGATAAATACAAAGCCAAAAAACGTGAGGTAGACTGGCCTTATTGGAGTTCGCATAAAAGGGCGTGTTCGATAACCACTTTTAGCGCTGTTTTCTCCAAAGGCACATCGTTTCAACTGACGAAACGTGAAAAGCCATTACCGAAACGATGAAAAGAAATTATTTGGAGAATCATTAGCTCGATAAAATTTGTTAATCGTCTATGAAACGATTAAACTGTTGAAAAATTGTGTAATTTATTCAGTTTTTAATTGATAAAAAGAAAAAAAAGAGTATTAATATAAAAAATAAAAAAAATAAACGTGAATGGCCTTTTTCAGAAAACACTACTCCAAACTAAATCACAAGCTAAAACCATTAAAATTTCCAATTTTTTAAAACGTAGTTTCGACAAATTGTCTGAAGAATAAATAAAAAATGAGTGACACAATCGAGTTAATATTGAGAAAAAGAAAAAAAAAGAAAGAAAAATCGTTCGAAACCTTGAACGATTGCTGCAGAATTTGTTCCACCAATCGCTCGTCGGTTGGTATTTATCCTACTGTATAATACATCAATATATCTCTGTAATTAAAATACCTGGCAGAAATATCTGGAGCTTGTTTTTCTGAAGCTTTTTAAGCAATGCTTCGAAACGTTGCAAAAATTTGAATTAACCAACGGAGCAATGGCGATTGCTCGAGAGTGTTTAATTAATTCAACGATTCAAATGGCTTCGTGCACAAAATGATGGTATCATGAGTTCTCTGTGTACACACAGTTAACGTCCTCGACAAAGTATATTTTAGCATATTTAATTAATTTTATTCGAATGCATAAAGTATTATATTTTCGCTGAAAAGTACTTGACTACTTTTTAGGTACGATATTAACATAGAAAAGTTTGAATGATATTAAACAATTATTTTCTTTTTTTTAGTGCGGTGCGAAAGGGCCCAATAGAATTTATCGATGAATATAACGATTATTTAATTTTTCGAATAAATGATAAATAAGCCATTTTTATTGCCCCCCCCCCCCCCTCCCCATCGCTCTTCGCAATATCATCAAGAAAAACTTCTTCGAAGCACGAATAATTTTGCCTAAATATTCGCATTATGAAAACAACGTTGAATATTCGCTGGAACTAAAACTTGAAATATTAAGCTCCTGTGACGTTGTCGCAGAATCCAATGAAACTGTCATTTCGTTGGCAGTGTTCTGCAGGTGAAAATTCGAATCCTATGAGTCGAGAAATCCTCATATTAATGAATGGACATAAAAAAAAAAAATAAGAAATCACAGTTTCGTTGTATAACAATGCCTCAGTGTCGAAGAATATTTCGGTTCCTCGCATGAAAATGTTCGCTATCGCTTCAACTCATTAATCATAATTGTAAAGAAAAAAATATGCCCATTTCAGCGAAAATAGAAAAACAAAAAAAATCATCTCGCGATGAACAATTTTTGGAATCTCACAGTCAGAAAAATTCGTGGCGTTCAATAATATCGAATTTAGAATCGTGTACATGTCATCTCACTACATCAATGTTATTTATTTCATTCGATTGATAGAAGAAGAAAAAAAAATTAATAATACTTATGCATTTACCACCTGCGTGTGTGTATGTATATAATTGTGTGTATGAGAGAGAAATTTACCGATTATATACTCGAGCTCGGGTGCACCAATTAGCAGGGTTTATACAAAAAGAAGAAGAAAAAAATAAAATCACGTAGAAAATAAGCGATAAGAGGATATAAACGTTGTAAAGGCGTAGAGGAAATAACAATCGGAGAAAGAGAGAGATGATGAAAAATAGTAGAAAAATTTTTAGAGTCCAATTTGACTTGCCATTGAGAATTGAGATTAATTATATTACATGATATATAAATGATCTTTTATGTATACACCGCCGTACCTATATTAACGTTGAAACGAATTTTATTAGAAAATTTCATTTTGAGGAGAAAAAAAAAGAAACAGAATAAAGAACAACAAAAGGATTCGTGGAGAAAAAATTGTAAATTGTACGAGTTTCATTTAGATTAGAGAACAATTTGGCTGTATCGAGCATTGTACGAAAATCGTGTTACAATCAATTCTTCAATTCTGAAACGCCATATTTGTTTCATCGATTGAAGGAGAAATAAAAGAAAGAAATTATTTAAAGAATTGTATGCTTCGTTGAGATTTTTCAACTTTCGGACGAGATGAAGAGGAAATTTAAATCTTTTTTTGTAACGTACAAGATCGAACTGAAATAATGATCAATGGCATCCTCGGTTTCTGGTTACAGCATCTGCTGAGGTGGTTGAAAAAAAGTATTCGTTGATTTTCGTTCGCAAATTTATATTTTAAATTCTTCGATTGAACGTTTACAAAGTATTTATTTAATTGAGTATTTTCGCATTTGCTGAGACTTGACGCTTGTCAAAATGCACTTGAAAGAGTCAAACATCATTGGTTCAGAAAGTTTCATTCGGAAAATCGAGAGCTTTCGAAGTCAATAGGCTCGACTATTATTTTTCGGTTTGAACAGATTTCGATAATCGAAACTTTTCTTTTTACCACCTCAGGTGGATAACGAACGTAATTTGTCTCACTGTTGAGGTCGAGTACTAACGAATAACTGGCCTATATATACAAATTATTCAACACAGAGAATAGCGCCTAACTTAATCGTATCGAGACGAGTCCATATTAACTACGAAACTCCTGATATACACTGAGAAAAAAATAATATTATAGATCAGTCGAATAAATATGTTTAAAATGATGCAAAGTTTTATCAATTCCCAATGGATCTTCGTGACCACTCGTGAGCACTTTTATTTTCATTTCTCAGTGTATATTTATTAACAGGGTGTAATAGTCGTGGAAATAAGTTATAAAGAAAAAAATCTCGAACAGTATTCTGTGCATAGTTATCGTCACTAAGGATCGACGTTATAAATACGAATTACAAATTGCTTCCGTACCGTCTCAACGAGATTTTTGGGTCGAATTTAAAAAGCACTCAAACGTATTCACCTGTTTGCTTTTCGTTATTTCATTTTTTTTTTCTTTGAGATAAAACATTCATGATTGTTAATTATTTACATTGTTTTTGAATTTAAATAAATGAAAGGAAATAAAATATATTTGTGTTACTGTAAATAATTCGTTGAATTTATTGATTGTTAATTGTTATTTTGATCGTTCTTTCGAATAAATCAATTGGTGCAACATTTTTTTTTTCAACTGTTGTATTATACGGATTCGTTCACAGGCTGATCAGCATCGTAGCAGAGATTTATAAAATTGTTTATTCTTCAAGAAAAAAAGTTACTGATTCGTTGAACTCGATGGCGGAACAATTGGACCCGGTATTTGCCGACGAAGAGGAAATAAACGTCGATAATAATGCGGAAAATAAGGAAAAGCTCGAAGAGTCGAAGATTCAAAGTGAAAGGCCTGAAATTTGTCTCTGCCAGAAGTCAAAATCTCGAGGAAAATGCATCGATCGGTTTGTCTCGTTCTCACAGTTCTTCATTCGCTTAACCAAGCGATTTTACCATTTTTTATTTTTATCTTTTATTATTTCGAGCAGATGGATTTCCAAATTTGGAATAATTGGCTCGATGGCTCGCAAAGTATTCAAGAAAAATCGAAAATCCGATACTGATATTCGGCAGAGGTTGATATTTAAAAAAAATTATAAAAATCGTCGAGTTTCAAAGAAATTTGGAAAAAACAATATATTAAAAGAGAATCGACGAATTTTGGTAGAGAGTCCAACGAATCATCGAAATCTTCGAACGACGATCGATCTCTGTTTGATCCCGAAGAGGCAAAGGACACTTTGGAGTACAATTTGGAGTCACAAGGTCCGGAAAAAGATCAGAGTATTGATCTAGAAATGAGATCGTCAAAAATATAAAAAAATGAACTTATTTCATAGAATTTGTTTCCAAATTATTTTTGCAACACAACTGTTCCAAGTTTTTTAATTTTTTTTTCGTGATTTTTTCAAGTTGAAAGCACGAAGGACCCGATCGTAATTCAGTCTGTTGATTCGAGCGAAAAAGTTCAGGCTGAACCGAAAACGTACGAGAATGAAAGTACAACGCCAATGATCGAGGCTGAGAAATCTCTCGAAAATTCGATTCACGGAGAGAACAACGAAAGAGAAAAGTCACCAGAAATTTTAAAAGCGAATGAAATATTCGAAGGAGCCTTGAATGATAATGAAGAAGTGATGAAAGAAGATCAAGAAATTTCGGCGATCGATAATGAAACCCTTTCACCGCCGGGTATCGAACAAACATCAAAAGTTTCAATCAAAAAGGACGATTCTCACGAAAATTGGAAAAATGTGCATATTCTGATAGAGATTAATTGGCAAATTCATATTTAATCACAGGCTTCGACTGGATTTGTATATTTTTTTTCTTTTTCTTAAGGCAAATGTCCAAATGGGTCGTTCCGCGAACGGAAAACGTGCTCACAAGTGTCCACAGGCATGTCCCTGTGAATTTAGCCAAGAATTGATAGAAATGTTTCACAATGTGGAAAAACTATCGAAAGATGCTGAAAGAATGAGCAAGCGTGTGAAACACTGTAAATTTCGTATGACCAAAAGCGAAATAGACTTTTTTAAGCAAGACGTTAAAATGTGTAACGTCATGATCGGAGAGACCCGGAGTCGTCGAGCAGAGATGCGAGAATTAATGGACATGTGGCAAGAGGCCAATGAGAAAATGGCTCTTCGTGAAAAAGAGATGAAATCCATTCTCGAAAGCGTAGGAGAAATATATTTATTCTATATTTTTAACGAAATATTGAGTAGAAATTTGGAAAAATTTATCAATGTCACGAACGAAAGGGATTTGAGTTTTTCATAGATCGAATTGTTAACGAAAAATACGAGAGCAGCTGAAAATCTGCTGACCGATTGGTTGCCCGAAGGGAAAATGGAGCATTTGAGAATAGTTCAAAGAGCCTCGGAAAAAAGCGAAGAAGCAAAAATGGAAAAGTTAGAAGATGATGAGAGAGCACGTGCCAAGGTTCATCAGAGATTAAACATTCCTTAAGAATTTTTCCCAATGATTTTTCGATGAGAACTAAGAAATAGAATTTCGCAAAATGCCCATTCAATGCTCAGGAAAAAATCGAAGAGATTTTACGAAATAAAGAAAAATGGTTTCACGATGAAACAGTACGCGAAGAAAAACGGAAAAATCTGAGAATTCGAGGTTTGTCGAATCTTAAAAACGCTACCGATGTCATGCAGAAGTACATCGACAAACGGAAATCTCAGCTAGGTCGATAAAACACGAAAAATGATGCAAACAGCTTCCGAATGGATCCTGACAACAAAAATTTGAAGAAGCTTCTAAATTTGTGTGTGCTAAGGTATACAACAACTTTCATTGGATTATTCGAAGTTATGCCATCACCGGTGAAATAAATTTTACACCGACACCGAAGTGTACACGAATAATAAAACAGTTTTAATAATAAGACAGTTTGGAGAATTTCTAGTCCCAATTGCGAGGAGGAAAATCCTTAAATATTCGTTATTTCCTCAACTTCATTTGGATGTGATATTGACAAACGACTATTACTCCTAATAAAAAATTCTGTAAAAAAATTAAAAAAAAACCTATCGCCTAAAACAGTAAGATTCAGAGATCGCTATCGTTCATGAGATGTTCAAAACCGAGAGTCATTTTTTGAGATGCTCTTTTCTTATCTCGGTCGATTTCATTGGATAATTTGACACGTTCGCTCAGTGGAACGTACACAATATCAAATTCGTCGAAGGTATCGTCAGCCTTGGAAACGCCAGCATTGTTCGGTTTACTTTGACAAGATGTGTTTTCGTTATTCGTTGGAAAGTTTTGTTCCTCGTTATCCTCGATACGAAGAGCACTGATACTTTCCAAATCGAGTTCAACTTGTTTGCCACAAACTCTGTCGATTATTTCCGAAATATCGTAGCCCTCGTGTTCCATATCACTTGGAAAATCGTCCGGCGTCAGTTCATCGAACATTCTGCCGAGGGTGTCGTTGTGGCGGGAGGCGACGCGTTCGGTGGCCAAAACTTTGTCGAACTGAGGTCCTTTTTTGGGTGTTGCCGATGCGACTGGTCTCTCAAGATGTAACGTGTCACTGGGTTTGCTCCGTTTTGTTGCGATAGAGATAGCTTCGAACGATTCCTCGAGATCCTTGACTCGTTGAATGAATTCGTCAATTTTACGATTTCCTTTTTCAGTCGTTATTTTTCTCGGTCTTCTGACTGCTGTTTTTTTCTTCGTCCCCGTTGTTTCATCCTCGTCCTCATTCGTCTCTGCCAGAACTTTTTTCTTTCGTGCCTTCGCTGGTTTTTTTTTCTTTGCTAATCTCGCGCTTTCGAACTCTTCGGCCAATTCGGGATAACATTTGGTAAAAGCATCCTGTGGTTCGATCGACACAAGCTCGTTGCTTTCGTTCTCGATCTCGATGCTATTCTCCTCGTCCGACGTTTGACCCAGCGTCAATCCTTCCAATATTCCGTCCTTGTCCGACCAGACGATTTCGTAACTCGCAACGCTTTTCAAATTACGAATTTTCTTTATTTTTTCCGGTATCATTATACCCTTCATCAAAAGACGATCCGCTGTTGGAATCGCTACAAAATGTCTCAATTGCCATCGCGTTGTCAGCGGAAAAATCTTTGCGAAAGCGTACTCTGGTTCCCAACACACGTGACGTTCCATGAATTTCTAATTTAAGGAAAAAAAAAACCTATTATTTACCGATGAAACAATCTTGTCGTTAGGAAAAAAAACAGATTAGGAGTCACTGAATCCGAATCAACATCTGTTAGATGTTTCTAGTCTTCCTTAATAGTCATTTTGCTTCGTATCGAGCTATTAACTCGTTGAAACTCACTACAAATTCGAGAATTTTGGGCTGCCTCCACTGTAGATCCAAACGCGTAGGCATCGGATCTCTCCTCATGAGAAATTCATCGATGAGTTCCTGGTTCGGGAAGCCCTCAACGGCGAGAGCTTTTTTACGAAGCGCTATCTCGTTCGACATAAGAGCCCTCGTTTCTCTGGCCAAAAATAAGAATTTCATTTTAGCCTGATATATACTTGATTATACATTATTTGTTTTATATTTTCATAGTTACTTGTAAGATTCGTCGCATTTTGAAACAGTACCGCAATCTATGCAGCCTGATTTCGCATGTGTCCTGACTTTGCCGTCGTGTCCACAGGACGTACAAATATTCGGATCTTTTAGTCTGGACTCCATTCGTTTAAACTTTGGATCCGTTGACCAGCTCGAAATTCTGATGAGAAGTTTTCGTTCAAAGCTTATTTTTAGATGAAAAAAATATTCATTTCATTACCTATCAAAAATGTTCTCATCGTCTACGAGTTTGAATAGTTTTAGCACAGCTTCTTTCCCTACTCCGTCCACTCCGTCGCTGTAATCGCAACCGCATAACAACGCCATCACCACCATTTTGTTTCTTCCGATTTGATAAAGCCTCTCAATCTTCTCGATCGAATACTCATCGACCGAACCACCCGTACAACCGTTTTTTCCAGCGCTTATGCAAAAGTTTCGATACACCGTTTTTGCTCCGTAGAGAAAACAGTCGCTGTCCTGGCTTATGCAAGCGTCTACTAGCTGAAAAAGAGGTCAAAAATATTATCCGCTCTTGAAGATCTCGCACAGATACCTATTTTATGCTATAAATTGTATTTGATTGAACTTTTTGTAAAGATTAGTGAAAATATCAGCGATCAGTCTTCGGTTTCTCAGTATTCCGACAAAAATTGATAGAAAAATTTCAGTTATTTAGAGAATTGTGGAATTTCTTGTTACTTCTCATCAACGCTTGTGTGGAACTGGAAATTAATTGAGAGGAATCACTTGAATACTTTGAAATTTGCGCTTTCTGGTAGATTTCAGTCGAGGATCTTACCCCGTCGGCGTTCAAGTACGCGCACATTGCCTCAGCCTCTCCAGACCCTTTAACGCACTTAAGTCCCATGAATTCCAACATAGTTTGACACTCTTTTAGAATAGTATTGAAGCGAGTGCGTCCACCTTTTTTGGAGGTCTTTCTTTCTCCTTCGTTCCTGAGCTCATTTCTTCTAGCGATTTCTTTGTGTTTGAGATCAGGAGCTTTACCCTCGAGCACAAAAACCGGAGATATTTGCTGCATTAGCAAGTACGCAGTACGAAAATAAAGATTTCTAAACAGAAAACAATATATATTTAATCGAAATGACACATTAAGCTTCAATAGAGTTGAAAAATAATAATTTATTATAACAAAGTTGAAGTCGATAAAAATTTACCTGAGATACATTTTTGGCTGTGCAAAATTATCAGTAACAGTTTGGCTATCAACGACCCAACAACTCAGATCTATAGCGATGGTTTTACCCTGAAGCTCGAACAGTGGTTTTCGTTCGCACGAAGGCGAAACAATATTCCAAAAGTCTTTGACTCCCATTATCGTTAAAAAAAAAGTGAACAGGAGTGATAAAATAATAAATAAGACATTCGAAGGAAGCGTTTTAGACGCTTCTCAAAATAAATGATTCTCCCGCCTTTTTAGGTTAGGTGACACCGGTGACACTCGACGTTCTCTTTTCTCACGTTTTCTAATTTTTAGACACTCCGTGTATTTTTGGCTGTCGTATTTCTGTTCCAATATTTCAACTTCTCCACTTCCCACTCCAATTGTCGAAATATTCTTTACCCTCTTTCATTCTGCATTCTCTCTCTTTCCGACACAGTGCTCGCGTCGTCAGCAACCGCAAAAGAGGGGTTAGAGGGAGAGGGAAAAGATAAAAAAATGGAATGGTTTCGATCTTGCTGAGTTGGCATATGAGAGCGTCGAGATTGAAAACAAGAAAACCTCGCAGCTGTTTTAGTGACCGGCCTCGCGTTTACTTCGACACCAGTTTGAACATTTCGAAAGCGTGTGGTGTGTGTGTGTGTGCGTAGTACGGCACGAAATGGTACACGTGCTTACGTGGAACTAAACTGTTAAAAACCATTCGTTATGAATGAGGCGTATGCTGACGTATGGTAGAGAAGTGGTAGAGTCGGTAGAGAACTTTCGTTCTTGCAACTTATCACTGCTCCGACAGCAAAGTTCTCGCTGAACAGCACATACACACAAAAACACACACATACATACGCGTGTGAACAAAATATACAGGAGATTAGTAATAAAATGGCCGTGTCGTCGTGTCAAGTCGGTCGACAACGAGTGATTTGGTGAACAAGTTTTACACGATAATAAGATCGTGTTGAAGAGTAAAAACAAAAATATATATATATAAAGGTGAAAAATGAGTGATCAATCGCGTAAAGTTAAAAACCCACTTCTGACAGCTGCCGGTCAAGGATTTCCATTTGAGGGTTATTCCACAAATGCCCTTCTAATGCCAATAACACCTGCCACACCTGCTATACTTCAAGACGGTAAGTTCATCGCTATCGTTTTTTCAATTAGGTTATGTTTTCAGGTTTTTGGGTGGGGCTTGTAATTCGACATATAATTTTATATATGATCAACTCTATTTATTATTCGTCGTACTTCTTCGATGTTGTACTAGATATTTCGCTAAAGGAGCCTCGTTTACATGAAATACGTAAGGATATTTTCGTTTTTCCTCATCATATTTTTTCGTCTTTCTCTCTCTTGGTCACACTTATTTTCGTAAACATTGGCAGACGTATACTCTTGTCGGAGTCAATGCCAGCGTCGTGTCTGCATAAATTGTGGGTTTACGTGTAACGCAGCTTCTTTTTTCATGGAGAATTTTGAACAGCTGTTGATGCATTGAAGAATATATTCAGTACTGAGTAGTGAGTAGGAATGTTCTCGCCCTTGCGTGTGCATACAACGCATTCGAGTTTAACACGTTGATTTTTTTAATACTTTCTCGATTAATTCATGTTTTCGTGGTATATGAAAGGAACTTGCTACTCCTCGCCCTACATTCACAGTCAATGACTTTATTCGATCATAATTTTGGCATTTCAATTTATTATTAGCTTCGAAAATTTTTTCGAAATGATGACATTTAAAAAATACTTTTCGCCCTTTTTGAGGTCGTTTTAGTGTCATTTTCGATGTATTTTTTTACTCATTTATTGACTAATTCTCGATTGAAAAAATTAAACGAATTTCGTATAAAATGCTGCATTAAAAATACTGAAAATTAATGAATTACTTGTTATTGATATTTGTTGTATAAATATAATTAAAAAAATCGTAATAAATGAAATTTTAGCTGTCAAATTTATAATTAAATTAATGGACGGTTGAGCTCGGAAGTGTCACTCGATAATGTGCTCTCAGAAATTTGTTCTTTCGGCATTGGCCGGTGATCTCGAACCGTATCTTTGCGAGTACGACAAATCGTGACTTTTTCTTCTTCTGATGCAGCAGATTATGAGGATAATGATGCAAATCAGGAGCAACAGGATTAGCAGTGATCCTAATACGATTGCTGCTATTTCGCCCGGACTGAGATTATCCCAAGCTGAAAAAATTTCAATTTAATTCAAATTCACACAAAAAGTACATTTTTCTGTTGACTTTTTTAAAATAATTTTTTTTATCAACGAATTAGCAGCACCATTTTTTTTTCTTTGTAAAATCAGTTGAAATTTATTGAAATTTCGAAATACCTGTGACGTCTATTCTCTGGGTATAAGAATTTCCTCGTAAATCAATCGCCTTGATATCGACGGTGGTTTGGCAGCAGGTTGAGCTGTAATAGAAAATTGTTTGCTGTTTTGTTCCACCGATGAATTCGGTCAGAGGCTCGACACCGCTCGGCACAGAAGTGACTCGTTTCAGGCCTGTTATCAGAGCGAAAAAAAAAAACAGAGTTTTATAAAATCAGCAAATGTCATAATAATTTGGAAAATTTTGACAGTTACCGGAGCCAGTATCGCTGACGGTGATCTCAACGCTCCATCGACTTCGGGCGCAACGATCGCGATGCAATTTACCCGAACAATTGTCATTGAACGACCAATCGATCTTCGGCTTTTCACTGTCCGTTGGCTTGTGAGAAAATAAACGTTGATTCTACATTTTTCGTTGCTCAATATTATTTTATTCTAACGCGAGCACGAGGCCTTGGATGACAATAGACTCACTGTTCTTACGTCGAAGTTTTCCACGTAAACGTAAGTCGATTTCTCACCGACCTCGTCATTTCCATGGACGTAAAGTGTCACTGTGCTGGGCTCGGTTTGCTCCAGGTTTGGCACTTTTATTCGAACTGCTACGTTTATCGTTTCTCCGGCTCTTATCCAAAATCTGAAAGATCTTTTGTTATTTCGTTGCTGTTTTAACTTACGGATAAATCTACTGGGGGGACAATTTTAATGGATCCTGAACTCCCATTGATGAAACGTCAAGAGATATTCTTGTTTTTGACACTTTCATCTTTTGGGGCTCGTCCTGCTGAAGCGGTTGGAGATAGAGCAAAATACCATGGGACATTTTTTATAGAGCAGAAAATTTTCTACGAAAAAGTCTCTGGCGTAAATTTTGTATCTCCCATAGTTTAGTCATGCGAGCTCATCGAAAAATGCCTTTTCGAGGCTTTTGTTTCGTTTTGATCCGAGGACCAAACTATGGGAGATACAAAATTTTGGTTAAGGACTTTTTTGTAGGTAATTTCATTCCCTACAAAATTGGTCCCATGGTATTTTGCTCTATCTCCAACGATATGAGCGCAATCATCGATATAAGAAGGAACGAGCGAACTGAACTTTTTCGAACTAAATTTTTTCTACAAATTTTCATTTTTTAACTGAAAAATTTTGTTTTCCGTTGGTCATTGAGCCACCAAGGATGTCTAAATAAAATGATAAATGAATACTGACTCGTTAGGAATAACCGTGACGAATGGAAACAGGCTGCTGGTCCCTCGAAAAGTGTGTCTTATTTCGAGAGGCTGATTGTTCGTAACGGTGAAAACGACGTCATGAAGTACACCCGGCCTGACGATGAGCTCCGTATCCGGATGAATATCGACGGCCGTTCTTTTTTCGAGTCGAACGTCGTTGACGCTTCTGGAGAAATCACTGAGTCCCGGAACGTCTGAAATTTTTCTTGCCAATTGTTTAGGAGAGAACACACCAGGCATCGAAGAGTCAGAGGTTCTCGATAAATTTTTCAATTTTACTCCGCTGCTTAATTGATACTGTATCTCTGGCTGCTCATTCAATTCGATTGTTTCCGCTGAATCCTCGATTACTTCCGGGTACGCCATTCGTTGAGGTCTCAACAGATTTTCGCTCAGTTCCATGTCCGATTGGCCAGATTCGTTTTTTCCCGCGCTTATTTCTGACAATAAAAACAAACTGAGTGCTCGGAAAATCGAACGAACGTCGATAATTTCTTTGTTTTCAGAGTGCTCCGCTGTTCTTTTCTCGAGACAAAAAAATCACGAGACCAAATTCGTCGAGATTCAACAAATAATAAAAAAAGCTCGAGCACGTTCGATGCTGAAAAATGTCGACCGTTGTGCCCGCGAGAAACAGTCATGCGAGCGAAATGCATACACGTATCTTTTCAAAAGCCACACAAAAACAAGAGACTCTCGTTAGAGAAATAAAAAAATAATGACGTAGCTCTCGGCCAACACGAGTCTCGGGCAAAGGCCAATTCAAAGTTTATTGCACAATCCACGGTCACATACGTATAAACGAGAAACAAACATAAGACTATCGCGTTCACGGGCAAGGAGCCAATGTTCAGCCAGTTTTCCGTGGCTCTTCGGACCACGAGGAAGTTTAAGCTCTCAAATCCGGCCGAATATCTCTTTACTTTCACTCTAAAAAAGTGTTTTTTTTCAAAATATTTTCAAGCTCGCAAACGAGGATCAAATTATTCTACACTTTTCGAGCAGTTGAATCAGTATTTTTTCTTTATTTTCACCGAGAAATCGAGAACAAAGCTTTGTGTCATTGGACGAGAAAAATTGATGAAAAACGAGTTTTGTGAAACAGTGCTGAATTTTGATTTTTTTTTTACAACGAGAAACATGAGGTAACGCGATTATCAAAAGACGAAAAATGATAATTTTTTTGCATATTTAATAATCGAAGGTTTAAAGGGGTGACTGGATCGAGGGATTAAAAGTAAATTGATCGATGGAGGAACTCACCATTGATCAGCATTGCGATTGGGCTCGTTGAATTATTCTCGTTTGAATATTCCCCAGATTTTTTCGACGCTGTAGATATGACGGTGAAATTGTAATTCAAATTTTCCATCCCCAAGAGATTTAGCCGCCATTGGCCCGGCGGAGGGTTGCGCGCGTCGACGAATAATCCCTCTGCGTCACTGGTGCGCGATAACGAAAACATTGGTCTCAATCTCCTCCTCCTCGTCGTCGTCGAATTATTTTCTGGTTGTGTTTAATAAAATAAAGAAAAACAAAATTATTTTCATAGAACGAGAGCAATTTGGGTTTCGATAACGAAAAAAAAATGGAACGTTCGTAACGGTTTTCCTCGGTAAATTCGTCACGTTCGCTCTCGTGCAACGAAACTGCTCAGCTCGACCTATATAACCAGTGAAATCCGATCGAACTGAAGCCCCTGACCGTGCAAAGAGACTCTTCTCTCTTTTAAGCACGCAAAAAGACTCGGCTAGTCCAGAGCAAGATTCGGGGGGAGAATTTAATCAAGGAAAACTCAACGGAATAGAGTTTTCAGACTCTGAAAAGTTGTAAATAAAATTCGGGCTCACTGGCTCGTTGTGATAATAAAAGAGAAGAATTTTTTTGTTGTTTTTTTCTTCGTGATCCAAGGAACAGTCGGTAAGATTGGTCCGTTCACCGAAATCCTGGAATCGTCTTCGATATTTTCTGGTACATTTTTGTTTTCGTTGAAAAATTTGGTCGCATTTGACACTTGAGTTATGTAGAAAGTGAAAAATCAAACAAAAAAAAAAAAAAACATTTGTTCTGGCTTCTGAGAGGAAGCTTTTTGGATAGAAAATTGACGAAACGTTTGAGGCGAAAATAGAGAAACGTCAGGCGAGAGTTAACTTCTCACGAATTAAAACGTGACAGTGAATGGCAATAAAGACGAAAAAAAAAAAAAACATTCTCGCTGTCATAGATCATTCGGGACTATCGAACAAGTGCGTCTTGGCATCAAACTTTGCATCTTTGTTCTCTCGTTGAAGCTTACAAATATTGTCTCATCGACGAAACAAAATAGAAATACGCTACACGATGTACAATAATAAATTCTCAAACGTGTGTTCTCACGAGCCACGGTTATTTCCGAACTCGATGTGGGGCCAAACGAATCTATTAAAATAACGCTCCGCGATCGGTGTTAATCGCACGTGGCTCGAACGTGCGAGACCGTTGTCAGGCGAATAATCGATTCTGACTTAATTTATATTCGGAATAAAAATAAATAAAAATTTACAATTTCGATTCTATTCTTTGCTGACGATCGTTCGATTCGACCAAGCTTTTGATTTTTTCGTATTCGTAGTTTCAAGAGATTCGTCAAAGTAATTATTTTATTCATCCAAATTGAATGAAATAAAAAAAAAGTTTGAAATTGCGCAGAAAAATCTCTTGATCGAACGTGATTCGATTCTGGTACATAAAAATCAAGAATTCTGCGAAAACGATTTTTTCACGTGGATTCGAATGAATGATATTTCACGATTAGATAGAAATGGTTAATGTATTTCGCAAACGGATTAAACGCGTTCGACACTCGAACGTTTATATGTTCAATCGATAAATCAATGCATAATTCCTTCGAGATTTCTTACCACTCGCCTGATTTGTTTAATATTTTTTGACGTTTGAAAACTAACATTTTTGTATTCACGAACACTCGAAGACCGTTATCATCATAGCAAACGCGATATTAATAGAATTATTTCTTAGAGACAGACTGATGTGTCGTTGTGTAAACACACGTATCTACTGCGGCTGATACAAAAAGTGAGTAATTCCAATTCGAATTCGCATCGGGAATCAGTTATTTTTTTGTACGGAGCTCAAAATGTTTGGAATATTTTGATCGCTACTTTGGTCAATGTCTCGTGCTCAAAATTTTTTTTCTTCTACTCACCGATCGGGATTTCTATCACGATCTGTAACAATTTTCCGAACGCGAGAATTCTAAGATCTTCGATGTCTTCGCTGACGGTGATCGACGTCGAGGTTGAGCCAATCGCGTCATTTTTCGAAATCAGCTCTTTCTAGAACAATAAAAGTAACACTCGAAACACAGGCGATTGAAATACCGGAAATTTCTGTTCATTGGACAGTCGAGAACTCGGATATTTATTTGTCGACTTTTGATTTGGGGAAAAAAAAAAAATGTTAAAATCTTTGAAACTCGTTAAAAAAATATGATTTTCAGTCACCTCTCGAGTCGATCCATTTTTACCTGTTTTACATTCGTAAATTCGTTGTTGCTCGAATCGATTTCGTCCAAAGATTTGCAACCGATTTCGAGAAAAAAATCGCAGTTTGTATCGTTGTTGGAAAAAATATTCAATTTTTCCGACGATACGGGCGAGGATTCCCATCGCGGATTGTTTTTCCGATCAGCAAATATTCCTGGAAAAAAAAAAGAGAGAATTTGAAATTCTCTTCGATTTCTATGATCATCGTTTCAGGAATAATATTTTTCTTTATTTGTTTTTCCTCTTTTCGAATTATATTCGGATTATGGTTTATTCGGTGTTTTATCGCAGCCGGAAATCCCGCTTCGTATTATCTCAGATAAGAGAGCAAATACATCCACATGTAAATGTAAACAATCGTGTGGCATTGACAATTGAATGGAAGAGAAAAAAAATGGTCGAAAATAAAAATAGACGAAGAGTTATCGAAGAACATTTTCCCATTGATTAGATTAGGATAATTATACACAATTAACGTCATCGATCGACTCATGATTTTTTTTTCTCGTTACTGCGAAATGTTGTCACTCTTTATTTGTGTACGTTTTTTTTTTTTTTTATTTACAGCTCTGTTACGTCAATGCAAAACTGCACACGGAACTATTCTCTCGTTCTTTCGTAACAAAATTTTAATCAAATTGACCTTAAACTCTTGATCGCGATTTAAATAACCCTGATTCTTGTAATTTCTATTCGAACGAACCCGAATTGCTCGATCTTTTTTCAGCCAGTGTAACTTCGGCCTCGTCGTCGATGTTCCAAACAATATTGACACGTTTTACTGGTTCCCCATTTTTGAGATCATCTTCAGAGGCTCTTTTCTCAACGCAATATCTCCAGCATCCAAACTCATCGGAATCTTTTTCATCTCTGGACCCATCGATTTCTCGTATCGCTTGATCGTTTCCAGAATTTTTCGTATTCACTATTTTTTTTAATTCTTGCTCATCCAGAAATTCTACGTACTGTCTTAACGTGTCGAGAGTAACGTCACTTTTCGAGGGGATCGCGCACAACACTAGAAACGATCCGAACAAAAAAAAAGTCCTTTGCCACATGGTTTGAGTTTTGAGTCGGTTTCCTTCGATTTTAAAAGGTCGAAAGTCCTTTACGATTATGATTTTTTAATTTTCTCACTGATTTTTACGATTTTTTTTCTAGTTTACAATTATTCGTGATCGAAATTTTCTAAAAAAAAGAAAAAAATACGATTCTCATTCGGTGAATCGATATTTTTTCAAATTCCAACGAACATTCTTCGTTGTACTCGAACAAGTTATTATTCGAACTGATGTACGCTCGAGGAGTTTCACTCTTACTTATAAGAGACGATTTCCGGTTTACAGAGCGCGTCACTCGACAAAAGATCCACAAGATGACGAACAAGTGTGAAACGAATCTCTTTTGGGCGTCGTCTTACTTTGTTGAAGAAAAAGGAAAGAAAAAAAAAAATAATAAAAGTGAAGAAAAAAAAAAACGTCATTGGAGAAGTTGAGCGTAAGGAACGTTTGTTGACGCGATGTTTTTATGCTGCTGATTGTTGGAGAATCGAATTTCGAGGGCACGCGTATACCCTCTCGAGCGGAGCATAGAGAATATCTTTTTCGACTAAAAAATACTATGAAAGAGAAAGAGAGAGAGAGAGAGAGAAAAAAATGGCGCAATACGAAAGTGAAAATGCGACGATTATCGTCGCGGTTTATCTTGAATGTCACATTCGTAGTATCCTGTCAAACATTTGTCATGGTTTCATAGAGCATGCAGACCGTGTTTGTATTCATAAAAACGATATCGTTGAGACACAATCATGGGTGGATCTCTTGGGAGGTATTTTATCTGGAAAAAGGGAGTCTCGAAGGAAACTGGGTTTTTCTGTTTCTATCGATACGAGGTTCCGGTTGGAACGTTTTGTTTGTCTAAGAACGGAGGATCGAGTTTCGGATTACGAGAGCACTAATTTTTTGATTCAATATCAAAAAACGTTTTTTTCACAAAAAATTAATTTTCGTGTAATTAATGATGGAAATATTTTTCAGTTGGCCCGGAAGAGAGTTCAGCGGTGAAAGAGCCGGTCGCAGCAGCTACGACGCAGTCCGGTGCGAGCAGAGAAGTTGAATTTCCGGTTGCACAAGATCAGCCAACGATTTCCCATCAAGTTGAGCCAGCGAGAAGAGAATCGAACGATCAACCAACGAAGCAAAGCTACTTCGGATCGATCCTGTCCTCGTTTCCTAATCTCTCGCTTTCCTCGATAACCGGCGATACGAGTGGATCTCAAACGATTAATTCTCAACAATCCGGAAACACGAATCCTGGCGGACCACCAGAAACTTATGGATTTACGCAAAATCCTTACGCCACGTCGATCACTTCAGGATCTCTCGTAACTAAGGATCAAACTCGGGATACTTTTGCTCAACATTCTCAAGGATTTTCGGAAATTCCATTCGCAACACCACCAATCAACTCCGAAACGTTACAGCCTCCAGTCGCTGTCCCGACTCTTCCACCTTCCGGCGGTAAGTTCATCGAATATGTTTCAATCCTTTTTCCTTTTCATTTTAAACAAAGTTTCATTCGGATCAATGAGAACGTGCCTGACGTTCGTGAGAGAGGCCTTCGAAAGAAATTTGAAAAAAAAATATTCGAAAATCATCTGCAGGACGAGAAAAAGAATCATTTTTTCAAATTCAGGTTTAGAACCATTCGACAAAAGATTTGAAAAAAAAAAGAAAGCTTTTTCTCTGAGGAATGTTTATGAATTATTTGCATTAACAAGAAAAATGATTGATGAACAAATATTTTGGGATTTTCCAGGTCCAGGTTCGTATCGGCTGGGAAATCAGCGACGTCTGAAGTACGCGCCGCCTCCAGATTTGACATCGAACGCCCCGAAGCAATTTCCTATATCGGACAATTACTTGGTTCCATCGCAGCAGCCAGCAGCTGTAGCATCAGCTCCGGAGTATTTCACTCCGAGTCCGGTTGTTCCATCGCTACCGAGCAGTAGAAGTTCACCGGGTTCGGTATCGAATCCGCATTCCGGGGTCAGCAATCTTCATGGTTCGCAATCTTTCACATCGGGATTTCCAGCTTCGTCGAGTGCGACGGTTCAGCAGACACCGTTTTATAATCCAGCGAGAGATCCTAGGAGTTCGGTGGCATTTCGAGGAGCCCCGAATCAATACAATCCTGTTGGAATCGTCAATTCTTCGAGCTCCAGTCAAGTACTGATCTCGTCTCCGCGCGAAATACCCTCGAGATTTCCTGAGACAGCGACGCCTCAAAATACTCCGGCTAATGCTTCGTACGCTGGTTTCGCAGCGTCTTACGCAGCTAATAATTCGGAAACTTTGATACCAAAAGATCATGTCGAGCCGCGAGTTTCTACGAGCTCCTCGGGTCCAACCAAATTTTCCGAAGGCTTGACCTTCGAGGTTCCATCATCGGCGTACTCGAGAAACAATGTTTTACCGACCGACGGTTGCATCATAGAGCCAAACGTGAACGCTGCTACGAACGACGGCCAAACTGCAGCGTCCGGACCGACCGAGGACAGCAGTTTCACTCTAAAATCCGCGGCCAAGGTCACCGCCAAATTGGAGCATCTTCTGGCCGAGAGAGAGGAAGATTCGGTCGTATCGAGTCCAGGCGCGCCGAGCGCTTTTGGCGAAAACAATAAGGAAGCAGCCAAGTCCGAAGGGAGCGAGGATCTGGCAGAAATTGATTTGACGTCGAACGATTCGTTGCCACAAGAATCATCGACCCAGGGACCAATTGTAGCTCCACTGATTCCGAGCCCTTTAGATTTTTCACCGACATTGGTCAGCGAAACTTTTCCCAGAGCCGTGATCCACTCGACCGCACCTACGGAAGTCCCTTCGCAGTCGAGCTCCTCCGTCACTGATTCGTTTTCGCGAAATCCAGTCCAGGAAACGCTACCGTCTGTTGCCAATTTCTTCAGCAATAACGAGAGCGGACAGAAAATACCGGAAGTCAATTATTTCTCAACGACGACAGAAACCCCCGGAGGTTTTTACAGTCCGCCGATTTCGGCCCAAACGCAACAAACTCCGAGTTCGTTTTTTACTCCGAATCCTCGAAGCATCGGATCCGACGTGCCATCACAGTTTTCCAACGCACCTACTCAACAGAATCCTGTCACTAGCCCACCTCAATTCATTCCAACCTTGTATAATCCCAATAATTTTTCAACCCCTACCCAGAACTCCTCACCGTTTTCAACTTATTCGCCTCACTTTCCTCCGGCCAGTGGGATTTCTACGCAAAGTCCATTCGCAAACGTTCTCAGTTCGAGTCCCCCGAGCTTTCCAAGCAGTGGCTCTTTCCTGGGCAATGCTATGCCCGAACCCACGGGCTCGGCAACTCTTAATCCCGTGCAGATGTCCGTGAGTCCTGGTATTGGACGCTCGAACCCAGATACCGTACCTCCCAGTCTTCAGAGTCTCGTGAGTAACAATTGAGCAGATGAATTATTTTAAACTATGATTTTCCCCTATATTTTTTATTTGGAATATTATACAGTCATTTTCACCTGTATTTTTTTTAGTTTATCCATTTATGATGACAAATGAAAATGAAGTAATTTCAAATTATCGAAAAAAATGATAATGAATTTTTGACGATTTCTTTCAGGCTGCTGGTCCAACAGATCGTAGAATGCCGTACAGACCGGTATACCACCATTGGTTCTACCGAAAAGAAGTGGAGACGAAAGTGCTCTGGTTGCCATTTTCTATGCAAGACAGTCTGAGTCTCGAGGAAGTTCACAATTCATCAGAAATAACGCCCGAGACGAGCGTCGCTACGGACGGTGGTCGTTACGACGTTGATATTCTTCGACGCAGAAGAACTCCGGTTTACTGGACCGGAAATCCGACGGAAGTGAGACGTTCGTCATGGTTTTACAAAGGCTCGACGGAGTCGCGTTACATACCATACGAGGAAAGTATCTCGGCTCGTCTCGAAGAAGAATACAAACAGGCCTGTTTAACCGACAATTGGAATCGTCGCGTTGAATTAAACAACGGCGAGTACATAATCTTTCACAGTACAACCGTCCAAGTTCATCACATGCCAGCAACTTCGCCCGAACCCGCTACATCTTGGGGCAACAGTACCGTAAGTTTGGAAAAAACCTTGACATCTCCCTGGCATGATTTAACGACTTTCTAGAATGATAAATTCATTGCTAACATAACTTCTTCAGAAAAAAATTACACGTTTATTCAGGCCAATGAATTTCATTAAAAATTCAGTGCTCGATGGTTTGAAAAGCATTTGAAAAAAGTTCAGCCATTTTTTTTTATCGAATATGCAGTAATCGAGCATCAAAAAATGATAAACAATTGCTCGTCCCACTTTTTTCAATTTTATTTTAATGGTATTCAAATTTGCATCGTTTGATCGTAAAGATTTTTATTTTAGAGAATCTCTAAAGATAATTTGTAGTTTGATAAATTTGGAGCTTGGAACTTGGAAAAATCGTTGACAAAAAAGCAAGATCGGATCGCAGCGTTTCCACGATGCAAACTTTGAAACCATTTTTTGTTCATAAATTTTTTTTTCTATAACACTTTCGTATCAGATTGGTTTTCGTATGAATCCTGAATATTTTCAGGATTCAGAGACCGGTACATATTTGCAGGGTGCGACGAGCAGACCAAAAGTTGTGAAACGTGGTGTCGATGAGTTCAACATCGACGAGGGAGAACCCGAGAAAGTCGATCATCTCCTCTTCCTCGTACACGGTATAGGGAGTGTATGCGATTTGAAATTCAGGACGGTCGAAGAAGTTGGTGAGTCGTTTGAGTTAATTTTTTTCAATTTCGCTACATTTCCTCCTTCTATTTTTCATTGGATGTACATTTCTTCGAGCACATCTTCAAAAACACCAATATTTTCTTCATGTTGCTGAAAAAAATTAAATTTTTTTTTTCCAACGAAGTGAATTTTTTTTAGTTCCATCAAAGGAATTTTTGCTGATTCACTAAATTTAATATCGAGTGATTGATAATGCTTATTTTTCTTTTTTCTTAGTCGATGAATTTCGAAGCATATCTCTACAACTGGTTCAATCTCATTATCGTACCGCGAGTATGCATGGAGCTGTGAATCGTATCGAAGTACTTCCAATATCATGGCACACGACTCTCCATTCGGAAGACACCGGTATAGATAAGAAACTTCGTGCGATAACTCTCGAGAGCATACCAAAACTTCGACACTTTACGAACGACACGTTGCTCGACATTCTATTCTATACGAGTCCGATATACTGCCAAACGATAATGCAAACCGTTGGTAATGAGATGAACAGACTTTACTCGTTATTCAAAGACCGAAATCCCGACTTCGGCGGTTCCGTGTATCTCGGTGGTCATTCACTCGGAAGTTTGATACTCTTTGATTTACTCTGCCATCAAAAACCACCGGCGGAAGAGTCTAGAGATGAAACGGATCCCGTACCTTCGAGTGCTGACAGCAGAAGCGTAAGAATAACCCCTTCGAATAAATTCTTAAACCAAATTTTAGTATTTTTCGTTTTCACAATTCCTTATTATAAAGAAAGCATTTTATTCGACAGTTGTGAGTTAAAAACGATAAGAAAAATTAGTTTTGAAGAATTTTTCAAAATGGTTTATGACAGGCTTTAATTTTTTTGATTCCAGAACGATGATACCGAAGATTCATTAAAACCTATGCCTGTTCCGATACTGAAACGTCGACTGAGCAAAAAAGTCAGTTACGTCATGGGGGCTGCTGGAACTGGTCAACCGTTTATAAATTATCCGCAACTAAGTTTTCTTCCTCAAGCCTTTTTCGCACTTGGTAGTCCGATTGGAATGTTCGTCACCGTACGAGGCATCGATACACTCGGCGAAGATTTTGTTCTTCCGACCTGTCCGGCCTTCTTCAACGTTTTTCATCCCTTCGATCCTGTCGCCTATCGGGTTGAATCTCTCATCAATTCCGACGCTCAAAAATATCGACCGATGCTTATTCCCCATCACAAGGGACGAAAGAGAATGCATCTCGGTGAGCTATTTTATAAAAAATCTTTTCAATTTTTAATGAATTTGAATTTAATTTTTCACAATTGTTCAAAAAATAAATATTCGCAACTGATTGATTATTCGAAATACAGAATTGAAAGAAACGATGGCTCGCGTGGGTGCGGATCTCAAGCAAAAGCTGTTGGACTCGGTGCGAAGTACGTGGAACTCGGTTTACCAGCTGGCGATGTTCCATCGTCCGGAGAATCAATCGTTCGAGCAGGAGATTGAAAAAGTTGTGGAGGAACAATTGCAAAAATCGCCGAGTGTTCACGAGCAACAAACCGACGATGACGGCGGAGCTGATTTTCGAGTTGGTCAATTGAACGGTGGACGAAGAATCGATTACGTCTTGCAAGAAGCACCTTTCGAGTATATCAACGAGTACATCTTTGCGTTGACGAGTCACGTTTGTTATTGGTAATCATTTTTTTGACAGCTCATTAAAATGACAGTTTTTAACGGACACAATTTATTTCGAGAGTCTCAATTCTTCCTGTTTTGTTGCAAAATGAAGGGGGACAAAAAAAGAAGTCGACTGCATCGACTTCGTGTTTCTTGAATAAAAATTTATACACTTTTCTCTTTTTCAGGGAATCCGAGGATACGATGTTGATGATATTGAAGGAGGTGTACGGTGGAAACGGGATTCAGGCCGACGCTCAATTGCCACAGCAAACGATGACGATTGAGCGAGTATCGCCGTCGCCCTCGATCGCTACGATGTCGGGTATGACGTCGCCGCGTCAAGCCCCATCAGAAGCAACGAGTCCGACAGGATTTGATCCGACGGCGCCGATAGCGAATAAACCAGTTGGACCACCTCCGATGTCCGGTTTCGTAAGGAAATCGTGATGCGCCGTGAGACCTCAGAGGCGTCAGTCCTTGGAGAAACAAAAATGAGCGAATCCGTAAATCGATGAAATAATGATACGTGAATCGTGGGAGCTTGATGAAAATGTATTTTTAAACGTCCAAGAGGAATCTGACGAGTGATGCGAAAGAGAACAGAAAAAAAAAAAAAAAAAAAACAAAAATCCTATCGATTTGCACCGACGAATTGTTGAATTTATATTCGACGGATTGACAAATGCCGCTGGATGTTTCGGCAGAATCCATGAAAAAAATGGACGAGACGTGAATTGAAAAAGAAACAAAACGATTACAATAAATCGTAAATCGTTGTGCTTATAAAAAGAGTGAAAATAACTGTGGAAAAGTGTGATGTACAGAATAATTTGAATCGATACATCGAATTTGTCAATAGTCAAATCATCGAGGTCACTTCCAATGGTACGAAAGTTTAACGGATTGAGATTGTGTACAGAGACAAGAGCTGAAAACTGTGAATATTACGAGAATGTTCATTGATTCTTTATCATTGTTTTTTTTTTTTTTTTCAACGAAAATGATTGTTACTACGATGTCTGAAGATCAATTGATATTACACTGAAATTAATATCAGTGATCGACGATTATAGGATGCTGATGGAGGAAAAAAAAAAAACAAACAAACTGAGATAAATCAACAATTGTTTCTACACGCCTATATTTATATTCTTACAAAGAATAAATAAAATTCTCTAAATTTTTGAGATTGTATTACTAATCGAACGAATTTTTTTGCTTTTTGTCATAAAAATGACACTTTCAGCAAAGCGATTGCCTTTATTTTTAATCTCCAAGGCCGTTTCGAACTGTAGATTTCAATTTTTCAGATCGATTGTACGTATCAATTGTTTATATGAATAAAAACGAGCAGAAAAATCGCACTCTTTATAAAAGTTTGTTAATCAAATCTTCGAAATAATTAATTTCATTTGCTAACAACATTCAGGCATTTTATACTCGACTATCTTTTCGGTTGTAAAGTCATTGAATTTTTATTTTCATGCTTAAACACTTTTCGTACCAAGCCCAAGAAAAAAAAAAAATTCGAGTGAAATTTAACCATTTACACCCATTTTCTTAGAGTTTTCGACACCTTTTTATACAATTCAAATTTAAAATAAAACGAATACGAAAGCTCGTTGAAACGATGAAATTCCGTGTCGTTACACTCTCGAAACGACAAAAAGTTCATGCACAGAAAATATTGTGCAGCTAAATGCTGTTATGAGAATTGATTTTCTGTCCGAGGCTTTCGAGCAATAAAAAATTACGATACGCGATTGTAAAGAGTTTTTATGCGACGATAGAAAAACGAAGAAAATTCCATCGTCGTAGAAAGACCACAGCAGAATCTCTGCTTTCAGAATTTTTAATAGTAAATTACAAGTTTTACGATTCACCGATCATTCTGTTCTCGGAACTTCATTAACAACAACGGTTTAGAATATTTCAAAACTCTGCACAAATTTGCAAAAATACGCACATTAAACGCAACAGAGTCTGCTATAAAAGCGAGAGAGAAAAAAAAAATAGTTTGTAAAAAATTTGTAAAAGAGCGTGCAGCGGTGCCTCATTTATTTTGCATCGTTTCGGAGTCGCATTACGTGTCCGTGGGGGATCGTCGAATCGCGTCAGCTTATCGCTCGAGGGTTGTGTTTGGTAGCTCTGTCGCCCTCATTTTCTCGGTAAATTTCAGTTGGTTCGCTCGCTCGCTCCCTCGAACGAGACCGGAGCTTATTCCTCATGTTTTTATACGAGTGGTAGACGAAAAAAAGCATAAAAAATGAGAGAGAAAAAAAAAAGAAAAATAAAATAAATATCTAGAAAAAAGAAAAATGAAAAGGCTCAGTGCATGCACCGGTATATCACGAAACGCTAATTAATTGCAGTGCACCAAGCGGCACCCCGTTCGCCTGACTCCTCTCCTCCCCCTTGCATCTCCTCAGTGGTCGCTCTTTCGCACCCCCCCCTCCTCGAGGTTTGTTCAATGCATTTGCATTTTGCGTGCCAGCCCTCGTAAAACTACCGAGCCTGTCAGCCACCGCGAATTTCAAGATGATTTATCACCTTGAGAAAAGTTACTTTTTCGCCGATACATCGGCCCCGAGAAATGGAGAACGAAAGAACTACCGAAGAGCTAAAATACTCGACGACGAGGACCTCGCGAGAGTCTTGTGACGCCTGCGGCGTCTCTTAACTTTTTCTTTCTTTTTTTTTTTTTTTTTATATTCATTTTTCTATAAAACATGCGATCGAGCGAGAACACCGGACAGAATTTTACTCGATCCTGTCGTCTGGAAACTTTAACGAACCTTTTCACTTTCCATCACTTATCAGTGAGCTTTTTTCGTTGCTCTTACGAAAAATAAGAAATTTTTCATCATTTTTATTTCGCACGAATTATTGATCGATTTTTCACGATTTGAGTACGAGTTTAAAGATTTTAGAAGAAAGCAGAGCTGAGGACCGATGGCTGAGATCGGTTTCAACGATAATCGCGAGTCGGTCAGAGAGAAGGCAAAAAAAAGAGTTGAGGGATGATTCTGAAGATGCTGCTGGTCGTTTCCTAACAGTCACGAACTTTAACAGCGTGGCCAGCAGTCGTCGAAGTGATTTATACGAAGAAAAAACGTAGGACGTTTACGATTTTTTTTTTTTTTTACGAATTATTTACAGTGTGTCTGGCAGACTTTCACGGAAAGCTTTAAACCACTCGAGCAGGAAGAGAAAAAGAAAGAAAGAAAAAAAAAAAAAACATTAAGAAAGAAATAAAAATCGCACAAGATCTCGGATGTGCGCTCTTCCACAAAAATCTGCTCACGATCTCTCCCGAATAAGCGCACACATTTCAATTGTACAGTCTCTTCGTGCAACCTTTACGAGTATTTCTTTTTTTTTTACTGAGAAACAGTTTACGTACGTGGCTAAATAAGTGTCTATCGGATCGTCCGTTCTCGTCTCTTTTTTCTCTGTTCGGTAACGTTTCCTCGTAGCCCCAATAAACTAATATCTCATAAACGTCTTTTAGAACGCGAAATACTCATTTTTTTTTGCTAAGCAACTCAACACTCCTGGTGAAAAGTAATAGCTGGATTCAAGAAAAAAAAAAAACAAACACGCTGCACGAAAAACGAGAGATTTGAAACATGCAAAGCAACGCTTCGTTTCACTTATTGTGCCCTGGAAAGATGAGAATCGCCCTAAGAAAATTGTTACATTCCCATGAATCAAACACTCTCGACGGACGTTTGAGATTTTTAACGCTCTAATTTAGTACTTTTCTCAGAGAAGTAGAAAAAAAAAACGATTGCGATAGACAAATTTCAAGGGAAAAACGCTCCCGAGATTACGTCGACGATTAACGAGCCGCCGTCAACGAGAGTCTCTCTGCCGCGAAGAATTTCAAGCAGATCGGTTCGAATGTTCCAAAGAAAAGCGTACGTTTTTGTTTTTCATGTCCAAGAAATCAATGAAAATTATTACCTACCCCAAATACGAAGTGGAAAACTTGGACTTTCAATTCGATTCTTTATCCTTTCGCCGCTCATCAAAACTGCAATGAAAAACGAAAAAATCCGAATTCAGAATTCGCGCGTCCGCGCTTCTCATGATGTCCGTTTCGTATAGCTCTCGTTAGTCCGTGGATCACGTTGGATAAAAGACAGAAGAGATGATCTCGCGAGAGCAGAGACGATGATGAGGAAAACGCGGTCCGAAAGACTGCTCAAAGTGCAGCATATCGAGACAGTTGCATTCTGACGAGCACGAACCAATCAGCACGAGCTCTATCAAACGTACACATTCAACGGGACCAAGAATATAGGTGTACGCGGTACTTTATATAGACGAGAAGAGAGAGGGGGGGGGAGGTTTGACAAAGGTGGTATTTAAATAAAATTACTTTATGTAACAGAGAGGGCGAGCTTGACGAATGTTAAGCCGAGGCGTTGAGCATGAGGTTTTTGTCGCGAGCTACACCGAGACTCTCGTGTGTTCGAGACTCCGAGAGAACAGTGTGCATCGCGGCTTTAAACCGTGTGCCAGTGCTTTGCCCGGGTTTCTTCGCCTATCGCGTAGTGCGCTTCTAGATTTTAAATCCCGTGTCTATAATGTCCGCTGGTGCGGATGAGCTCGCGTCTCATCCGAAAACTCTGTAAGTATATTGAGCACGGAGCTAGCAGGTCGTCCGAGGATTCCGCGGCACACGCGCATTTTCTCGATACAGTTATAGGCTCGTTATTTTCTCGTACTATTTAATATCCTCGCATAAAATAGGCAGAGCCTCATCCCCTCTGACGCTTATTCATCGATCGAATGGCATTACTTTTGCGCGAAAAATAAAAGCCGGAGGAACAGTCGTCAACGAAATCGGGGCTCTTAAACGTTCGGCGATAAATTTCTCGTATCCTATACCGGTTAACGCGTCGTCTATAAATATTTTACTGATAGAAGAGAAAAGCTTCCTTTTCGATTAACTTACTTCGGGCAATTCTTCGACTATTATCTTGACGGATTTCTTCAATTGTCCGACGCTTATTCCGCTGGAGGAATCATCTGCTTTCTACGGCTCTTCTTCGCGGATCCGACGTCTCATTTTGGTCCTCTGCTGCAGTTGAGATTCTTTTTGTTTTGTCTACATAGAAATTTGTTGAAAAATTATTCAGGAGATCAGTACCTTCCGGGATTTTCGGGATTCTGAACTTTCCTGGACCTTTTCTGGATCATTTCCGGGAAAGAATTCATGACGCGATGTCTTCAATGGGAAATCTGGACGAACGGTTTCAATTTTTTTTATTTCAGTACGAAGCTCATGATCATTATTTCTATGGACATATTGAGCTTAGAAAATTGTCCATTCTCGTGTAGATCGATGGAGGAGATTCACAGGAAATTTTTATTCCTAAGCAGTAATCTTATCCGTCAAAAAATCCACGTGGGACCACTCGCAGGCTCGTGATCTTGGACGACCAATTGCAATCGTCATTGAGTTCGATGCCACCGTAAACAGGACTGTTCCCAGTTCCATCTCGAGCAGAATTTTGAGATTCTGAAT
The DNA here is from genome assembly GCA_037576405.1 of Campoplex capitator. NCBI lineage: Eukaryota > Metazoa > Arthropoda > Insecta > Hymenoptera > Ichneumonidae > Campoplex > Campoplex capitator. Next base: position 345,719 of record JARBWI010000485.1, on the reverse strand, counting down.
TGGAAAATCGAGGTTTTTGCTGGCCTCGCTGCAATGGACTTCTTTCCAAAGCTCCCCAGATACGCGTCAATTGATTTGAAAAAAATTTGAAAAAAATGAGTGACGTTTAGGGCGATAAGAACTGGAGAAATGAGCGTGGTTGTCTCGGTCCATTCATACAAACTGGTAATTTGGCATGCTCAATTGGTCCGTGTCCGCGGTCGTGTGTATTACAACGTGAAAATATAAGTTACGAGTACGTGGGTCTTGGAGAACGTAGTAGTAATACGGGTCAGACCAGTTTGACGAATTTAGTCCGAGAGGAGAAGAGAGACGAGAGCTTGGTAGACCAGACGCGATATTCGTCTTTGCCCTGGTATCTCATGCAGCTACATTTATACTCGGCATTTTCGGCTCGCCACGCGTGATCCCGGCCTTGACATTGATGAACGAGACTTTCGCGTCCTCCCTCTCATGTTGTACGAAATGTTTTCGCGCAGGTGAATCGCGTACCGATGTGTCAAATTTCTCGGGAGCAACGTTGTACAAGTTTTCACACCGTTTTGGCATTGTTTTTTTCTTCCTTTTAGCAATTTTTAATAAAATGGATCATTGAATTACGTTTTATTCAAGAATTTTATCAGCGAATTTTTTTTTTGTTGAAATCTTAAAATATTTCATCGTGACAACAGTTTCGTTTTGGTACAAAAAAAATGCAACAAAATATTTTAATATTTCAACAAAATTTCGTTTTCGGTGATACATTTTTTTTCGTACTCTGTTGAAAATCATTTGTTCGGCATTGGCAACGAAAGCGACAATGGAAGAGTTGTTTTATGAATTTTGAGAGAGAAAATTATGATTCTGAAATGATGTATTTCGAGTAATAAACAAATGACGAATTTCAAACGCGATTGAGAGACTTATTTCTATCCGCGTGTGAGCTCATGTATAATCGATCGAAATAATTGAGAGATTTAATTATTCTCGCTGCTAAATCATAACGAATCAAAGCTTATAAATTAAATAGCTCAATTCAATTATATCTCTCGATCGCTAACAGGTGATTAACGAAAACGTGAATTTCTGCGGGAGTATTTCACTTCTGTTTTCATCATTCGTGACGTTACTCTCAAGGTATTTTTTTTTTATATTTCGTAACCGCGAATAAAAATAGAGTAAAAATTTGTATATTTTTCTTCTTTTTTCCTAAGCCCCATGGTCTCTTCATCGCTCCGATATTATATTTCGTGTACTCGAACGAATTTCAGCACCCCGGAGAGAACGGATGCGTGTGAATTTTTGGCCGTTATCCATGTGCTTTTCTCGCATCCAATGTCCTGTTGTACTGCGACGGATCTCTCGATATTCACGCGCTCGCCTACGGCCCTGCTCATTCCTGATAGTATCTATGCAACATTTTTTTCGTTTCTTTTTTTTTTTTTACCGAAAAATGTCGTAATTTCATGTACAGGGTGCTCGCTTCGAAGAAACGAGATCGACTCCTTACGATTTCCGGTCGAATTGACCGAAAGAGATCTTCTGTTTCTTCTTTTCTTTAAATCGTACAAAAAAAAACGAAAAATTTATGAATACATGGATGGATTATTGTTACGATTGTTAAAGAACCCATAATTTTATTTCGACGTTGTAACTGACGATGGTTCATTGCTATGAGAAAGAGCGAGCGACGAATAATCTGTGTTTCGTGGGAATTTGGATAGAAAATTTAGAGATATGTGGCTCACTGAAATAGAAATTTTGTTGAAATATTAAACTTATTCTTCAGGCAAAAAAATTTCGAATATTATTTTAAAAAACTGGTTTTTACTGAAACAAAACTTTGTTGACACGATTTTGTTGCACGTATCCAACAAAATTATCGTTTTCGGTGATTGTTCCATTGAAGCGGAGGAGCACCCTGTAGATACGAATATTTATATCTATTGGATGTATTAGCGGAAGTAACTTCCGCTGTTGGTAGAAACGATCCTGGTAGAATTTCAAGTATCCTGGTGGCTTTTGGCACACTGTCGTTGCACTACGAGCTCTATTAGCCAAATATTCTATTTTCGGTTTTCTTTGCTCGATCAACCGGAGCTGATTTCTCCATGCATCATCAATTTTATACTTGGATGCAGAGACCGCGATAACGTTCGTGCAACATCCAGTTTCGATTCATCCTCGACCGAAAGAAACGACTTTTTTTTATCCCAATGAATTTTGAAAATTGTTAAAAAATGTTCAGGAATCTCTCGTAAATAAGAAAAATTTTTAATTCAATTTAAATTTAATTTGATTTATTATTTACAGATACGTTGGTAATTTGGACGCGAGTGTTTCAGAGGATCTTTTGTGCACGCTTTTTTCCCAGATCGGAAATGTCAAGGGCTGCAAGATCATCAGAGAGGTAAGAGAGTAAGAGAGCACGAATAAATCGGTACAATTGTCTGTGTGTGCGGCTTGAATTCGAGGAGTCGAGTATATCTTGGGCGTAATCTCGAGAGCGAAAAGTCAAAAGATCCCTTTCTCGTTTATCTCGCGTGAATTTAGGAAACTCTCTCGTCTTCACTCAAAACAGTCAAAAAGTAGACGGTGAGATAATGGTGAGGGAAATGGCTAGACGTACGAAACGTCACACGTCGTAATACGCGAGCTCGAGTGATAAGAAGATAAAATGTCTCAAAGATTCTTGAAACTTTTCGTTGGTTCGTTCGTTCTTCTATGTACTCGCACATTTAACGGAGCGATCGTGAATCCTGGAGGATTCATACACTTTACCTTTCGACGTTAACCCGCGAGCTCAAACTTTTTTACTCCTTTAATCTATCTTTCTCTTTTCGTTCTCTCGCCCAACGCGGGTTTCTTCAAGAATTTTTCTCTTGTCTCGTCAAAACATTTCATCTTTTCACTCTCGTCTTTTCAAACACCGAGTGAAATACGTCGCTCTTTATTCCTCATACCGTTACGAGGAATTGCTTTTATTTTTCATTTCGGTGAATCGCTGCACGCCACCAAACAGGAGTTACGGAGTATCCGTCACGCAAAAAACACTGTCAAAATACGCTTCTTTGATTCTTACCTGCTCAGCCTCGGCGTTCGATTTTTCCCATACAAAAATCCCAGCTCCCTGCTTCTCTCGTCTTCATTTTTCACGGGGCTTCCGACTCGTTGTTTCGATCATTAAAAGTCTTTTTTTTTATGACCAATTTAACGCTACTTGCTTTTCTATTTTTCTAGGATTATTATACGGTAGTTCATGAAATTACCAAAAGATGAAAGATCGAATGAGGATCGGTAAAAACAAAATTGGCGGTTCGTTTCCTGGTACACTTACCTGACAGCGCGTAGATCGAGACACTCAAAACCCAGAAAACTACAACAGTTCCATTTGAGGAACGATAAAAATTTGTTTAATTGTACCTCGATATGAGAGATTATGAAAACTATAAATGGATCCTTGAATATCCACAGAACGATTAAATGTAACGAGGATTTGGAGTGAGCAACTGTGTCGCACATGATCCGTATCTTCGAGTTCATATTAAAATTCATATTTTACCAATAATGGTTGAAGATAAGCGTCACAAAACGTATTAAGATGAACAATCTTTTCTGCGTTTGCTTAGAAATCTTGAAAAGTCTCTAGAAAGTAGAATTTTTCGAGTCCATTATACATTCGATTGTATATTCCGACGATAAAATTAATATCTCCATTAGTTCCGGAGCCAGGACTTCCGTTATACTCGCGTAAACGAATTAGTCAAGAGACTTTAATTCGTGATTTCGAAAAGAATTAAATCCACTTAAAGGTAGACTCTAATTATGAGAGATTCGAAGCCTTCGACTACCCGTTTTCACCTTCAGCGATGAAGCATCGAATCAAGAATAGTCTCACTCCAGACGTCGATCTCTCGGACTCGTTTTTTTCTCACGAATCTGAAGCTCGCGTTTTGATTCGTGAATTTCTAGCCACGATTGCGCGAAGTATTAAAATCGCTGCTCGGAATAGCACGTATAATTCGATTGAAAAATAATTAAAATTCATGGTTCTTCTTCGCCTGATCGAGTCTTTTATTCGAGTTTATCGAAAGCTTTTTTTTTTCTCTTTCTTTTACGAAGCAAGTATAGAGAGGCAACCATAAAGACGTTTTTTTTTCTCCAAGAAAGATGCAGTTTGGATTTGGTATATCGTTCGCAAAGTACTCCGCTGCGGTTACGAACGCAGGTTAAATGGCTTCTGTGAGTATTTTCTTGAGACGAAGACAGACACAGGTAGAGAGAATAGATGCTCGTAGGAATGGTGAGTTTTCTCGATACAATGTGTTGTTCCATCGATATAAGATCCGCGCGTATACACCACAAGCTCGTTTGATTTGGCTGAGTGTTTTATTTGCAAGGGATAGTATCTCGATGCAGTTGGTGCCCCCAGAGAGGAAGGTCGTTGTTATATATCGAGCGATTCTCTCTTTCCCTCTTTACGACAAATCCATCCCTTCTTTTAAAGGACTGGGAGCTGCTCGAGGTGCGGTGCCCTGTGCCCGGACTTTAGCCCATCTTTCCTTAGCTCGGTCCGTTTATTTTGTACTTATATATTCGTAGGCGTATATATAGACGGAGGAAAAAAGCAGGGCCGAAATCCTGGTACCGATCATGGATGCTGCTGCTGATGCTGAGGGCGTGTGTGTCTGTGTGTGTGTGTTTCACAAACGCGCGAGCGCCACGTTTCGCGCAATAAAACGATAAATCAGGCGAACGGAAAAATAAGGGGGTGAAATAGAAAAAGCTTGTAGAGTAGATTTGGAGCTGGGCCAGAAAAAGAGAGACCCTGGCGTCTGTAGAGAGAACCACACGAAGACGGTAGCTCTGTCGTCTCCCATCTCTCTCTCTCGCTCTTTCCTCGTTTTTTTTTTCTCTTTTCTTCTTTCCTCTGGGGAAAAGAGGAAACACCGGTGGTTGCTGAGCGGCCTCTGCGGCTCTGTTTCTCCTATACTACTAATGGGCTTTGAGATATATATACAGGAGTAAAAACTGCCGGCAAACAGATGGGCGTAATTCACGTTCCCTTGAGTCTTCGAGTCTGGCTTTTTCTTGGCTGTATGTACTGTCGATACAAACCGAAAAGAGGGTCAGAGCAGAAAAATATTTTCATATGTATATGAGGCGTTTCGTGTGAAAGTCACATTCCAAAATTCTCGTTTTTATTGGGATACATTTTTTATTTCGTTTTTTTTTTATGACGAGGAATTATTGAAACTTATTTATCAATTTTTTAGGCCGATTTCTTCTTAGCTTCTCACGAGCAATCAAATTTTTTGATCCCTTTTCTATTAGCTCTCGGTTTATTCTTCGATGACTAAGTGCGAGGATCGTGTGATGGAAAGTTTATCGGATATGGAGAGAAAAAAAATTCGAACGATTTGAAAAATATCGATTTTGTCTTTCATTTTTTTTGTTCGGAAAACAAATTTTATCGCAAAATTCAATTATTTATTCAGAGAAGAGTTGCTCGATTTTTCCGAAATGACAGACTTAAAGTTCGATTGAGATTTATGGAGAAACATAAAAAAATGGAAAAAATCTTTGACTCGTGTACGTTGAACAGATGATTAGATAAAAAAAATGTAGAAATATGAATCCACAATTTTTTTTATCTCCGGAACGAGATTAATAATTCATATCAATTAAAAGCGTTCGAAGGTTTTAGAGAGGTAGATGCACGTGAAATGCCTCATACATATCTGCATTGCTCCTGTCTTTTTATTTTACGATTTTCATTCTTCTTTTTCGTTCTTTATCCATTTCGTTTCTTTTGTTCTTTCTATCTCTTTCTCTCTCGCTCTTTCCTCGTTATCATCTCGCTCTTGGGATATCTCGAGGATCGAACGAGAGAGAGAGAGAGAGAGAGAGAGCGAGAGCAAGAGGATCGCGAGCAGCCGCTGCATCGTGCGCACCTCTATAGTTTTCCGATTCACTTCATAAATCGTTCGCGACCGCAAATAGTTCATAAATAAATGCCGAGTTTTCTCCTCCCCCGTGGCATTGTCAAGGGCTCTTGACTTTCGTCGCACTCTCGAAACGGCTGAAAGGGCTTCTTCCAGGGACTTGTCACTTTTCTCCCTCCAACAATCTCTCTCTCTCTCTCTTCCTCTCAATCCTCCAGCTATATTTTATACCCTTTCACTTTTTTTTATTATACTCTCACGATGAAATTCTTTTGTGAAATGTGCCATTCGAAGCACCAGCGTTGAAAGAATTCCGAATATTTTTATATGTAGATCGCTGGATAACACGCGCTCTAATCCCACTCCTTTTTGATCTATGATTCAACATTTTTTTTTGTTTCTTTCCTTTTAAACATCGCTAATTGTTATCCGTTGTAATTAACCGCGAGAATGAACGTTCATTCGCATTCCAGTACCTTTCGGAGGGCCAATTAAAATAATGTTGAGTTATACGAATCGCTGCATTTTCATTTTAATATTTTCTTTTCAATGTACCAGCGAGTACGGATATAAATCTAAGATATCGATGCTATTTTCAAATTGCTGTGTTTTCACCGCACTAAATTCCCCTGATTTCTAATGCCATTTGCAGCTATTTTGTCTCTCGATTACTCCGCGTCCGCATGGATTTCAATCTTCCGATCTTGGATCTATTCCGGAGGGAAATGTACCTTTACAGTTATCCACTTACATCGAGCAATTGTTTTCACGTTTATCTCTGATTCGTACATCTCGGAAAGGTTGAAAAAAAAAATAAACAAAACAAAACTATAATTTTATCGTATAGTTGTTTAAAATATCGTTGCCGAATCTCCGAGCGAAAGTGTCCTCATAAAAATAATGGTGTGTCGCGTCAAATTACATTTTTATCATTTCTTATACGAAAAATTCTGGACTATTTGTACATCGAGATTTTCTACGAAGAGTTCTACTTTCTGAGTCGATTCGAAAAAAGTCTAATCTCTTCTGATCCTGAGATGAAGATCAATTTGGCTGATCAACGACATAAAAAAAAAAAAAAAAGTTTGCAATTTTTTCGTAACGAGTTTGATATCAATAAAAATCGCGAATATCAAAGCTCGACGTCATCGAGGTCCTGCGGAGAAAGAGAAAGACTTTAAGGATGAATGTAAGGAGCTGGAGGCAGGTTCGAAAGTCTTCCAAAGACTGACCACTGTCCAAACAAAATTTTGTATATACACATGCATACCGACTACTATATGTTCATTCGATCGGCCAGGAGTTCGGTAAGTTTCGTCGAAACTTTCCCGTCCGTTATAAACGCGAGTCAACAATCGTGAGAGGGACCTACATTTTTTTATTTCATCTCTCAGCGGTTATTCCAGTTTATTCGACGGCCTTGAGGCCTGCTGGGACTCACGATCACGGTTAAAATCCACTGCTCCATGTTCGATGGCTTCTCGATCGTTGACTGCTTTTTTTTTTTATCAATTAGAAACGATGAAATTGGTAATTTTTTTTTATAATTCTCTCTTCATACGGTGCCAAAAACTTTCTACGAAATAGTAACGAACGCGTAGTCTGACACGTGCAACGACGAGTTTAAATTGATCCTCAATTATGGGCTTTTTTTGAAGAATTTCGTGAATAACGAATGTCTCGTTAGTCCGACCGACAATGAGGCTAAACCTGATCGATGATCTCTTCTATTACGACGTGGAATATCGGAGGAGTCGGTTCGTCTCATTGAGTCCTAAATTTTGCAAAAACTCTTTAATAAATTGAATTTTGATCCAGCACTAAGAAAAAGGAATTGTCGATTCAACAAAATTGGTTGAAAATTTTTTGGTTGAATCAACAAATTCTATTCTGCTCGCCACGATTCGTTGATCCAACAAAAAAATTGCGGTTGTATCAACAAACTTTGCTTCTCAGCGCCTTTTCGTTGGTTCTAATAGTTGTTTTTTTATGATTGAGTAAAAAAAAAGTGAAATCATTCATTTCATTATTGTCTGTCTCGATTTCCATTGATGTTTTCGATACGTTTTTTCGTGATGGGGTCAATACGATACTTTTTTTTTTCTTTCTATAATCATAGTCCGGTGTCAAGAAGCCCTTGAAAGGACGCGTACATTTTTGAGTAAATTAACTCGTTAATTAATCATAATCATTGTGTCAGATGTGAATGATTGAAATGATGCTCACTCGTACCTTTACGTGAGCCGTGACTTATTAATACCCGAGCAATTTTCACTCTCGCTCGATAATATACGATATCATCGATTTACTAATTAAACTATACGAAATTTTCCTCTCCAGGGATCCATCTCGTCCATAATTCCTCCTCTCCCTCCCTCCCCCCCCCCCTCCTGCTCCTGGTACTCGTCTACTCTTTTGTCGATTGACACACTTCTGCGACGAGGGCACCGGGACGTGTGAGCCCGCGGGGCTCTCTCTCTCTCTCTCATATTTTCACTGAAATATTTTCGGCGCTGAAGATGTTCCTCTTCCGGGGTGTATGAACGTGATTGACCTCACTTTCGCGTCTCCACACCTTTGAGAAAGAATTTTCTCAAGATCTGCGCCTTCATTTTAGTTTTATAATTGATAAAATTATATCGAAACGCCTGTATAGCTGAATGTCAAGACATTTTTTCAATTCTTTTGGCGAGTTTCTTTTTTTTTTTCTTCAAAATTTAATTCTTAGTTTCGAAATAATTTCGAAAGTGACATTTTTTTGAACGGGTTTCATACGGTTCCGAAAAATGCAACGAATCAATGAGAGATCGATATTTTTTTTGGGGGTTTTTTTCTTACCGTTTATGGATTTGAGGGGCAATTTTTATTTCGCGTCGACGATCAGGATGGTAGATATCCGGGTACAGAGCGACAGACGTTTCTTATGGTCCGGAACGCTTCGTGACGGAAGCTCGAAGCTCCTGCTACGCTTTTTAGGCTATTTCGTTCTTCTCGTTTTCTCGCTTCTTTTTTTTGACGCTCAAGTTGCTTTCTTCTGGCATCACCGTGGAATTTCATCCGACGTACGTACACATCTCTGACGCGATGCTTTTTTTTTTATACACGAATGCGAAAAGATTTAAATCGAGATTGTTGAGGAAAAGACTTTGGATTTTATATTTTCATAGTAGTTTCAGGAAAAAAGTGTAATTCTTCACTGAGATTTACAACGGTTTAGAAACAATTCAGTGAAATATGACGTTTGAAAGAGAAGAATCTTGAAGCTTCTCATTTTCGAAGAATTTTTCATTCTTTTCGCCATTTTTTTTTCTTTCCCCATTCTTTTCATATTTTCTTTGACCACCACCACCACCATTGCACTCGCGCTTTAAATGATTCCCAAAGGTGCTTTTAGCCGAAGATCAAGCTTTATACTCCACGTGGAATAGCCAATATGTTGTCTCACGCAATGGCAAGTCAAGGGTTTAAGGTGAGTTTTGTTGAGGGCGGTGCTGGAAGATAAGACAGGACGAAGTTCGTCCGTCACTGCAGCGAAATTTCGTTCGCAATCTCCGGAGGAATCTTTGGTATCTCTCGTACCACGGTATACCCTCTCGAGTCTTTCGCGTTCGCCCTCCTTCTTCTCCTTCGCTGCTTCTTCTTCTTCACCTTGCCTCGTCTCTCCTCAAAGTCGCACTAGCCTTTGCAGTATCTTCGAATTCTATACCGTCTGCTTTTCTCTCGTATCCGCCTTTTTTTTTTTTTTCGTACTCGCGCGCGTTCTTGCCTCGAATAGACATCGTATAAAATAAAAAAATCTATATATATATACAGGTGTGTGTATATAAATATATCGATGCTTCGCATTTCTCCGAGGATCGAGAGCGTCTCTCGTGCCCTTAGAACTTTCCAAACGCGAGGATTTCGAGCTCGATGCCATTCCCATAGACGGACCCCGTGTTTGTGGATTTTTGTACGAGCGCCTGCTTCGAGAAAGGGTTCTCTACTAAATAAAGGGCTGAAAGGTAAACCGGTGCCTCGAGAAAGGAAAGTGAGCGAGAAAAGGATAAAGAAGAAGGAATAATTCGGGACGAGATTACAGTTTGAAAAATAAAATTGTTCCCGAGACCGCGAGGAAGCGAAACAAAAGTTACAGAAAAAAAAATGAGGAAACCGGGCTGCCCCGTTGATCGCTTTTCGAATCGGCTCTTTCGACGAGTTATGATCTCCGATAGGATTTCTCATTTTAATCATCATAAATCTGGAATCAAGAGTCAAAATATTGTAAGAAAAAAAATGTAAATAAAAATATGAATAATGAACAATATTAATGTTGAAAAGTGGATTTGATTCTGAAAGCTCGTGAACTCGTTACGTTGAGAAAAATTACGTAACTGGAATAAGATCCGGAAAAAGATTTTTGTACCAAAGTTTTCGAGCGGTTTGATGCTGGCATATAGTTCCTGTTTCCACTTTCCTCGATGTGTCATCTCCCGAGCAGTGTACGTGTGAGAGGGGACCGCGTGTCGGAGAAATCTTCAGAAGCCGGATCAACCGGAGCGGTTGATCCGCCTCTGCGTCGAGGGCGCGACTGGGGGGGATAACGACGGAAAGGCTATGGGAAAAGATGAATAAATTTTTTACTTTTATTTATTATCCATGTTTCTCTATACAAATCCTCAAAAATATTTATTGGAAAAATGATTTTTCGAAATATTTCTACAAATATTTAATTTCGTAACGAAACAAATACAATAAGATTATTGATAAGAGGAATGTACGAAAAAAATGATGAATCGATTCAATTCCTCTTCGCTGAATCTCGAAATTTCAACGGATTTATATCATTTCTATTATCTTGCTTCACTATTTTTTTTTCTCGTTATCTAGTCACGTGTGTCTCAGATAGGAATTTAGTGAGTTCCACAGAAGTGGGTGCCTCCTGCAACTTTCACTGTTCGACTCTCGCGCACGATGAGAAGAAAAAGGACGAACGTTGCTGAGCAAACGTTGGATTAATTTTTTTTTTTTTTAATTACGATTTTGGATAGAAAAAAAAAAAGAAAAAAATACTTTTATGGGAAAAAATTGGATCTTTCGGGGTCGAGGTAGTTCGAAAGACTCGAGTCGTTCTCATACACTGGAAGGAAACAGGAAATCACTGCGAAATTTGTTGTGGCTTTGGTCTTTGTGGTTTTCAATGAATTATCAGGCGAACCCACGAATTTGTACCGAGGATCGAAGGTACGCGAAGAGCGCCACGTATCCGTACGATACGCCTGTTAAAATACGAGCTATTTAACATCTCGTTTCAAGAAGTTTACCGCAAACATAATGCACAGATGAACGTACAAAAAAATGTGATATTTAGGGAGAGAGCGTGCTACTAAAACCATGTGTTTTTCACTCATTAAAAATCCTTTTAAATTCTACTACGTACTCAAAACAATTTGTAGTAAACGAAAGGTTGAGATCGACGTAAATAAATACTTAAAAGTTTGTTAAAAATGTACTTTTTCTTTGTGATGTGATTTTTTGTTTTCATTTTTCTGGCACTACGTTTCTAAATGAAGTACAAAAATCCGGAATCGATTTTGACTTATATTTTTGATCATGAATCCGATGATTACGAAATATTGTAAAAATTCAAAAGCATTTTTCGTACTTTCGAAGAATTTTTGAGCGTTACAGAAAAAATATCGATTTCCAGTTAATTATTTTGATTTTTTCTCTCTTCTCAGTGCTTAAAAAATTTGAATTTATTTGTCGATTGCTTCGAATCACTTTTGCTACATTTCTGAAAAAGTATTTGGCCATAAAAAAGTTTTTTTTTTCAATTTTGACACGATACGACCCAACTCGGAGCTTAATTAAGTGAAATCCAGCAGGCGATTGTTCGCCACGGAAATAGGGATTGCGCAACAGGAAAAAAGTAAGCTGAAAAATGCAGGAGCAAATAAATACTTATAGGATCGTTCGACGCGAGAAGGTGAAACGAGAGGCGGATATTTGATCAAACCGAAGAATCGAGAAGCAAAGACTTTCGGTAATTAGCTCGAAGACGCGTATCAATTATCGTCTTACCGCTGAAAGAAAAAGTATCGCTGAGAGAGAAATTACGGTTTGTGTGCATACCGATTATGTCTTCGGGTGCAAGCGCAGCTGGCCTGATTGTGGTCGCGGTAATTTTGAAAATAAACTTTGGCTTCGAGTTTGACAAAACGTTCGGTCAATATTTCCGGTCGAAATTTTCTGGATCCCAGCAATTTTTTTCTCGTTTTTTCATATTTTTCTTCGAATTGATGAAAACATTTGTGACGTTGAAATATTCCTGGGTAAAAAGTCGATTTTTCGATTGAATTTTCCTTACACAATTGTACGCGAAGAAGAATTTTTTCCTCGGTTCGACCAACTTATATAAATTTAATAGCAGCTAATTGCTTCTATCGTCAGGGTGGTCTTTCTCGATTACTTGAATTATTGTAATAACGACCCGATACTCTCGGAGCCAGATTTCGTCGATCGCGTCTCCTGCCTCGTCGCGACTCCGCATTTCCTACCAACGTTTCCACACCGAGCGAAGTAAAACCCTTCGATTTCACGCTTCAAATCCTTCTGCCAGTGCGAAAGTGACGTCAAAAACAAAGCAAAGAAATTGATCACGAGACCTGTAACGAGCGTTCAAAGAGGGAAAGAGAAGAGCACGAGCTAGGAGATCGTTTTGTTGCTGTTCTTCGTGGTTTTTAAGCGAGAGTCAGCCAAACGTAGCAGCATCGACTACGAGACTAGTCGCTCCTGCTGATCACGACCTCGGATCACGCGCTTCGATGTTTCAATCTTTCTCTCCATTTCTGCCCATTATTTGTTGTTTTTTTTTCAGATCTTTTATATTATTTGGGCCATTTCGTGTCGGTTTAGCTGCTCAAATGTCTCGATGCCTTAGAAAAATCGTAACGAACTTTCAGTGCAACTTTTCTGCACTTTTTCTGCAACTTTTGCATCGATCGAAATGATATTTTCTAATATTGGTCCAAGAATATGAATTATTTTCACAGTTTTGTAGATCCGATTCATCCGAAAATTCGAGCGCTATGATATATGGAAGAAATGAAATAAAATTATTGTTTCGGGAAGTTCTCGAAAGCTCGAAAGTGGATCCAACGAATAAAAGTAATTAGCCGAACAATTTGCTGAATACTTGGCGCAGTTACTCGATCTCTCATCGTTATATTATTTTTTATTCGAAGATAACAAAAAGTGTTTATTCTCAAGGGTCAAAGAGCCGGTTTAATTAGTTGCAAAAAGAAGAAAAATGCTCTACAGATAGGGCCTTGACATTCATTTTCGAGAGGAAGAAATTTTTGGGTCGACCTGCTGCTGCTGCTACTGCTGCTGGCCGTGTTCAGCGAAAGTGAAAAAGTTTCGTTCGCGTTCGAGGCCGAGGTCGAGGACGCACATACTTTGTTTTACTTTTTGATAGACTATATTCTCCGGCGTCTGCGGGCTATCCAATGAAATATCTTTTCGTGTCGTAGAATTTTATCACCGTTCATTCAGTATTCTCAAGATTCATGAGAGCTATTCAACGCTGGTAATTCGGACGAATAAACACTACAATTAACTTTCGACCGAGCGAAATCCTCGTTTAAAACGACTCGATGACCATCAAAATGGAATTTTTGTGAGTGAAAAACTCCTGATCGATCAAATAAACTGTCAAAATTCGAGGATCGATGAATCTAAAATGTTTTCGCGACAGTCAGCTCCCCCCAAAAGATCGAAATCGACTCCACTCTTATTCTTGACGACAGAAAGTTCATCGGTAGCTTGCACACGTCCTAGGGCTCAGAACTCTTCGAATTGATAATTTGATGAAAAAAAAATCGAGTTCGTCGGCTATGCTGACGATAAAACGAGGAATTTCTCGCGTAGTCGATACGTGTAATAAAAACGAAGGAAATGATTACGCGCATGATGATTTGTAGCCATAAAAACGTGCATTTTCATGCCAAGAAAGCACACAAATGTGTGTTGAGACAACAGAAGTTTAAAAAACGACAGTAATAACGAAAGATAATTATACTTAATAACAATTCTAATTAGCTTCTGTTTTAATTACCATACTTTCGAGAATTCGAACAAAAATTTTTTCCATCACACATCTAAAATATTCCTGCACGAATAGCAAACAAGTAGGACATCGCTGTAGAAAAAATGAAGATCGAAATGAAAAAAAACGAGATCCGCAAGATGGAGGAGCCCGATATTTGGGGCATTCGGGGGGTTTCGCATGTGGGCCGTTTCAGGGCCGCCGGCAGTGTGTCACGGGTCTGCGTGTTATCGGAGAGCCTGTGGCTTTCGGTACAATACAGCTTAAGGAGAGACGCGTGAACCCTCCTCGAGTTCCGGTTCGACCGCTGAATCGGCGAGAAAGTGGTCCACGTGCGGGAGAGACGGCGACCAAACAATTCGGAAAGTCTCGCACGTGTGAGCGTATACTCTCGAAAGAGACTCTCGAGGAGCTCTCTGTGGAAACTCGATTCTCGAAAGTCTCGATTCGGAGTTATTCTGTAGAAATTAATTTTTGGGGCAATAAAAGTCATTTATGAGACGGAGGACGTCGTATCGTTGGAGATAAATCTAACGAATCTGTACTTCGATATCGAAGGAGGCGAAATCTTCATTTCTCTTCACAAATTAAAGTTTTTTTTTGCTTCCCTCAGGCCATCACGACTGCCGCCTGCCGATACCACTAAATCGAATTCTCATTTGCTACATTCAAACTCGTTGCCTTGTATACCTCGGGCAATTTCGATTTGCAGCACGTGAGCAGGTAAATCTACCGAGTAAAATATTTCATCGAGCAGCATGGCTAAAAAAGAAAAAGAAAAAAAAAAAAAAAAAACAAATAACCGTCAGAGAGATTCGATTATGTTTGTACTCGACGCGATATTACTCTGCGGATGTGTTAAAAAACGAGAAGGGAAAAAAAAAACGAGTCTGGCACACGCGAAGGAGTGCTTTCTTTGCACAACGTGGCAAAAGATCACTGCGCAACTATCCGTTCATTTGCGCAATAATGTACGAAATAGCGGGATGATGATTACGAAAAATGGCAGAAAAGCATGAGCGTCAAGCAAGAAGGACAACAACAACAAAAAAAAGGACAAAAAATGAAAAAAAAAATGAATGAATGAATTCCGGCTCGTTTCTTCGAAAGACGTTGCAACGAATATGCCGCGAGTTTATTTAGACTGATGCCGAGTCCGTGCTGGAACTCATCATCTCAACTTATAAGGCAACACTTGATCGATCCTCCTCGTGATCACGTTTTTCTTTTTTATGCCTCGCTGTACAGGATACGGATTTGACTATCCAATATACAAACTCTATTTTATTCTCGAATCAATTGCTCGCCGATAAAAGTCTCATTTGGAGTTTCGGTTTTACGAGCTCTCGTCGTTCATCGATCGATCGGTATCGGTAGTCGTACGAGAAACGCTGAAACCAATTTTCAGGGGATTGAAAGAAAAAAAAAGAAAAGTTCGCGAATTTCAAAGTCTCGTTGAAGAGAAATGATCGGATGAAATTGTAGGGTTAAGTCATCATGGAGAACGTCAAATTATCCAAGTTTTGTGTATCAATTTTGTTCGACGAAAATTTATTGATCATCGGCAAATAATTGCTGGTGTAAAGCCCTGTGGGAAAAACTTGACGAAACAGTTTATACGAATATTTTTTTCTTTAAAGTTCATGCAGAGAATTATTTTTCTATGGTACAAAAGAAAATTGAACCCATTACGTCAGAAATAGTATCGATTTCGTAATTTTCCAGAGTACCAGTATCAATATCGGTAAGAATCTAAAAAAAATAAAAAAATATCGGATAACAGTAGCGAAAGTATGAAAAAATATATTTTTAAAAACGTAATGAAATAATAAATAATATTTCCTTCTTATAAATTACAATTATTATGAAGCTTTCGCGAGTTCCACGACCTCCGACTTCCTTTTTATTTAAATTCTGTACATGAAGTATACAAGGTGTCCACGGAATCATTGAACAGACGAATTGGAACGAGATCATTTTGGCAATCAAAATGTTTGTTGGTGGTTCGAAGAACATTTGGAATAAATATATTCAAAAATTATACGTTTTCGTTGAACTTTCTCTCTTTCATCAATTTTTCTCGAACACGAAACTCATTATTTACAAAATTCATTGAAATACATGTGTAAAAAAAATAAAAAAATAATTTTTACAGCAATTTACGAACCACCAAAAACTCAACTGTGCTGTTCAGCGACTGTCAGATTACATTGAAAAAAAAAAAAAAATAAACAAGAGTTTTATTTTTAAATAATAATAAAAATTTTTAAATAAAAATTTTTTTTTCGGTGAAATGGACATTCGTCATTGTCGTACTTTAACTGTGACTCGTCGGACACTCTGTATAGTAACACTAATCGTGTTACGAGAGTGCACCGATGAGAGGCGGAGCTTTGTCGGAAGAAATTGGCAATTCCTTCGGGCTGCGGAAACGAAAGTCCGCAAGGCGGTTCGAGAATGCGCAAACATATATGTATACGGTAATTTTTCCCACACGCGCATGACCGTGCAAATATAAATAGTCGCGTGACTTTTCGTTGACCATGTTGGTGATTACGAGACGCATCTCTGTAAGACAAAATTCCGCTACACGTTTGGCATTGATTTTTTGTCTTTTTTTTTTCTTCTTTTTTTTAGCATTGTTATAGAAATGAAGATGCAAAATAATTCTCAGTTTTCCAATTTCCAGGTGCATTCGAGTTGGAAAACACTTATTTATTTATTTTTTTATTTTTTTTGTGTCAACCGATCAAAAGTTATTACCAGAGGATTCAAGAAAATCATTATTTCTTGATTTTCTCTGAAAAATAATGAAATACATTTTGAAAGAAGAGTCACGAATGATCGTTTTTTTTTAAATGCGTATATTTTATCCATACTCGTAGTCAACGAGTTCCACTTGAGAGTGGGACACATTTGCATAGGTGGAAGCAACATATCTTTCGTTCTTCGCTGGTCACGCTGCGCCTCGCTTTGTCCTCCGAAAGTTTCTCGTCTTTCG
The DNA here is from genome assembly GCA_037576405.1 of Campoplex capitator. Taxonomy (NCBI): domain Eukaryota; kingdom Metazoa; phylum Arthropoda; class Insecta; order Hymenoptera; family Ichneumonidae; genus Campoplex; species Campoplex capitator. The sequence goes on along the minus strand of JARBWI010000485.1, from coordinate 328,705 downwards.
AATATCTTCAGAGAAAAAAAAAGTATTTTTTTTTCTCCTCTTCCTTGTAAATATTTTACTGTAATCTCTCTTTAAATTTCTAACCATTTAAATATACACCGATCGTCGTTTCGGTTCTTTGGTGTATAATACACTCGAATAGGAGAAAATGAAAATATCGAGAAAATCATGAAACTCGATTATTTTCAGTTTTCCTGTGAGATCCTATGAAATTGGATGAGTAATTAAAAAAAAAAAAACAAATAAATAAATGTTGAGTGCCTTCGGGCTGGAGGAAAGGAATTTCCGTCAAATTTGAACTTTCCATCGAGGAATTTTTGTTAGAAAAAAATATAAAAAAATAATTCTGTACACCGTTAAAAATGGGTTTGCGATGCAAGCTCAGTAGGCGTTGTACCTGCTCAGATTTCGGTGAGATATAGAGAGAAAGTGGGAGATATTGAGCTAAACAGGAAACGGAAGTGAAGCGAAAAGAGAACTGACCCAGCTTCGTGTCTTCCTACATGGCGAAAGAATCTGGCGAAAAATAGCCAGCGGCGATTCGCAAGGAACTCGCGACCTCGAGAGTTCAGGTGCATACACTCAAGTTCAAACAACAAGGACGTTGCTTTCACGGTAGTGGATGTTCGATGACCGGTGACGATGCCGCTCGTTCGATGAAGAATGCCATTGTTCGTTTCTTTTTTCAATGGCTTCGATCCTTAATCATCGAAGAAAAATGATTGAGATTAACCTCGAATTGTTATTTCAAACAAGACACATGAAATTATTCATTTCTTTTGATAGAATCTGATCGAGAGACTTTATAATTGGAGAAATCGTCACACTGATCATGAAAATACAAATCCTCGCTGATTAATATATAAAAATAATCATTTCAAACTGCTTTTTTATGAGCTCGAAGAATCATTGAAAAACTGTGAGAAATCTTGTTATGGGGTCACAGTAATTAAATTATAATTTATTGAGTGTATCATGCGGCACCGTTTGTTCTCAATGTCGAACAACTTTATTCATTTTTTATTATGATGCTACTGGACCGCTTATGGTCGGAAGGGATCCTGGATCAGAGTTTTCTCGTTTATTCGTCATCGTTTCTCGTTTGGAAGTGAAATCCGATGACAAGGAAAGAAAAGAAAAAATCTTTTACAACGCACAGCGATTGTAAGTAAACAAAGAAAAATCGTTACGAGATTCATTGAGGTAGTCTTACGAGATCAAGCTGCGTTGAAGCGCACATGGACAATGAACAGCCGTTTTATTATACGTGTAATTAATTGTGCTTTTCTCACGTTCGAGGGTTTCCAAAATGAAAAAATCTTTTCTGGTTATTCCGACGAATTCAATTCGTCTCCGATCGGCCAGTTCGATTCGAATCTCGTGGATATAGTTCTCGCTGAAATCCTATCTGTTTTTTCCATCGTTTTCATGAAGTATCAATTGTAATATTACGTATAAACACGAGCTGTCAAATAGTAATTCTTACCAAACAGGCCATTGTATATCTCTAAAGACTTTTTTCAGCTCATATACCTCGGTCACACATTTTATTTCACAATGCGTTCGTAAATGAGACGAGTTTGCTGAAGAGAGTCGCGGTAATTAGGAGTCGCAACAAAGCTGTGTGTTTCAATGAGATTACGAGAATAGTCAGAAGAGTACAAAAAAAAAAAAAAAAACACGTGGAAAAAGTTGAAGACGGGTTGCCTTATGCCAGCCCGTTAATGCACATATTTAATATCGTAATAATGTGTTATACTTGTCACACGTGGTGTTTTATTAACGAAGAGGATCGAGGCAACTGGGTTCCCACGATCTAACGTTCGCTCAAACCACACGGAACATGGATCCACTGATAGTCAGGCCTTAAAAGGCGTTTGGATATACAGCGGTAGATCCATCAAAACTAGAGTTAAAGTTGGTTAAAATTTTCTTTTTTCTTATTACAATTTTATTTTGCCACACGTCGATCAAATATTCAGAAACTAAAAAATCCCGAAGAAAATTCGATCATAAATTTTGAATATTTTCATTCCAACGACCTCGTTTGACTCTTTTTTTTTTGTCCAGTTGTGTACACTCGTGGTAAGGCAAATAAGAAAGAAACAAACGTTTCCCACTCTCCGGGGAACGATCAATAAATTAAAGTGTTAAATTTTGAAACAGACGAATTTGAAAATAATATGTTTGGAAGCCAAATCGTGGCTCGTTTGCTGCTGTTTTTTTTAAATCAGCATTCTCTCCCATGTTACAACACTCATGGACCAGACAAATTTTATATATACTTTTTTATTTTTATTTTTTTATTCTTCTTCTTAAATACACAGGTATGCTGAGGGAGAAAGTGCTGTGAAAGACGATATACACGTGATACTTGATGGCCCTGAAGATGCCAAGCCTCCAGGAATGTATGTTAATGACCCATCCTAAGTATGCATATACATATAAATATACCCTAAGGGAGTTTTCTTCCTGTTCTTGCCTGAGAGAATCATGATATATATATATGTATATGGGAAATCCCATCGCAGCTTCCTCGTCGTTTTCTTTGCCAAAGACACACGCCCAGAATCTTCGAACTCGATCATCCACCTCTGCGGCATTCGGGATAATCGTCAAATTTTTTTTCGACGTGTTCCAATGTGAAAGCCGCATTTTTCTGCCTCAATGAACCGTCGTTCCGAGGTACGACGAGGATTTCCTGATTTTTTCGATAAGATACACGCGTGAATGAATTTCGAATAATCGAAATGTTTTTGCCTCGAGCGATGATCAAGAGTTCGACTGTAAAAAGTAAATAATTTTTATACGAAACAGCTGCTGCGATGAATCATGAAAAAAAAATTGGGAAATTCAATTTTCATTCGTTTTTCTCGATATTATAAAAATATCAAGGAAATCGAGCAAATATCTTTTTTTTTTCTGGACAGTTAAAACACGAACGAACACACGCGTTGACTCCTAAAGATCCTGTTTTCGGTACGGAAGCCATAAACGGCTTGAAATTCCAGGTGGAAACGATTCGATATCCGACAGCTCATCGAGATTGTTGCAAAAGTGTAGATTCTCCAACAGCGACCAGATCGCGTAGCTCGTTCGGACGTAATTCGAGAGAGTTTCACTCCCTCTGTACAAGAGAGTGTCATCGCGTGAATCATCGTGATCGAGGTAACAGCCCTGGTTTATCCCGGGGATTGTCGCTAAGTCATGAGAGAGTAATGCGGCTGGTTTCGAGTGAAAATTTCACCCGAAGTAGAGTCGTAGCACAGTGAAGCAACGCGATTCGTCTCGCGATGGCTGCAAATTTCAAAACAAAAGCTTGTCAACAATTTCGTACGTTAAAACTTCCGCATTTCGCAGTTTATCCTTATTCTCCACTCGTTACAAAACTCTCCACTCTCTTTTATAACGTATGCACGATAAATAAACAGCTCTCTTGATTCCTCGTGAAAAAAAAAAACAAAAAGAAATGAAGCTTATAGGCAAAACGAAGAATCGCGAATTCGAGAGGCGTTTTAACGCTTGTCTTTTTCCAACGCAAAAGGCGTCTTTCTTAGCTCGCGTGATATTCATCGAGTCAGGTACATTCCGTTTCCTGCTACCGGTAACCTACTTGACTGTTTTATTTTTATTTTTATTTTTTTACTATTTCCGCAGCAGGGGAACGCACTTTCGACTTCGACGTGTCTGCGACGAGCACTCGCGATGACATTTTGCGTACGTCTCACTCGTCTCTGGTGCAATTTATCAAGGAACACGAGTCGAGACTTCGATTCTAAATGTTTCGAGTATCACTGTTTCAATGTCGGTGGCTCAGGTTCGAGGAAATGCAGAGGAAAAAAGAGAAAGAAAAAAAAAAACAAATGAGGAAGGCTGTTCCGATGAGTGAAAATATCAATTGAACAAATAATCATGAATCATGATAATGAGAAGATTATAATCGATGGATCGACGACGATCCATTGCTCCTTTCTTTAATTTTCAATTCAAAATAACGATCTTTTAATAAGTGTTGGTGAGAGTCGTCCGGTGTCATGGCCTTTTGGAGTATTAACTGGTACATTTGTCAGATTCAAGAAGTTCGAGAGCGATTAGTATGAATGAACGAAATCATCAATCTTTGAAACAGTTAGATCATTAATGAAGCTGAAGCGTGGAGAGAGTGAGGAGAAAAAGAAGGGGGGGGGGGGGGGATAAAGAAAGCGAATGGAAGAGAGAAAGGAGTTGGACGGCCTTCCGTGGATGCAGACGAGATCCGTTATGAATTTTTAGTCCAGTGCATCCTCGCTCCAGAGACAGAGAGAATTCTTGTTCCAATGAAATGATTAATTTTTATGTTTCATTAAAGTCTAATTATTTATGAATCACCGTCGATTGCTTTCTTCTTCAATATTTATCTTTCAAAATATGTTTATCCGGTGTAACAATCATCGCGTTATTTGAATAAAAGTTTTTCAAAAAAATTCCAGACTTTATCGAGTTTGAAAATAGTTTTATTGACGATCGATGAGCCGGTAATATTGACGCTCAATCAATTCACGATCGCGTCAAGATCACCTCGAAGAAGCTTCACGGGGCTCGGAAGAATAAATGACGGAAGAGGCAGGGGAGAAAGTGAATGATAGAAATCCGGTATAACTCTGTTTCAGTAAATACACGTTCGAGAGATTCTCTCCGACGCAATGCCGTTGGTATAATATTTATGGGAAGGAAAAAGAGATAAAAAAAAAAAAAAAAAAAAAAAAAAAAAAAACATCGAAGTTGCTGAGGCGTGGCGGCTAACTCTGTTATACACGAAGCTTTCCTGATGCTACTACATCAGATGGATTTCTATCCTGGCTTGAATATACTTTAGGAACGAAAGAGAAAGAGGTGCACATACCGTAAATCGAGCAAATAATCATCGGCTCGTTACGTCGTTACTGTTTCTCGTTACCGCAGACAAGTTATGCGTTTCCGTTTTTATGTTTGTGCATGCATTTAGTATTACTATTTAACCGCGACACGCTCTAGTTACTGAATATGCAGATATGAATCTGTTCTCGATCTTTTTTCTTTACAGTTTGCGAGGAAGAACTTTTTTTCGTTCTTTTACAGAACTTTTGTATTAATAAAAATAAAAAAACAACGTTTTGGGATAAGATTTTGCAGACAGGTTGGAAAAATGTGTACAAAATTTGTGGAATGAACTTGGCGAGTGCGACGTGATGAATTTGGGTAAAAGGGCGAAGGTTGAAGAATCATTTTGTCGTGATATGGTTTGTGGATTTGGATTGACAAATACGAATTCTTGAGAGACCATAAACCGCTGAATCTGCCTCAATAAATCATGGACAGTTTTCATTTTCTACGAGTTTTATGGATCTCTGGATTTTTATGAGTTGAGAAAAAAAAAATCAAGAAATCGAGCATCCAGGCTCTGGAAAAAGAGACAATTGCGTTGATTCGAGCGATCTTTCGTTAGTTGTTTGTGGAGAAATACAATTATCGTGCTCGTTGTTTCTCAATAAGATTACAACGATCGTTGAGGTGATTATGAAGATTCATTGCTCAATATGTGCGAACGAAAAAACTTATTAGCATGAAATCATATTTCTTCTCTCTATGCAGACTTCCAATGTTTCGAATTTTCTTGATAATTAGTCGTTTTTTTTTTGTTTCTTTACAACAGATAAGCGACTGTAAAAAAAAAGGCTCAGAAATGTTTTTCTGCCTTGATATTTCAAAAGATTTTTCTTTTACGACTCGGCACGAGAAATATTTGAGTTTTAGCACCGTCGCTGCTTCATCGTCGTAAGACTTTTCAAGAACAACAGAATTCGTTAGAAAAATCGATGCGCAAAGTTTTTTTTTTTTTTTTTTGTTTTTTTTCTTGTATTGGAATCATCGGTTATCGAGAGTTTCGAAGAAACCTCGTTCCATTTAACGTCTAAACGAGTATTCGGAAGCGGAATCCTTGATTCGTTTATCACCGGTGCTAAAACAAGTAAACGGGCGCGCGCGCGCGCGCGAGCCCGTCTCGGGATTACCTACGTGACAAAATGTATGAGCATCGCCGGTAATACACGGTGTTAACCGCGATTTTCCTCGTAATATAGACTGCACAGAGGTATAGGAGAAAAGCCGGTATTCCGAGCGGATGATGAACTTGGTTGAAACACGAAAGTGAGCTTGGAGAAAACTTTCTCCGATAATGGCTCGACGTATACCAATTTCGCACGATGTATCTGTTGACAGGCGTTTTCGAAGCAGACACTACTTTTTATGTCCATCTGTGGCTATCGCTTGATCATTTTCATTCACAATATTTCACGTTTGTAACAGACTTATTCTCATTTTATATCAAAATGCAATTGCAGCGACGAATTTTTATTTCATTCTTTCGTAAAATTATTGAAAATATTTTACGTTTGAAATAAAATTTTGGTTAACGATTAGTGATGCTGTGAAAAAATGATTTTTAGCGAGCCGAATACTCGTTGATGTCAGAAAAACATTTGATTACAGCTTCGGTCGATGGAAGACCTCTGAGATTCGATGATGTGACCTTTGGTTTTTCGATAGAAAAAGAGTTTTTATCCGGTGGAGGGTGCGCAACAGTCGAAAGGTGATTCAACATGACTTACGAAATTCGGAATAATTTTTTGTTTTGAGATAAAAAAGAAATCGTTGAAATGTCTTAAACTACAGTGACTGTAACTCACGCAGTCACTGTATTCGAAGTTATGGGGACAGTGGGATCTAACGAGCAATAAAATTTCACTTCGATAGGAACTTTTGAACTTTGGTTAATGATCGCTGAAACAAATCGTATATAAGAGATAGTGATTTTATTAGACATTATCTGAGATTCGAAGCGTTGAATAATCCTCAATTTGACTTAACCATGAAATGTCACTGCACGCTGTGATAATGTAGAAAAAAATCAGTCCATTTTTTCACACGCTGATTATCTCTCAAAATTTCACCGTTCGTTTAACATTTATGGCCTTGGAAGATCGAGATTTTACGATCTAATGGATCCGAAATGTCATTAAAATTCGGTCAGAATTTTTAATAATAAAATGAAATAAAATGTACTTTCACAAGATTATTCCCAAAATAACTATTATGACGTCTGATATGATAGTGAAAATCGTTAAAAATTCTAATGTCTCATCCGACATGATTCGTTCGAATACAAATGAAAATCAAACAGAATTAATGCTGGTGTGATAAATCTTTCATCGAGCAAACGATGCGTTTGATGGAGCATAGATGCTGGGCATGCGTTTGTTTTACACCGATGAGTATTTACTCGTCGGTAAAGATCAATGAAGAAGTGAAGTTTCTCGGTGATCAGAGGCGAGTGTAGAACGCTCGTTGCACAGTTATTAAGTCTTCATGGGGTGTAACCCTTTATTTTTCGAATATCTGACACGAGATCTTACAGACTCATGAGAGGTTAATTTTCAGATCAAAGAATCTCGGCCGAGTTTTCTCAGGATGCATGTGCTGCTTCCTTTCTGTCCGATGTTGGTTCAGTGACCGTTGCACGTAGCTGTTATTCGTTCTCTTACAATTTTTTTTTGTATACCGCACGTTTTTTACTCCTATTCGTTTTTTCTTCCAACTCGGTTCATGGCGGAGCTCGTCTTACGCCATCGCTGGACCGTTGTTGCGTCTATCGACAGCGAGTCATCCTCCGTCTCTTTCGATCTTTTCTTTTTTGCTACAATTTTTTTTCGTTCGACGGAATCAACGAACTCGCTGACTGTAATTCTTGCGGCTTTACCATCCGGGTACTCAAATAAGTAGATAAAAAAAACAACTGATTTCATGGCTCTTGTTAAATTTTCATAGACAACGTGAGCATCCGATGATAAATTTCATTTTTCTTTTGCACTTTTATTCTCCTGCTTTGTGTCTCTTTAAAACGACGTGTTTATTTTGTCGATACATGCTGAACGTTATGGAAATTCGAATACAACGGATATAAATATGAATATATATATATATATTTTTTTCTTTTACGAGCGATTTATCGTGTATACATAACTCGTGAAAAAAATACACACGTTTCGTTAGGGAAATGCGAAAGATTCATGTTCTCGCATACAGACGTACATAATCGAGGTACGATTTTTTATTATTTATTATTATTATTATTTTTTTTTATCCAGCTTTTATGGCTAAACTGTTCTCGTGTCTTTCACTTTATGCTGACGCGTTGCGCAGCACCAAACTGTCAATATTTTTATTCACCGGCTGGATTTTACCGACAAGGGATTCCGCAGGTCGCGAAATGGACAAAGCAGAGGCTTAAAAAAATATTTATTTTTTTATCATACGTCATACGCGGTAGATCGTGAGAGAAAATATCGAATAATAATGTGTCGATAAAAAAAAAAATGATTTCGCAATAAAAATTATCATGAATAGCAGGAAATATATTTCTTTTTTTTTATCGAATGAATAATGGGGCGATTTTCGTAGTTGGATTGCGAAATGATTTTTATAAGTTTCATCGGATATACAGGCATGTTCGGTGAAATCGTCAACACTTTATTGTCATCGAAAGAATTTTTTTTTTTTTCTTTCGCAGATTAAACATAAATATTCAAATGTTTGAAACCCGAAGATCGAGAGAGTGAGAAACTGGTCCTCGAGAAGAGGCAAAGATTATGCTAAATCAAGCGAAAGCGGACTAGCCCCTTCCCCCCCCCCCTCCCGCCTCTCCCAGCATCTTTCACTCTTGCGGGTTCATATAGTATACGAACGCGTGGGTCACGTAACAAAATTAGCCCGAGTAGATATTCGATTCCGTTTTATTCGAAAGTGAGAAGATTCGGTTCGTACCGCAACACGCGACACCGGACGATTAAATTGTCCAGCTTTTTTTTTTAACGACGCGATAAAATGTTTTCAACACATTTTGAAAGATTTGTTTCTCTACGTAAGTGACAGCTGGTTTGCAAGGATTTGGAAAAACTTTTTTACTCGGTTAAGCACTTTTTTCAAAATGATCCATCGATGCCTGGTCGATAGACATCTTTTGGCAGAATGATCGTGACATTTGAGAGACTATTTCGGAGTTCGTCTGGCTTGGGAGAGGAGAGTCCTGCAATGTCGGGTTGCAATAATAATCATGCAGGCATGCATGAATAAGAGAGAAGAAAGTTTCGGTCGATCGTGAGAGTGAAGAGAGGGAGGGAGAGAAGAAAGAGTGAGATCAGCCGGTGAATCTCATCGAAAATCTTGTTCTCTTTTCGGCGCACCTGCGTGCTCTCTCAGGCATTCCGATCTATACACAGGTCTCCTTGACCTTAAAACTACTTTAACAGAATTATTCGTTACAGGCGCTGCTCTTATCGCGGTTACGATGATCAATGGTATACGTTTAATTTAAAAATGCTTTTCCTATGCTTATTTTAATAATTTGATGAACATATATAGGCAGATTTAAATCTATCCGCGTATGAATATCTCGCATCAAAATAGTTCGGTTCTTTCATTGATTATATATTTATAAATGTATTTTTACTTCTCATGATTCCAGCTTATATCGAGATCGATATCTCGCTCCTAATTAACTTTTATTTAATGAACACGATCCTCGTAGCCCATCCGTATCATCTCGTTTCGAGAATTCGTTTGAACGAACGAGCGATCCTTGGCCCTTGCGGTACGAAGATAAATATGAAATACGAGAATGCTTAATATTAAAACGCAATCTAGACATTGATCCGCTCGGAATAACCACTATCGTTAATGTCGAAAAATCACTCAACTGTCAACTTCTGATAGAGGCCCACTGAATGTAAATTTTTCTTTTTTTTTTTCATTACACGACCAACACGAAAGGCACCATCGATGCTGAAGTTGGATCAAGTTGTCAACAGAAATAATTTTCGGTGTTTATTAGTCCTGAATTTCTCTAGAGTCGACGCGAGCTCTTGTCAGAGTATCTCTGAAGCAGCTATTGCGTGGCACATTCTCGTAAGCGGTGTTGAAATGTTTTTTTTTTAATTATTTTTTTTTACTATGAATCACTGCTACAGATTGTTGCAGATAGAATTAATTTTTTACGTTGTTGAAAGAATGTCAAGATCTTACGTTTGTCACGGAAAGCCTCATCGGTGATTCACCTTTTTCGTGTACTCGTTGTCTCCTTGCTCTCGATCATTCGGTCATCCCGAGAGAAAGTGAGTGGGAGGGAGGAGCCATGACAACGAATTTCTTAGTGATGCACCCAGTCGGGGAAGATTGGCCAATTAACCATTCGGTACTTCGTAAAAAAAACATACTTTTCGACGATGCCCTTTTCGGATTCGAACGAAGATATGCATCTCGGTTGAGATATTCATCCGGAAATTCTTCTCTTCGATGTGATCAAGTGTCAGGAAAGAATAACTCATCAGGAGCTCATAAAATTTGACAGCGTCTCTCAACCGTGGTCACTGCTCGTACACTGACACGTGATCCGAGATTCAGAGATTCGGATTCAAAACTTTGGATATTTTTGTATCGTTAGAAATTCTGATTATTTTATGGAAAATATTGTGAAACAGTGAATTTTACCGTTTAGAAATTGATGCAAAATTGCGAATAACATGGTCGCCGGTGGATGTTTTTTTTTGCGCTGGTTTTTCGGGCGATTAATATCTCCATGAAACTTTGATTCGACGTCAAAAAATGAAGTTTGAGGTTTGTTCGGGTAAGAATTTCGGGCATTCGATTATCAATCGTTTCTGAATATTTGACAAGTTTAATGCTCGGCCCTCGAGGAATACGTCGATTCGCATCGAGCTCGAATCGCGAGGCCTGTTCACCTATTCCATTTGGTCTTTGTATTTCGCGGTTCTGTATAGCTAACCGGAAATGCCGTTTGCAGAGATGTACGGTAGTCGATCGGGAAATGTATATTTGTAAATTGAAAGTACGCGAGGGGGGGGGGGGGGGGCATCGAGCAGTGTAATGAATTTTATTGAGCGTTACATTATTCAACTCTTAATACGAAGCCATTATGATCATTATTATTTATCGACTATTAAACTGTTGTGTGCAATGGCTGATCGAAAAAAGGTGCATATTCATTTATTCATCGAACGATTGATAGGAAATTTTGCTGGTTCCGGGAGCAGTCCGACGATTCGAATGACGAATCTGTTTCGTTCGGGAGATAAAAAAAAAATTGGTCAATTCCGGTTCGCTTTAAATCGAAAGTCATCGGCAATTCGTGAATCATTGAACGGCAATCTTTTCAATAAATTTATTCAAAATTGTTTTGAAATTATTTACGAGAATTTAGCGTCTCGCGATATTATTCAAATGAAGAACGCATCACAGGTTTAATTTTCTAATTGGAATTTGAATTTGTTCGAGGCGATGATTCATCGTTTCTGGTTCAATGAAATATCGAATGGTTATTGAAATTACATTGGGTGCAAAAAATCTTTGTGGAATCTACGAGCTCTCTCGTTGAATTATCGAATTCAAATCGCTCTTTTCAGCTACGAGCAGACTTTTGTTGTCTATTTTTGAAAGGTTCAGAGGGCGATATGTGCACAAAAATTCATGCTACGAGAGGCCGAGAGAGCGAAAGGCACGAAATAGGGAATGAGGAGATATTCGTTCTCGTGAGTCCTCTCCAAAAACGTTGTTTATCGTGTTTCTCTGTCTCTTCTTTCATCATTCGAAATAGAGAATAATAAAAACGTTTCTACGTACAAGAGATTCGAGATCAAACGATTTATTAATGTTTACACCACATTTTTTTTCTCCACAGAATATTTTAAATGAGAAAAATCCCGAAAATGCGCATACGTTTTATCACTAACTTAGTCTCTCTAAATTTTTTATCTCCCATTTCGTGTCCGTTAATAAAGAAACTCATTGCCACGATTCTCGCACAAATCCTTATAAAAGAACCGAAAAATATTTTATATACGGAAAATATTCGAATAATTCTCGTCTCAAACTTTTTATTCGAAACTTTTAGATTTTATTTTTTTCAAATTCAAACAGAGTATCCGTAATGAAAAATGAAAGAGATTCTGGCTCTTGTACAGCTCGGGAGCTTACCAGTTGTTTGATAACAGACGAAAATTTATTTCAAAATGAATCCATAAATCAGCATCGAATCTCTATATTATAACATATAAAAATCATGAAACGAAGATTAGGTTCACAGGGCTTGGTCTATGTGTGTGTGTGTGTGTGTGCTTTGGGATGGTCCACATTATTTATAAGCTTGGCAGGCGAAGCCAAACCTTCACGGACAGCGATTAAACGCTGAATTATTGATGCCGCTTTAATGGATCTCTAAACTTGCTTACGTATACATATATATTTGCACGAGCACATACACATATACACAGACACATATATATCTGTGTTTAAAGCCACGTTCTCAGGATGGTCCCCGAATGCAACTGCATCGTGTATGCACGGACGCGAAGTGCACCCTGGCCGTTTAGTTGCTCTCCTCCTGTTCCTCGTACGTGCATACATATATATACATATGACGCGTATATGTCCGTAACGTTGCCATAGTTTGTGGTTGGCCATGTATAACGGCTAGAGCACCGTTTGACCACTCTGAATAGCCAAACGCGTCGAAGCCTTTTCAACCGGTTTTCACGTACACTATATCGCGCTTATTATTGTTATTTCATAGAAGAAACGAGAGCTTTATAATGCGATGTCATTTTTTTCACGTTCTAATTGACCATTTTTTTATGCACCGAATATGTCCTTGGGAACGCATCCGGATAGAAGATCAGGAAACAATGGCTTTTGTCAATGGAATTGGTGCGCGTTTTTCGGTGCAGCTTTCCCTCGATGCGCGGATCAATGATTTGGAATTTGAGAATTTTAACTTTTTGGTGGATTTTTCTCGCTGGATATTCAACGCTTAAAAAAAAAGCTTAATTGGAATTCTTTTCCATTAAATTTTACCTTTTTTGTTCGGGACACAGCGCTTCGTAATTGATTTATTAGAGGCTCAATCACCGTAGACTGTTTTCAATGCTCATAGACGATCGATACGATCGAAGCAGATCAGGCAAATCGGGATCAAGTGGATAGTCATATCATATGGATAACTGATCCGATCACTGTGCAAGCTCTGTCGCCCGGGACGACATCCATTTAATCCCAAACCTGAACCGTGCTGCGAAACAGCATCTTAAAGAGAGAGGGAGGGGGAGAGGTAATCATGCTCATCTTAATCTCTCCGGAGGCCAGGCACCTGTGAGGATTGTCCTTATCCTCGAGCCAGCGATATACCATCAATATCTGATACACACGAAAATGGAAATAATGTTTGGAATTCAGACGAATATTATTCGAAGGATGATAAAAATTGTATTTCTTACGATTTAATACTTTTTTTGTTGTTGTGCCAATTATGCAAAGTATCTGGTCCGAAAAGTGATTTTGGATACCAAATTTATTTAAAATTTCCAATGTTCAAAAAATTTTTAATCCGGAGATGTTGTCGCATTTTTATCAAAAATTAAAATCGAGTTTCATAATGTGTTTTAAGACCTTTGAAATAAAGTATAATGAGAGAAAGGATATTCCGAAATCTCGATAAAAATCAATTCTACGTGTAGGCGGAAAATTGTATTTATCGATAATTTTATGAAATGAGAAGAAAGTTTTCGTTTGAGCGCCGAAAGAAAGCGTTTTCAAGGGAAGATCGATAACTCTTGTCAACGCAAAACTGTTGAAGTTCGTTTTGAATATTTTCTATCTAATGATCGAGACCTCGCCGAACAAGAATTATGCTTCTTATTACGTTTTAAATTTATGACCGTTATATATGTTGCTCGTTGCTCAAAAGTAGGTTGGTTAACTGGCAGACACGATGCACTACATAAAATCGAGTGAAAATTGAGACGAGAATCGATAATTTGCCGACTTATTTTCGATCGTAAAGTCGGGGAGCAGTAAACTCGTTACTTCCATTGAGTTGTTAGAGCCTGAAAGCAGGTGAGTTTAATTATTTTGACGAAAAGATGTTATTCCCGATTTATAGTTTTTGTTAGTTTATTTTTAACGGCAAAAAGCTCAGACACCAAACCACCAGGTGTTTTCCGACTCAATTTAATTTGTCGATAATGCAGTTTTATTCTGCAGTTTTACGTCTTCGAAAAGGCTAAAATAAAAATTATTCATTAAATTACAATTCCGATTGCTTTCTTTTTGTTACTGATTTTTTTTCGGCCATCGATGAAAATTCTTCTTGAACTTATTTTTATAGTCTTCCACGAACAGGCGCAGATCGACGGTAGTTTCCACAGTGTATAAATATCGTTGGATATAAAAAGTAGCAAAGCCAAACGTGGCATTTCCTTTTCGTGGTATTTGACCAAAGGGAAGAGACGAGCGTCTCATCTTCATGGCTTCTTTCGAGCGGAGATGATCGCGTATAGCTACAGAGAGCCTACTTTCACCGGTAAAAAGAATTTTTCACCGATGTGTGAGCATACAGGAGCTAATATCCCCTCTCCAAAAAGGCCCCTTCCACATATTACCTCTTTTGGGACTCTTTGAAGCCCGCTCTTTTGATCTGGTCACGGGTCTTACGCGTACATCAACTTTAAGGAGTTCCTCTTGTTCTCTCTTTCTTGCTCGTTCCCGCGCTCTCGATATTCCCAAGAATCTCTCACGTGCTTTCGACTCTTTCTCTTTCTCCTGGCGGTGGTATACGTGTATCTCCCGATAGACCTGGCCTTCTCGGCGATGTGTCCAACGAGCAAGAGAACTAAGAGAGAGAGAGAGAGAGAGAGGGAGAAAGAGAGTGAAGGTGTTTGTGAGGGAGAGAAAGAGAGAGTGAGTGAGACTGTGAACGAGTGTGTGGCGGAGGGCCCGACGCCGACGAGTCTATATATAAGCCGAGAGCGATCACGAGGCTGAGCATTTTTTGAGTGACTCTTCGCGAGTATTAACTGAGCCGCGCGCAGGCTCGTCGACCGGGAGTTAAATACGGGTGAAGTTCGTAATCGTGATAAAAAAAAAAAGTGTCGCATCGTGATGGTGTGAAGGGTTTATGATTTCTGGGACAATATTTATTTGGTCAAGATCCGAGGCCGATTGATAAACTTCGGTTAGAACATTACTTTTTCCAGAATACACACGTCGGGATTACGTTACGCATCGACGCACAAATGCAGTGACTTTTATTCCTAGTTTTTTTTTTTTCATCTTTCTTGAATAGTAATAATTCGTCGAATCGTGGAGTGGGAGCTCGAAAGAGAGAAGCGAGCTTCAAGTGCCATGGCTAATTTTAAGGTAGGTGGTGAAATCGATAAATGGTGTGAAATTCAAAGGTCGAAAGTCTCGAAAAAAATATATTATTTTCGCGTTTTTTGCGTCAATGCGAGAAGCTGGTTTAGCGAATCAGAATAGGGCCGAAGTGAGTGATCATTGATGCAAGGAAGTTCGATCCTATAGGAAAAATCATTCGAAAAGTAATTAAACGTTAGTTAAAAAAAAGTCTTTGTGATTAGGTTTTTAAAAATAATTCTCATATCGCGAGTTACTTTTTGTTCGAGAATGAAAACCTCGTCAAAGAGGTATACCGTTCGATGTAACAGGGTGTAATCAACGGTGCTAATTTGAAATAGCTCTGCATCGCGTTCTGGAATATATATTGTTCGTGTTGCATGTATATATAGAGCGGGAATAAATCTCGAGGTTAATATGGGAGTCGGAGCGTCGTGGAAACGAGGACGTAGCATGCATTACCGATAATTTCGGTACGACGACGACGATTCCGGGCAAGAGATTAAGTAATTGCCGGGTTCCACTATCAGGACCCTGGTCTCGACATTGGCCTGGCCCATTCTCCTCCATAATACTAATCCTTGTGTGCGCATGGAGCTCTCATTCGCCTTGCCAAAGCACTGTCTTTCTTCCTCTCTTTTTATCTTAGCCTTCTCTCGAGCTTTCGTTTTGCGGGGGTCAACGCCAATCTCTACTTTTCTCGATGGGTTACTCCCATGCTTCTTCACTCTGGTCTCGCGCGTTGCACTATACAGGGGATGTTTCAGGTTGAATCGACACGAGCGTGACTGTTACTATTCATTTATTATTTCGACGTCGTCGTGGCACTGGGAAGAGAGAGAGAGAGCGAAATTTCTAGTGTTTTCTCGTGGATTAAGACTGGTTAGGTCGATTCCAAAATTTCAAAGTTTCAACGTGTTGCCATTGTGCCAGAGATTGAAAAAGTCAGACTCGAGATTAAATTCATAATCGCAGCTGCTTGAGAGTAAAATTACTTTCAAAATTGACATTGTTTTGACGTTAACAATTAGAAAGGGATTTAGGAAAGATGGAAGATTCAAATTTTTAATTAGTTTCTCATTTATTCATGCAAGCAAGCAGATTAATCAAGAGGTCGCGCGCATCACTCTGTTGAATTAAACACGAAGAATAAAAAAAAAAGCAAACTTTTTTAACTTTTAGATGTTCTCGTTTTGTGTCGATCCAACCTGGAATCCTCCGCGTGTACGTAATACACACGAGACTGTCTGCGAGTTCTCTTTTCAACGATATTCGAAACTCCTCGGGTTATCTCGAATCTTCATCTCCTCGTACGCTTTCAACCGTTTTAACTTTAAAGAATTCACGAAACTAAATAAACGAGCATCGGATTTCTTTCTTCATTTCGTTCACTTTCAACTAAAGTATTTTCAAGAAATCAGTAATTGACATTTCCGCTTGTAGAAGAAATTTCAAGGATTCTCTGTATCGTGTATGGCTTGGACGCTTTCGAACGTACTTTTTTGGGTCTAAATACCATCAGGAATTAAGGACACATGATTTTTCTGAACGGAGACCTTGAACGAATATTATTTTACAAAAGGAGCTCGAGCAGCTGCTACAAAAACCAAAATTAGTGTTGCACTGCGCCTAGAAACTCCGAAAGTCTCTCTAAAAACCGAATGAAAATCTCTGATCTCTGAAGTCTAAGCGCGAAGAGACAAAGAGTTCTTAATATTTTCATTATAATCGTTTAATAACGATAATTACACGCGATGACTTTCACATTAATACTCTCATCGCGCTAAAAATAGTCGATAATTGTGCATAATGATATTTACTGTTGGATTTGTTCTCGCGAGCGATTTCAACGGGGATCCCCAGTCCTGAAATCGAGAGTCGAGAGAGTCCCGAACGCGCGCGCGCTTACGAGAGTTTTTTTATTTTTCCCGATTCATCGCGATGCGGTTGTATTAAATGGTTGAGACTCGCGTAATTCGAACGGGAAAGCGAGAGCGCGTCGACCTCGTGAAGAGCGAGGATCGCCAAGGCGGAAACGAACATCGAAGCGGCGAAACAACTCGCGAGGCCAACGCGGAAGGAAATAAATTTAATAATATCGAGTCACATTATTATAAAAAAATGTAACGCAACTCGTTTATCTGTACGATTAATCGTAACTTTCTCAGTATTTTAAATATATCCACCGAAGGAAGGATGAATTATGGATGATTGAAGAGCGGTACAAGAATAATTTTCAGCGACGCGCGAGCATTAATGTGAAAATTCATTTTCGCCAAAAGTATCGCGAACGTTAAATTATTTGTAATAAAAGTAAATACGTTATTCCGATGGTTGAATAATCATGGAGCAACGATTGACCATTTTTTGAATTATGTTTTCTAAACAACGAGATTATCTTTCCTCGTACGTTTATCTTGGAGTAATCAAATCTCGCAATGAGTCGTAATACAAAAGAGAGTCGTATAAAGAAGTGGAAGTGATGAAGCGGAGCAGGAACTGTAATTTCGACGTTAGTCGTTTCTCGACTCGATTACGGTGCTCCGAACATTGTTTTATTATCGAGAATGGTGATAAAAATAATGTTGAAGAATGAGCGACGAGGATGAGGAAGTGTGCACGGTGAAATTTTTCATTCGACGAGGTCAAAAGGAAATTTTCTAGAGTATTGTAAACGGGGTAGAGAGAACTCTTGTGCCAGGAAGAAAATAAAATTGATGATGACCGTCATTGGCCGCAAACACCCACGCGATCTCCAATAACCCACAGACCCACTATTACACTCCATATATGCGTATACAACGATCGAGAAGAGTCTCTCTCTCGCCGCAGCGAGAGTATAATGGCCAGGTTGCACACCCCGTTGGCCTTCCCGCTTCTAACTACGGTCTGGGCGCGAACGGT
This sequence comes from Campoplex capitator, assembly GCA_037576405.1. NCBI lineage: Eukaryota > Metazoa > Arthropoda > Insecta > Hymenoptera > Ichneumonidae > Campoplex > Campoplex capitator. The sequence goes on along the minus strand of JARBWI010000485.1, from coordinate 310,528 downwards.
TATAACTACTGAACACGCGAAAGTACCGATACAAGAAAAGCACGTGGCTGTTGCGAAAATCGACGATGCAGAGACGCGAACTGGTGTTAAAACGGATTCGACTTCTCGTAAACGTAAACGCGTGTATGCGGATCCTGCCGACGTAAAATTGAAACTCGCTGGATGTTCGATCGATTGAAAATTTTGCATACGATTTTAGTCGCATTTTTTTTACATTTTTTTCTTGTAGATTGGTTTCGAGCAGTTAGGAAGTAACGAGGAATCGAAAATTTAACATTTTTCATTATGTCTAATCTTTTTCACATTTGAATGTTGAGAAATTGCTGCAAATATGTTTAGTCGTTACTTTTATTTACTAGAAGTATTTCTCACGCAGCTGTAGTTCTATGGTAGTAAAATGTATGCCATTTGTGGAATTTATAGCCACTGTTAAGAAGGACAAAAAAAAAATGTAGTGCACTTTTGTTGAGTAACTCACGAGAATCAAAAGCTTTTTAAGGCTTGAAGATCGTAAACGCATTTACGGGAAAAGGGACTGTTTATTGTTAAGATAAAAGGTAGAAAAACCTTGAAATAGTCAGCGAGTGGGAGGAGGAGAGGGGGTCGGAGGTTTCAGGCCAACTAATAAGATCTCTCGTCGACCTAACAACTGAGTATACTTGGATTACGGTTGTACGTGACCCTCCTCTAGCTCTCTTCTTCCCTATAACAACCCGAGATCCGCACGGTCCAATCATTCCGATCGATTTTCGAGGACTTCTGTTTCTGACTACCGAACTCTTGTGCTCGAATCGTCTCTGTCTCATCGTACATGCCTTTTCACGATTTCCCAACGTGGAATGCTATAAACAAAAGATGGTGGCTCCTTTCCGGAATTGAAGATTGATCGATCTATAAAAAAATTCGAATAGTTTCCTAAAATCGGTTCCCAAACTGGACCAACTTTCGAATATGAATTTCTGGTTTCATAGACGTTGATAGATCCATTTTTTATAAAATTATAACCGATGAGTACTCGAGTCTCAAGAAATAACTATGATTCCGATTGATCATTCGTCTTGAGAAAGATTGATTACGAAAAAAAATGATTCTGATCGTAGATCGAAACATAAATACGTTCGTAATTACTCCTCATCAAAGATCAATCTTCAAAATAAACTTTTAAATAACGCGATATCTCGTTCGCAATATCTTTCACAGCTGGAGTTCCTTTTCATTGTAAATAATCATTCCCTTGAAACGTATCAAACCGAGAATCTTGATCAGATAAATAGATCGGTATTAAAAAGAAAAGAGCCGTGTCGATTCAGCTTCGTACTCGTAGATATAATATGACTAAGCAGAAAGATACAAAAATCTCCCAAGAAAGTGAGATTGCTGCGGCCGATCGTTCGATTCTTAGTCTCACGATCCTAATAACGTCAATCGTTAATGAAATTGTTTCGTGAACCACACTACAAGGAAGAGTCACGTTAACGTTCTCTTAACTTAAACACTTATTCCTCTTTCGATCTACTGGCTATATATATAATATTAATTTATATACAAACAGTCTTGAAGTAATGTATTTATGTATGTATTCCGAGACGACTAACATAGCTTCGACGTTTCTCGCAAATACGCTATTGGACTTTAACTCGTCGTCTCGTCGGAGAAAGTACCTATCGCGGGCCTTATTATGTCGACCTTGCATCTCGGCCGTCGTGCTACTTTGTCCTCGTAGCGTACGAAAGATACCTGCTCGAGGTTCTTCAGTTGGGTCACCGAATCTTCTTGTACCTGCAGCGCTGAGAGTGCATCGAGAGTACGACGATAATAATAATAATAACAATATTAATGATTCTTTTTATTATTAGTATGAGAATTATAACAATAAATATTGAAAGATCGTCGCGATTGGAGCGTTAAGAGTATGAAGAATTTTGGGCTAGAGAGTTTGAGGTTGTATTTGTTGAGTCCATCGAACGCGGAACGGTGAATCGAAATTAGAAGAAAAAAAAATAAAATACATATAAATATGTATTTTGTAAAACCTAGATTTTTTGATTGAAGATAGAAACTTGTGATTTTGAAAAAGATAAACGAGTTATTCGTCTGCACCGGAAACTTTAATCCAATCTCCAACAACTAGACGAACGAAAGGAGGAAATAAATTTCTCGAGATTTCTCTCTCTCTCTCGCTCTCTTTCTTCGTGACCCGCACGAGAGACCTCTTCTTATTCTCGATTTCGCCAGCATTCTTGAGTCGAGCACGCGACTAACACGCTCGTACGACGTTCAATAACCTGCGTGTTATAAATAACCATTTCGTCTAATTGGTTCAGCCAAAGAACGAAGAATAATTGTATGTTTTTAAAAGCAATTGTACACAATAGTATTTCAAAATTGTTTGCGATTTAGAGAAAAAAAAAAAAATCGTATTATGCCTGAGCGCTGTTTTCTCGACATTTAACTATTATTATTTATTCGTCGAACGATTACTCGGATGCTGGAGCGCGTTCGTGTGTATAACATTTTTTTAAATGTCTCACGAAATATTTTTTCGTATGTCAAAATTTTCATGACTGTTTCCTCGGTCTTCACGACATATTCGAAATATAACAAGATCTTATTGAGAAATTTTTTTTTTAGAACTCTTGTCTTTTTTTCGTTTTGCAGAATCCGATTGAAATTACTGTTTTTTTTTTACAATTTACTCTTATGCTCTCGCATCTCGTTACGTTGCCTCCTCCTCACAAGTTTAATCGACTGTTTGTGTAGATGCGAGTGTGCATACCGGTACATTGCACCGCGAGAACTTGTATTACGACACTCTGGTCGAGTACCGTGTCGGACGCAACTATACGCATGTTCGCGATATACCCACATTAACCACGGATCTTTCTCATCTTTCGTGAGTGTTAGAGACGAGCACGGTTTTACATAATTTTCACATCCATTTCGCGAGTGAGCTCTTCAAATGGTTTTACGCGAATTCGCTCATCTCCCGATGTCGAATCACAAATGTTGTACACACGCTCGCATTATGCGAGCACGAACATTGCGAGAGTGATGTACGAACGCGTGTAACACCCAGTGTCCCACGGCCTCCACCGATCCGTCAAACAATGCTCGCTAGTTATATATAGCCGCGAAATGTATGTACGATAGAGCTAATCCCGAGTGCAGAGCTCCGCGAATAAGATCTCTACTTTCGCGATGATTAAGGCGTGTAAACGAGCTTGAATCTCGCACATGATCACGTGGATCGCTAGTCTCATTCCCGAGATTATAGCACACGAAAAAACAATGTGGACAGAGAGAGAGAGAGAGAGAGCAAGAGTTTTTTGCCTGGATAAATTGTTGCCTGAAAGAAAGGAGCGAAACGAAATAACACTAGGACCAGTGATTTTTGAGCGACTGAGAAAATATAGACGCCGATTTTCAGACGAGTTTACATAGAATTACAGACTTTCATTTTTCACTTAATTTTATAGGGATTCCAAGCTCAGTATCAGATCATATCGCTAGGTGCTATTGCAGCATTGTAACATAAACTTAAATTCATGGCTATGAATAATGAAACAATTATATTGAGGAGAATGTCTAAGTTTAGGTTGATTTTAATTAAGCTACAAAAGTTCACATTATTTTTGATGATACACTGAAATTACTCTTACCGATAAATATAAACAGAATATTCCGGAGGAGCCTTTCGCTCGAGTCAGCGACCCGAATCTCATTCGGGGAGCAACTCAGCAGGTAACCTGATAGTAAGATTCATTTAAGATTCGATGTGCACAGAAGCGATCTATCTGGCTCATCGTTCATTAAAAATTCTTGCGTCATGATCACTCGTACTTGCTTGCAGTGTAAAAACATCTCAACTACTCGTTAACGAATACATATTAGTAGCTTAGAAAAATAGTGAAAGGGTGTTGTAGCGAATGCGTTGTCGAGGGACGTCCAGTTTGTATACATGGCTCTATAAACGTGTTATTATTGATTTTAGATTGCCTCCACGCTCCTCTGCGTTCTACTGATTGGTCAAGAAGCCTTTGCCGTCATCAACAAATCGGCTGTACCATCGACGAGTGACAAAGATACGTCGGAAACTAAAGATGAAATCGTGGCTGAAGACAGAATAATAAGTGACGTTTACGGCGCACCTCCACAATTGTCGAACGATTATGGTCCACCACAGGGTGAAGGAAGCTTCAATGGACCAGCCCCGGTCTACGGACCACCAGAACTCACCGGTCAACACGGCCCTGTCCAAGTTCACCCACCGCCGCCCCCAGAGCTGCCACCACCTCCACCGCACTCTTTTGGACCACCGAGAAAGCCCAAGCCTCATTATGGACCCCCGAAACCATCATTCGGTCCGCCTCCACCGAATTTCGGACCTAAGCCTGGTTACGGTCCACCCAAACACCACTTTGGTCCACCACCTCCGTCATTCGGACCACCAAGGCCCCATGGACCACCACCAAAGTTTTCTGGGCCACCGAACAACCATCAGTTCGGACCTCCTCGATTTGGAGGCCATAAACCCAATGGACGCGGACCTCCTATTCCAACTTCCCTAGAACATTACGGCCCTCCGAACAGAGAACCTTCTTTGCCCTTCGGTAATGCACCCGCAAAAGCCTTTGCAGCTCCATCAGCGCCTCAATCTTTATCTCTTCATGGACAACACGGACAACACGGACCCAACGTCGACTTATATGGTCCACCTCCTCAACCGCCACCTCCGGGTGTTCCAGCTCCTCCAACGCCACCGGATATCAAGTATGACGGATGGCAACCGATCGCTGGGCTTGTTGGAAGTCCCAATAATCATGACTCGGTGGATAACACTTACGGACCGCCACAGGCGAGTACCTCAAATTCTCACAGCTCGTCTTCCGAATCATCGTTCAGTCATTCGTCGGGTAGCCACTCGTCGGGTAGCCATTCGTCGAGCCTTATAATTGAAACGCCAAAGCACAATGTACCGAGCAACTCTTACGGTGAACCGATACTCAACCAGGATGCCCAACATCTTCAATCGTCAGTTCTTCAATCTACGAATTCCCATGGATTACCTCCACCACCTTTGCCACAATCTGAACCACTCCATAACAATCAAGGTCCTGCCAAAAGCATTCCTGGACATCAAGAAAATAATCAATATCACGAATCCAATGATCATAATAACCTATTTGGCAGTTCTGATCTGTTGAGCGGACAATTTGAGCATGCCCTTGGCAGCGATCTGAAGGTTCCTAGTCTTGAAATTTTGCCTGATGCCAGCCCGCTTTCCGGTAGTCTGCACGGATTCTCCCACGGTGGAGATAGCAGCGCATCTTTCGGAGGTTTTAGCTCATCTTCATTCGCAAGTTCTTCCGGAAGTTCTTTCCACAATGATGTTACTTCGACAGTCGCGCAAGCAGTTCTGCCTCACGACACCTACGGAGCTCCACCGAATACGAACAACCACCAACAGGATTCGCATGCTCTTCTTGCCGGTAGCGATGATCTTACTCTGCAACAATTGCCTTTTGACGGACCATCACCCAACTACGGTGCCCCATTGGGCGGCAGTTCTTTCGGAGGTCAAGGTCATGGCCATGGAAAACCTGGACCTCCTCCTCCCCCTATTGACTCGTATGGTGCACCACCACCGTCATCCTATTCTCCCAGTGGCCGTTATCCCGCTGCTCAAAGCTCTCGCGGTGGATCTTGGCTCTCCAATTTGAATATTTTCGGCTCGTCAAATTTCAACAAACATTCCAGCAGCGGGAATCACCATCATCACAGAAACCACGGACCACCACGATTCGGTCCCCCTCCCCCTCCTCAGATGATAGCGAGTTTGATTCCTCCCAGAAACCGGGCTCCCATTAAATTCCGTGAACGAATTCCCCCTGCTCTTGTGGCTAACATCAATCGTTATCTTCCACCTATTTCTAAGCCCTCGATCAATTACGGTGCACCGATTGAGCAGCAATTACCATCTCCCAGTGGAGGACATTCTTTCAAATCGTCATTCCCCAACTCTCTAGGACATTCCTTCAATTCGGGTAACTCGTTTTCCAAAGACAATTCGTTTTCGTTGAACACACGAGTCGTTGCCCCCCACGTTCAATACGGCACTCCATTCCCACTCAACGATTTCAACACACCAGCACCAATCCTCACTTATGGCGCACCGAACTTTGGACCAGCCTATTCGTTCATATCAACGAGCTTTGGAAATTTTGGATCTGGTGGAAACCTCTACAAGAACGTAGGCAGCAACGGGCTTACTACGACCTACGGAACTCCGGTCCACAGCGGTCCGGCACCGATCCACGGGGGAAACGGTATTCCCGCTGGTCATGACTGCGGCTTCCAAAACTCGGGATCTCAGGCTTTCAGTCAACTTCACAATTTCGAAGATGCCGGAAATTCGGTCAACAGCGGAGCCAGCGGTCACCATCATCAAAGTTTCACAAATTCGTTGCAGTCCTCCGGGCTCATTGGAAATGTTAACTCGGGACATAGTAATACTCAACAGCAATTCACGAATTTCCCTACTCCATCGGTCCACGAGCTGGATTTGGAAAGTCACGAACAGCAGCAAGGTGAGCTAAAGGATAGCTACGGCAATCCAATCCCATTGAGTATTGAGAACGTTGATCAGGCAGGAGCCGCACTGACCACGAACGATGTTCGCGCAAATTCCGATTCTTCCTCATCCGGTTACTCTTCCCATGAGGATTTTAGTCAACATTCCCACGGGCAGCATCAAAACTCTTACGCCTCCGGTGGAACTTTCACCAGTGGAAACGGTCTCTCAGCCGAAGCGCTGACTGCCGCTCTCACTGCTCAGGGTTACGGTCAAGCGAAAAATTATGCCTCGAACGAACTCGTTCAAGATACGAGCAATCATTACACCAGCATTCACGAAGGCGCAAACGATGCCTTGGCAATTGCTCTCCAAGCGGAAGGTGCCCACGGCTTCCAGATCCAAGGCTCGAAGGGAACTTACACATTGCAAATCCAGTCGGCCGATGGTAGTCTCGGCACAGAGAATTCAGATGGAAGTATAAGACACGATCAGGTCCTTTCGAACGGTCTTCTGCAAGACATTCTCGCCGCAATTGAGCAGCCTAACGATGGTCCGGTACAAATTCAAGGTGCACCGCAGCCTCAACAATTGCAACAAGTTTACGAAGATGCCTTGGCGAACGGTGTTCAACAGCAGCAAGTGAGCATACACCAGAATCAGCAGCATCAGCAAAATAGCCACAACGAGATAGTGCAGCAGGTTCTCTCGGTTCAAGGGATCGAGGGAGCTCCGAATGATCTCCAAAAGCCATTGGGCGGAGATGAGCAAGTTGCGCTCTTTTTCAACAATCACGGTAGCTATGAAGAATCAAGAAAGGATATAAGATCGACGTCGAAAAGCGATGCCCAGGCTGCATTGACGAGTAACGAAAATTCTGAAGAAAACCGAAGGAGCAATAGCAACAGTCGAGCTCAAGCAACGAAGAAGTCATCGTAAATCGAGTTCCCCTCAGCATTAATATTTTAATGAGTGGAGAAAACATTAGATATTAAGGAAGAGTATCGTCGCGGGAAGCTTATCATTATTCATGAGTATAGAAAAGAACTTTATTTATATTAAAACGAGCGATGACTTGAATGATGATAAGACGTTATTCCCACGGCGATGTTCTACAACAGGAATGCTGCTTGAAAGCTTACCTATATTTCAAGGGCTAGCTCAAGTTAAAAAGGAACACTAATGAATACGGCGCGAGCAGCGTTCTTCGAGTTAATGGAGTGACTGCGCGTGAAACCGATGGAGGTGGAACGATAGGATCAACGAGAAAACCATTAAATATACAAAATCACGTGTTCACCTACGCGTAAACGTTGAGAACTGGCGATCGGGCATCCCTCGTCTGGTTAGTGATCGGTGTTTCCCGTAGTGTCTTGCGTCAGCGGAAGTACCGAGAGAACGAGAGCGCTTCGAGTGCCTCGTAGCCACGGATTCATTCAGTCAACGATATCATCCACTTTCACCATCGCACGGGTCTTGTCGGCTCGTACATCGAATATCCTGCTTCTGAACCACAACATAGGCGTCTGCCTCTGTCTGCGTGCGAGTGTTTTATGTGTATGCGTGCCTTACTTTCGACCCGCGACTCTCTTCATGAAATACCGTAATCGAGCGTGCGAACTCTGATGGACCTGCGCTTCTCTTTAGCTATGTTTTTCATACATACACATGCACGTGTACACAGCTTCTATAAAATAATGAATCTTTCAGTGGACTCGTTCACATGTGCTCTGCTTGAGAGCGTTCGATGTTTTCATATAATAATAATAAGAATTTTTTAAATGCCACAGCATTTAATGAAACTGCCATAATGGTGCTACACTTCAAATCTTTCATCCTGGATCAACCGTTATTCGAAGCAATGTCAAATATAATTTTAATCGCGCTTCATACGTTGTAATATCATCGAAAAAAATAGTTTTCCAGAATTTTTCGAATAACATCCATTCCAACAGGAATTATTGAAGTAAAATATGGAAGCAAAATACCGATTAATTTGTATTTGAAGTTGTTTAGATTAATGAGTTGCTCGCGATGATTAAAATTACCAGGTTAAAAGTCTACAAATATGTATATATGTCGTGTGAATTTATAAATATTTGTAGAATCATACATCTCACACGTTTATGAACCGAGCAATAATTTCATCTCGCAAAATTTTATTGAACGTCTTCTCGAGATTAAACGAACGAGAACCGAGAATTATCATCTGTGCTGATGGAAAGTTCGCGCTTTCATATTCTCCCGGACGAACGAAAGTTCCGAAGATTCGTCTGTCAAGGATCCGGATCCTTTCGTGAGATCCGAGGGATATTTCGAGCGCGCTAAACGGGGACACGGGAGAAACGATCATCTTCCGATCAAGACCGAATCCTTTCTGTACATATATAGATACATGTATATGCTTATTTTTTTTCGAGAGGTAACACTGGAAATTAGAGAGATTCATTTTTCTGCTAAAATGCCCGAGGCACGCTCGATGTTTATACGTGTGTGGTACGCAGGCGACGAAAATAAGTTGAAAAAAATATTGATAGAAATCGAAGCTATGGAAAACAGCCTCCGGCAGTCTCATCGATAACGTATATATATGTAAATGGTGTTCGGATTTTGAGTGTAGCAATTTTCACATCACACTAGACACCCGCGGTCTCGTTTCGAACCGAAAATAAATCATAATTGACACCCTGCTCATTTATCGGTTTCCAATTGTAGCATTTTTTTTGTTCGTACCATAAATAGTGAACGTTGAGATTGATTCAAGTTTGAATATGAACTCGGTCGTTCGATATGTCAGACCAGAAATAGGATCATCTTCGTTCGAGAGGCGTAATAAGATAATAGATCCACGCGGAATCTTTCGCCGTTTGGAGAGAGTCATGCGTCGATGCAAATGCTCATTTAGGTCAATAGGTCGTCTCGGAAAAAAAACTTGCTTCTTTGCTGGCAAGTTGGTTCTTTACCGGGCAAGTGGAAAGGAAATAAATGTGCGGGTATGTGTGTGTTTATGAATATGTACGAACCTGTGTTGTTTTTCGCGTTTGCTTCTCTGTATGGGTGTTCTATCGCGAGTGTGTGACCCGAAGAAACTTCACGACAAAGCTGCAGTTCAACGAGATTCTCCTTTCTTGAGGTCGTCAAAGTCGAGCGTGCATTCGGGAGAGGAAAAAAGACGGAGAGAGAGAGAGAGAGAGAGAGAGAGAGAGAGGCAGGGAGAAAGGGAGAGATAGAAGAATGCGAGAGAGTCCGAGAGAAAATGCTATGTGGTTGCTGATGCAGAGGAATAAAGACAACAGTTTTTCAACGAGGTGAAAGTTCAGGGAGCAGCTCAAGCGTTTTAAAAGTCTCGATCCGTCACGACTTTTGACTCCCCAAAACGGTTTGTTTATTTTTTACTCGAGAGAGTTTGTGCGTCTCGATGCAACGATTAAAAAATGATAAAACTATTTCTTTGCGGTTCCCGGCTCCCAATGCGCCAGGTGCTAAGGTAACCAGTTCGAAAAAAAAAAAAAAAAAAAAAAAAACCATTGTAGGTTTGAAAGTGTACAGAGTTTTACGTGAATGCCGAACGAATAGTTGTGCACTTGTAAAAGTAGCACGGAGAATAATTTTATTTTCTCATCGCTGACACGTGTTTCGTATGCAAGAGAAACAACCCGTATGTTTTTTGTATGAATTAACGTATCAACTGTAAGCGTGAAAATGTCTGGTACTAAGCAGAGAAACATAATCGAAAAGAAGGATCGTTTAATTCAACGGGAAAAAGAAAAAAAAAAGAACAAACTTTCCCAACCATTGCCAAGTCATGTAAACGAGCCCCGAATATTTAAAATCTCCTTATTTTTCCTCATTATTTCCCCTCCAATAAAATTCTACCACTCTTGAGGTTCACCGCTCATCGCGACGTTTTTTTATACGAGAATTTAATTTATTACTGTTTTTTTTTTTTTTTTACTCAAAAGCGTGGACCGAGAGATTCCCCAAACTTTTATTTTTTATTTTTACGAATTTTCCCCCAAGCTCCTTCCTCTTTTCCCTATTTAAAAGCTACTCTACGACAAAACTCACGCACAGCACAGAGTTATTATTCGCACGAGTCGTGCACACACCCAATCTCGCGCCGGATATAACCATCCACCGTACGTAAAATCCATTCTCGTATGCTTGTGTGCCTCCGTGTACAAACATACATCCATAAATTTTTGATAAAACTTTTAAAACATACAGAGATTGTACCAATTTATAAGTCTACATATATTTATAACTTAATTTGTAACTACTGTAAATATACTGCATACCGTCTATCAAGGTATATGCCTAATTTGTAAATACAAAGTGTTCTTCTTATTCTATACCTTCCATCCTACTTCCTTCCCTTGTTTTCACAGTCATCCTGTTTTTTTTTTTACGTCTGTAACTCTGTATCGATCGTGAATATTGTTGTGATTGGAACTTGAAAACATTAAATACTGAAACTCATTGACGACCACGATTTTAGACATTCTTACAAAAGACTGACGTTCTTCTTGACATCCAGCAGTTATTGACAGTTTGAAAGAAAACAGAAATACGAAAGGAAGTATCCTCTTGGAATATAAAATAAAACTGTCGGAATAAAAAAAGATTGTAACAGTGTTGTTTATTTGAAAAAAAAAAAAAAAAAAAAAAAAAAAAAAAAAAAAATACAATTTTCTTTCTATAAAGTAGGACTGTAGAGGCGTGGATCAGCTGCTTGTTATTGGCGTCATTTTGCCGCAATTCTGATCGGTTCACTATGACGTTGCAGCACGCAGCTCGCGTTTAGCGTTGAAGTTCAAGTCAAAATGAGACTCTGAAGTTATTCCGTTTGCTCTGAAGTGTCACAACGCAGCTGGTACTTCAATATCAGAAATCTCATTAGTTTTTGACAAGTTGAGAATACGGAAGTACAATAGAGAAAGTTGATGAGGAGATTAGAAAAGTCTTCGTTAAAAGATTTAATTTAAACTCAAGTAAGTTGGTCGATAATGAATAATAATCGTTTTTGTTTTATTCTGTTTCTTTTTCATTAATTTTAACGATTTCAATAGCGTTGAAGTTCATTCGAGTATTCAAAATTTAAGTCGCAACGCATTGACAAAATATTTAACGTACGAAGTAAACATACGCTGAGCCAGTGATCGTCCCAAGGCAGCATCGGTGTAGGTTCAATGTCAAATACATAAAAAAAATGGAGGCTGTCCATGCAATTAGCAGAATGAAAGGAACGTCAGGGCGATAGGAATATTTGACGGAGAACCATTTTTAACAAATGTCCACGGTTGTCGAGGAGGATCAGTGTGCTACTGAAACTGACAACCTGTCAACTATTTCATCCCAGCGACCTTCTCACTACCAGCAACGAGTTTTCGTCTTTGATTGATGATCAAACCGCCGCTCAGAGATTATTGAAAAATAGTGACAAGAAAAAATACTCGGCTCGACGCGAGACACACGTAATAAACGATTGAGAAAAAATGTTTTCATCTCGGACTTTGTACGGTTTCGAGTGTGTTTATTGTGCGTAGGCGTTTCTCCTACGCTACAAAAGTTTTAATACATAATCCAGGATGTCTATGATGTATGCTATGAATTATTTATGCAACAGCCCACGTTCGGTTGATCCAAATCAATTTTTACAATATTCACAGAAAGGTCGATATCGTTGCCCATGAAAAATCGTATTTCGATGTTAATCAGTGAAATTTTTTATTTCCTGATATGTGTTCTTCTGAAAAAAACTTGTACGTACGATACTTTTTATTTGGCACATTGGCGAAAAAAAAGTTCTCAGATTCGGAGAAAAAGGCGAGACCCACATTTTCATTCTTCCTCCTGGAAGGATCAGTATCACTAGTTTTTTTTTTTTTTTCACTTGGTATTTGCAGTTACAAATAATTGTTGTTTAAAAACTGACACTTTTAATCCATAGTGAAATCATGAAGCGCTAAGATCGCTCGATATTGCATAGAATTCCCGTAATATGCAGCATGTCTGGGAATAACGTTGATTCAGGTAGGAGAACGAGGGAGAATAAAATGAAAACTTACGATAGAGGCGAACGAGACGATATTAGCCTGCTGTACGACTCTAATAAGTAGGATTATACGGTTATGTAAATGAAACACCTTTCCAGAACTAGAGTATACAGCCGTGTACGTATATCGCGTTTAATCTTGTATAAAGAATATTTATTGAGTGATTCGAAATTCGTTGGAGAAATAAATACCTAAAAATGAAGGATTTTTTGATGGAAATAAATGTAGCGAGAAATGAAAAGTATATGGCTCTATTTTTTTAATACAAGGACGTAGGCGTGGGAGTGGTGGCAAGATTTTTTTCGAACACGTGATTCTATCGTTCAATCGCATTCTCTTATTTTCCAAACGTCGAATTGTGATGATGACGAGCTTGGACCGCAAGTTTCGAAAACTCATGGCGTTTGAATAAGTCACAGCTCACGTCCGGCATGTTGGCGGGTTTCGTTGTTCTTTTATCATGCAGATTCAGTTACAAACGTCCTTCAAGAAAAAAAAACATACGAGTTGATGGGGATCCAGCAATTAGGTCAAGTTTCTTGGGTCGAGTTGTATGTAATTTCGGAGGATCACGAAGAGTGGAAAAATGGTTAAAATGATTGCCGAACAGGATGTATGGACGAATGTTGTGGTGATTTTAACCAGGAACAAAAGAGGTGAGTATTTTCGAGTAAATGTATTCAAAGCTGATACTCTGGAGTTTTCAATCTCAAATTTGATGGGCCAAAAAGCTGGACAACTTCCGTTGAGTATAGCTTTTCAAAAGTTAGTAGTTCTGAGGCTAGTATTACATCTTGTAAATAATTTGTTTAGGAATTTCCATTGAGCATAGGGAATTGAATAGTTACAGAACTGGCACGACGATGCAACTTCATCGTTACTTATCGCAGAGCGAGCTAACAGCTAAAAATATTAAGTCTTTTATGAGCCGTGTGTACTTAGATTTGAAGGATATTTTGCTTGCAGAGTATACGTCCAAACTCTGAGAACATATGGTATATGTAATTTAAGGGTAAACTTTAATGAATACCGTATGTTGCTCGAAGTGCTTAGAACCGTAGCACATAGCAAGCGTGAAGCTTTAACGCTATGAGTCTTTTAAACTTTGTCCATTTTCGGGGCAGCTTACGAATCAGGATTACGCTTTGAGATTCTAAGCAAACAGAAGGACGTAAACTCGTACTTTTTCATCAGGCTTTTTCGTGTAAAAGCCACTTAGAGTTCTGCCCTTCCAGTTGCTCGGTATCAATGTTCGTGGATGGAAATTTTCGTAGTTCACTGCAGAAAATTGAATTTCGGAAGCGTTATTTACTTCAATATTGATCAAGTTTCTCACTAAGTTGTTATTCGAAAGTTGAAAAAAATCTCAGTTTTTTTCCGAATTGATTTGAAGTCCAGCGAATAACTCTTATCGAGTGGTTTTCCTCCGGATCTCTCACCGCTTAGAAAACTACGTAAAAATTATGTGAGACTGGACTTGTTTAGAATCTCGAGGGCAACGTAAACACAGAAGGTTGAATAGGCGTGTGGATGTTAGTGACAGAGAGAAGAGGGAGAAGAAAAGCTCAACCGTATAAGAGTAAATTACAGAGGCTTCTAGCCAGAGGAGTGCAGAGTAGCAACATTCGAAGAAGGAAGAAAATAATGAGAGAGAGAGAGAGAGGGGAGAGTAGAAGAGAAGGAGAGAGTTATGTAGATAGAGAACGGGAGTAGCACGAGGAAAGGGGTTGAGGGTGGGGGGTGAAGGGGGGTGGCTTCGTATACAGCCGGATTCAACCCTCATAATTAAGCCGGCGCTGGTTTTTGATAGCCACTAAAAATGTCGCAAAGGGTCGAACCGAGTGGTTAAGGAGTCTCGGCACAGGCAGGAGCGCGTCTCTCGCGAGCGCCCATGAAACGGCGTGGCGTCGACGTCATTGCGGCGTTCTGGGACAATGGGCTATAGAAATAGGATTTGAAGGTACTGAGGGTAAGAGCGAGAGGAATAGAGATATACACTCACACATACACACACGTGCACATGGAGGGAGCAAAATGAAGAGAGAAAATTGTTGCACAGGCCTGAGAGGAGCAGGAAGGAAAGCCTGACTTTGCTCTCTTCAGGCAAGCAAGATCTCGTGCAGAGAGTGAAAGAGAGACACTCGGTAAGAAGATTGCGAAATAAAGGGGGAGGGGGAGGAAAAATAGGGAAAAGAGCCTCTCTTCTCGGGCTTCTGATATTAGCAATACTTCGTCTCGTAAAGTAGACCGTGCGGCAATTTGAGTCACTTTGCGAACTCTTTATAAACTACTACCTTTCGGTCCCGCCCTTTTAGTCTTGAAGGGCGTTATATGGTCTGAGCTCTATAGCTGTAAACTACGTATCGACCATTTGGAAACGTAAGGACGTAATTCCATTGCTTTCGTACTTCGAATCTGTATGGGTTAAGCGATTTGGTTTGAAGGTCCTCAATTTTTTTTTTCTTTTTTTTTTTTTTTATTGCATTATGACCATGCTGAGAGTAGGAAAGTTCGTACTCGGCGTATAATGCAACGATTGCTGATTATTTAAAGGGCGTCGGATTTACGTAACTCGTACCCTGACTCCGTTCGGATTAAGCCATTTCGTTGACTAGTCATCCTCCGTATGAACGTCGTCATACACATTCTTTCTCGTTTCTTACCCTCAACGACTCGAAACAACCCTTCTTAAGTTTCATGGGGTTGAGCCCTTTTGTTTTCTCGGAAATTTCAGGTGTACAGTTTATGTGGCTTATTACTATTACGAAAATTGCAATGAGAAACGCTGCGGAATTCAACACCGTCAGCAGTGATTTTAACGGGAATGCGCGCTCAAGTTCAAGGTTTTATGTCCTTGACGCCCCCCTTACATGAAACTAAATGAGCTCTCGACGACAGAACACGTGGAAAGAGAAGAAAAGAACAGAATTTTTGTTAACATTTATATTTACAATTGGAAATGGAAGGAAGTATATTGTCACCTATCGTCGACTAGACACTGACGGTTGAATGACCAATTGAGGCAACTTTTGTTTATAAAGTAAACACGTTCAATGTCATGTAAAGTTTATTTCTGGTTTCGTGACCTTTTTTAACGATCGCGACCTCAACATCGCGTCCCACAGGTTTTACTACTCCGAGTATTTTAAATATCTTTCTGTATTTCGAGACTCTATTTCTGAGATATTAGCAGTGATCGATCCTGTCAACCTGTTCACATCACTTCGGATTTGGTGCCTTTTGTAGATGTTTTCAAGCGTGGGCTACCCATAGCCCTTCTTCATCGAAGGTGATACTTGATATCATATCTATTTCAGTATTCTCATTCTTAATTCGTGAAAAACTTTTATTCGATAATTTGAATAAAAAAAATCGAGAATTTTATTTACATTTAAAAATGTTATTTCAGTGACTTCAATTTCTTTCAAGGTTTGTCAGCGTTTTACAGATATCCGAATTACTCGTTTTCCTCCATCCGCTTCTTCGTCTTTTTGGATTTAGATATCGATTCATCGAAGCAACTATACACAACGGATGTTCGGAATCTCTGATGGAGAGTTTGGACTTCCGGGAGCCAGTATGAAAATGTTGCTCAACGGAGATCCCAGTCCTGGTGGGGGTCGATGATACACCCAATTAATTGCGCAATATTAGCCGGCAATAGCGCTATCTGTTATTATCTCCAATTAGAGCTAACGCTCTCTGGCGGTTAATATGACGTGGGAGGTCCGGATGCAAATGAGGATCTCGCTTGACGATATACACAAACTTTTTGTTATTTTCTGCCTTTTTCGAGAATGGGATGAATCTTTTTTTTTTCTCTCGTTGTTGCAGATATTACACATTTCACATAATGTTTGTGCAAACAGATGTATTGGTTATAATATCGTGTAAAAGTATCCGGAAGCTCGCTACACCATTTTCCTATTCAGCATCGTACTCTTGCTCTGATTTAATAAGTTCATTACTTAATGAACAGATGAACGAGCCCGCATTAGCGCAACTCCACTCTCCGCTATTTCTCATCCTCTTCTCTCTTTCTCTCTCTCTCTCTCTATCTATTTTCATTTCTCTCGCGTGCTCTCTACACACGAGACTTCACTATCCACGGCTGGCGTTTAACACCCGATAATCAATACTTTTAATTACCGTAATTCTTTTTTCATTTTTTTTTCTTCCATCCCATTCCTCCCGTTCGCTACCGTGAATTCGATGATAGTTTAATTTTAATTGAATAACGAGATGCGACGTGACATCGCGGTGTGGCCTCTCTTCATAGTAGAGCGTTGATGTATACACGACCTGGCGTCGGTTCTTTTTTACCTCATGCGCCATACAAAAATTCATTAGAGGCCTCGGTGAGTTTTCGTGTCACGTGTCATTCTCGTTGAGTCGTTATTCAGACTACTAAATTTCACCTTTTTTTTTTTTTATTTCCTCTTGCCTACAACGCCGAACCTGTTTTGACTAGGAAAACATCTTTTATTCAAATTTTTATTTTGTTTAAAATTTCTGTTTGACATCGGCTCGTTCGATTCGCCATCGTCAGTGAAGATAGAAAACGAAAATAAAAAAGAAAAGAAAAGAAAAATGATCGTATTTTTTTTTTTTTTCTTCGATAGCTAACGATTCCGCTTTTGCGCTCTGGAGACAAAACGAGTTTAAAACAGTGGAAGCAGAAACGTTGAAAATTATCGACGATCCTGGGCTTTTTACTCCGAGCAAAGATTCTCGAATATTCAACCCTTAGGTCCCTTCTACCCTCGTCATTAACCGGGAGGTATAGTCAGATAACAAAACCCAATGGTGAAAAAGAGAGCGAATAAGGGAGGCGGAGAGAATTAAGAAACCTCGAAATCTTCGCCACGTCGACTAATGTATGCATCTCGGAACGAGAGTGAGTTTTAAATTGTCGTCTTAGTCCACGGTCCCCTTCTTTGCTAATGAGAGTTCCGCCCTAATGTACAGAGATATCGTCCAGCTGTCCAAAACGTAATGTAGACTCTTGATCTTTCAGTGATTTACTAAAAACTGATAATCTCTAGTTTTCGAGTGAGAAAATCGAGAAATTTCGAGAATTTCCGGCGTATTATTGAACAGCTATCTTTTGTTATTATTTTTGAAAACCATCGAAACAGCACGAATTGAATTTGATCCGAAAACAAATTGAACTTGATCCGTAAATTGTACTTTACAAAATGCTCGGGAGTTGAACATTTTTTCTAATTCATAGAAAATTATATAGTCGATGTAACATTCATTTGCCTGAACGAATTGTCATTTAAATGAAATAAATCGACTTTTCTTTGGGGATGTTGAATAGTATATACGAGGCTCACGAGATCATTTTCAACCTGTCGGGGCCTGGCGTTAATCATCTCTCAGTACACAAGCATTTGATTACTTTCTCGTGGGTTCTCTCATCCTCGTTTCTCTTAACCAAGCCATGCGGTACACTCTGTTTCGGAGGGAATAAAGAGGGAACGAGTGGGTGGTGCAGAGGGAAGAAGAGAGAAAGAGGAACAGAGAGAGAGGGAGAAATAGCAAGAGCAACACGAACGAGTCTGTGGCCCTGGTCTGGCCGTGGTGGTTGTTCCTCTCGTTGGAGACCTCGAGCATCAACCACCACGGGCGGGCGCGCGTTAATTAACCCGCGGGGCGTCAAATAAATTTCGGTTAGAACGTGAGAAGCAACAAATCTGAGTCAGGTGGTGTCAACCGAGTACGAAAGTACACCAAGGGGCCAAGAGCGGAAGAAAGGAAGAGAAAGGGAGATAAAAGAAAAGGTAGAGAGCCGTGGTAGATGTATTTAGGTGGATTTACGATGAGCCTGATACTTTTTCTCGAATTATTTCGATATAGCATTTATTTTCGAGGTTTTATATGGCAATGGAAACATGCAGGTACGACGAACTAGTCATTCGGTTAATGCTTCGAGAAAAAGTGATTGGAATATTTCCATTCAAAGTTCAATTCGAGACTCAGAGTATCAAAAACGTTGTTTCGATTCGTCTGTGGAAATTATTCGAAAATAAGTGAAAAAATTCTTGATAAATACGACCGAGGATGGTGAGGAACGAATATTGACAGAAAACGATCGATTGATACAGGATACATAAACAGATTTAAAAAAAAACTGTTCAATCTTTTTCCGTCGTTGTAACTTTGTCGAAATGGCCGAAACGTGGTTTGTCTTGTGTGCGTATCGGTTAGACAGGATAGTTGAGAAAGTTAACGATGCAAAGAGCATAGCGCCACCATCGGTACAGGAGTGGTAAAATGAGCGAGGCTGGTCCGAAGAGCATCCTCACTCACTGTCAAAGAGAGATAGAGAAAATGAGAGAGAGAGAGAGAGAGAGAGAGAGAAGAACGAGGGGTAGAGATCACTGTACCATCACCACCGCCGCCGAATCTCCCGCGCGCTCGCTTTCGCGTCCTAATTAGAGAAATTTAAATTCATAGCCACCCTACGGTGCTGAACCTTCTCCCTCTTCTCTCCCGTGTCGACTGCTACCACTAGTTCTGCTGTTTCTGGCGGTGCCTTCATCTCTTTCGTCTCTTTATTCCACCACTCATCTTGCCCTTTTCTTCTTCTTTTTCTCTCTCTTTCTCTCTCCTTTTCCCCTTTCCATCTCTGACTCACACACCGATGCGCATTTTCCAACAATCTTTCTCCTTCCACCACGCGCCTCTCTTTACCGATCTGCCACGATCGCTGTATGGATAAACGTGTACATATATATATTTATATATATAGAGCTAAACACAGACAGAAGCTCAACGAGAAACTGGCATCCCTTAACTAAAGCAATTACGGATCGCACCCCTTAGGCATTTTTGATGACGTATATCGTGGTGGTTGAATATGTAATACGTATAGATGTTAGTGGTTCAAAACAGACACTTTTTTCGAGCTCCCTTCGTCAAGTGTTAGTTTGTCCGTTAAAATATATTTTCCTAAAAGGTGGTGATGTCATCTTGAAGCTCAAATATTTCACACACACAAAAATCGTACTAAATTATGAATGAATGCCATCGTGTTAATTTCTTGCAGTGAATACCTGGATGAAAAAGGGTCCAATGGATTCCCACTACCAGAATAAAAGATCTGTGGCAGCGAACTGAGACGAGTGCAATCTTGAAATTAGTGTCAGTAGACAGAATTCCTTTCAGGTGAACTTTTCAGCAGTTTTCGCATGACAGGTTTTGATTCGATCGCTAATTTGATTGGCTTCAGATTCGATATTATTCTTTCAACTATTAGACATACGAGTTCTGTCATCAGGACGCAAATGCTCGAAAGTTTCTGACTCGTCGAATGAAAACAATTTGAAAGGTTATGCAGCGACAAATAAATTGGATGTTCGATGACATCACTCGGAATGCCTTTGTGTATATGAGAATGTTTAGGAGTTGTGTATATATACACGTATAAAGAGCTGCGGATATATAAGGTTAGAGCGAGCTAAATTCTCGTAG
Organism: Campoplex capitator; assembly: GCA_037576405.1. Taxonomy (NCBI): domain Eukaryota; kingdom Metazoa; phylum Arthropoda; class Insecta; order Hymenoptera; family Ichneumonidae; genus Campoplex; species Campoplex capitator. The sequence goes on along the minus strand of JARBWI010000485.1, from coordinate 290,422 downwards.
GAGTTCGATTCCAGGAGGGTTAAGGATTCGGTCTAGCTACGGTTGATCCTCTAAGTGGTCGCTAATGCCACCTAAGAACCCCTCAGTGTGTGGAACCCGTGGAACGCCGCACCCCACCAAGGTCGTATCTTGCGTTAATACCGTATACATTCCTTCCTGATTGGGCGGCAGTGGTAGTTACAGAAGCAATTCACCGACCTTGGTCCCCTTTCCTCTCTCTCTATCTCTCCCGTGTCCGTTCACTCAATCTTCAACTCCATCTCTGTCCAGTATTCTGATGCTTGAGAATCGTGTAACCCTTGTCGGATTGCGCGATTCTCCTCCGAATAACTAAATTAGTTCGCCCTCTCTGGTAGTGAAGCACCACCACGATGAAGCTTCGTCGTTCTCTCGTCGTCGACCACTCGTCACGAATTTCTAACTAACTGACCAGATATCTTCCCTATTAACGTCAATTCTATTCCAATTAGGACAGATACGATCTTCCCTCGTGTATACCGGTAGGAAAATTAACTGGTAGATACACACATGTCTTGAAAATTAACGATTATCAATTAGATCCGACAATCCCTATTTTCTTTTGGCAACATTTTTCTTCCACGTCGCAAATGTTTCAACATTTTCGGATGCTGCGCTTCATTAGTGACGAATTAGCAATAAAATTTTCGTAAAATTACGTTTGTTATCGTTCGTTAAAAACTGAGTCCTCTTTTATCGGATGCAGTTGAGCAGTTTCCCTTTAAATGCTCAATTTTCATGAGAGATCATAGAAGAGAGAATGAGAACTCGCTGTCCGACGAATGATTAATTCAAGATCAATTCTTCCGGCAGCATAAAAATGTCATACAGTTTGAACAAGAGTTTGAAATTATTTCAAAATTTTGTAGCATAAAATAGAGAAAAAGGTAGGAGTTTATTCAGGAGATCTTCATATGTACTTATCCATATTCCCCTATCCATTTCGTCTCGTTTTTTTTTCTTGGCTCGGAGCTTCATCCGCTGACTTTATATCTCTTTATCTTTCTTATTCACTCGGTCGTCTTTTTTTCTCCTAGTGAGTTTTCTCCCTCGTTTCACTCGCACGTCAACGGCACGATATTTCGACGTCAACGGCGACCACGACGACGACTAGGAGGACGCGGAGAAAAGTGGGCGGGGGGGAGAGCAGAAAGCGTTGTGCTTCCTCTTTTCTGCTCGTCTGCGCTTCAAAAAGGATAGAGAAGGGAGAGCAGCGTTTTTTTCACTTCTTCTTCTTCCTTTTTATGCCTGGTGTACGTTGAGCCCTATAGCTAAGCTAGCTAAAAGCCTTTATAAATCAGAAGAAGGCCGGACGGCGGTAGTTTGTAAGGGAAGCTTTCAAACTTCAAGCGAGAGAGACCTTTATGCGCCGGAGTCCCGAATTGACCGAAGCAGGAAAAAAGAAGCAAGCAGGGGGTGCATAGTTGTGCTTCTCTAAGAGACTGGCAGATCGTTCTCTTGCGTTACTTCGTCCCTTTTTGTACGAGTGAGAAAATGATGAACCTCAAGAGTCAGAGTGGGAAGGCAAGAGAGAGAGAGGGAGAGGGAATTAAGAAGAGTCGTGATAAAGAGGACAGAAAAGTATTCCGTGCAGGCTAAAAGGACGAAACGATAGGATGGTTTCAGAAATCTGAGCGAGGTACGAAACAGCCTTGATGGCAAGTTTTAGCGCGTAATTAAATGGTTTTACTACAGTGAACCGAGGCTTCCTGTTATACACGTGTCAGGATTCGGATGTTCTGTCGGGTAAAAATGAATTACATGTCGTTTTCTAGCTTCCTTTCATCAGTTATCACAAGAACGAGTTGTACATTTTATTCGAGACAAATCTTTGGTGGAAAGGTTCTGATTAATTGAAATTCATAATTATATTTAGTAAAAGTAAAATGGATAAAAATGATTTTCTCTTTTAAGTTTACAAAACGGTGCTCTTTATAATCGGTAAAAATAAAATGTTCAGCCTTCGTAAAATGATGAAATCTGTTGTTTTTTCTAAATGACAAAAAAAAAATATATTTTTACTGTTTGAACAGTTGATAAATTTGTTAAATAACCGAATTGAGCATTGAAGCGATTTTCTTTAGGGAAAACTTGGACATGATTTTCTCCCAGTCGCGTGAACTATATCGTTTAGTTCTCCATGTTTCTCATCCTCCCTTTCGTCCCTTTCCAAGTTCCAACACAGTAGCCCATGCACATTCTCTCTGTCGAGAATCCCTCTCGTCCAGGCCTACAATTTCCTCCTTCGCTCTTCGTCCCTATTTCTCGATCTCTTTTACTCCATATTTGATTCCGTCTGCTTCTCTCTTTCTCGTCGCCGTTTATTCTTGGTCGGATGGCTCGGAAAACGGGCGACGCGCATCTGTTGCCAAATTATTTTGCCCATGGGGCCGTGAAAAATTTTCCCCCAGTTCCATTATTGTTCCGTTGCGCGAAAAATCTAGTTATTTGCTCATTGCCCCACCCCGGCGAACGCCCAGGAAAGTACTCCCGGCAGCCCAATCCCTTTTTGCACCCGATTTTCTCTCTCAATCTCTCGCTTTTCCCCTTTTTTCTCCTCATTTTTCCCTTCTTCACGTTCCCTCTCTCTGCCTCTCGCTCTTTGAGTATTTTAACACGCGCATTACTTCACGCATGTTTCAAGTTGAGAATTTCATCACCGCTGTCGGCATTTGGGCATTCTGGTTTCAGGGATCGGAATGCTTTGTTGCTTTCCCTCGTGCAACCATGCTCCATTATATCTATTAGTTACAGCGCAGCTTTTTCACGCAATTTTCCCGGAAGCTCTGTCTCGTTCGCGCCAGCAAAGGTACTTATAAATTCACTGTGTATCACTGTTTTTTATACTCTTGCCGTACGAAGATCTCCATGACGCTAAAGCATCGAATAATTTCGAAATAACAGCAATAGAATTTCACTACTGAACGAAGATAAAACGTTGACATAATATTGATCGGGAATTTAGTTCTCGACGTGAGCGTGATAAACTCGACGCAAAGTTTCGATGGAGAGTTCGAACGGAGATGTTGTGAAACTAGTTGGACGTCTCAATAATTTATTAACATTGTTGAGCTCTCGAAACAATGTTAAGTAAATGATGGATGATTAAAAGTTGATGCGAATAGATAGAATCGCGTTGAATCAAGTGTCTGGTAGGACGATGAAGAATACCATAGGAAAATCTACGAATAATTATCAAGCCAATAGAATAAACAATAAAACGATGCTGGGTCGAAATTCCATGGAACTTGTAGTGAGAGACAAAGTTGGCCCGAAGGCTGATAGTGTTAGCGGAGCAGCGATGCTGTAACGATCTTATAGCACATGGCATCGAGCATCAGAGGCCATATATGCAAATGTAGAAATGCCAAGAGCTCTCAGGTGTTCGAGATTGGCTCGGTAGGTATGTGAGCCCTCGCAAAACTTCCAACCCTCCAAACCTACTCGCTCTCTCTCTCTATTTCTCTCTCATCCTCCCTTCCTCCTTGCCCCACCTTCCTCTTCCGATATTGCTCGAGTTAAGCGTTTCCAGCTTCTCGTTCTGTACAGCAGAGGGCTTGGTTTCTGTACAAACATACATTCACACGTACGTACGTATGTATGCCATGAACGAGACACGTTGTAGATGCTTCCCCGGTTAGGGTTCTGTGTGGAGGCAAAGCGGACGGCAAAGCTGTTGTCCGATTATCGGGAATTGATGTAAATAGGGGTAGCAGCCAGCTCGCTAAGCTCGACTAAGCGGCTACAGAAAGGGCATGTATGTGCCAGGCGCAACTGTAAAAGCTTCTGGTATGAGAGAACTCTCCTACACATTCGGGTACACGTATGTACAGAGGGCGCTTCCAAAATCTCTCGTAAGGCGCGTTCCTCTTTGCGCGAAGCATCTCGAGACATCTTGCATCGTCTCCGTATCGTCTTTTAGCAAACAAAAAGACCTACCCCTCCATCGATGCAACGGTTAAATAGTCTCCGTTTACGCCTCCCTTTCCGCCCTCAACTTTCCTCTGTAGATGTGTTCCCGTGTATGCAGCTACAGCGAGTTTGTTTTAGCCTCAACACCCTTCAAGATCTACTAATACTTCTCCCCACATCTTCCAACCTCTATTGATGCAACTCTCATCTTCGCATGCTTGTACAGAAAACATGGGACGCGTTTCGAAACACAATGATCATTCAGACGCTCCTGTCTGTGTACGACAACAACTAATACGTACTGGAAATTTTTATTTTGAAATTTACAGCGGACTGGTTCTTATACAACTGTTAATTAGAGGTTCCTTGGGATCTGATGACATTCGCGTTGATGGACTTTCAATCGAATTCTTTCGGTTTCGCCTCATCAGATTCACTCACAATCAGGCTTCTTTTATCTGATGGATTTCCATACATTCCGAAAATGACAGAAAATTCATTCCGGAGAAAGTAATCATAAAAATTTCGAAAACGTCATTTCGAGCGAGCAAAAAGAACCCAACAAAGGGAAATTTAGAAAATGAGATTTCAAAAGTAGTTCGATAGTCATGGAATAGCTTTTATACTTTATTTCTGTATGCATAGATGGATAAATACTCTCATCTCTTTACTTACGCATTAGTTGAGCCGATAGCTCGTTCAGCCTCTATATCCATTAAGCCACCTGCATCTCTGCAGTGTCGGACGGTTAACCATCACGACAATAGCTAATCGAGAAGATTATACACGGCTCGTTGAAAAATTATATTACCTACTGGGGTAATAGCGATATTAAATATCATCCACAGTGTAAAATCCTCTCTCAGCCTCATCTCGCTCTTCCCTTTAGAGTAGTTAAACTTGGAACTTGGAAGGGGTTGTGCCAGTCGAGTTACGATACAGAGAAGTCATGCATGTTCTTTCGAGCTTCGATCGTTTCAGCCGCGCTGGATCCTTTCAGTAGTAATCGTTGAATTTCGGTCGACATTACACTCCTGTCGGATTAAAATTGTTTGCTCCACTTCTAGCCACCTTGGATATCCTAGTATATCGCGTAATATCTATGTTTACTTCCGTTAATTATTATAGAGCTGGATAGTTTGGCTCAGAACGCATTAATCGGAAGCTTAAGAAGCTGTTGTGGATTACAGCGAGAGATATCTCTCTCTCTCTCTCTCTCTCTACGTCTGTCTTACTCTCTCGCTTTCTCCCCTTCCGGATTCTCGAAAACGGAGTTTAAGGACTAGTTTTCCTGTGCGCAATGTGTATTTAACGATATAACACGTTCGCGCGTTAAAATATATGCCCGAAGACCACTTAAAAGGCTGCTGGCTTTTCGAGAGTGCGAGTAAGCGTTTTATCGAGTGGGAAAAGCTAGCCAACGATATTATGCCAGGAGCGGGTAGACTAAAGTACAATTTTAGTGAGAACTTAGTAATATTTTGCAGAAACTGTTTACTGGTCACACTTGCGCGCATTGCTGATCGATCCAGCTTTGGAGACGATCAATGAATCGGTGAAAAATCAATAATTAAAAACAGAGAAGACTAACCCTTAGATTAACCAAACTCTTTTGGTTAACCTAAGGGTTAGTCTTCAGGGAGAGAGAGTCTCCAGGGAAAATGAGTGCTGGTGCGTACCTGACTACGTGTAAATTTCTATGGTTGGATAAACTGCTGGAGGAGCGAAAGCGTTCGAAGGTAGAAAGACAGAGAAGCCAAAAACTCTGGTTGGTGTGCGGTTGGCACTTTGTTCATCAGGCAAATGAGTACGAATCTCCTCAGACGCCTCTCCGTGACGATGCCTGTATTGCAGTGTCTCGCACCTCTTTTAGCCAGGTAAATGTGAACGGATGAGGGTTAGCAATAGTTCCGAGACAAAACTAAGTCTGAGAGAAAGAGAGAGAGAGAGATGGGAGAAAGAGAGTCGCAACCAAACTCTGCTGACTCAACTTACATCTACGAATTCAAATGTATCAGTGTGTATGTCTGTGTGTTTATACATGAATCGGAGCTGTTGACGTGTGTATGTATTTTGTCATTGTGGCAGATCCGGCATAACCAGGCGAGACTAATTCGTCTTCCTTTTCCTCGCAGCATCTTCCACCAACTCGAATCAATCTCGCGTTAGTTTCGCACGGAATGCATTAGCAAATAAACGAGGAACGCATATAGTCCCCGTCGTTGCTGGTTTCTCGGTGTAGCACTAATTTATATTATATATGTGTATATACATCAGCATAAATTTCAAACGAAATTGATTTCGTTTGGATAATATTTATTTGTGAAAGTTGGGCGAGTTATGAATGATGCTAATGAAAACGTAGCACGTATTAGGCACTGAAAATGAAATAAATCTTGTTGATTTGAGGCGCGAAACTTTTGAAAATTCAGTCGCACTTGTGTCCCGCGTGAGAAATTAATACGCTGGAATCCCATTATTGCAGCGTGTGTATTCGAACGATTTTCGTGATCAAGGAAATATTGATTAAAGATTGTGACCAACGAAGAACGAGTACGTGGCCCAATCGAGGAGGAAATATCGTCGTCAAATATAAAGAAATTGACTTTGTTAATTCGTGATTGAAAAAAAAAAACAAAAAATTGTCAGAATTTCCTGCACGTGAATTGAAATTTTCTTGCAATTTCTTCGGGGCTCGTTGGATTCAACAGAACCGTTTCTATTCCGAAGCAAAAATTTAAGGGCATAAATTTCCTCCGATATTAAAAACTTCTACTCTCTTCCTCGACATACCGCACCGACATGTATACGCCGATAAAGATACGTATAAATGGATAACGCGCATGCGATTTTTCAAGGATAGAAAAAGCGCTGACCGAAAATGGTGATATTGTAATTCCGAGATCTCGCAAGAATATTTCTTTGGGGAAAAAGAAAAAGAGTGATAAGAAGATAGGGAGGATCGTGCGGCTATCTCTGTATGTCGGTTTCCGTGACCGCGGTACATCAGGAGGACGGATTGGATATAAGTAGAAAAATCCGCGTTTGGTCAGACGAACGCGCGCAAATGTGTAGAAAACCGCGTTCGCGTTTTCTCCACGTTTTGCTTCGGGTGTCTGCATGGGATTGGAGAAAAAGGTGAGAAAGAGAAGACGAAATTTTGCTCAAGATGAAATCAGAAAAAGTGGGATAGCGAAACAAAAAGAGAGGCAGTGAGAATAAGAGGAAGAGAGAGAGAGAGAGAGAAAGAGGGAAGGAGAGAGATGGGAATGCATGATATTCGAAGGAGCAAGAAACACGTACAAGCTCTTTTCTCTTGAGGTCACAGCCGGAACCCCACGTCGACACGTGGAACACGTGCGATAGACGTCTGAGCGCCAAGGAGACGACGTCTTACCCTTAGGATCGCAAGAGACGACCATCGCTTTATCAAAACCCTATTTTATATCGGTCCCGTAACGGAAAAAGGCGTATCTAAAGCTCTTTTTCTCTGTTCTCTACGAGCGTGTGACTATCGTTGAATCGTGTGGTTTCGGTTAACGTCCAAACGAGAAACGCAGCTTGCACTGGTGTGTCGTTGTGTTACTCGGAGTTTCTGGTTATGTGCGACCCTGTTATATTTCCCGCACTGGTCAGCCAATATCGCGCATATTGGCGGTTGCACGTGTCTCCTTTCGGAGCGATATATATATATATATAAACAATGATATTTCTTCTCGATCTTTCGACTCTTCTCCCTTCGTCTGCTCAATCTCATTGTTATTCTCGTATTACGCTCAATCTTCATCCGACAAACTTGAATTCTTTCTATAGAACAAGATTTAAAGAAGTTTTAATGGAATAACAAAAAGACAAAAATTAGAATCTTTTTTCAAGTATTTCATTGATGAGAGGAAAACTGAAAAATTATGTTTGACATTTAATAGTAGAGAGGTGCCACGATACGAAAAAATGATCGTTTAGCAACAAAAATGTATTAAGAATTACGTAGAATAATGAAAAACCGAAGAAATGAGGATAAAATTTGAAAAACATGAATTCGCTTAGCAAATTTGTGGCAAAAATATAAAGAAGAAGACACCGAGTGGGTACAGAGATGGCGCGAGGACTCAGAAGAGTTATCCGAATAGTTGTACGAGGACAGATAAAAAGGAAAGATGCGAAACTCGGTTATCGAGGCTTCGGCAGTTTTATACCCGCCCGATAGGACGAAAGTGCAGATCAAGAGAATAAAAGAGTGTGGAAAGGGGGGGAGGGTGTTTGGGAAGAGAACGCGAGTGTGAAAGCTTGGCGAGACTGTTAGAGTCACGATACTCTATTTTGTTAGCCGCGATAAAGAGCAACAGTTGTTGGCTGATCGTTAGGTGGCGTTGACGGTGCGGTATGGTGGTTGTGGTCGTTCATGCTCTCCTTGTTGTTTCGTCGGGATGTTGTTGTTGTTGTTTTTGTTGTTGTTGTTGTTGGATTGTTTTGTTTCATCCTGGACTGGGGAGGTTCCAGAACGTGGGCTCTTTCGGTACGCGCGCGCTCGGATAGAGATGTCGATAAGCCGTCGTTGAACGAGAGCCATTAGAAAGTTTCCGCTTTCCAACGGATCGCTCTGGGCTCTCCTCTCCTCTCCCTTTCGTGTTCATTCCCTTTCCACCACGAGCAGTGTCTCATATAACATTGCTACTGCTCGTTACTCCCTCGCATCCGATTGTAATCTCGGTTCTCGTACTCCAGGCACGATGGACCTTGAATTTTCTCCGATATCGATAAACGAATCAGCCAATGACGAAACAAAAAAAAAAAAAAAAATAAAATTCCCGGTGGAACGTCAATTCTCTTTTACCGTCGTTCGAGTCTGGGTTTCAGTTTGCAGTTTACGCACGCAGAGTACGACTGATTTTCGAAAATTAACAATCCGTTTGATTGACGCACGTGGAACGAAGTTGGAGCGCCATATGGGATTCAAAAATCATTCGACGAGAGCTGCCTAAATATCCTTAAGTTTTACTGACAAGATATTTCTATTAATTAAACATGTTTGGTATTCGGAGAGCGTATTGGAAAGGTGCGGTAAAATTTACTCGGTTATTCGATATAAAATAAATATTTCGCTGTCGCGAGTTTGAATTTGTATTGGAAGTCAAAGTGTTTGGCAGGGTTGCGGTGAATCCGATTTCATTTTATATTTCTCTTTTTATTATTTATTTATTTTTTTATTTTTTTTTCATTTTTTCGTTCGAGCGAATGCGAATCGGCAAGAAATTTATCATTGATGTGCTTATAAGCGCGGTCTCCGCGTGTTCGAAACAGAAGACATATAGCTTCATGGAGGAACAAATTGCTTTCCTCCCCTTTCAGCTCCGAAGCCCTCTACCCGTATCTTACCGTATCTCTTTTAGTCTCTCTCTCTCTCCTCTCGTTTTCCATCTCTTCTCCCTTTTTCTTTTGCTACGATTAAATGAGAAAGAGCAAGAAAGGTCGAGAGAAAGAAAACGAACTCTCTCTCTCTCTCTCTCTGCCTTTTCCCAGGCGATTAACGACCAGAACTACTTCGAAAATAATAAAAGCCCATATTTCAAGCCAACGCGGAGCCCAGCCAGATCGCTCGCTCACTCGCACCATCGCCCAAGCAGGTATGCAAATTTCGAGTGTATATACGTGTATGGAACATCCCACGCCAAATCGGTCACTGTTTCATTCATCCATTTTTTTATTTCATCGATTTTTATACCATTTTAGAGATAAACTTTAATTCAGTTTGTTAAAACTTTTAGAACGATGTCTACCATCAGATTTTTCAATCTTTCCCTGCACTCTTGTTGTTTCTCTTCGGTTTGATGCACAGTATTTCAAAAACTGCAACTACATTAATTCGATAAATTCATCGCAGACGAATCATCGGATTTGGATTAAAAACCGAATCCTTCCGCGAGGACAAAACTTTAATGTCTTCAATTGCTAAATAAAAAAAAAAAACGAGAGTAATCCAGCGGCCGATTCGGCGTAGAATACCGCATATAAATATGAATATCTATATTTATATATAGCCTCGACACTTGGAAAAGAGCTGTGTTAGGAGAAAACGCAATGTCCAAGGGAGGTTCCATTCTCCCTGCGGGTGACGTTTTTAATTATCGCAAAGGAGAACTCGATTGCAGTTATTCTATTTTGTCTCTCGTCATATATCTATACATTTTATTACACCTACATATATGGGCGTAGATATATTTACGTATCTATAAATAGATCGTGAACGATGATCGGGATCAGTGGAACAATCCGATCGAAGTCTCTTGTCCGCACGACCTTCGTTACGAAATTCTAGGTCAAGATTTTTCCTCATAAATGTTTTTTTTTGTATTTTGAAAATTATTCATCATTTGCAAATTCAATCCAATAGTTCACGTGATTTCGCTTCTCTCTCTCGTTCTCTTCCTGTCTCGTCATCCATGAAAACAGCGTAGTTAAGCTTGGCTGAAACGTCGGTAAGTCCATGTTTTGTTCAAAGAGACGTGCTGTTCCTTGCCATAACTGGAAGGCTTCGGATGAAGCCTCTCCTGCGATGTTATCGGCAGCATATCTTATTCTTAATCATATTAATGGATCTCTTTGATGCAGCAACCAACAGACGAGCCCTCAGGGCCACTACGAGTTAAGAAGCGAGTAAGGAAGTGGAAGAAGGAGAGGAGAATTTCTCCTGCGCTTTCTCTGTGACTCGAGGAATAGGGGAGCTAGAGTTGTCAGCTTTTGTAAGGGATTTTCCGTTACGTCGAGGGCCATATTCAAATTTTACAGAAATTTGATGCTGTTACAAACGCACTTTGATGATAAATTATCATTCTTCAAAACAGACACATAATATGAAGAAGTGCTTCTCAGTATTATTATTTCATCCAAATGATCAATAAGCTGCTAACAAAATAATCAAAATAGAATATCAACAAAATTCAACAACCTACGTCACTGGTCTCCGACATGTGAAGATTCAACTAGCAATCGACTAAACAGGGATCCAAATTTCCACGTTTTACTGTCATACCAGCATACGACAGAGCTGTCAATGTAATTGTCTCGAGACTCTGCCGAGTCTCTTGTTTATCGAGTAACGTTTTATCCAGAGATGATTCCTGTGTATCCACGTGGCTTTAAATTACAACGTTTGATGTATACGTAAGCTCGACAGACTAGATCACTTCAGGGTTGTGTTTCATGAAAACAGCGTTACACCAAGGTATCACACTCGCAGCTTCAACGTTGTCTTTGCTCTCTGCCATACCTTTTCCGTTCACTCTTTATTTCTCATCTTTCTTCACCTTTTTTACTTTGCTTTCTTTTTCCCCTCGTCAACCAGACGTGAAAAGAAAAAAAAAAAGGAAAACCAGTGGCCAGAACGTGGAAAGGAGAGGAAAACCTGGAGTCATATTTTCGAACGATACAGGGTGGCTGGATACTGGGAAACTGCGCACATCCTCTATTTTTCTCCTTCTTCCTCTTTCTCTCTCTCTTTCTTTCTGTCTTTACGTAGCTGGAGTCGTCGTGCATCATGGGCTCTTCATAAATATCTGATGACCACCGAGAGGACGCTACACCGTGTCCTGCGGTGAGAAACTTTTCCAGCACTCTTTCCGTGTGCTCCATCGATGTAAAAGTGTGTCAGAACATCCATGTACTACTTCAGACCCTTTCAGCCTTATCACTATCTTCGTGTTCGTTACTTTCCTTGTACAGGGTCCTTTCTACGTCCAGTTTTCTCGTATTTTTCTCGATGTTCACGCCTTCTACTTTATCCACGAGTCATTTGTCACACTTCCTTCCACGTATACCGCAATGTTCATCTTCTTTATTTCTCGTCTCCCTACTCTTGCTCATTTTCGTTTTCTTCACTGTTTTTATATTTTTTATTCCTTTGACTTGGGAAAGTAGAAGTGTGTTTATTATTAAGCTTGTTATATCCATACTTTCCTGTAATTTAAACTCGAACGCTTGAGAACTCGTGGCTTATTTTCAATTGCCAGAGCACAAGCCCCGAGGCGCAGTTTATCTTCGCAGATGTACCAGCTTGGCTGCCATCGAGGACTGTGTGCTTTTCCTTTATCCGGGCTTGCATATACAAGATCAAGGCAAGCGGGATGAACAAAGTCGATATCCTTATTACAGAGAGTAAATAAAACTTGAAAACTGACATTGAATCATCCAACTGAAGACGTGATTCGAAATTCACGAGTTATTAATTCAAACAGTTGATACCTTGGACTGAAACTTGGATTTTTTTTAGTCTTTCAACAAAACTGTCTGGATTTATACGTTTTCTTGGCATCTGACTCTCTATTTTGGCATTTTATTTCGTTATGTTATATTGAAGTTCATTGCACACGAAGTTTCCATCGACGTTGCTGATCATGCCAGTGTAAAATCTTGACCATGTTCTCTCTCTCTCTGGCTTTCTTTCTCTTTCTCTTTGTTCAGAGGCCAAAAGCTGGGATTGAACTTTATTCTCAAAGTTTTCATATTCCTCTTCTTTCCAGTCTCGCTCTTTCTCCTCTCAACTTTATATCGTATTCACTTTACTTTCCATCTTTTTCGGCCTCTCATTCAATGATCAGAGCTTTTTCTGCCCTCGAGTATTTTGCAAGGTGCCACAATTCACTATCAAAAGCAGTTGAGACTATCGTTTTTCGACACCTTGAATCGTTTGCTGATTTTTATCAGAACATTTCCGAAAGAATCTTCGAACTATGCCGAGGCCGCTTGACCACCTTTTCACGTTACTGATAAGTCGCATTCGATCTGGATCAACATCTTTTCACTTGTCGATAAACCTCTTATCTGCGAGAGCCAATCGACGGTCAAAGCGTCTAGTAATTGCATGGAGAATTGATCATTCGATTTGTCCAAAAAATTGTGATTAGCAAGCCAAGTTGTCCCTCGTGATTCTACGATTTGAAAATTACAACGACTTCGATTTTAGATTTTTTTTTTACCAAGATTATGCCAACTCTCTAGTTTCTCTTCATTCTTTTCTTCCTTTCTCTTCAGTAGTTTTCCATGATAATTAATAAAAATGAGTTTTGATCCAATGAGAAATTAGTATTATTATTATTGAAATTCGACGTTGTCCACGTTAATCAAATTGAGTCCTGTGTAGTTCACAGACCGACTAAATTATCGAATTGGCACGTTTGTTGTTCTGTCACATACAAGAAGCCCCAAGGCAGCAGCTTCTAGTATTCGGCGATTCGATAACATATGTTAAGGAGAACGCATACGTAGTTCTCCACTGAACTATGGCACCGGAGCTCCCTAAAATACATCCGTATAGTATACATACTGAAGCCTAGCAACTAGCATCGGCTATAATCGTAACGTACAATTGACTGTCTTACGCTAGTTTGTGCCTGAGAATTGCGAATTCCGGTTACCGAATGAGTCATCTAATGGAGCTGTTCCAATAGCCTTGTTTATTGACTTCTATCAAATACATCAGTAGCAATTTGGAAAGTGATAAAATTATTACTTATCCCTCTAGATTGGAAACCATGAGTTTCTGTAAGAGCATTCGAGATGAAAAACTCCATCATTTTCGAAATTATTCCATCCTAGAAATGACATCTGAAACCTGCAATCTCGACATGAATTCAGCATTGAATCTTTCATCCACACGATCTGAAAGCCTCACTAAAAAGAAACCTTCGAAATCATTTATGAACGCAACATCCATAACAGGAATCTACTTAATAAATCACTGGACCAGCAGTGGGCACCTTGAGAAGAGGCTGCATCTTGTGAGGGCATGTAGCCTTATCGCTCCGATTATCCACTGCCCACAGCAGCAGAGTAACAGCACTTTCCTTCTCTCTCGGTCATCCTTTGTCTCGTTCTCTGTCTCTATATCCATCTGTGACCCTCTCTTCCTCTCTCTCTCTCTCTTATTCCCTGTGAATTAACCACCAATCGTGCGACGTACATGCGTGGCAGATACCTCGTTCCGTTTCGCGAGACTGTATCCTTCCGGTCTCTCGGTCTGTCTTCTCGTCTCTCATGTATTCAGATATCTATATGCGATCCAACTGTTGTGTTCATCTTCGACCCTTATTCCCCAGTTCCTCGCGCTGTCTGTCGACATTATACGCGTTCTGGGCAAGGACGTCGTCCGAGATAAATCGTGTTCCGGCTAACCGTACTCGCACATACACATGACGCACATATATCGTACCTGGCCATCCATCTTATCGCGATGCAGGAAGAACGTCGTGCATCATGCGTGTACGTATATAGATATGAATTTACAGATATAATCTCGTATCTCGATTTGTTCGACAGACTCATTTCGCAGATAGATCATCGAAATTATCGAAAAATATATCTGACGAAATGCATGAATAACGATCGTGTTTTTCTCGGGAAAGAAAATTTATTTGTTTAATTAACGCTGCACAATTTATATTTTTCGAATTAATGGGAATCGCGAATGAAGACTGGAATTTTATTGGAGATTTTTTAGCGATATTCATCGGAGAATCAAGAACTCTGAAAACCGTGGACCATCAGTTTTGATGATCAAAAGCGTATTTTCCGGGCTTTTTATAACGGAAACGTCTCTATTCCGGGAGGTAAGTGTTACGTCAGTGTGAGAAAAGGAGTCACGGGCTTCGAGACGCTTTCGTGTAATAACAGTATCTTTTAGGATGAAGAATAGAGCAGGATATTTCCTTGAGAGCCGAACGAATTGTACAGATGTAGGAAATAAAAAAAATAAAAAAAAAAATGGAATATGCGAGAAAGAGGAGAAAGAAAACGAATCGAAAAGCTGCTCCGCGTCCCCTCTCTTTCTCTCTCTCTCTCTTGCTCTATCTCCTGCTTGGATTCGATGCTCCGCACACGAGACAATATGCAAAATTGCTGAATACGGGCCGTAAAATCCAGGCGGCGTGTGTGCCAATATGAGTAAGCGCGTGCGGCGCGTGAGCTCGTATTCCAATTTCTCTCGACAACCCTCTATTTTTCTCACTGCCAACCATCCCTAACGCTTAATCCCGGAATCTCATGTTTTCTCTTTCCTCATTCTCAGGCATATTAGTATTCGAAGAAAGTCTGCGAAATAATCGAGATATCAAAGCCAATGTCTACATTCCCGAGATGTTTCTATCGTTCACACGAATTTTAAGATATTTCAACGCGATTCTAACGATGATACGAGTCATAAAGGATTCAATGCGGATTAACATTTTTCTCGTGTGATCAATTTTTTGTTTTACGATACCAGATAATGCTTCATAAATTCTTCCACATAAAATATTAACGCACCAGTTTCGTGTCTCCGTGAATGAGATCACTGCTTTTATTGCCGGTGAATTAATTCATCATTGAGATTGATCGTCGTTCCTGCTTCGTTTATTTCCGTGAGCCAAAATGATTTCGAAGCTTTTTTTTTTAAATAATGTTTGATTAATCGAAGAAATGAACGACTATTTTCGGTACATTTGATACCCGTGAAAAAAATTATTCATAAGGCTTATCATTTGATCGACGTTCTTTACGTCTTTTTTCTTTTTTCTTCAAGATCTCCAAGTTTCTATGTGCGCACGCGAACGGGGAGAACAAAAAAAAAACGGTGGAACGATTACCGCGGGGTTGGTTCGTAAACTCGGCAGCGTATCCAAAGAGCTCTCTAAAAGATATTTACGAAGAGAGGAGTAACGGAAAAAAGAGCGAGCGAGATGGAGGGAGAAGAAAAAAAAAAAAAAATTTGCGCACCCTTCGCTAAGATTCTTCGTATACTTTCTCCTCTTAATTTCGCGAAAAACTCTCTCGCTTACAAAACTTTTTCCGTAATATCCGAAATTTGAATTTAACCGCTAATTATACGACCCCTAGCGTGTTGGCTCATGGACGCTCGGAACGCCGCGCGCCACGTTAAAATATTCATCGCCGTGGTAACTCGAAACTTTTGCCGGGCCTCTCGCCGCTATACCGAGCAAATTTATTATTCCTCCAGTCGCAGCTTCTCGGTCCTCACTACGAACCTTACCGATAGAGACGCGAAAAGAGAAAAAGGGAGAAAACACATAGAGAGTGAAAGAAAAAAAACGACGAAACGTCATTTAGTCTAAATATTATTATTATTTCACGAGCTTTTCTTCGCTCCCGGAGGCTTTGAATAGAGTGAGTGGTAATTCATAGCCCATCAGCAACGATATATCTAAAAATCGTTTGAATCATGGCGAAGAAAATGTTTCTCGACAAAAGCCCAATTCGTTTAATGTTATTTCGATTCGATTCTTTTACTATACACGAAAATGAATTTGGGAGTAATTGATCATAACGAATGACAATTTATTTTTATTTTGTAAGATTTATCATTTCTCGAACTAATATTTCTTGAAGTTTTGGTTCGGAATAAAAAAAATATGCATAATCAGCTCGTTTTTTTTGTCAAAAGCAGCAATTCTTCTTTGGGAAATAGTACAAAAATGACGAAATTTGACGAATTCCAATGAAATTTAAATAAGAAATTACTGAGATACGTTTATGATGAAAACCCCCAGAATTTCGACCTGGAAACCTGGGAACTATGGTACCGTTGTAATTTTTTTTTTTGGGTGTGAAATTTAGCACTCGGATGGCAAGATTCCATCAAGCGGAGATAAGTGCCTTTTGATGCGTGTTGACTATAATCTGTAGCGTAGCCATTATTCGAGCAGCTGGTTCAATTTCTCCCAGGAAAGCGTTGACGATATAGCCGCATATACGTATACGATATATCGTCATCGCGTGAAATATATGTCCTCATATAGCACGATAGTTCAAGGGTTTGGCTGGAAATCGCGAAAGGGTGAGAATCGAGAGAGAGAGAGAGAGAGAGAGAGAGAGAGGGGGAGAGAAGAGGGAAGGACAGGGCGGTGAAGGCCAGGGGTAAATGGGAGGAAGGAGGAAGAGGAAGAGGGAGAGGAGGCCAACAATAGGCATTGTGCAGCCGCCATAACCAGGAACCGAACGCGACAGCAGCCTCGCATTGTCCGAGTGTCAGGGCAAGTCTTCTCTTATTGCCGAATTGTCGTTGTCATCATATACTCTTCGAGGACACGAGGACTAGCGCGCACGGGGAGGATGTTCTCAAAATCAAGGGAGTTAACGACGATCGTTCTCGGGTTTTAGGTCCTTGGGTTGGTCAGCGCGAGAGCAATCGTCGTTGGAATAAAAATCATGAGTGTTTGGGTGACTGGTCAGAAGGAATCGGTTGTAAATTTGATCTCGAGAGAAAATGGAATTAACGAAGATTGGATCTGATCGGTGTTGTGGCTCGAAAGAAGCTTGGAGTATCTGCCGTTTTGATCACTTATCTTTTACCATCTCTCGATGCAAAATTTATTCCATTTATCGGTATTGAAAAAAATAGCGATTTCGTCATAGCCAAACGGAAACGTACCGGAAGCAACTTTCATTTTTTTTTGTGCAATCGATTCGACGGCTTGCCCGCTGATAGAATCTCCGATACTAATTGTTGCGAGTGATGATGACGAACTTTCGTTCAGCTATCGGGCAAAGCGCTGGACGACCTTCGTGCGACTGACTGACTCGCCCCGTTCCCCCTGCTATTGCACTGATAATAGAAATACAAAGAAAATTCGCTCGCTCGATAAGACGTTTCTAGCGACCAAACAAAACGGTATATAAAGAATCGCCACTCCAAAGGTTTCACAAATACCTCGAAAGTGCACAACGAGAAAAGTGACTTCGCAAATTTAATTATTGCTCTGTCGAACTGAATAAATATCTCGCTATAAAAATGAAAGGTAAGCAATTTCATAAGTTTCTTTAAGAATTTCATTGATAGGTGTGTCGATTCCATGGATTTAATTGTACTGACTTCTCGCTACGAGCTGGATTCGAAAAAAATACGAAATCAAATCATCGCCTTCGATTGATCAATTTAAAGTCAAGTTTTCATTTTTTGTATATAATTTCTTCAATTATTTTTACTGCTCCACAGCATATCACGTAAAACTGCGACGATAATTTTATTCTTGTTACTTTCAATCGTTGCTCATTTTTTTTTTCGAAAAAAAAAAAAATGAAGTTTACGAATAAAAAATGGACTCAAAATTAATTTCGTAAATAAGCGTTAAAATGTTATCATTTACTTGTAGCTTTTGCTGCCATCGTTTGTCTCTTCGGGATCGTCGTAGTCGAAATAGTTGGTTCTCCGATTGCTGATAAGCCGGTGGTCAACTGCGACGCAGCACCTCCACCAGCCGAAGGCGAAGAAGACTGGGCAGTTCTGGTCCCTAATCCGTTGGATTGCGGAAGTTATTACGTTTGTAATGTGGGGGCGCCAATTTACATGCAGTGTCCGGAGGGACTTCACTTCAATCCTAAGCTTTCCGTGTGCGATTGGCCCTGGGCAGCTAATTGCGCTGTAAACGGACGGGAAAGTAGTCGTCGAAGGAAATGAGGCATCACATTACAGAATCACTAAAAAAAAATGTGTGAATTCTTCGTGGGAAAACTGTATTCAACGATCTCGTATGGAGCATTTGTCGCTGTTTGATAAAACGAATTTTCCTTATGATTATTGAAATAAAATATTTGTGCAAAACAGAAAAATTGATTTTTTGTTTAATGACTGTCAAAATTCATCTCGTTTAGAGCAGCGTTCGATCAGTTTCCTCTTTGTTGTGTTTTTCTGGTTTTTTTTTGCTCGAAGACTCTGCGTCTCTGAATTTTGTTTTATTAGAAAAAAAAAAGAGAGAAGAAATAGCAAATGTATAAGATTTTTTCTGTCATCCATTCACCGAGTATTCATCTCATAAGTAGTTTCATACCATACGGAGTCGTACATGCAACTAATAAAAGTATATAAATAGGAAGAAGAGGAAGAAATCTTTGGGACTGTACAGGAGTGAAAAAAGAATCTTTTATCGTGGATGTCGCTTTCGCCAGGAAACCTTCATTCTACTCGATCCTATTGCTACTCCCTTTTTTTCTTTTACTTCTCTCTCTCTCTCGTTCTTTCACTTTCCGTCTGACACGACGGCGTTCATTCACTTCGTCGACATTCGTTCTCACTTCTTATTCCCTCTATTTCACTCTCTTTTTGCCTCGTCTCGTTCAATTTTTTTTTCCCATCTACGCGGATTTCTTAAAGAAATCTTTTTCGCTGTTCTCTTGGGAATATCGAACTGCGCTTCAATTCTACGCACGACTATATCGTTACCCGTTTCATTTTTTAATTCATTTCCATTTTTTCTCTTTCTCTCGCTCCCTCTAAAGTTCAATTATGTTATGAATAAAACGTGTGAAAATGCCCACGATTAATTAAAAAAAAATAAAAAATTTGTCTTCTTTCTCTGAAATGTCAATATTTAATTAAAATGACAAATTTTCTGTTCATTTTTCAAAAGAGCTGTCAAAATGGGGTGACAGGTCTGCTAGGCATGAGGCACCTTTTCGAACATTAGTCCTTTCGTAATTGCTGATTTGACTCAATATTTTCGAGTCTTCCTGCATGTATCTGTATATTTTTGTGCTCTCTCTATGCTTTTAGAGAAACAGTGTTGCTCCTTAATCCGTATATGTTACTCGTAAGTTAGTCGTACGTTAACTCATCTTTACGAGTGAAATACGTGGGGAAATACGTCCCTCGAACTCTCTGTGGACGTGGAGGCGATGTGTGTGTGTTCCGAGAGCACGTACATCTTCTCTTGCTTCTAGGGCGTGTACCTTCGTCCCTGTATCTTATAATGTGGCTGGATTATATATAAGAATATTGTGTGTGTATTCGTGAACATATACAAGGTGTGTTTGAAACGAAAAAACACCAATTTTGATGTTCGAGGATGACGTTGAAGCAAAATAACTGATGGAGACTAGTCAAACGAGGGTCCAATCTTTGGAATAAATTTCTGCAAAGTTTAATTCGTTGATTGAATCGATGGGAGATGATTTTCATTGCAGCAACGTAAAAAAAAAGTCGACGATGATAGATTTGGGAAATGATTAACCGATAACTGTCAAATTCTAATTAATTTATTCATTGGAAAATTCAAACTACAATATTGGTTTGAAAATGAATAGAAATTTGATTTGAATATATTTCAAATTATAATCAAAACAACAGAGGATTGTAAAGTAATGGACATTCGAACTGGAACGAAAGATTTTTTAGAATTTTCAGCAGTTTTTTCACTTTAATTTCGAATTCGGACTCGATTTTCTATTCTTCAAGAACTTTTATCTACGACTATTGTAATTCTTGTCACCAGGACTTCTTTTATGAAATTCGAAGAAAGTTTCAATGGTTCCTCTGGTTATAGTTCAATTTTTTTCAATCTTTCAATGTAAGTGGTAATCGATTGGAGGTTTTTAAAAAGATTCTTAAAATGAAAATAAAGTAGCATTTCGAATATTTTCCCTTATTACTCGAGGTTTTGAATTTTTTTTTTCAACCGATTCAATTCTCGAGAGTATCACCCCGTACATGGTAAATGTATTGGAACGTGTATCTGTGTATAGTCTGACGAGGTTCTACGACTATCTACCTATCTAACTCCTCGGTGCAATTTAACCGTAACAGCTTAACAGGACGAAGCCTCTTGGAGCAGTATCGTCGTGCTCGGTTAAGTCTTATTCGGTGTGTCGCTCCCTCGAAACGCGACGTCATATATACATATCTCCGTAATGTTATTTCGCGAAGGAAATCAAATAGACTTGACGTATTTTAATGAAAAAAAAATAAAAAAAATAAAAACGAATGAGTCGGTTGGTATTTGGGAACGACGGCTAAAAGTCTTTTAAGTAATTCACCAATATATTTCGATTAAAGTATTTCGATGTCCTATACACTCGGACCGAGTAATTTTTCATTATCGCGATCGACTTTTGTTAAAATTCATCAATTTTTCGTTTATTCGACATTTGTCCATTTTTTCATGAATCTGATCCGTTGACGATCCAAACGATTCGTACGAAATAAATGTTACACCAACGCCAGGGATTTATCATCGGAGTGATGCCAGATTCGCGAAGCCTTGAATAAAATGACATCATCTACTGCTGTGGATGGAGCGTTCGAAACTCGGTCATCTCATGTATCGGTCAACATTTACTCCAATCGCGTGTGATTCAACTTCGGAGTGAATGCACACGTGTGTGCATCGGACTTTGGCGCAGTGGTCGAAACACACTCGACATGATCGGTACTTGAGACGAGTGCCGCCTCGACATATACATACTATTTGTATCGAGAAACACCATTGTATACATATATATATATATATATATATATACATTTATAGCTATATATAATCTGAAGTAGATACTGTAGGAAATCAATTGAGCGTACGTTGACTTGCTGAATATCAGCTTGGCTCTCGATCCCACATGAGAGAGGTTGGTCCACTTCTTACACGTACTCCACATGGGTTATCGGGATTTGATCGATTGCGAATAGATGGATTAAGTTGTTTGTACCGGATATAATATGGTCTTGGATATAATCTTATCAGTAACTGTCTATTTGGGTGATAATAATGGAGGATAATGTGTATGAGAAGGTCGAGTTGTTTGAGAACTATTGATAAATGATATCACAGTTGACTTATGTGGACTCTATTTTTGTGGAGGTGAGAGGCTTATGGTTGTATCGAGTAACTTTAGCGTGTATGCGAAAAATTTTGTGTTAAACTTTGGTTAATCTCGAGAGGAGGAGATTTATGAAGGATAGTCTTAAAAAGGAAAGGACTCGCGACTAAATTCTCGTGGGATTGGTATATGTATCGTGGATAAAGCAGGGGCAAAAAGAATTAAAAAAAAAGGAGAGATGCAGATGGAGAGAGAAGGAAGATGCGTAAAGCTCGAGGCTGATGCTGGGACGAAAGAGGAGATCTCATCAGTGCACCGACACTTAAAATCCCTATTTCGTTCTAGGCTCTCCGATGCTTCTCACTCTTTTGCCTCCCAGTCCGTGCTTCTCGGCTATAAGGCTGTCGAGCCTTATTCTCTCCTCGTTTCCACTTTCATCTTTTTTCTCTCTCTCTCTCTTTCTCTTTCCTTTTTGCTTCGGAAGCTTTACTAGCAATTTTGCCAACTGTATACTATGGCACGAGGCGTGCAGCGGTAGGAGCAAGCTGTGTCTGTGTACTACAGCACCTTGGTTCGACGCCGGTTAATGTCGCGTTTTCGCCGTAAATGGGGAAAGAGAGAGAGAGAGAGAGAGAAGAGAAAGGGAAAAAGAGCAAATTCGCGAGCATAGGAATCCTGTAGAATGGAGAAAGATAAAACGAGGGAGAGAGAGAGAGAGAGAGAAAGCTCGAAGGTGAGAAGGAGAAAGGATGGTGGAAGACGAGACGAAAAGGGTGTATATATATAGAAATGAAAAGAGAAAGTGCACACAGAAGAGGAAACGGATTGAGACTTTCTTATCGTTAGGAGTCAGTCACTCGTTCTTCTGCCTTGTCGCTTTTTCGTCCAAAGGAGGCTGTTTCTTCTCCCTCTCGCTTTCGAATTCCTTATCTCTCTTTTATCCATCGACACGTTTTTTTTTCTTGTTTTTTTTTTTTGGATTTATTTATTTATTTCACTTCTCGGCTTCATCTTCCTTGGCCATTGCTCGTTTTCTCACTCTCCCCTCTTCGTGCAATGTCTCTTTTTCTCTGTTTTTCTAGCATGTTTGTTCTTTATATATATAGTATATGCATATTTGTACGTGTATACGAACTTGAGCCGAAGCAAATGCACGAGAGTTGCAGGTGAAGAGCATTCAGTACGGGGAACGAAAAATTTTTTTTTAATGGAACAGCATTCTGTTAGGAAATTGGAAACCGATTGGCGGAGGGCTCGGGGCTCCCTCGTTTTCACAAGTTTCTGTACACACACCAGCGTCAGGAGATAGATTATAAATGGAAAAAAAAAAAAAATACGTCTCTCTCCCGTCAAAGTCTTTTTCTGCCAAAGACGAAATGGTCTACGCTATATATACTGGCGGGTACAAAGATCCACGATTACTAAAACATACGTGTCGGCCTCCTGTCTGTGTATGCATACGAAGGTTTTCAGGATTACTTATGTATTATATTTCGTAGGAAACTGGGAACTAGCGGTGAAAACGAGAGAGAAAAAAAAAGCAGAAACGCGCAAAAACGATGGTAAAGAAAATTTTGTTATCGTTGGCAATTTTCGATTCGTAGAAAAAAAAAGGGATTATGAGATCGAGTCACGAAACAGTATGGAGCTCGCCTGGCTCTACACTCAGAAATATCTTCATTCGATTTTTTTATGCTTCGTTTATTGTTTCGAGTAAAGAATTATTAAGTAACTCTATTTTCGAGCCAATTCGCGTTGCAGGCTTACAAAAAACTGCGATATATTCTCACTCCACCTTTTTTTTTAATTATTGAAATAATGATAAAACTAATGAAATGACAGGAAGAAAGAAAAGTATTGAAAGCAATATAACAAAGTTTATTTGATTTACTAACAGCAGTGCGACTGGATCGTGCAACGTTTCTCGTCGTTCGGACATTCTTAAAGGCCAGTAGTTGGTTGAGAAGAAAATTAATAGCTGGACATTTTTCCGTAAGGATTAAATCGGCTGATAGAGAACAAGAACGAGAGAGAGAGAGAGAGGAAGAAAGAAAGAAAGAAAGTGCATAAGGAAACAAGCTCGCCACGACGATTATAAAATGCTCCGATAGCGTGCAAAGAGCTCGAGGGTGGTGGTGCCTCTCTCTCTCTCTCTCTCTCTTTCTTTCTCTCGCTCGTTATTTTACTTTTATTCTTTACAACGAGCTGCTCGCAATGGGAGTTTCACTGACTAGTATGGAGGCGATCGAAACGAAAAGGCTTGACTCGTGAGTGTGAAATTTCGCAGGTTAAGCCCTTCTCTGCCCTAGCAGTCGATAATCCATAAAAAATATCCTGAGACCTCGGGAAAACATCACTCGAGGAGAAAAAATGGAGTCACAAAAAAAAAACTAAGCGAGAAGGAGAGAAAAGTGCTCGATAAACTCATGCTTAGCATATACGTGTGTGCCTATTGCAGTTTTGTTGCATGTCTCCTCAATCGCACGCCCATTTATTACCCGCTCGGTAATTTTTATACACGCCTGCGGTATTATCGGTTTTAATCACTCTCTCGTGTGATGTTATATGTACAAACTTTCAGTGCGAGTACCTGTGGGAGAGAAAGAAAAAAGAGAGAGAGAGAGAGAGAAGATAAGAGGGAAAGAGAGCTTTTGAGCACATGACACGGTGACGATTACAGGGTGACTGTACATTTTTACAGGGTCTTGGGTAGTGGTATTGGGATGCTTCAGAGGTTGATCATGATTTTTTTCTGCACTTTTCGATCGCATTTGTTCTAATTTCAATATTTTGCAACCAGAATTTCCTTCGAAGTGATCATTTACTCGCTTTAAAACGACGAATCTCAATTTATTCAACGAAACATATTCGTATAATGGAATTTTCATTTGTTTATGTAATTTAATTATAAAAAACGATGAAAAATAATCTGTCTGAGAATGTAACATATTAATGTCGATTTCTTCGAATGTAAATTTAACGAACCCCCTTTTTCGGTGTACCTTCGTTATACGTAGCTAATATCCTTGTGGTGTTCTCTCGCTGTATCGTTTAGAGTGAAATCGAATTATCGATGGGGTGCCGAGGTCGGGAGCGTTTTGTCCCGGCTGTGGTTGGATTTATGCTTTACAGAAGAGCTGTTACAAAAGGGGGGGGGGGGAGAAGCTCGGCCCAGAGACGAGGTTTCCTCTACACTCTGTGCGGGAGAGTTAGAATCCAGAGAGGAGAGAAAGAGCCTTTTGGAATGAATATACATGCACATAGCAATGTGCATGTGTATCTATCCACCAAGGGGAAAGTCCCAATGTAGCATGGCCGAAGAGCACAGGTGGCTCCGCTCGATATTGGCTTTGCATTTGGATTTCGCGTGCACGCCTTCGTCCCCATACATAGAGAAAGCTGTGCCTCCACGGTAGCCAGGCACAGTACTCCGGCGGTGGTTGCCCTGGACCGCTCGCGTTCACCCGGTGGTGGGCAATTACCCCACTAAATATTCACAAGTTCATTACGCGCTCACGGAAAGTTGGATGGTTCAGTCTCGCTTACTCTTTGTCTTTCTCCGTCTTTCTTCCTCTTCTCTCTCTCTCTCTCTCTCTCTGCTCTTTGTGGTCTCTCTCTCTCTCTCTCTCTCGCACGTGCTCTTGGTCCTCGCAATGTCCATCCTTCTCTCTCTATCTCTCTTCATGACGATGAGGAAGTAGCGGGTCTGTTACCACAACGGCGAAATACCGAAGCCCTCGTGCAGGAGGCTCCGTAGCTTTCGTACCAGTAGAAAATACGATAGGGTTGAGAAAGCCAGATCTACGCTAAGAATAAAAAAGGAACGAACCGGTGGTTTAGTTTGAAAAAAAAAGAAGGAAAATTGGAAGAAGCAAGAGAAATGAGAGAAAAGTGAAAGGGACGAGACCGTTGGGCTTAGCTGTGAATTATTTTATCTGTCCTCGCTATGTTTCTGTACCGAAGCCAAGATCGACCGCTACACTTTTTCAAAATCCCTTTTACTACGTTGAACAATGTAAATCTCGCTTTTTCGAGATTAAAAATGTATCGATTTTATACTTCGAGTTCGACGAGCACAACTATGCCACTAAAGATTAGATAATCACTTGACTCTATCACTATCAAATTCAACGGATTTATCCAAAGAGATTCGTAAAACATGAATTATCGAATGAAACGTGGTTAATTCAGCGATCCTGATAGGATAAAAAAACCTGTTGACATTCGCGACTCCATTCTCATTCGTCTTTCATTTCTTTGTTATCGTGCCTCAGCATCGGGACTGCGTCCAAATGGAAAAACATCGAGAACATCTCGACATTACGGAATCTATAACTATATATCGATGATATCCACTCGACTGGCAAATTGAACTGGAATATCATTCGATCGAGTAGATTATTCGACTTGACTTTTATTCATCTACTTATTCATTATTATTGTCGTCGTATATTCGCATCGATTTAATTCCCCTACTCATCCGCAGATCGTATCAGGCAACATCGTGTTCTAAACGATTCTTATATATACGTAAGCACTGGTACTTTGCATCGTTCAATTATTTTCTTCCAGTCGTAACGTTCGAATACTCTTTAACGAATTCTTCGCGGTTATGACGAGAGATAGCGGCCGATCAGAATCAAATTTCTTATCGGGTGACGTATTACGTTTGAATAACGTTAATGACCAAAAAATTTAACGAATTTATCTCCTTCGTAAAGTTCATGGTCTCGAAAAACTCCAATTTACAGAAAATAAAATATTATTCGTTGATTATTTATTTTCATTCATCAAAATGAAATTTCTTCGTCGGGCGAGGAATGAATTAGGTTATTTACCGATTTTTTAACACTTAAAAAATAACAACAATTTTATAATACGAATATTTTCGAATTTCGTTCTTTATTACTGTTTTCTTCGCTACTATTTATACCGCTGTCAAGAAATATAACAAGAAACTTGATTAATACGTTTTTAATCTACACCACTAAAATCCGGATTTAATAATTTCGTTCTTCGTTTCGTAGTTACATTTGCTGTTGCACCGAAGCTAGCTGGTTAATATTCTACAATTGATTAATTTGGAGAAAATAATTGAAAAGATTTATCCACATTGCGGTGGTCGTTGAATATCTACGGGGTATCATTCGGGTCGCTGGGACATAAAAGATGAATTAGAGCAAAGTAATAAAAGATGTAAGATTTATATATGTATATATATATATATATATTATTGTGTGGAAAAGTGTGAGAAACGGTTATAATAATCCGGAGTGAAAATTTAAAACAGAGTATGAATAAGGTCAAATGCGACGATTCGAATAGTTCGTACATAGAGAATTCACAAAATATATATAAATACATATATGAATGGTATGGAATGGGCTTCGTAGAGGGTTGGATCAACGTAGGAAAAAGCTGCACTACCACCTATCGACAACAGCGCCATCGGAATGGCTCTTGTACCAGGGTGCACAAGTGCTGCGTACATTTGTGTATATATATCCTCGTATATGTATATGTATCAGCGTCGGTTAAAGCTTTTCGAGGGAAGCCTCGTAAAAGTTTAATAGATCGTTCGGTGCCCGAACGCGATGCCGGTCTTTTACGGCTTATAAATGCTCCGTTTGACCGAAAACAATTTCCCAGCCAGAGAGCGAGGCTCGCATCTTCTCTTCCCCTGACTCTGCTCCTCGCCTTCCACTCCTTTCACCAACCTCAAGAGTTGTTTTTTTTTTTCTCTCTCTCTCTCTCCATTCTTCTCGTTTTATTTAACCCATTTTCTTCCACTGCCAATCATCGGGTTTCTTTCACTCACGATTTTTCAAGGCGAAAGCCCCTCTGCGAGTGTGCCTTCGTGTACATTCCAGGGTCGCAGTTCGAATATAGTCATTCGGGGGCTCCAAAGGGTTACGAGAGTTCCGGAAGATTTGGACATGAATCTCTCCGATATTGGAGGTCATCCGGGCACAGCTTCTTCCCTCTCCATTTTCTTTTTTCTCTTTTTTCACGAATCTTCTCCTACGCACAGGGCTACGTGCACACACATCTGGTAAAGTTTCCTCCAGGATGAAAGTGGAACAACAGCAGGAATATAAGACTCTTAGGAACGTCGTTTACTAGCGAAATAAACTCTTCTCTTCTCGCTCTATTTATCCAGCTTCCTTTTTCTCTCTTCCACACTACGTACTCTGGGTATCTTATGTCGATACGATATTCGACGATCTTCAGGGCTATCTGTTCCAAAACTGGATGAAAAAAATGAGTTTCGTACAAAGCATGTTTTATGGGAAGCCTGAAGGGAAGAAAAAAGCTGTGATTTGACTTTTGTGATTTTTTATTTTCGTTATTATTTCATCGAATTGTTTTTTGTAGCTGATAATTGTAGATTGAAACGTTGGCAAGAGGTGTAGCAACTCTTTCGTTATGTGTAAATTGAACTGCTTGGGATGTGAGCGAAATTTGTGAAAAATGATTGTCGATCCTATCAATCAATGGCAGTTTCTATACGAGTTTGGGAAATTTCTAAAAACTCATCATTCGTTCATCATTGCCTTTGGAACGTAAAGTGCTTATCTTGTTATCCAACATATTAGTTTTTCTGTGAGATATAACAAATTTAATATCCAGCTTTTATACGAGAATGAAAGAGGCACAGAGGAGCAAATACGAGGATATAATCTTGATGCCTCGGCCGGTGCTTCGGAAAATCTAAGGGGCATAACTGGCTAAACGGTAAATTGGGCTGTTGCTGGTAAGAAGAAAAAAAAAAACAAAATTGGCAAGACACGTGAAATACGAGGTGGCATTTTACGTTTTTCATTTCCTTGTACTTTCTTCCAATTTTTTTCTTCGCCTTTGTCTCCTTCTTTTTTTTTTATATATTTTTCACGTTTTTCTTCATTCATGCTTCGGAATTATTATTATTTTTTTATTATCGTAGTTTCTTCTCGTCGGTATTTCCCTTCTTTTTCCCTGTCTGTTGCTGTTCCTTTTCTTTTTTTTTCTCTCCTCTCGTTCCGGGTCTTCGTTGTGGCCCGTTTGAAAGCTCCGTAGGCGTGAGTGTCTCGTTTCGAAGTCGAGAGTTATGGCTTCGGAGGTTTGGATGAGCGGAAAACGCATTTTTTTTTATTTATTTTTTATTTTACGAACTGTATATTTTTGCCTGAAACGATTGAGGGTAAGTCTGTGAGAGGAATGGATCACAAACGAGACAAAAATTTTGAAGTACATCTGTGTATATTTTTTTTTTTTTTTGATGAGTGGGCTGCACACGTGTTCGTTATATCTTGCGTAGACATATTTTTTGACGAGGAATTTCACATTTCGCTAAAGTTGGCAGTTTCGAATCGACGAATCCATCGAGAACAACTCCGTTCTTTTATCGATCTCTACCTAGTTTTTTCCACTTACGTTTTTACCGTCATAAAAACGACGATATTTTTTATTTGATTTTATGATACATGATGTTTCGAATGTAACGCATTTCCAATGGGAACAACGACGCATTATGGGGAGGATAAAATTTGAAAAAAAAAAGAAAAGAACAATAAATAAAAAAGAAAACTGCTTGAGCCAAATTTGTATGCTGCTTTCTATCCCGCTATAACTCAATCCGGTATCAATCGATAGCAGTCTCCCTCGTTGAATTTGAAAAGTTTGAAAATTAATTGAATAATATATATATATATTTTTTTTTTCGTCATCATAAAAAATAACAAACGAATTGAATCGAATTCGAATAATACATCGAGGTATCGATCGCGATACATTAATCGTCATTGACAGTTGAACATTTATCCGGAAAACAAGACGTACCCGTAAAATTAATTCTCTGTTCAATTAGTTGTAAACTACCGAGCTTTTTGGCACCGACATGCAATATCGATCAAAGCTTCGCGTACAGAGTGTACGAGTTCAAATATCGAATACGTTGTATATAGACTCGATGAGATCACAACGTGTCGAGGACAATGGAAAACTTTTCACGGGAATGCAGCTAAAGCGTGCGCGTGTATACATTCGTGAATGTGTATACGAAAAGCTATATCTTGTACTCTCCCTCCTAGAAAACCATCCAATTTGGAGAGCACCGGTGTCGATTAAATTTCGATCTGTTATCGGCTTGCCACTTTCTCTTCCTCTCTATCTTTCCCTTCAGCTATTTCGATTTCCATGAATTTCTAGTTGTTACGTGTGTATCATAGTGTAGACTAGATTGAAGAAAAAAAAATAAAAATAAAATAAACTAGCAAATTGCTGTAGACATTTTGTTGGATAAAATCGAAATATAAATATTCGTGAGATTATTATTCATTCAAGCAAATTTCGTGTAGTTCGCTCCAGCTTTTAATTCTTCAAAATATTATGGCCATTCGTTTATCTCCAGTAAAAAAGTCGCTGCTGCCATGTTTGATCAACGAAAAGCACTAAAGCTTGGATTATAAATTGATACAATGCTTGCTGCTTATAAACAAAACGAGCGGATCGTTCCTCGGGCTCGGGGAGTAATGAATTATTCTTCGGATTAATTGAACACAAATATACGCCTCGCTGGATACTGATTGAATCCAATCAATTTTATTACCAACGAATCTCTAACAAATACAACGATATAGCAAATGTATTTGTTTCCTCATTTATCTTCCTTAATTGTTGACAATAAATCGAAAAAAGTTAGTTTTTTTTTATTTTAATTCAGCCACGCGCATCGCCTTTTTTTTAGTAGAAAAAAGGGCAACGTTCGGGTCTCCTGAACAAAAAAAAAGTGTGGAAGGATATTGCAGAATTTGGGATCTCTTTGCAACAAAATATCGGCTTTTTTTATTACGAGCTTTTTACAATTCATATTTGAATAGCGATCGGTCGAAATATTCAAAAAAAAAGCAAACTAAATATGTTTTAAAGCTGTCTATGAAAAAAAAAAAAACCTTCGAGAATGGTATGAAAATGGAGGTTTAATTCGATTCGACCAACAAATATGAATGCGGATGATGTTTGAATGCGTGTACGCATGAGAGAATCAGTAGAGAGTTGACACAGGTTGAGTTTTCCGAAAAATATAATATCGAAAAATGCCTCAATCTCCCGTTTTCCATTTAAAATGAAATTTTTTTGAAAAAAAAAAAAAAAAACATTTTATTTGCTCGAACGTTCGGTAAAAGCGCAAGGTTTTTTTTATCGGTGATAAAATTATCACGTCGATCGAAGCCTTGACGAAATGTTGGAAACATTTGTTAAGCCCAAAAGGCACATTCGCTGTATCACAAAATACACTCGTTCATATAGAGTTACATAACCGAATATGCACGAGTTTTCGATGGCATACCCGCCGCCGCTTCGATCCTTGTTTTTTTGTTTTTTTTTGTTTTTTTTTTTTTTTTTTCGCAACCCCCTTTTCCTCGCAACGTGTAATTGCGTAACGCTCTGCCGTTTGGCATTTTCGCAAGAGCAGCCGGGTTAAAAAAGAGTCCCGCAGGATATTTTGCCGCAAGCCACATTCGATGCACACACGCGATAAATACAAACAGCAAAATGCATGTGAGGAGAATAAAAAAAAAAACAAAAAAAAAAAAACAAAAAATCGAACGGACTATCGGGGAAACGAATTGAAAAATAACTATCCTGTTCCGGAACGATGTACAACCCGATTATATTGTTGGTTACATTTTTCTTCGAACGAGTATTTATGGGAAAAAAAAGTTGTATCAAAGACCATTTTCATTTAACAGCTATATTTATTCACCGGTTATAAAATTTTTTTTTTTTTTTTTTCATACTACAGTGCGTTATTGCGATCTGGCAAAAGGCAGAAAAAACTTGTCACCGTTGTAGAAGAATCTCAATTTTATTGACGTATTATTATATTTATTGCCATGAAAATGAAAAA
This sequence comes from Campoplex capitator, assembly GCA_037576405.1. Lineage (NCBI taxonomy): Eukaryota > Metazoa > Arthropoda > Insecta > Hymenoptera > Ichneumonidae > Campoplex > Campoplex capitator. Next base: position 259,032 of record JARBWI010000485.1, on the reverse strand, counting down.
CGAGTGAAGGAGAAAAAAAAAAAAACTCGAGTTTTTTGGTTGCCTACGGACACGACGAAGCAGCATATGCAAATACTGCGGATAAACTTAGAGACGTTTATACGATTACTTACGGTCGATAGTTGGTTCGAAGAACGTGCATATATAGAAAAAGTGATATAAAGAGATAAGAGAAAAAAAAGGATAAAGAAACGTAAATGAAAAGAAAAATAGAAGAGGAACGAAGAGTGCTTTTGCTTTGATGGTTTTTCACCTATACGGAAACCTGTAAACTCGCGAAATCGCGAGATAAAAATATACATATATAGAGTCGCTCGTGATCCGCTTGGGTTTGATTTTCTCGCGCTAGAGAGGTCCAAGATATTGCTTTCCCCGTATATGCAATAGAGTCTGTGTACGTTCTTTAGCATTGGATCGTTCGGTGGTGCATCCGAGAGACCGAGGGAAGCGGCTAGCGGTACATAAAATAAATAAGGAAAAAAAAAAATAAATAAATAAAACAAAACAAAACAAAAAAAAAACTGAGAGTAAAATGCGTATTTTCGCGAAACTCTTGGCGAAAGAGTGCGACCGATAAACGGAAAGAAGTACCATCGTAAGAAGAGAGAAGATGTTCTTTCCACCTCGAATTCGATCTGGATTTACGATATTGGTTGAAACACCACCTGAACCCAGACATCGAGAGATCTTTTTCAAACCCCTTCCCCCCTCCCTCCCACCGTCAGCCCAGTACTCTTTCACACCATGGGACGACTGGAGTGCAGGATTCTCTCTTATTTCACCTTATACATTTAAATTTCCATGGGATATTTCATGTCAAAAGAACATTCATCTTCGAGCCAAAATTTATTAATTTTTTTCAACAAGTTACGATCATTCTCGTTACAAAAAATGCGAACAGCATAATTGACGTGTGTTAAAAAAAAAATGTCAAAATATAACAGTCAGGCGATTAGAAGGGAATTAATTTTGATGAAAATTCTATACGAAATTAGTTTTACGATGATAAATTCTGCTCGACAAGATCGATTTAAAGAAATGTACGCGAATTCCAGCGGGAATTTATAGGACCGGGGAGAAGAAACCCTTTTGCTTTACTTGTCTGGTAAAGCACACGTGTGAAAATGCTGTACGAGGCAGTCTCAGTTAAAATTTATGTTCACGCAGATAGCGGGCCAATATAAATGAGATTTTAAGTACTGGGAGCTGTCGAGAAGAAGTCGAAGAGCAACTGCTCTCTTGCGATGACTCGTAGTGGCATATACTTCTTCCCCTTTGAGCGAGCACGTCGAGGATCGCGTTTTCTATTTCCCGAAGCAACCAATGTACTCGCTTAATATTGCCCGGTCGAAGCATTCACCGATACCTCGATAAATTCGTGTGTGATATAAATTATGTCGCTCGCTCCCGAATGCGTCCTCTTTATAAAGGATGTCTCGAACACAACTTTTAAAACCTACGTGAACGGAATGGACGAATTTGAACAATGAGGAAATTTTTTGTGGCTAGAAATTGCGATAACCGAAAAAATGATTAGTTCGAGAAAACTCAGGGGCTGCGGTTGTAGGGTATGTTCAAGTCCTTCCAGGGAAAAATCTTGATCCAATTTTTTTATTCTTAAAAGAGAAAAAAAATAACATTATTTTTTCATTCGAAAATATAGGTCGAATCCTGAAAATCCTCAGTGAATTCGTAAATACGATTCGCTATCTCATGTGGAAGGAACAGTTTAAAAAAACGGCAAAAGACTTTTTCACTCGGGATTGGGGGGCCTGAAACGAAGTTTACGGTATTGTCCGTGGGAGAAGCTAAAAGAAAGAATAGGAATGAAATAAAGATGGTGATACAAGGAGTAAAAAGTTTTGTGAATCTCGCGAGAGTTTAAAGGGGTTGACGGGAGAAAATCGTGAGTATAGGGGAGTTTTAGAGGAAGGGAGGGGGGGGGGGGGGGGTGAGCATCTCCCTTCGGGGCTGAGAATACGAGAGACGAGACGATTCTTTTGGGGGGTGTGTGAGAAAGCAGCCGTAGCATGAAAAGTCGGTGGGAATTTCATTAGAAGTGGCGAACGCCTGTAAAAGAAGCTCGCGAAAGCAGAGAGAGGGAAAGGGAAAAAGGAAGAAAGGCGAGACTGGAAAAAACAATGTAACAAAAAGTACAACGCGAGACTGAACAGAAGAGGGAAAGCTCGCTAGGAAAATGAATGAATTTATGGTTTTTAATATTTGTCCATTGTGTCGCTTCGCACGAAACGAGATGGAGTGAGAGAGAGATAGAGAACAAGAGATGTTTGAGGGGAAGAAAAAAGGCTTGAAGAGACAGTATGTGAGAGAGTTGGTGAACACAACAAAACCATTCAATGCATCTGACCTCGCTCCTTTTTTTCTCCCCCTCGTTTGAGCTTTTTCGCGAAAGTGGCCAAAACGTTTTACCCTTTTTTCTTAGATCCACCATCTCTGCACCCTTCGTGGCCCTTGTCGACGATCGCGCCGGATTATTACCGGGTGCTTCTCGTCCTCCTCCATCCTCATCCAGCTCGATGTGACTATAAAACGAGAAAATCGCATTTCGCGTGTATAGCGCTCGCCAGCTAATAGAAAAAAAAAAAATAAATAAAACGGTTAACCGAATGAAAAGATGATCCGTCCTGATTGCTTCTCTGTGTCTAAAATATAGTCCGAGTGTTTGTACTGGGAAAAAAAAAGTTATTGAAACAAAAAAATCTTAATGCCATGAACCATTGAACGAACGCATTTTTTATCAAACTTGTTCATCCTGACCAAGAACCGCGCAGTTCAATTGACAAAACTCTTCAAATAACATCAATTTCTATTGAATCAACATTTTTTTTTCTCAGTGTAGAGAAGAAAAATCTTCAAGATCCAGACACTGGGAGTGATATGAAGAGGAAAATGTGATAGATATATAAAAGTAGAAAGAAACGATGTTATTTGATGACGTAACCAAATGAACGATTCCATTAAGGATGTGATTCCAATGTCGATGAACTCGTGTCAACAATATGAAAGCTTTGAAAGTTAGATTATATGGAGCCCTGGTAGCAACAATTACATTTTTTTTCTGAAATACATCATCGATCAAAGTTTCTATGCCTGTTGCGGCCAAGCTTAAAATTGTATTATTCATCAGGCAGATACCGTCGAAGAGTTTCAATGGCCACTTCTGAGCATCCTCGAAGTCGAGAAAGTGTGCATGGGTCGATGCATTTCCATGCACTTGTTACGAGATGCGGAAAAGTTGTGTGTGTGTGTGTGTATGTGTGAAGCTGAAAGATATCTGACCGGAGACAATTTACCTGACACTATATACGCTCCTATTTAGAGTGGGGGCGAGAAAAGGGGATGATTTTAGTTGAGAGAAATGGCATTGCTGTTCTCCTAGCCTTCTCTCTACCTTCCTCGTTCTCCCTTGCTCCCTCATGAGCTTTGATAAAGACTATGCTGTTCTCGGGAACGTTCGTAACGTCGATGAATAGAGAGGTAATGAATCGCAGTGGACACCGACACGAAAGAGGCGAGGCAATTGGATGCGTTGGCTGTGGTCATCCTAGCCGAAAAATATATATCCCGTACACACTCCCACTTTCCCGCATATATATTATCATATACAGAGAATTTCTCTCCCTCTCTAGCCCCCTCGCGCTTTGTCCACCTATTCTATACCCTTTGGGTTCCAACAGAAACAGGCGAATCGCGTTGTTGAGCTATACATTCAGGCACACTGTGTATTAAAAAAATACATAGGGCATTCCTATGGAACTTGGACTTTTGTCGTTGTAGAGAGAGAGAGGAGAATGAAAAGATTAGTCGACGTTGATGTTCGTTGAATTATCATCGAAATGAGGTTTTTTTATCAGATAAGAATCGTGGATGATGTTCATCAATGAAAAATCTGATGACGCGAAACATTTTTACGTTTTCGAAGCCTTCTGAAAAATAGTGCAGTTTCTGGGTCATAGAATACAAATACAGTGATCCGTTCGAGGTTGTCTGCTATGGTAACGTGCGTAGGGCTTTCATGATTGATTGCTTCGATGCATTTATGCCTGGCAGAACACTTCCGAAAGCTTACGGCGCAATCGAGAGATAGAGAATGAGATTATTGTTGGATACAGTACCGTTTCGTTAGGACAAAACGTATTCACGCTACAAGCAGATATACAAGAGGAATCAAAAGCATGGAAACAACGATTGGCTGTATTCGAGCGATTCACCGGACACACACACTCTCTCTCTCTCTCTCTCGGTGTTCATGGGTTCCAGCAAGCAGCTTCACAGCTGCTGCGTTCTCGGACGTCGTTCTGCCTATTTGTCTCCTGGGCTCTCTTGTACATCCTTATCCAGGATGCTCTCTACTCTCGCTATCTCGATGAATATAGTCACATATATATATATAAATAGACGTACGTGTACGCGTATACTCTCGGTTTTAAGGACCAAAGCATGCACGAGAGGGCAGTGTATAGCCCAACAAACTCGTACGTAGATCGAGTTGATCGATCCAGAGTATGGTGAGAATCTCGAGTATCCGTGCAACGAGGAAAATCACTTTGGCTGAGCTTAATACCAAAGCTCTTCTCTCTTGCATATACACATCACCGAACCGCCTGTACCGAGTGTGTTACGCACTCGAGAAGAGACAGGAGGATTTGTTCCATGACAAGAAGCTTCGCCAACGTAACCTCTCTCTTCCAACTCCACTTTGAGCTCACGATGGAAAGAACAAAATAATTGAACTTCAAGTTTTTATTAACACTGCTTCCATTCGAATTACAGATGGATCCTGCTTCTTATCTTCAGGCTTCATACTCTTTTGGCTGATGCTCGTACAGGTAATCGAGAAAGAAAGATTGGAGTTATCCGCATCTGTTTTTTTCGATCTCTCCTGTTAATGTCACATCTTTGTATCGAACTTTCAACATTTCATGACGCTTTTGCTGTAAACCTGAGCATAAAAAAAAATGACGTGTCGTAAGTTTCGGCTCTTACAAGTTTATAGTTGTCTATTTTATTTCCGGGTCAAAAGCGAATCTGCAAGCTGTAGAGGAGAAAATCACGAGATCATGGGAATGGAGTATACAAAATTCACATCGAACATGTCTGGTGTTGGTTTGTTTGTTTTTTTTTCTCTTCTTATTATACTTTTTATTTATGGTACAGAGGTATAAACGTGACTGTATCTTTGGGTCAAAGCATCACGTCTCGGACGTGTTAAAAAACCGCTGTAAATGGCTCGTTTTTTCCTGTGCCTTTAGTGAAATAGGAAAAGAAAGAGAGCCGAGTTTCAGGATCGGTAGCTCTATGATGGCTATGCTATCCGGCTTCTCTCGTAGCCAGCTTAACCACCGTCAAACATTATGTATTTTCATAATATTTTACGCTTTCCTCGGCGTATCGTTCTTTCGCCAATATCGTGATACATCGCTCTCACGAGCAGCATCGTTTCCTGTCTCATGGGTATAAGTTTGATACAACCATTCATAAATATATACCTATGTATGAAACACGTAACGACGACAACCCTATTTATGTATTTATTTATTAACTTCCATATCGGATCGAGCAGAAAACTCGCTGCTCGTATTATGTGCGGATGGTAACGATCGATATTGTTGGCCAAAACCGATCTCCGTTCCACATTTTCAAAACTGTGTACGTGTTTTCTGTACGTATGACATTCATATACGGACCGGTGGACATATCATTTCCTGTTTCATCGCTTAGGCTTTTTTAGAATCGTTCTGTGATACGAAATATTGATATTTAGAAGATCGATCGATTTCACGATATCGTGATGGACACAACTGTGTCATGTAGACGAAAAAAAATCATTTGGAAATTGCTAACGTTGCCAGATTCGCAGGATAAACTTAGAACTCTTCTTCAGAATTAACGGACACATGCGATCGAGTGAAGAAGAGTCAGAAAGATTTCTGATTCACTGCTTTTTCAATGTCTGAACGAAGTTTTTCAAAAAACGGTTCTATAGTACTGACAGATTAAACCATTTCGAAAAATTGTTCTCATTTCGTTCTACCGAGTTGTTTGTTGGTCTTTAACACTTTGTAGACCCAAAGTGGCTTACGAACATCTTTGGCAGTTCGAAGGATTCAATGGGGAAGAATCAAATCGAAGGCATTGTGTGACAGAGTTGATGTGGAATGGCCGATGTGTATAGATTGGATGATGCAGTACACGAAGAGCAAGGGAGATTCATTATCGTCGCACGAGATTATCACAGCTCGCAGATACGATCGAAGGCTCGAGAGCACATATCCAGGATGGAAGTGCAGAAATAGAGAGCCCGTGAGAGGATGGAGTGAAAGGGAAAGAGACGGAACGTGATAGAGGATGAGAGAGAGCGAGAGCAGAAGCGCGGGGCAATGTTCTCGTATACCGAATCGGCAATCGGCATGCCTCACGGCGTTGCAGTTACTATAACACCAGCAGCATCGTTCGGCATTGTAATATCTGTGCATATTCGGATCGTGGCTAGCGATACGAATCGACGGACGCGCGAGAAGATTTACTTTATCGCCCAGTACACGTCCAAGCGGATTTATGCGACTGGCCGAACACCAATGCCCCGTGTCTCTCCCTCTTTCACTCTCACACACACTCTCTCTCTCTCTTTATTGTTATGCGTTCTATATATATTTACGATAGATCACGATTCTGCCTTTCATTCTACTAGATTTGTAACTGACGACGTTCCGTTATGATTGGATTAATTCCATGACGTTTACTGTTAGAAAAGATAATGCAGCCACGAAGATGAAAAATAAAAAATTTACCTGCCAGATATGTTATCGGATTCTTAAGATTGCCTTCGGCATCGATGTGCGAGATAACTGGGACTTTATTATTGCATTAAAAAAAAAGGAGTTGTTGACTGTCGAAAGTCAATATTTTGTCCAAGTTCTGTGAATCATAAGAGTTCGTAGATCGATCTCCATTGGCCCATAAAGTAGTGGTCTGGAGGATCGATTGATAGAATCGAGCGATAAGTACAATTTTTCGTAAGCCAAGAACGGACGATGTGAAACGTCTGACATGAACGGAGTTCGTTTTATCATTTGCGAATAATGACCTCGTAAAACTGGCATAACTTTGACGACGAATCGAAATAATAATCGTGTGATTCGATCATTTTTCTTCAGAAGTCGTAAACGTTGATTCGAAGACTCACTGATCGATAGATCTGTAAATCCATTTGTAGACGTTTCATCACATTTTGATCATTACTCATACACGAAAGAAATGAGTTCTTGTACACAAAAAGCTTCTTTTGTAAGAAAGCAAGAAGGTTTTTTTTGAACGTCAAGAATCGTCGTGATTTTTGTCATGTTCGAGAAGCGATTGGGCAAGAGTAATCTATGGCTTCGAGTCTAATAGAATCTTGCTAAGATCCCAAGAAGCGTAGAAAAGGGAGTGAAATATTGCGTGGGAGCGAAGAAGGCCGGGAAGGATCGGAATGAATACGCCGAGGAACCGGGGCGGAACCTGACGGCAGTCATAATCGATGTCGAATCTGAAGAAAAACTGCTAAACGAAAATGCCCCGAATAAAAAGGATGGCGTATAACATACACATACAAACGTAGCGAGCAAAGGATCTGGGCGGTGCGATCTAATGGAGAAAATAATGGAATTTCGGCAATAAAGATCGTACGGTGAGATCGGACTGTCCAAAGAAGTCCTTCTCTTTGCTCTTTCCCTGCTGGACCATAGTGTCGCTTTCAGTCTTCTAGTTTGCTACGAGAGTAAGCGACCTCTATCACAAGAATCAGAGTGTAAGAGCAAAAGACAGAAATAGAGAAGAAATTGTCGGACTTCCTGTCACTAGGGACTATTCCATACTTTTCTTGATGGTTCAAAGGAAGAGAGAAAGAGTAAAAGGAAGAGAACGGTATGTATAGCTAACAACATCGTGCCTGGTCGTTCGATACATCAACAGTGGTGGTTGATGTGCCTCGCGAACTCCAGAAGTGCGGCTTTACAGTCATAGTTCGAGCCTGTGAGAGCCTTCGCACACCCTCTCAAACTCCTCTTCCACCTTCAGGAAGCGACCTTCCTGGCCTCTCCATCGTGTAAGGGTTATATATAACCAGCTACTTCCGCTGGATCATCCTCGGGACTTCCCCAAACTAATTGATTTTTCGACGAATTTTATCCAAGCAATTCCGGCAACACTCTCACTACACTCCTGTATACCCGAATCCATTCTTCTTATTTTCTCTCTTCTCCTTTTTATCCTGGGAAGAGCATAAGCTGTCGACTTTAACGAGCTCCATACACGCTAACCAACCTTCTCAAAGCCTCGTGTTCAAGAAAATTCAAAGTCCGTTCTTATCTGCACATACATTTTTACTTATTGACCTGGAAATTTCATATTCCATTGAACATAGTTTAGTATTCATTATTAAAATCCCTTAAAATCTTGTTCGCTATTCAATTGTTTCCGTATCACTTATCTAAGACAGCGATTGGAGATTTTCAATTGTCTCTCCGCTGTAAATGAACTCATGTCAGATGCTCCTTATATGGGTTCAGTATTCAAGTAATTACATTATTTTTTTCAGTATCTTTTAAACACAAAGTAAACACAGCTCCAAACCGTTTAAAATCTCGATCGATGAAATGTTCTTCATTTTTATCATTGCCAGACACGTACGATGATCGAATACATTAGCTATGTAACCACGTGATTAATATTATATACATTTTCTCTCTTATTCCAGTCACGAGTTTCTTGATTGCTCAATAATCATGCATCTCGTCTCGTTGGCAGACCTCTCTTGAGTTCATGGCTGTAGATTTTGCCTCGTGGGCTCCGGATATTCAACCTGAACGTAGATAGTCTGTACGCCATTGGGGTAGCATGCATCGTTTGCTCCCGTGGCGGTAGGGTAAAGGGCTTCTCTATCGCTTTTGCGGAAATGAAAAATGCACGAGAGACCTCGCGAACGTACCTCATCTATATCTGCGCTTCATATATGTATATATATTTGCACGGTTGAGTGCAGCTGCGTATCGAATTAATACGTTACGGTGAATTTACGATCCCATCGTGAGCATTGCTCTATCCGCCGGGCCAAATCGGGCACTTCGATCGTTAAGCGGTGTACATGCTATACGCGCTATTAATATATTATTCAAATTGCGAGAGCGAACGATGTTGAGAGAATTCGCGTAATCCTATACATGTTTTATACTAACGTACAAGTTCTTTTTATTCGTAAAAATATCTGTACTCGGTAACATCAGAGATCGAATATGGCGCGCATGTAACTGTTTGTTCTGTTTGTAAAATTGATTTATGCATTTCTCATTTATAATATTCATAACGGTTTATAAAATTGATTAAAAAAATTAGATTACTTTGTAATTCAACGATGCTGCGACTTCTTGTGACCGGTCTTTAACCCTGCGCCGATCATCAGGCACAATAAAGCTTGATTGCGAATCCTCTGGCCAAAAATTTACAAATAAATCAAACAAATCTTGATACAAAAATTTTATTCCAGGGCAAAATAGTTGACATTCATACAATTCAGTTGATGTATATACTTTTTAATCTATCATGAAGTGGTGGGATGTTGAGACATGCGAGTACTCTGTTCAGATGAGTAGAACCCACACCAACTTCCAGAGTCCCAATAATTACTTCTATTATCGTCCACCTCCCCGTGGTGAAAACTGGGCAACGCTGTATTATTTATATATCGTGGCAGAGTGATATTTATGCTATGTCTTCGATCCGTTGTAATTTTTTGTCCCTCGCACATAATGAATAGGTTCATAATTTTTTTTCTTGAAAAGTATCAATTGACAGAAAAACTTTGTCGAATAAAAAGTGTTTAGAATCGACTAAAAAATACGTGTAATTTTTTTCAGAATTTTTTAAATTTTCGAAAAAATTGTCAAAATTGAAAAATGGCTCGAAAATTTCTCAAAAAATTCATACGTATTCTTTTGATGATTCTGAACACTTTTTGTTTCATAAAATTTTTTCATCAAAACTGTGTACAAGAAATTGCGTGGCTAAAATTGTCGTTTGGCGCATTTAAGCAGGTTTATCTTAAGCAAGCAATAAATCTATCGTGGAGGGGTTGATTCAATTCGTTCTTCGATTCGTATATCTTTGTTAATTCATCTGACATGACCGATCCTTTCTCGACGTTCTTATAATAATTTAAAACTATAATAATTTAAAACAAATAAGGGTATTGTTTAAAAACAACTTTTAATTAAAATGATAATTATTGTTTATTGCAGAGGAAGCATAACCTATGTACAGTCGACACTTCCCTATAAGCCTGTCTCGGGGCTGTAGGGGAAATTTTTTCGGTTATTCCGGTTCCCCCACTATAGCGCCATCGAATTCTTGGCCGGACTACTCGCTATAAGTCTGAAGCAATTGTTGTGTTCCTTAAGCAAGCAATAAATCTTTCGCGGAGAGGTTGATTCAATTCGTTCTTCGATTCGTATATCTTTGTTAATTCATCTGACATGACCGATCCTTTCTCGACTTCCTTATAATAATTTAAAACTTTTTCTGTCCTGTTGATCCATTCATTGTTTATATCATTTACTTTGGATTTAGCCTGAAAATAAAAAAAAAAAAAAACAAGCAAGTGCGTAGAGTAAATACTTCAAGCCAAAGCTATGGGCGTTCCGAATCTGAGATCTAAGATCATCGTGCTAGTGAAACGGTATTGGAAACATTTCCAAGACACTTTTTTGTCCCTTACCTTATTAAATTGGTCGTGATTCCCAGAAAGCGGTATCAATTTTTTCAGCATATCGATGTAATACCCAAACATAGATTTTAAGGAAAGCAGTTGCATAGACTCCGCATATGTAGATTGCCATACTTTTTGGGTCGCGGATATGAGCTTTGTAGAAAATTCATCCAAAATTTTTCGGCATTTCATGTCTTCGGGATCTTCTATGCTCAACAAGTTGTAGTAGTTGAGGCTGTCAGTAACCTGTATTAGAAAAATTGAGAAAATCAAAATTCGCCACAGCAAATCGGGTTCAACTGTGTTGACACTAAATTTGCACATCTTATACGTACCATTTGCAAATATTGTCTTACTGTACGATTCGTGTGACTACATTTGAGCTGAAGCCAATTTCCAATTAGTGAACGTGAAATATTCGATTGTCTGAATACTGTATGGACGTTATTTTTCATGATGTCCTTTGATCGGTCGATGATATCAAGCAATGACCGGTCCAGTTGATCGCCGATCGTTCCCTACAAATATTTTTTATGGTACAATACAACGCTTTTCATTTCATTATTATTGCGCAACGCTCAAATTTAACCCTCCAAGCTCGCACTTGGACGATTTCGTCCCGACGAAATTTCACTTTACCCGTTTTTACAAAAACTTATCCATCTTAGGCACAAAATATAATAACTTTTACAATTAAATTATCTTAGATTCGTATTCTAGAAGAATTCAAGAATATTAATGCATCTTTTAAGATTTTTCAAAATATTGTTTTACTGTACGATTTGCGTGACCAAATTTGAGCTGAAGCCGACTTAGTGAACATAAACTTTGACATTGTATGTATACTTCATTGGTGTGATTTTTTATGGCGTCCCTTGATTGGTAGATGATATCAAGCAATGACCGGTGCAGTTGATCGCCGATGGTTCCCTACAAATATTTTTTATGGTACAATACAACGCTTTTCATTTCTTTATTGTTGCGCAACGCTCAAATTTAACCTTCCAAGCTCGCACTGCGACGATTTCGTCCCGACGAAATTTCACTTTGCCCATTTTTACAAATACTTATCCATCTTAAGTACAAAATATAATAACTTTTATAATTAAATTATCTTCTAGAATTCTATTCTAGAAGAATTCAAGAATATTAATGCATCTTTTAAGATTTTTCAAAGCGCTTCAACACGTTAAAAGCTGTGTGTAAAAATTTTCGTTCCAGTGCTACCACGAAAGTACCGAAATTACAATGCGACCTCGAAAGGTTAACAATTACGATGAGTAAGAGGGCATTCTGGCGACAAAACGGAATAAAAAAAAGAGGGATTGAAAAACGATCGAGCTCACTTACCGAGACGAAGAAACCGATGACACATAAAATAATCGCGAGTCTCGACATTTTCGTTGTTATTACTTCTCTTCACTGGGTAGACTTTTGGTGTAGACTGGATATCGAGTGTAGACTAGGCTCGCTTTTATACTAATTTTTGGATATGGGAATTGCGTTGGATATGAAAAAAACATTTGCACTCGAACCATCTGTATAAATTTTTTAGAATACGCTATACATTTAATGACGCATTTACATAGACAAACATTAGAGATAAATTAATACGCTTTTGTCGCTATCACATTTTGGAAGGTGGGGACCCAAAAGTGAAACGTACATGTGGTTTGCCATACCTTGTAAATAAGGAAAAAAATTGGGCGGTATCATGGTACTGTTTTTCATATCTAGAGACGCAGTAGCGTCTTGACGCCAAGTATTAAAAACAAGACGATCGAGCAGGCAAGGTAACACGTGCAGCGTATCTATACTCGAAATTGGTCGATTCGTAATTATACATTCGAGATAAGGACGCACGAAGAAAAAATACTTACTTTTGCTACAATATACCCAAAAAACACTCACGTTACATGAACAAAAATTGTTTGATGTTGAAAAGACAAAAGCACTCTGTCTTTTTTGCGATTAACATACTGAAAGAACTATCATTATTTGGATGAAAGAAAACGATGAATTATATGGAAAGTGACTTTTTTTTGGAATCCGTCGCTTAGTATTCGTTCAGTGGTGCGTGTCGTATAGCAAAAAAACGCGATTTCATCAGATCAGAACGTGGCAATGCACTGCAGGGGCTTCAAAATCTGTATGTCAGACGCATACCCCGAGGTAGACAAGCTCACCAGACCATGAGGAATTATTTGTAATCATGTCCAGCGAAATATGACCGAAATCGACCCATTAGTTTCCGAGATATCTCTGAAAAATGGATTTTGCTTTAAGGCCTGATAACTCTACCCAGAAGTGTTGCACGAAACAGATCAGGATGATTCGTTTTTTCCAACAATTTCTCTAAAAATAAAAGAATTCAACAGCCATCAAAGTTATGAGGCATCAAAGTATAACCAATAAAGGGTATTTCAGAATTTTTTCCGATTTTTTTTCCCTAAATACGTGAGATATAAGCTGCTGGACGAAAACGACCCATATGGCCCAGGGTGCCGGAACAAAACATATGGCTCACGCAGGGTTAAGATTTCCTCACCTATGGGAGATGAGGCATCTTTCAAAAAAGGAGTTAAAAAAATAGTGTTTTTACGATAGTGGAATGAATGTTTGATAGAAATCAACGTTGAGGTTGCGCTATGGACAGCGTCTAGATTCACCTTACGAAGTAAGAGGATTGTTTCTGAATTTGTTGTTCACTGACCGAAAATGCAAATGACCATAATGATGCAGACTCAAAATCCCCTTTCTGTAGGGAAAAGGGGGGCAACTTCGGCCAGCGAAGCCTTCGCCGTTACTAATATGTATGCTTGCTATGGTGTGTTTGCTATCAATGTGTTCGTCTTCCGGTACTTCCCGCCCCCCCGCCCCCCGTGGCTGTTCGTTAAAGAACACCTGAAAACAAAACCTTGAGAGTAAATCCATAGCAAGCTTATATTTTGGCGATGTCCGAAGCTTCCCGCTGGGTGGGGCTGCCCTCCTTTCCTCTATTTGTGAGCGATGGCCTTTGGTTAAATCTCAATATAATTTCCGTACATTTGGTGAATTAATGCAACATACAGTGATCCCTTGGGGTGTACATGGTGTACGGTCTACAGATCTTGAGACAAAACATCCCGTTCCAAAATATCCTCGGACAAAATGTTCTTGGGATGATCAACAGAAGAGAGGTTAGTGAGATGGTAGGTTGCTGGTGTCATCCTGGCGCGGAATCCATTCACCGATGTGATTAGTAACAGGTAACTCGGAAGCACATCTCAACACAGTAAAAATGTTAGTTAATAGGTCTGACTCTCGGAGTCAGATGAAGATAGAGAATGAGAGTTAGAGAGGAAGAAAGTTAAAGAGAGACTGAGGTCGCGTTGTATGGAGGAAGAGGAAGAGACTCTGGTGAGGTTCGAGAGCGATGGGATGGCACGAGCAAGCAGTCTATCAGAGATTAGCGGGTCGATCCATTAGGGAGTGATTTAGTTGAACCAGGTCCCCAAGCACTTTCCACAGTGCATTCGGATCCCAGCACGGTTGCCGGACGTTGCTCCAACCACTGTGTGCATTTCACGCTGCGTTGTAGTGATAAAACGAAGGCACGCCAGACCATAGGCTATGAAAATATACATGTGTGTTACTACCTATACGCTTACTCAGATGTACGGTAAGCCAGCTTGGTAAACGTATAGGATAGCAATTCGTTCGTCCCTCGGATGCTGCTCTACCGGTATAGAGAGAAGAGCGAGAAGCCGTGGCATGGTTGGCAGTAGGGTGGTTCGCGGGCATAATCAGCCCAAATGAAGTATGTGCGCACCGGGGGCATATTGGGCACTAGCAGAGCGATCGGTGCGTGTGCGTGGCACAGGGGATTCTACAACGCTTGGTTATTTCGAGGAATGGGGTGACCTCGCAGGATTCGACGGACGACAAGCAGGAGAACCGAGAGGATATATAACGATTTACCATTTCCCTCATACCCCTGCTCTCTCCCTTACACCCGCTCTCTTTCTATTTCTCATTCTCTTTCTCTCTCTCGACCTCTGGCGTACCGCAGCAAAACCATATATACCAGGACAACCCGCGGGGGTCATCTCTCTCTCCGCTGTTCCTCTATTCCTCTATCCATTCGCAATTTGCATATGTATACGTACGAATCGTCCTGTTGAACACGGTAACCGTTATAACACCACTACTAAACCAACTACCAACGAATCATCGCGCCACCATCACTAATACTAATACAAGACTTGACGCTGCTGATGGGGATGCTGTTCGCCTAGTGGGGATAATGCTGCTGGGCGAAACTACGGGAATACCAAAACAGAGTGAATGAGCCCGCGAGAGGGCGTAACGCTACAAACTTCTACCAACCATCCTCTCGCCTCTTGTTCCCGTAACCCCCCCCCCCCCCTTCTCCTCTTCCCACTGAACGCCTTGTCCCAGGGGCACGATGTGTCCTGCCTAATTACAATGTCCAGCGTTTCCCACTGTCCAAATACAAACACCGTCGCTAATGCGCTCTCTCCGTTCTCATCCTTCTCTCACCCACACTGCATAGGCCTTGCATCGTTACTTCTCTCATTCTCTCTTGCACTCTCTCACCGGATCTCAAGTTATCTACCCTTCTCTCACGTTCACTCTGAGAATTCGTAATACATCCATACTCACTGTTAGGCTTGTTCAAACCACCTCTCCCTTAGTGGGAGAGTGTGTTAAAGGTTCACTCATATACGTATAGATAGCGTCGATCCTACCATGCATTTCGTCAATATCTATCGATATTGATACGCGACTCGATCGGAACATTTGTTTGTGGAGCGATAGATATACACAAATACATCTACAGGGTATTCGAGTTCAGCTCTTCGAATTTTATTTTTTCACTGTAGATTCTCTTCGTACAAGTGTTTGCACCATTACGCTGAAACCAACATTTTATTGGAAGAAAGTTACTGTATCACTTTTCAGACATTGGACGACAGTTGGGTTAGTCACGCGTTGGTCTTCAAAATAAGTAATTTTATATTACTTGCTACTATTCCAGGTCTTTTTGTTCCGAATGGTTCGTTGTTATGGTCTTTGTTCCGTGTATTTCAACCACTGGAAATATTCGAACTGTTTCAGAAGTCTGGTGAATTGACCAAGAAAAATGTTTTCTCGTCGATCGAATATACTGCATGTATCATTAGATTCAGATTTTAAGCCATTAGGGTGACCATAGAATAAAAATGTTTGCCTGCGATTGATCGCGTGTATTGAGACACCCTGTATATCTAACCCTTCCAACTACCAGTCCACGTTCCCAACGTTGGGTGGGTGTGCGTTACTCAGCGCCTGTCTCATCCACACAAATCTAAGCCTCTCTTGAAATCTGGTATCTGAATGGTTCTGGCTCTCTTCCCACGATCACAACTACACGTTAATAATCAACGTTCAAACCTGAAGATTTGATTCCTTTCGTTAGCTTATAGTTGTGTATACGTGATTTCCCAAACTTGATCGTTCGACTATTATACCCTTTTTGTTTCTGTTCAAGAACGATTGTAAAAATGGTTCGCAGATGAAGCCTCAATTATGCGCAAATGACAGTCCATCAAAGTTTTGAGAACAAAATAATTAGCTCATCCACGAGTTTTTCGAAAGGTTCAAAATGCTTCTAAGATTGTTGAAGTTTGAAAATAATTTGTACAATAATATTGCTTTCAAGAAGTTTATTCCAGAGTTGTGTCCTGTCTGTTTTGAGTGTCTTAACTCGGGTGTTTAACATACGCCGTGCCATTCTGTCCGTCTCTTTTCCAATGCGGCTGCATTCCCATGTCACACGCGACATCACGCACATGCGTATTTCACGGATCCGAAGCTTCTCGCGAGTGATTTTCAAATGCAAACCAATTTTCGACGGACGAGATTAATGGTTGGGGCGTATACGAAACAACGATCGGGCTCGCGTGCCCGTTTTACCCTGCGCCATCCACTAACAACATCGACCCCCGTTCAATCTGCTCTCTTTCTCTCTCATCCGTTCTCTCTGGGGCTGCTTCTAGCTCGGGGCGGCATGGTATCACATATTTTCGGGATAATGCGTCGACGCTCATAAATAATAACCGTGAGTGCGCGCTCGCGGGCGACGAACGTTGTGTGATGTAGTATCCGCGTTAAAAAAAGAGAGCTTGCCCGAGAGAGCGGGCGAATGGAGGGCACATGGAGTGCCAGAAGGGAGATATACTGTATGGCAAGGCGAAATGAGTGGATGGAGGGGGGGGGGGGGACTTTTGGAGGGAAGAGTGTGGGAGGCAAAGCGGAGCTTTTGCTGTTAAATAGATTTCATTAAAAATTCCCGGTACAATTCGCCGTTGGATGCGCGCGAGGATATACTCTCGTTCCTGGCGTCGCTGCTGCTGCTGCTGCTGCTGCTGCTGTTGTGTTCGATAAAAGCTCTGGGCGCGAGTTTACGCCCTGTAATTTTCTCTCGGGTGCGAAGTGGCTTTATAATTTAGCGATAAAATATGAATCTTCGTCAAAAGGAGAGCCGATGGTTGGTTGTGGCCCGCTTTCCTTACCTCAGCAAAAACAAGCACGCAGCAAGACTATTTAATACTGCACTCCGAATGCTGGAAACCCCGATGGAGGACCATTTTTACGTTTCACTACTCAACTGCAAATTTATGTACAAATATATATGTATATATATATATATATCGGTAGGAAGAGTTGACCCACGTGGTAGTCTGTAGCGAAAAGAAGACCATGTTTCCAAGCGGTAAACCAGAAAGATAAAGTTCTATGACCTTTGGCTAATACTCTCTTCGCTTCGGTAAATCTAATTAATTTTATTTGCTCACCGAAAGGATATTCCGCGACCAGGCCCATCAGCAGCGGCAGCTTCGTTCTCAGCGGCAAATTCGTTTCGAGTCATTACGTTCCATTACGGTCTCTTGCTCTTTTCCTTCCGGTTTTTCTCTGCTCTCATCCACTTTTCTTCTTGCACAACGTTCATATTGTGTTTCTCTCATTCACCCTCTCTGCATTCGATTTCGCGTTCTTATTATTATTGCGAGACGAAAATAGCGGAAGCGGGACTATAAATGTGTCGGTAACTTGAAGAGTTTCTTCTTATCAATTATCCATAACGATATAGAACGTTTATGGTAAACGAAGAAAACTTGTTTTTTTTTGTGTTTGCGTTATTCATCAAACTCGAGCTTTTGTATCGTAATGAAATTCCAATCACGAAATCTCGTTGAAAACACACGACCCTTGGACGCGGAAGAATTGTTGGAGATTTTCCAGGCCTGCACTCTAGAACTGTGTGCTCATGTCGAGAGCGCCAAGTCCGCGCTTACCGGGAGCAAAAAAGCTAGCTACAACGAAGAAAGAACCGAAAGGGAGAACAGAGAGAGAGAGAGAGAGAGAGAGAGAGAGAGTGGGAGAGGGAGAGGGAAGCTGATGTCGAATTACCGAGAGCAATTAACGCCCATGCTAATTGCTAATAAAAGTTACAAGTAATTAGCGTTTGCTCGTAGTTGCGCATGCAATTAGCTTATGTGAGCACAGCTGCTGACGTTTTTCTTGTACCATCCTGGAATTGTTCTGAATTTTTCCACCGGAAAGCGACAGTTCGTGAATTGAAAAATATACATATTCAATGACAAAATATTTTTTGCGTCTCGCATACACGTGTTATGCCCAAAACGTAGTTTTTTTTTCGTCTCTCCTCCTCTGTCAGCTACAGGGACTTTTCCCTAGCGCAACAATAGTTTTATTTATTTATTTATTTATTTTTCTCATCAGGAGGAACATTTTTTAATGTTCAATTTCTACATTGAAATTATTTCAAAATTTAGGAACTGTTGACTCCAGAGAACTTGATCGTTTTTTGTCTCATTTTAAAATGCGAGCGAAAGGTTCCACTTTCCTTCGTGTTTTAAAGTACCGTGGTGATATTGCGTGCCTCACGTTCGTCAGGACATAACGCTCCTTAAACACATACATGTAATATCAGTAGAAGAAAGAAGAGTGCCTCGTGACAATGTGGGAAGACATTTCGAGGCTCACCCATTTTTTTTACGTCTTACTTTTATACATCGTCTCTTTTCTCTGCACTTTTCCTTTATTCGCAAACCGTTGCTATCTCTACATCACGTATTCAACACAAACAGAGTATGCTTTTGTGGTAGGCCACGTATATTCGTCCCGGAAATGTCATAACTCAGGTTTATTGTGCGAACGTTCTCCTTCAATATTTTTCAACGACTTTTTCTTGAAAATATGAATATTTCTTTGT
This sequence comes from Campoplex capitator, assembly GCA_037576405.1. Taxonomy (NCBI): domain Eukaryota; kingdom Metazoa; phylum Arthropoda; class Insecta; order Hymenoptera; family Ichneumonidae; genus Campoplex; species Campoplex capitator. The sequence continues at coordinate 239,989 of JARBWI010000485.1, read as the reverse complement.
TTCAGGGTGGAAGCGATCACTATGCGTTCGTCGAATTCGCCGATCACGTGAGTGCTTCAGCCTCGCTGTCAGCCCTTAATCAGAGAAACTTCTTGGGCAAGGTAAAGTGAGATTTTGATTATTCGTTCAGAAGTAAAGTTAATATTTAAACTCAAAGGCCCGGGCATCGAGATAAGCGATCCTGGGAAAATTTAGAGTATTTCAAGATCAAAACAAAGGGAGAGGAGTATAAGAGCTGGGGCAGTTGGTGATAGCATTTTGCAAGGTTTCAAATAACATGAATAAAAGTCTAGAAAATATACATTAACCATAGAAGTTGAAATAAAAACGTTTCCATGATTACTTTGCTTGAGCGAAATTGCTAATTGCGATTTGATTCACAAATTTTTCGATGCACGTAGTGTTTTGTAAACAAAGCGAGACAACTTCATATGAAAGAGGCTTTTAAATTCAGTCGATAAAGTATGTTAGATATGTGCTGCTCGGAATGTTAATCAAATTACTGAATTCTGTCTATCGCAGAAGAGATACGGGAGTAACCGTAGAGTGATTGAGAGCCACGTACAGAGAACCTCAGTGGAACGTCGTGATATCAGGCGGGTAACGAAACATCAAAGCTTTTGTCCTTCCTTTGCGTTTGCCAACATCTCTGATAAATACAAGGTTAAATGTGTGATGTGTACGGAAGATTGAGTGAGGTCGTTTCCGTTCTCATCTCGTCAATGAAAGTGAGAGTGACCGATATAAGTTTGGTCGTTTGCTGTATCGTGACCACACTTTCTGTCTTTTTGGTGTATCATCAAAGTTAGCTCGTTGTTGATGGGTTCGCAAAAGCTTAGTGTGAATAGTTTCATCGACGAGTTTACTTGGTTAAAGATGAAAACGTTTTCTCTAGAAAGGGAAGTTGAACATATCGTATTAAGCGTATCTCTAGTTTAGTGACTTCTGGGGAATTCCGAGGATTGTAAGTTTCCGAGAATCGAGTCCCGAAAGGCATTGATGGGCGGAAAAAGGAAGAACGATTCTCGAAATATCCAGTTTTCAATGAATTTTATTTCGCAACGTTTAGACACTTTAAGAATCTTTTTTTTCCACAATTTAACAAGATTTATTCAAAATATGATATTCATAAGTTTCGATTTACATAATTTGATATTCGTGCGGGCTTGCTGATATATTTTCCACTCTTGTATCCTTCGCTGCTTCTCAAATTCTCTGTACGCGCTAAGAACCATCTTGACTGTCATCCTGAGGTTTCGAACAGGCCTAATCATAGTTTGTTCTGGCACTTGTACTCACCATCTATATCAGGAATATATCACAGAATAACCGTGAAAAGAGAGGAACCGAGAGAGGAGTTACTCGGTTAGTTTAGATTCGGTGAAGCAAGTTTTGATGTCGTGCAAGGCCTCTTGCTACCCCAAATTCGTCTGGTGGTTCTGGCACAGCGAAAAGCTTCGTCTGTTCCATCCACCATTTCGGCTTCTTCTCTTGAGGCTCCGACGAAATCCTGCATATTCCTTGGCTCTCCTATACCCTTTCAATTCCTCATGACGGTGTGATTCTACGACCAACAACGGCCTAACACTATCGTCTCTCTAACTAACCTTCTACCATGCGAATCCGCACCGAATCGCTCACGTGCAATTCGTAACACCGACGTACAACACTAACCTGTTCTCCAGATCCGTAGGACAACCTTTCTCCTCAATTGTATTGGTATATGGTGATCGCGGTAATGTATTCTCTAGGCGCATTCAAAATTGGGGCAACATGAGACAGCCAGGTAAATATAGGGAGCTTGAAGTGCAGGGTGCGATTGAATAAGAGACTGAGAATCTCTTGGATTCTACAAGATTGAAAGTGGGAGTTCGTTTTAATGGATACTTCGTTATAATTTCCTAGAAACTTGAAGATTGAAGAACTAGACTGAATCAAGCTATCATCTGGCTTGTAACTCAGCCCGGTCTCTCGCGATACTTTAGCAAAGGCGTTTTGAGTTTCGCCAGTAGCTGGTATGTTCGTAACCAAAAATGTTCATAGTGCTTCGAGAAGGGCTTCAATAGTGAATCATTCTTTTATGATTGTCTTCTGCTGGGAATCACCACGAAATCTCTGTGCTTCCTGGGTATTCGTCGACAGATATACAATTAAATATTTTTATCTTACAAATATTAGGGTGCAGCATAAGTTGAAAAATGTTCGTTGGTGGCTAATTTAGCCTCTGCCTCGGATCAATTCATACACGTCTGTGCACTACGACATGGACAATCCAAACACATAGGCGCCATTGCTCCGACACATTACTAATGCCGAACTGGTCGTAATAGATTGGATGCCTTGAAACTTGGGAGATCCCGTGAGCGCTAATGCATCTCGGCAGAACGTCACCACACTCTCTTCTCCGGCAAGAGTCGAGTCCTTGCTCTATACGTTTCTCTTGAGTTTCCTTCTCGAATACAGTTCTCCATCCATTTCTCCTTCACCGTATAACACGTATTCGTCCTTATTCCACTAGCTGTGGGTATGTGTATGAAGCTCAGTTCGATCGTTCAAAGTCGTATACGTGCAATACTCGTCCATGACTTCTCTGAATGATTCGAAGCATACAGAGCTCGTAGTTTACTTCGATCTTCCTCGTCCTTTGCTTTGCCTCCTCCAACATTCTCTCCCTTACTTTCTGCAGAAGGGCTGTTTCACCGAAAGCTCAACACACCCGGGACAGTTAGACTGATTTTGTCAAATGTATTGAAACGTACCCGCACTCCCGATATAAATATTCCGATCCCGAACGCGAACGAACACGACGCGACGGCGCGATCGCCGACATTTTCGCCCGTAAACAACAACGACGCGCGCTTTCGTCCGGGCGGCGGCCATCTTGGGCATCGGCAACAAACGACCGAGACTACCGACGCGAGCGTTACCGACGCCGCCAAGCGTCGAAAAAATTAAATAAAATATTTTTTTGTTTTCTTTATTTCTTTTGATAAAATTATCACTCAATATTGTAATTAGGCTCAAAAATTCGGAAAAAAATCAAAGAATCGAAACGAAATAAGCGCGAGTTATAATTTTTCCGAAAATTCTCATAATTTTAAATAAACGAAAATGCGTATTACAGCGCATGCGCAGTAGCCAAATTCGAGAGAAAAATCGAAATAATTTCATTATTTTAAAAATTAAAAAATTGTTTCTACATGCGAAAAATGAATCAATAAATCAATAAATAAAAATAATAAGCGATTAATAATGAAAATTCAAGACAAATAAACCTGAAAAACATAAAAAGCGGATTTTCGCGCATCCGTGGATGCGAGAGTGGGGGTAGCGGCGAGCGAATGTGTGAGCGTGAATGAGTAGTGGGGAGCGTGTTGAGCGAATGAGAAAGTAGAACATGCGCAGTAAGGGGTTCGAGATTAAATTTAAGCGGCGCATCGAAAGCGAGGGAAAAGTGGGGTATAAAAGTCGCTGCGCGACCGCTCTCGAGATCAGTTCCTCTGATCACTTAGACTGGCTCGGACCTCCTAACAGAGCTCTCTCCAGTAGAACACTCTACCTAGTTCCAACAATTCATAAAACCTTTGTTCCTATTTTTCCTTGATGCCTGGGATATTGGAGGGGTTCGGCGACGTTCTCATCCCGTAGTCCAGGGTCACTCCTATTATTTTTTTTTACTTTCCAATTAATTGATGCATGGGACATTGGAGGGGTTCGGCGACGTTCTCATCCCGTGGTTCATGGTCAATTATTTCCTTACCTCGTAGATGCTCAGGACATTGGAGTGATTCGGCGACGTTTAACTCCCGTGGTCTGGGGTCTGCATCCTTTCCTGTATTGCAAGGGATATTGGCGCTATTCGGCGACGTTTAGAGCCCGTAGCCTGAGTCGTACTTACCTTTTATTATTTCTTTTAATTTTTTATGTTTGTTGGAAACAGGTTAGAAAAATTATTTATTTATTTTGAAAATTAAATTTAAATTCAATTTGATAAAATTTATAGCCGAGGCAGTCTAAGCGGAACTGGAGATTTATTATACATCCAAGAGGTTATTCATTAATAAAGCGAAATTATTCTTAAACAAAGTGACATTCTTGAACAAAGTGAAAAATATTATAAAATAATTAAAAGAAGTGAATTAAATCAATACCCTTGGATTTATAATCAATTTTGAAATAAAACGATTATTATTATTATTATTCGGAACGACAATCCAAAAGGCAGCGGTAAGAACTTTGGTTTATACAAAAAATTATTTAAATTATTATTATATCGAGTCAAGTCACTTTTGGATTGTGGTTAAATTTAAACATTGGTAAAGCAAATAAAAGAGAAATAAAAATAAGCGGGTTGTTCCAGGACAGAAATAAGCAAAACAAAAAGCCATTCAAATTCTTTTCTTTATTATAAAAACGCAGGAGACACACAAAGAGAGAGATAAACATGAAGCGTGCAAATTAATAGACAGTACAGCGTGCGATAAATAATAGAACAAATAAAGCGAGAATAAAAGAAAAATTGTTTATTTTATAAATCTAGAAAATCCTCGTGGATTTTCATACAGTAAATTGCAACGATTCTTTTTTCTTTCGAATCTTCGCGTTCATTAGAAAATTCGAATACATCGCAAACAAAATAAGAATAACAAACAAAAATAAGAAAAATAAGAAACAATTTTCGTAAATCCGGTAACGCGATCGAAATATCTTTATAAATTTATCCGCGAGATTTTTTTTTGTACACATCGCTAAATTTGAATAAAAATCATTTGTTATATTTTTGTTTACATAAAAACCGCGTTTTTTCACGTTCTTTCATACCTGCTCCTTTTAATTTAAGAAGCACGAACCGACGCGTAGCGACGTGCACTCGGTCGATAAGTGTATAACGTTACAACTGGCGCCCAACGTGGGGCAGGTATCGCAAAAGAACGTGAAAATTATTCTTTATTAATTGAAATTGGATGAAAATTATTAAATTTGCTAAAATGGCTGACAACAATGAAATGACAGGCGATTCCGGATTTCCTAACCCCGAAAATCAAACAGGGGAAAATGTAGAAGTAACGATTCCTCCTCAAGGCGCAGGAAAAACTTTTAACGAATCGAGGGGTAATTTTGGGCCAGAATCTGAAGACAAAACAAATCAAAAAGAAAACACAGAAGAGAGTTTTGACACACCGAAATCAGATAGAAATAGGCCTTCTTCAAACGAAAATAGAGATGACATTTTAACAAATCTTTTCGAATTAATGCAAAGGATGGAGGGTCAAATTGAGAATTTGCGAGAAGAATTCGGTAACAGTTTAAAAGTAACACAGGCTAAAATTGCTAAAGACGTTCACGCAATTTATGATCCAATTAAACGTCACGTGACCGGAATGTCGCGTATAATTCAAGAAAACGCCGAGAGACAAGCGGTAACAGATGTAAACGTAGCTCAAATGCAATTAGATTTTGACGTTCTTCGAAAACGGATGGACGCCTTAGAATCACAGGATAAATTACATAGTCCGAATAAAGAAAGCACTCGAATCATCACTCAACAAAGAAGATTGGACAAAATTGAAGAATCGGAAGAGGAATCCGAAGACGAACAACCGGAAATAAAGAAAAGAGCAAATTACAACAAAACAAAAGAACGGCATTACGAACAAACAAATAAAATTAAAATCAAACCTCCTACATTCGATGCGACGGAAAACACGAGGCCAATGAAATTCATACGGGAGTTCCGGAAGTACTGTGAGGTGACGAATCCAACGATCAACGAGATGAAGTACTTGCTCGGGCAATGTTTGGAGAAATCAGCGAAAGACTGGTGGGCGCTCATCCAAGATCAAGTCAACGGATTCGAAGAAGTAGAGAAAAAGTTTATCAACAAATTTTGGAACCATGACGTGCAACGAAAAGTACGAACGGATTTGGAGATCGGCAACTACGCTAAAGAAGGTGGAAAAATCTCGAAAGCCGAATACGCTATCAAATTGTTTGGAGCTGCGCGTGATTTAATACCTTCACCGAGTGACAAAGATATCATCGCCTCATTATCAAGGCACTACACTGAGGAAATAAAGGCCACAATTATTAGCCGAGGATTTGAAAAATTCGAACAATTGGAGGAATTTTTGGAAAAGATCGACCAAACGGGACCTGTCAATTCGGAAGAGAAGAAACAAAAAGAAAATCAAAATCAAAACAAAGGAGGAAATGAGCAAAGACCGTTCCGGATGCCACAACAGCAAAACAATAATTGGAATAATCAAGGAAATTACCAAAACAATTATAATAGAGGAAACACGAATTTCAATTTCCAAAGAAATAATAGCGGATACAATAATTGGGATAACCGACAAAACCAACGGCCGAATAACGGAAATTTCGAGCAACAAAATAGAAATCCGAATTGGAACAACAGTAATCAACGCTCACAACAGGGAGGAAATCCCAATTATCAACAAAATCGCAATTGGGGTAACCAACAGGGAGGAAATCCCAACTATCAACAAAATCGAAACCAAAACTGGTATCCGCCAAGAAATCAAGAGTGGCGACAGGGTCAAAACAATGGAGGATTTCAACGACCGAATAATAACAATTACGAAAGAAGAAACGACGCCGCACAACCGATTCAGACAATGGAAATTCAAAACGAGCCTCAACAACCTACTACGAACGCGGGAAACGAATAAGCGTTGTACCCGTGCAAAAAAATGATCAAATAAGAGAAAAAGAAGATGTACGAGGTGCAACGAATAAGAAGAAAACAAAGAAGAAAAACAATAAGAATAAAAAATTGATTGACGGTTTATCGGAGGACCTCAAAAATACGGCGAAAAATAAGGAAACGTGCGACAAAAAAATGGAAAACCTCAAGAAAGAAGATTACGAAAACATCGATAAAGAAAATGAAGTTAAGATCGCGATTAATACTATTTTTACGGATACTAGAGAATTTCTGTTAGGAGAAGAGATTAACGGGGAGACTGTGCCGATAATTGAGTGCCCCGAAATTTACGCGAAAATCGAGGGTATTCCGGTAACAGCTTTAATAGATTCAGGGTCGAAAGTAACTACGATTTCGGAGGAATTTTATTTGGAAAATAGGGAGAATTTGAAAGACTGTCCACTTTTACCTGTGACGGGAGTCACAGTAAAAGGTGCGATTAAAGGAAAAATGACTAAAGTTAAAAGTCAAATAATGGCGGTAACAGAAATTGGGAAAATAAAAACTTATGTGAAATTTATGATAGTGCCTGGCTTAATTAGGGACGTGTTGCTTGGGGTAGATTCCCTGCAACCCCTCAAAAGTTTAATTGACCTGGGAGAAATATCTCTCCAGGTGAAGTACAATGAAATTATTGATATTATACCCGCGATAGGGTCAGTGAAGAAAGAAAATGCAGTAGAAGCCATCACTCAAAGCGAAATGGACTTGAATTTAAAAAAGAATTTTATAAAAGAAAAAGAAGTTATTAAAGAAGTTATTAATGAGCCAGTGCAAAATTTAAATTTGATAGAAGAAAATGATTCTGAGGAAGTTACTAAAGAAGAGATAGAAGAAATCGTAGGACAAACAGAGCTCTCCGAAAAAGAAAAAGAAATTCACAAACGAGTTATTTGGAATAGAAGGGATGTATTTCGTAAAGATACAGGAAGAATTTCAGTTTATGAGCATAAATTAGAAATAACGACAGACAAGCCGATAGTCGCTCACAATTATGAGGTTCCGTTAATGCATCGCGAAAAAGTAGACAGAGAAATAGAAAAGTTACTAGATTGCGGAATAATTCAGAGGTCAAACAGCGCGTGGATAAATCCTATAATACCCGTAATAAAGAAAGACGGAACAGTTAGATTATGTCTCGACGCTAGAAAATTAAATCAGGTTATGGCGGACGACCATGAGTCGGTACCAAATATGGAGGAAATTTTTCAAAAGTGCCATTCGGCTAAAGTAATGACCACGCTAGATCTCACAAATAGTTTTTGGCAAATTCCACTTCATCCCGATTCAATGAAGTATACTGCATTTCGATACAGGGGAAAAGTTTACGAGTTCACGGTAACACCATTCGGTTTAAAGACTAGTACAGCTGCATTATTAAGAGCGCTTGACATAATTTTACACGGTCTGGGAGACCACGTCATTAATTTTGTCGATGATTTATTGTGCATTTCCTCAAATTTCGAGGAACATATGAGACATTTAGACGAACTCCTAGAACGTTTGCAGCAACACGGTATGACTATTAAATTAAAGAAAGCCAAATTTTTCAGAAAAGAAGTAGAGTTTCTTGGTCATATTTTAACAACTAAAGGAATAAAGCCACAGCCCGCGAAAATTCAAGCGATTCACGATTTTCCGCCTCCTAAAAATTTAAAACAGTTGAGAGGATTTCTTGGTTTAATTAATTATTACACGAAGTTTACGAAAAAACACGCGGAGGAAACGATCCCATTATTAAAATTATTGAAAAAGGAAACAAAATGGCGTTGGGATAAAGAAGAAAAAGAAGCTTTTGATCGAATTAAAAATTTATTTGTCGAAGACGTGCTTCTCACGCACCCAGATCCTACGGAAGGATATATTTTGCAAACTGACGCGAGTAACTATGCTTTGGGGGGCACTTTGGCTCAAAAAGATAAGAATGGCGATTTAGGGGTAATTATGTTCGCGAGCAGAACGTTGAAGGGATCCGAAATGGCATACACGACGACAGAGAAAGAATTGTTAGCGATCGTTTGGGCCTTAAAAAAGTTTAGAACTTATTTATTGGGAGCAAAGATAGAGGCGATTACAGATCATAAAGCCATAACGTTTTTAAAAAATTGCCAACTATTAAACGAGAGATTAACAAGATGGATTTTAGCTATTCAGGACTATGATATAAAATTTGAATTTTGTCCAGGAGAAAGGAACGTGGTGGCCGACGTATTGAGTCGATTAAATCCACCTGATGTAGGAGGTAGAAAAGGAAAAGAGATAGTGATTAGTACGATGCTCGCTATAAAACCTTCTAAAGGATTGGAACAAAGAATTAGACAGGTGGGAATATGGCAAATGAGAGACGAAAGGATTAGAGAAATCAGAGAAAGGATAATCAATGAACCAGACGATAAATATCAGATAAAAAACAATATTTTATTAAAAGCAGTAAATCCCGATTCCTGGAAAGTTATTTTACCGAGGGAGATTCTCCATCCTCTCGTATCTGAAACACACGAAATGTACGGTCATGTAGGCGCTAAAAAAGTTTGGAAAATGATTAAAGAAGATTTTACGTACCCGCGAATGTACCATGCTATCAGACAAATTCTTGCGTCGTGTGATTCTTGTCAAAGAAATAAAGTGCCGAATCAGCATTCCTATGCTGCCCAACAAAATATAATTCCTGAGGGACCGGGAGATATAGTCTCGATAGATTTTTTTGGTCCATTACCAGTAACTAACGGAGGAATGAAGCATATCCTAGTAACAATCGATGCATTTTCGAAATTTGTTGTGTTATATCCATTAAGAGTAGCTACCGCGCAGTCAACAATTAATAAAATTTTTAATCATTACATTCCGGAACACGGAAAACCGAAAAAATTACAATTTGACCACGGTACGCAATTTACATCGCGATTATGGCTCAGTAAACTGGAAAGTGAAGGAATACAAGGAGTTTTCTCGTCTATAAGACATCCGCAGGGAAATATAGTGGAAAGAGTGAATAGAGAGATAGGTCGATTTTTCAGGACTTTTTTGACAGACAAGCACACTGATTGGTTACAATGGGTTAAAGTTATCGAGGATTGTATGAACGAAACGCATCATGAGACGACGGAGATGACTCCGATCGAGATACAAAAGAATGTAAAACCTCAGAGAGTTTGGAGAAATTGGATTCAGATAGAAAAAGAAGAGAATTTAGAGGATGAAGAAGGGATACAAGCCAAATTGATGCTTGCTAGGAACAGGATAGAGAGAAAAGGTCGAGAGAGAGCTCAAAAGTTTGATAGGAAGCATAAATTAATCGAATTTCACGAAGGGGATCTAGTCCTAGCAAAAGCTTGTAACGTTAGCGATCCGATTAATAAAAAAATGGCAAAATTTTTCTCAATTTATGAGGGACCTTATAGGATTAAAAAACAGATAGCAGCTGCAACATTTATTATTGAAAATCCTGATACCGAGGTCGAAAGAGGCATGTATCACGCCTCAAACCTGAAAAAATACAAAAATTAGATAAAAAAATGTGAATAACAATAAAAATTACCAGGTTATAAGCAAATTCTTGCGCCAACTTTCATTTTTACCTTGATTCCAAACATAATTAATCAAAATATTTAAAGAATTATCATATTTTTCAAAATTTTCCGCTCAAATTTCATTTGAATTTCACTAGTACCAATACTTACCGATATATCCGTTCCAACGTTACGGGACCTGTTAAAACATAGAAAAAACAAAGAAAAACACAAAAACATGAATAAAATCGAAAAAGAAACAAAAAACTACAATATTAGAATAAATTTGTTTATTAAATATTCACTCGAACTCGAAAACTACTTTACCGACAATAAAAATGTCGTTATTTTAAAAGATACGCACAGGGGTGCACAAACATATGATTAATCGCATTATTATTATTATTTGAGGGTCGAGAATCACGAAAAACGCGTCTCCGATAATAAAATTATTATTATTTTAAAAGTTATAAACAATCTCGATTGAAAATTACGAAATTGTCACTAGGCGAATACGCAAGAACGCGATAAAATTATTTGCGACAATAAAAATATTAATATTTTCCGAAATATCGCGAAAAAACTGCTAAGGAGCATCATGATCATTGTTTAATTAATCAATTTATTATTTAAATACGCGTCATGAAACGAATTAATGCTGAAAAACATAAAAAAGAGCTGAAAAACATGCATAGAGCGAGAAAACGCCAAAAGTCCGAAAAATAGTTCCGAAAAAATCCGCCGATAGTCGGTGGCGCTTCGGCACGGCCGAACTTCAGAAGTACGGTTGCCGGTAAGTGGCGCCTATAAGCGACGGTAAGCGTAGGTAGGGACGCCATGACACTGACGTCGCAACGAAAAGAACATTCGAGAAGCGGAAGGCTTGACGTTACAGTTATGTTGTTCTAAAACAAACGCTTGGTTCAAACACATCGAATGCTAAAAAGAAAAGAAACAAGAGAAAAAGGAAAAGGAACATAATAATTAGAGTAAAATAAATTTGTGCAGGTAAGCATAAAGAATGCATACAAAAATGTGTTGATAGATCAGATGAATAAAAACGTTGAATGACGATATAGGAAAAAAAAAAATATGGAGGTGTCAACGCAGACAGGTGAAATCGAGGAAAAAGATTTCGCTCAACAAACCGATGGAAGTGAGGGGCAATGGTTTCAAAAAAGGAGTACGAGAATGGGAGTATATAGCGAATCTTCACGAAACGATGAAATCAAAGTAACTCCTACAATAAATCTCGAATCATCAAAAAACAAAAAATCCTTGCAAAATAAACAAACGCAAACGGGATGCTCAAATAAAGACAAGGCTGTACAAACAATCTGGCGGCTATGTCCTATCGAAATGGAGGACCCACGAAAAAAAAGCAGAATTAATGTGCTGCATCATTTCGCAAAAAATTCTTTTGTGGAAAATCTGCATAAAGAATTTGAGATACCTCCCCCCGTCTCTCCAATCCACGAATATGAAGAAGGTAGCAGCTTGTGCAAAATAGGTGAAGAAGGACAAGGATGGAAACGTTGGAAAGTGGGAGAATTTAGCTGGGAGTTAAAAAATCCGGATCCAACTGAAAAGGACCAACGAGACGAGATCGAACAAATGGAAACTGAAGCAAAAAAGAATACGCAAAACCACGATAATACAAAGAAGAAAGAAAATCTTACAAAAAAAAGAAAGAGTCTGCAAGTTGTAAGAGTAGAAGAGAGGGACCTGGCTACATTGGACGGCGAGAAATGGCTCAATGATGAAATTATAAATGCCTATTTCGAGTTAATCGCGATAAGAGGAAATCTAGGTCAAAGAAAATATCCTAAGACGTACGCGGTAAATTCATTTTTTTTTGCACGCGTTCATCTTAACGGTTTCGGAGCTGTCAAAAGATGGACAAAAGGAATTGACATTTTTTCCTTTGAGCTTATTTTGGTGCCTATTCACTTAGGAAATCATTGGTGTTTGGCGATTATTAAAATGACTGAAAAGGAAATATGCTATTACGATAGTTTAGGAGGAGAGAATTTAAGGTATCTTGATACGCTTTTAGAATACTTGACATCAGAGGCAAAAGAAAAAAAGAAAATTCTAATCAACAAAAAAGATTGGAAGTTGAATACAGCGAAAGAAATACCGAGACAAGAAAATGGTTATGACTGTGGTGTTTTTGTCTGTTCGTATGCGGAATATGCTACAGCGAACCGTGAAATGAACTTCTCACAAAGTGATATGGTCAATCTAAGAATAAAAATTAAAGAAGAACTCAAACAAGGAAAATTGATGCGAGTGAAGAAATAAGAATATTTTGATCAATTCAAATTCGAAAAGAAAATTTTTTTTTAAGGAAAATAGCACGTGGAGAAATGACAAAATCAAAAGAATAAGTTAAAAATTATTTTTCCATTGTCACGTATCAAAGAAATTAATGAAATGTATTAAAACGAGGTGAAATCAATTGTAAACTGTACTTTGTTCTTGTTAAACGACACTCCCTGGTTTACTGTCAGGTTAATTATCGACTCAAGAAAAGAAATAATCATTGAAATCAGAACAGGAAAAGTTGTTGAAGTAAAAGATGAAGATAAAAACAAGGGGGAGTCAAATAAACAAATTGTATATTTAAAATAGCCGAAACAAAGTTATCAATGTTTTGTTTTATACTCATATTTACAAATTGTTAAAGGAGTGGAAAAACGATGAGAATCTATTAATAAATAAAGATCGTTCTCCTATTATTTAATATATGTTTCCTACATAACTGAAAGTCTCATATTCATATAAATGAGTAATAAACCATGTTTATTTTCAAACTAAGCGGTGTCTCCTGTGTGTATTTATTTTTTTTTTTACCCCGAACCTAGAAATAAAAACAAAAATATATGAGAAAAATAAAATTAAAATGAAAAATTAGAAAAATAATAGAAACGGAAAATACTTACTAATGTTCGTGTCCTGGAATCCTGACTTACCTGCGAAATAGAAAAATAGTAATTAATAAATAATTAATAAATAAGAAAAAGAAAAATTTTGGAGTAAAAATACTTACCGTGTCCTGGAACGCTGAATACCTGAAAAATAATAGAAAACAAATAGAAAATTAGATATGAAAATAAAAATGGAATACTTACCTGTAGAATGACTGCAAATTTAATCTGAAAAACATGAAAAAGGGAAAGGAAAGGAGAGAAAAAGTGAGAAAAATAAAATGGAGTAGAAATAAGTGAGTATGAGTGTGTGAGGATTAAGGAGTTTTAAGGGGGTTGTGAGAAAGAATGGATAAAGAATTAAGAAAATGGAGAGTTAAGGGAATGAAATGGGAAAATTAAGGTGTTTGGATCAAAGAATGTATGAAAATAATTAATTAAGGGGACGAAAAGTGAAAAAATGGAAACAAAAATTGAAAATTAAATAAATAAATGAAAAGAAAACGAAAAAAAATGAAGAGTGGGGAGAAAAATAAAGTAAAAACATAAAAAAAAAAAAATTGAGAGACGAAAAATGAAGTGGGGATAGAAAAATGACTTTGAGGGGTGAAAAATAAGGAGTGGGGTAAAACGAACAAATGAAAATTGAGAGAAGGAGAAGAAGGGACGGAAATAAAAAGTGGGGATAAAAATTGAAGTGGGGACTTGAAAAATAAGAAGTGGGGAAGAAAAATAAAGAGTGGGGAGAAATGGACAAATAAAAATCGTGAGAGTGGGGGAAACAGAAAAGAGGGGATAAGAACGAGTATAAAGGTCGGAGCAGCGGGCTCCAAAACATCATTTCGGTCTCGCTGGAGCTACTGGCAACACCGGGAGCTCTCCAAGCTCAACCAAGGCATTGAAGCGACATCGTGAACAACAGCATAACAATGAGAACTCTTATCGTACCAGGGGTGCCTCAACCTTCTCCGTGGCCAGCATCGTGGACGGGGCTATACGAGTGCGTCGTCGTGGGTTTCAACAATCCCACGAATTTTACCTATACCACGGCTCTCAAATACAAGGAGCTGTGCGCTTTTGAGGAGCAGCTATCGGAGGATTTGGCCAAAAGAAGGGGTGGTCCACCTACTCTACACAGTATCAGCGGTCTATACGCTATCGATAATCGGCACAACGCTTTCCGAGTAAAATTGATAAAAATCGAAGACGGAGAGGCTACCATTGAACTCATCGACCGGGGTGTGACATTAATGCATCCGTTATCAGACCTTGAGCGTCTTCCTCACGAATACATCGAGGTTCCAAAATTCTCAACAAAAGCTTATCTATCTGACGTCAAACCATTTCTGGGTCAGCGCTGGGAGCAAATATGCTGCCAATACTATCAACGGGCATTGGAAAATAAAAAAGCATATATTCAAATCATCGGAGAGCATCCTACTCTCGAAGGACACGAGGTCCGGCTGTTTTCACACAACAACAGTACGAATATGGCGTCGAGACTCATTTCGGAGGGATACGCTAGAAAGGGGGAGTATGAATACTGCCTTATCGACGATATAAAATGGGTAACGCCGGAGGAGATGGAAGAACTCCTCGAAGAAGAAGAAGCGGCCGGCAACATGGATGCCGATCGTGACGAGCAAAATCTACGAGAACATCACGAAAACCTGCAAAATCATCAAAGTCATTCAGCTTCGAGAGGACGATAGTGATCATCATCGCATCATAACCACGATCATCCTCAAGCCATCGTATCCTTTATAAATCCCTACTCCAATTTTTGAATTTTTGAGTATTTGAATTTTTTGAACTTTTAAAATTAAATTTAGAGAACAAAAAAGATCAGTTCCTAGATTTTTTTGTTCTGGGGGGCATTGAAACGTACCCGCACTCCCGATATAAATATTCCGATCCCGAACGCGAACGAACACGACGCGACGGCGCGATCGCCGACATTTTCGCCCGTAAACAACAACGACGCGCGCTTTCGTCCGGGCGGCGGCCATCTTGGGCATCGGCAACAAACGACCGAGACTACCGACGCGAGCGTTACCGACGCCGCCAAGCGTCGAAAAAATTAAATAAAATATTTTTTTGTTTTCTTTATTTCTTTTGATAAAATTATCACTCAATATTGTAATTAGGCTCAAAAATTCGGAAAAAAATCAAAGAATCGAAACGAAATAAGCGCGAGTTATAATTTTTCCGAAAATTCTCATAATTTTAAATAAACGAAAATGCGTATTACAGCGCATGCGCAGTAGCCAAATTCGAGAGAAAAATCGAAATAATTTCATTATTTTAAAAATTAAAAAATTGTTTCTACATGCGAAAAATGAATCAATAAATCAATAAATAAAAATAATAAGCGATTAATAATGAAAATTCAAGACAAATAAACCTGAAAAACATAAAAAGCGGATTTTCGCGCATCCGTGGATGCGAGAGTGGGGGTAGCGGCGAGCGAATGTGTGAGCGTGAATGAGTAGTGGGGAGCGTGTTGAGCGAATGAGAAAGTAGAACATGCGCAGTAAGGGGTTCGAGATTAAATTTAAGCGGCGCATCGAAAGCGAGGGAAAAGTGGGGTATAAAAGTCGCTGCGCGACCGCTCTCGAGATCAGTTCCTCTGATCACTTAGACTGGCTCGGACCTCCTAACAGAGCTCTCTCCAGTAGAACACTCTACCTAGTTCCAACAATTCATAAAACCTTTGTTCCTATTTTTCCTTGATGCCTGGGATATTGGAGGGGTTCGGCGACGTTCTCATCCCGTAGTCCAGGGTCACTCCTATTATTTTTTTTTACTTTCCAATTAATTGATGCATGGGACATTGGAGGGGTTCGGCGACGTTCTCATCCCGTGGTTCATGGTCAATTATTTCCTTACCTCGTAGATGCTCAGGACATTGGAGTGATTCGGCGACGTTTAACTCCCGTGGTCTGGGGTCTGCATCCTTTCCTGTATTGCAAGGGATATTGGCGCTATTCGGCGACGTTTAGAGCCCGTAGCCTGAGTCGTACTTACCTTTTATTATTTCTTTTAATTTTTTATGTTTGTTGGAAACAGGTTAGAAAAATTATTTATTTATTTTGAAAATTAAATTTAAATTCAATTTGATAAAATTTATAGCCGAGGCAGTCTAAGCGGAACTGGAGATTTATTATACATCCAAGAGGTTATTCATTAATAAAGCGAAATTATTCTTAAACAAAGTGACATTCTTGAACAAAGTGAAAAATATTATAAAATAATTAAAAGAAGTGAATTAAATCAATACCCTTGGATTTATAATCAATTTTGAAATAAAACGATTATTATTATTATTATTCGGAACGACAATCCAAAAGGCAGCGGTAAGAACTTTGGTTTATACAAAAAATTATTTAAATTATTATTATATCGAGTCAAGTCACTTTTGGATTGTGGTTAAATTTAAACATTGGTAAAGCAAATAAAAGAGAAATAAAAATAAGCGGGTTGTTCCAGGACAGAAATAAGCAAAACAAAAAGCCATTCAAATTCTTTTCTTTATTATAAAAACGCAGGAGACACACAAAGAGAGAGATAAACATGAAGCGTGCAAATTAATAGACAGTACAGCGTGCGATAAATAATAGAACAAATAAAGCGAGAATAAAAGAAAAATTGTTTATTTTATAAATCTAGAAAATCCTCGTGGATTTTCATACAGTAAATTGCAACGATTCTTTTTTCTTTCGAATCTTCGCGTTCATTAGAAAATTCGAATACATCGCAAACAAAATAAGAATAACAAACAAAAATAAGAAAAATAAGAAACAATTTTCGTAAATCCGGTAACGCGATCGAAATATCTTTATAAATTTATCCGCGAGATTTTTTTTTGTACACATCGCTAAATTTGAATAAAAATCATTTGTTATATTTTTGTTTACATAAAAACCGCGTTTTTTCACGTTCTTTCATACCTGCTCCTTTTAATTTAAGAAGCACGAACCGACGCGTAGCGACGTGCACTCGGTCGATAAGTGCATAACGTTACAGTATATGCAGCTTAGTAACGTATGGAAAGGAGCTTTCAGAAGCCTGAGACATTTTCTCAATCCCATTGGGGCATCGAGGCGACTCCACTAATGACTTTGAAGCTGGAGTTACGTTGTTACCTGCGTTCTATATCTATAGCTTCATACGATTTGAACCCCAGCACTTCGTCTCGATAGTGCCCTGGCTAATTTCCCATTTCTGATAACCAACTGGTTTGAAGTATTTATTATTATTCAATCCTATATATTCCATACTGAGTAAAATATGATGCATTGAACAGTAATTTCATTGGTGTTAATTGAGAGCCCGAGATATATGCAAAGTTCTCCGGTTTCCACAAGCTCGTGGTTAATCAGCGTCTGTATGAATATCATGATAATTTGTGGACAACGCAGAACACCGGATCTAGGCTAATATTGTTAAGATCCTGATGAATTCATTTTGAATGACTGAAAGAGAATCAAACCCGATGCTGATCGACAATTTATTTCGCCGCTATACCGACGAAAATCTTTCCAATCGTTTTTTCTTCGTGAACTACTTTTTCGTCGATTGACTGCACTTATTATTTGTTTAGCCGTAGCTTTCGTACTTGGAGGGAGAGACACACTTGTTTCATGCTGTAGCGTGGAAGCGGCATGCCCCGTTGTGCTAACCTTAAATCCTCGACCACCCTCTTCTGATTCCCCTCGAGTTTTTGCCAATGGCACGCGAGAGTGAACCGCGACTGGCACGACTCGTTACTTTACTCGACTCTTCACAGTGGCAAGAGTTCCGGGCACGACCCCAGCGAACTAATTCATGCGATAATTATTCTTTATACATATACACGAGGCAGCGGAGGTCCGCGTTTACGTTATTTCTTTTCTCATTTGCCAAAGTTTATACGGCTATATCATACACATGTCCCTAATACGTGTATATACAAACGCACACACAGAATGTACATTTTTTTTCGTCTACCCTCGACTTTCGCCTTTCTTCGCCAGATCGGAGGCTTTCTTCCATACGTACTTATACTTATTGTTGGTCCTCGTCGACACGAACTCAACGCGAACCTCACCAGCCTACGTTCAGGCTCAACATCTGTCACGTACAATATAATTATAGAATAAAAAAAATAATAATAGCATTAATGATACTTGATATTCGTAGCTGGTGTTAGTTCTGCAAGGTTTCAGGATTGAGGCGAATAAAAACGCACGTTCCGCAATGCGGTTCCGCGTGTGGCTGACTGCATCGCTTTTCACTGTGCACGACAAAGATCACGAGACTCTTGCAGAAAGCTTCGAGTATATAACAACGGAGAATGCAAAAGACAGAGAGAAAGGTCGTGAACTCATACTCTCGCCCTCTCCTTCTCTCTCTCGCTCTGTTAATCTAACGAGGGGAATTAACCTGAACAAGGGGAATTGGAGCGAATGGCACGCGCGTTGTACTTGCATCCCTCTTCCAACCACAAGCGTTCACCCTAAGGGTTTCACGATCCGAGAGAGAGAGAAAGCTTTCTTTATACTTTCGCACCAGCAAAAGAGCTTCGCTGTAGGCAGATTCCTCGACATACATTGCGTTGCAGTTTCGCCGCACTCATAGCTCGTTAGTCCCGTATTAGATGCTTTGTTCTTATGTTCTATACAGGGTGTCTCATTATCATATTTCCACGCGAGTCTTATTCCTTAAAATATGTTTTGTAGTCAGCAACATTTTTACGGTACGATAGCACGAGGATAAAAGGAACAAATAAGTAGACTCTGTACCTGCAACTATATAAAAGTACAGTCGGCAAATATTTCACGTTCTCATTGCATGTTCACGTGTTCAGAAAGACACCAAACTCATTGTTTTATACTACTTGGAGCAATATCAACGAACGAGTACTATAATCTACAAGAAAGTGAATAAAAATGAGTGTCACAAACTACCCGAGAGTTGATTGGACATTTAATTATAATTCAAGTTTTTTCTTCTGTTTCCTTTGATATTTCTTTCTCCATGTAGTAGACGTCGACCTCTTGCCGCAGTGGCGAATACGCCATCTTGTGCGATTAAATAATTCCATCTGCCCGGTTAATGGGTCGTTGACATTGCGAATTCATGTGGCAGCTAACCTGGAATAAGTTCAATTTGTGAATAAATAAGTATACATCGTTACATGCTGAATTATGTTTAAGAAAAATAAAAATTTTACGTACTGTCTAAGCCTGTGGAAATAGAACCTTTCTAAAAGTAGCCAGCGTTCATTTGGTATTTATTAATTAAACGGTCGACGTCGAGAAAGAGAAGAATGAGAGTATCCTAAATTCGTGACTGTCAGAACAATTGGAGGAACGAGAATGTAGCTGACCCGAGAAAGAAAAAGAGAGATGGAGCGACATCGAATTAATATTTTACACGGTCATATATAGCGGAGTCTATGGACGTCTACTGCGTTTTGTCTCCATTCACGTCATCCTCGTTGATCCTATCTACGACTCGAGCTCAAACCTGAAAATCTTTAGCACATTAATGCTGAGCAACACCGTGAAATTACCTAAATCCATCAAAGATCTACCGCTGAGCTTTTCGTTATGATTTCTGATATCAAGAAAATATATTCGATATTTCGACGAGTCTCATGCTCATTTTTTCTTCTCGATGCGAAGCTGATTCATTTTTTTTTATTGATTTCTAGACATTTGCCGAAGAGAAGCTGAACAAAATTCACACTTACCTTTGACGTCTTCACGAACTTTCGGAATATAGAAATAAGGCGAGATCGCAAAAAGATCGAGTGGCGCCATCTGGCGGAATAGTACACTGAAAGTACACTGCGAGTGGCATATAGCGAGCGCAAAGACAGCCGGAAGTGAAGGGTGAAAAAAAACGAGGTCGAACATTTCGAGAGAATAAGGCGAGGAACGTTGAAACGGAAATCAGTTGGGAACACCAAGTTACGATTGAGATTTAAGTTATTGACAAGCTACTTTGGCGGAACCTCCGTCGAGATCTTCCCTCAGAACTATGGAGGTACTTTTCGTTTATGTAGACGTCTATGCGCGTGGCTATGGCTCTCTGTGTATGGCACTATGCTCCAGCGCTTTATCCCGGAGAGGCCCACTGCCTTTTGATTTCCCACCGGACATACGTAACCATACAGAGCGTGTGCCACAGGCTTCGGGAACCCCCATCTCCGGAAATCATTCTTCCGGCCACAGTGACTCCCTTGCTCGCTGGCTCACTCCATTCGCGAGTAACTCTTCATCTCTATTTACATCGTGCATATATGAAAATACGTGTGCATTTTCACGTTCTATACGTAAGCTTTTCGTACTCTGTGTCAAACGATTTAATGCGTATCCTGCCAAAGGAATATTGACGCACGACAGATACGGGCACTCAACTTCCTCCTACGATGTTCATTGAAATATCATATTTCACACTTGATAAAAGTATAGCATGGATCGTTTCGTACGACATAAAAATCGTTGCTTCCGAGTGGGGTATGACTTCGTAAATTTATTCTGACGTTGTCCATTCATTTCGAAGTAGAATCTTCCTAAAAAATCACCAACTTTAAAAAACACTATGAAAAGATTTTTTTCCAGGAAAGAAGTCCATCCTTTTACTATTTTTATCGAGACAGTGGAAGACAACTGCAGTCAAGAAGTCGAAGCCAGAACAAAGGGATTAACCGATACCAGAAAAGATTCCACAGAAAGTGATTTCTCTCGAGGCAAGTCTTCGCTCGAAATCGGATAGTTGAAGTTACATTCCAATTATTCATAATGACATTTTTTGTGATTTATAAACAAGGGTTTGATACTACCGAAAAAAAAACTCGTGTAATATATGCCTGATGGGTAACATAAAATTTTAACAGCTCTTAATTGACTCCGAGAGACATAAAAAGGAAAATTAACTCGTTTGATTCGTAAAAATTTGTCTTCATGAAAAATGGGTGTTTTCGTAAGCACATAAAATTACGTGAGCTGCATTAATGTCGATTGACGAGAAAAAGATACATCGAGTACATGATGATATCTAAAAATGGCAACTCGTTCTGCACGTGATCGTAATAACGTGTCTATAGCAATAATAATGACAGTAATAATGTCACGAAGTACAATGGTAGCAATAACGACGTTGCACACACGTTTTCGAATTGTCCTTATAACGTGTACATGCATAAGAGTTTTTGCTTGGAAGTCTCATTCACGAGAACTTAGGGATGATTGTGGCGGTTGGGCGATGGTAGTGGGTATGTCGGTTGGCTCTGCCTCTCTAATAAAACAGAAGTTGTTGCGATTCCGTTGGTTATGGCCATGCGGCACGCGAGTAACTCGATTCGCCTCGTAAATACTGAATACTGCTTACCCCCGAGTGCGAATCGTGGCGGAAAAGAATGAAGGAAACGCGAGGAAAAAAAAACGAAGAGGAGCGTGTTACTGTTTCAACCATGAAGAAAACGAGACGAAAGACAAGGATGAGTGAAACGAAAACTGTTGAGAAGGAGAAAATAATGAATCGAGTACGGTGTATGCTTATACCCTTCTCAACGTTTGCGCCTCTCGAGACATTATACTCACTCTCTGTATTTCCCTCGCTTTTTCCCCTGCTCATTCGCTCTTCTAAATAAAATGACGAATAGCGTACTGTCGAGATTACGGTTTTTTTTTCTCGCTGCTGATTCGGAAAAATCAGAAACGTTCTTTCGGGTTTTTTCGACTTTCGACTCCTTGCGCCATTTGGAAAAATGATTGAAATACCCAAAATGATATAGTAGTGTCGGCGTAGTGAATGAAAAAGTGAACTGAGAAAAATAAGGTGTATGGATTGTGCCAAGGTATATAGAAAGAAAAAAAAAACAATGGAGAATTATATTTGAGAGCGAGAAACTGTGGAGCCAAGTCGACGATTGAATTGATAGGTTCTCGCTAGCTTTATATCAGGTTAAATGAGAAAGAACGCGTTAAGAACTAAAAGATTGGATCTTGCAGAATTTCTCTTCAGCGAAATTCAAAGCCCTATAATCCTCTTTTTCTCAACAATTATCCTCGAAAATAGATGATGCGATTTTGGTGTTGAATATAATATACCGATGATACGGTGGTGTCTCTCATGAAAGTACAAAATACTTTTCGATAAAATATTATACCGAAAGGGTATAGAAAATGAAGGTGTATTCGATTCATTTTCCCAATTTTATCTCCCAATATGTATACCGGACCCACATTTATCTGCACCAGTTCTGAATGCTTGCGAAATGAAAAAAGGGAAACTGTAGATTTTGCTGCGGTCAGCTGAGCAGGATGATTTCCCATTTGCTCGTAAAATATTTATTATAATGAGTCTATTTTATGTTTTTGCGACGATTTCAATGAATAAAAAGAAAATAACGTTTTGAGAGTTTTTCGAACAATTGAATTCATTTATGATTTTCATACATAAATTTCCTGTTTTTGTTTTCAATTTCAAGCTTCTGGATTCAGTCGAGCGATTACATGTCCCGAGAGCTTGGTTGTTTGACCGCTCGAAATATACTTTCTAACTGGTACGAACAATTTTCAGCAAATGTACAAAATTTACAGTCAGAGTGTATACTACGCATACGTGTTGTCTATATCGAGAATACGAGGGGCTCATCCGCATCGACGAGAGCTGCGGACCAAAAGGAGGCAAGAGAACGAGAACGAAAACGATGCTGGTCAGCAGCATCAGACGCTGTGGACATTTCGGGGCCATCCCTCTTCCCCTAATTCTCTTCATCTCTTTCTTTTAATCTGTCTTTTTCTCTCTGCCATCCATTTTCCGATTTCTGTATCCCCCATTTTCAAGCTCATATGTAGCCCTCTACCTCGCTCTTTTCTCATCTATCTCCGTCTTTTCGTTCGAACGAAATCTGCCCCTTTCCATCGAGACAGAGCATACGTAGTATATTTTATCGCATTACCGGCATTGTTGCAGCCACCATGCCTGCTGCTGGTCTCTCTCTCTCTCTCTCTCTCTCTCTCTCTCTCTCTCTCCCCCGACGTTGGCTGTACAAGCGTTCCATGTTCTCTGTGCGCTTTTTCACCCTCCTTCCAACGGCCACCACGATTCTCTCGTTTCTCATCCTTGCCGCACCTCCTCCTCCTCCTCTTTCTCCTCCTGCTCATTCCCCTTGTTCCCCTCTGTGCCACACACTCGGAGGTCGCTCATCCTCCTGTCCCAACGTCGAACACCATTCCACGAGGATTAAATATTGACTGCGATTCTGATTTATAGTAATTGCCAGAGGGTGAAAATGTATAGAGATGGCTTGGAAAGAACGGGAGAAAAAGAGATAGAAACTTTTGAGAATGGGACAGTGAGAGAATGAAGAAAGAATAAGACGAAATGGAATATCGACAAAGTCCAGAGATGGACGATTGCTTGAGAAAGAGAAAACGAGAGACTGTGGAATGAAAAGAGAGTTTTGAGAGCGTTGCGTTGGTTCGCGGCAGTGCAAAGGGCAATTGAACGAGTTGCGAGCTCGTGAAAAAAAAAAAAAAAAAAAAAAAAAAACAAACAAACAAACGCGGGAATACAAAAAGGATGGTGGTATACAATGAGGGAAGTGGGAGAGGGAGAAAGGAGAGCAAAAGGGAAGTCATTCGAGCAACCGTTTTTCCTTCTGTGACAGATGCATATTTGTTTCCAAGAAGACTCGTTTCTGTTACAATTTAAGTATGGAAAAAGAAAGAAATTCTATAGGATCTGTAGTAACCCGATCTACTCAACCGAATAGCCCCTTTTTTAGCCGAATGAAAAAGTTGCTTGTACTTTTATTGTATTTTCAAACAACACCGAAGAGAAGTTGTTGCTCGAAATTATACTTTGGTTAGTATCCACTGAACAAAGTTAATGAAAAAAAAATGCGAATTATTCGAAAGTTCGAATTTTATTTCGAAACTGCGATTCACAGTTGTTTAAGCACGTTGAAAAATGTGATATAACCAATTAAAAAATAGCCCTTACGTGTACCGCTCGGCATTTCGTATCGGCGATTTTCGTGTAGCCAGGCCAATTAAAAAAAATGTACGTGTAACGTAGTTTTTTGTTCTGAAAAAAAAAAAGAGGATTCAAAAGAATAGACTCGGCTCAAAAGTTCATACAACGATGTATCATTGCTCGCAGAACCATTGTTTTTATAAGAGTTGTGTTATTTTTTTGTAATTGTCAATTACTCAATAAAGTAGGTCGATCGTGGTGTGACTCGACGGCATTAAACAAGCGTGCTATCGATTCCATGCGCTTCGACAAAACCGAGGGGAGGGATTCCTTCCAGAATATAAATATAGATATAAAGATAGGTGACACACATGCATTCGCGTGTGTTATCGGTATGTGTAGCTGTTCACTAAATCCGGGCCACCGAATAAATGTTGAACACTTTCGAGATCTGACAGTGTATGTGTGCGTGTGTGTTTGAACGAACGCGTATAGGATGGTGACCTGTGAAGAGGTTGGGAGGGATGTTGGTTAACATGATTTCTCCCTCACGTTTGCCCGCGGATTTTCAAATAATTATTTCGGCCTGCATTCTGGCTGTTCCGCTTCGTAATTAATTATTTGTTAATTGCTCCTAATTAAGGGTAAATAATGAGAGTAGAGAGCATATTCTCGATCTATCTCGCCCAACGAATAAGCTCGTGCGTATTACTATAACTGGAGGAATGGTGGCTGCGTTATAACCAACGAGAGGAGGAGGAGGAGGGAAAACGCGAAACCAACAGATAGAAATCCTGCTGGTGGACGAGAATTAGGCAGATATCTGCTTGGTTGAGGAATAATTTTTGATTGACCATTTGAAAATAAAAAATGTTGCAAAAATTTTTATCCCGAGCATCGAGATTTTGGATGTGAGCAGAAATTCCGATGAATTTGCTTCTCTGTTCTGATGTTTATTTTTTCAAAATTTTATTCAACGTCAATTTATGACTCGATTTGTCGCTGATAAGGCTTTTTTTTTGTTTCTTCTTTTCTTGTTCAGATTTGGAAGAATTTTGAATGGAATTATCGATTTCGAGGTCAATCGGTGATATATGTAATCTTGCTAGTGTACAAGTTTCGGTGGAGAATTCTTTATCCGTGATTTAAAACGGCAGGAGCAGGCGGCGCCCGATTATATTTGGTTTAAGTCTCAGTCTGGATGCCATTATTTTTGTTCTATCCGTTGAAAAGAGCGAGGTACAAAGAAGTGTCCACCTCCTCGATTGCAAATCTAGCGTGTATAGATCGCGTATCTCAGGCTGAATACGATATCTTCGTCGTTCTTGCGAGGCGATTGGTTTCGACCACGAGAAAACTGTTTTTATGCTCTCGTGGACCTCGTGGACGAGGAACGAAAACGATGGGATCCAGCAGCCAGGATACGGATCGCCGTGCTGGATCATCCAGCATGTTTGCCAATTTTTCGTGGCACGACTCCCTTCCTCATCCGTTGACGAGAAATAAGAATCTCTTTTCGATGTATCTGCGCCGTAGCCCATACTTCACGCAGTTACGCAAGGAAGGAAGAACATCGAAAGAGGAGTACGGAACGTTGCTAAAGCCAGAATGTCGAATTGGACGATTGAATTTTGAAGTAGTAGAAGCTAGAAAAGTTGGCTCTGATTCTCTTCAGAATAGAAACGAAACAATATGCCGTTTGCGGAGTCCGAGCTGTGGCTCTGCGCCGCCACGAATGTAGCTTGGTCGAGACACCTCGATCTTCCCTTTATCCTCGCGTGTCACGAAAAATCCGTTTCTGGTGAAAAAAAAAACCGGGCAAAGGTAAGAGCAGAAGCTTTGTTCCACGGGCTTGATTAAAATAAAAACTCAAATTAAAAGTTACGGTTTTTTATTGTGTTGAAAAGAGAAGAGAAAAAAAATAATTGAGAAAATGAAATAAAAACGAAGAGTCCTTCGTTAATCTCTTCATCAAGCCTCAGGCTCTTCCACCTTTTTTTTTTCTTCAATTTTCCCCATTTTTTCACCTGGGCTCTCGTCTAGTTTTTTTTTTTTACCTTTCTTGGCTCTCGACTCTTGAGCGAACGCTAACCGTTAGACATTTTTATTAATTTCTCTCAGATACAATTAGTTGGTCTATTCGTCAGACGCGTTTCATTAAGTTCTCCTTCGCGCTTGCCCGCACGTATAGATATAGCAAATGCTTCCTTCAGCGATCCACCATTTCTGGCAAAACTTAATCTCACCTCTCTTCCACGGTGCAACCCTTTTCTCATACCTCTCGCTTTCGCCGTAGCCCGCGAGTTTGCCCTCGTGGGTTCGAGTGAACGAGAGAGAGTCCAAACTCCTTCACCAGTCTCTTGCCACCTTCTTCTTTTCTCCCTGGCTCTCTATCTCTTATATATTTCAGTTCTTCTTGCTCGACCGTTATTTTCCGTTAAAACGAAACGATGAATCTTCCCCCCATCGCGCTTCTCCGAATGAAATTTCATGCTGCTTCGCACCGGTCCGCGTGTCTTAAATGACCGATCGGATTATTTTGTGGAAAGTTTCATACCCAAAACAAAATCATTCGAGGGCTTTATGCATTTGAGGACATTTCTGCTGGACCCCGTTGAAAACTACGGATGACAGTTCTGATTTTAATATTTTAAAATATAACGGATTATATGTGAAGATAAACTTTCTTTTCATTTAGGTATCAGATTCGATTCGATTTTGATTGAAAGTTTTAAAGATCCTTTTTCTTTCAAACATTTTTCTCGATTTTACTTTCGTTTCGTATTGAGAATTTATTTTTTACAATCATTCGGCTTACGATTCTTTCGATTATTACGAACGTTGTGTGCAAAAGCCTTTGCTTTTGTTGGATTCGTTCATTTTAACGTTTTCGAAATTCTTTCTCGTTCATACATCTTCGATATTTCTTGTGATCGTTCTATTATCAGCTCATCTTTCATTTCTATTCCTCGTTCCGTGCTTTGATCGACGAAAAGTTGAAAAAAAAAAAACATTCTTTTTTTTTTATTTGTTTCTGAGCCCTTGGCTTTGAAGAAAAACGATGGTGAAAATCCATTACACGAGCCCGTGAGAAGCTCGCCAAAGGGTTCCCAACGAGAACTCGGATTGATCGATGCCTAGCTAGAGACTCTCGTGATTGCTTTCTGGATTACTGCAGCAAATCGCGAAACAGGCGCTTTTTTTTTCAACTCTTTTTTTTTATCTTTCCCTGCATTCCTTTTTATCTTGATTTTTCCCGAGGTTCTTGTCGACGAATACGTACTCCACTAATTTTTGATCGTTTTTCGGTTGCTGCAAAATGAATCAGCCCAGAAATAAATAAACTCCGATATCTCTAGACTCACGTTGCTCGTGCACGCTTTATCTATCCGCGAATCACGTTTTTTCAGAATATCAGCATCACGATATAGGGGTGACTGTAAAATTCTCGATTGAAAAAGTTCCGAGCATTATTTTTGTTCTGCCACAAGAACAATTCCAGATTTACGGGCAATAATGCCTGATGAAAAATTGATCGATATGTTGGAAAGGGAAACCTGTTACGACGGTTAAAAAGAAAAGAAAAAAGAAAGAGAGAGAGAGAGAGAGAGAGAGAGCAAAAAAAATGATGTTAAAATACGAAATTGTCATTGACTGGTTTCTATCGGTTCTTTATATCGCGATCGAGTAGCCAATGAAGACTGTTTAGTTTCTATGAGCCATTGAGATTCCGTGTATTCGATGATAGGCAAAAAAGTTGTTGAGCCGAAAAATGTCGCTCGTTGGAGTTGAAGGAATAAAGAGAAAAAAAGAGGTTTCGAAAGAACTCTCTGCGATTGACAAAGGGAACAACGCAAACTGTTGCTCGAATCGGAATAAAAGCCACACATGGTATGCGAGCTCGACAAATATTCGAGAAGTTCACGAAAAATCGACTCTCTCTTTTTCCGCCCCTCTTGATCCAAATGGAAATTAAATACAGAAGCGCGAATCGAATGAACTCGGCAACCAAAATTTAGTGTTTGACAGATGGAAAACAAAAGAGGCTTGGAAAGACTGAAAAAAGGGATGTCGTGGAGGGGGGGGGGGGGGGGGGGCGGCAACGAATCAATGAGTGAAAGAGCAAGGGAGAGAAGGCATACGAGTGATTGGGAGAGTGATCGAGGGAGAGGCTGGAAACGACGAGAGGCGCACCGAGTGCGAGTTCGAATGTTCGATTTACGATTCGTGTGTATAGTTGCGAGTTGAGCACGAGCACGAAAGCGCAGAGAGAGGAGGAATAACTGGAATAGAAAGGAAAAGAGGGAAAGAGTGAGAATGAGAAGGAGAGATAACAATGAGGAGAAAGTGAACAAACGTGTGCGGGAGGCCAGAGAAATACGTGTATCCAGTTGGTTTTACACTGTGGTGTTCCCAGTTGATTCGAAATGAATTGTCGTTCGAGCGATTTTCAATTGATCGATTACGCCAAGGGTTCGCTGGTGGTAGAACGCCGTGTGAGACCTCTATGCGCAAATACGAGGGATGAGATTCTACGGAATGAGATAGAAAACTATCGAGGAAATATAGAGAAAAGCGGTTGAATGAAAGAGAAGAATCGATGTAGCATCGAGTACGTAGCAGGGAAACGAGAAAAGAACGAGAGTGAGAAAGACCAACTAGCAGCAATTTTGTCGAAAAAAAGATCGAAGCCAGATAAAAAAAATAAAATAAAAAAATCACTCCTCTGTATTTTCGTTCTACGTACGAATATGTTCGTGTGATCTCTTTATTTTTATTGTTCAACTACTCGCGATACCTTTCCCTCTTGTTAAAGAATTTTTCGGTCCCATCAAATGAATTGTCGACTTCGTTTCTCATTTTTTTAGTACATACTTTCTCTAGTTTTGTTCATTTTCGAACTACCAAATAAAATCAACGCTATACCATTGATGTTCGCTGCAAAAAAATCATATTACAATAACAAAAATGGCGGTAACAAAGTTGCAAAAAAAAAATGAGACAAAATCTAATATAATTTTATCATTTAACTTGAACGTAGTATTTGTAGCGATAAATGTTTACCGATGAATTCAATAGTCTCACTTTCCTTTGTACGAAATTAACGAGCTCCGGGTGTTTAACAGTTGATACGTTTGACGAGTGTTCGCGTCCGGTTGGTAGCTCGGAAATCGAACACCAGTGGCAATGAAACAACGATCTACGAGGATTACGTCGATATATGCAACGGATGACTGAGAGTGGAAACCGAGGAAGGGGGTATCCTGGTGAGCGTATTCGAGGGCTGTTTATTACGGACAGAGCGCAACAGGAAATGCGAGTCGCCCTCATGTCCTCATATTCCGTTGTCATCATTAAACGTGTGTCTAGAAAACGAGGAACGATCCCATTGTTACATACACCGACTGTCCAACGCGTCGTAACTTTGACATTAAACGCTCGTCCTCTTGTGAGAGACAAAATATTCAAAGTACGTTTATTTCGTTCAGGTTTTTTAACTGCCCTGGGCTTGAACGTTTTTTTTTTTTTAATTTTACGGAACGAAGCACAGATCTGAAGAGAAATTTCCTGTTTGTAAATGAAGAATGAAAATGTATGAGAGCTCAAAAAATTGAGGTCCAAATGAACGTTTTCGAAGGGATGGAAAATCTAATGCAAACATCAAGAGATTGTTATTGTCACGTGCATAAGAATCTTGAATTCTGTAAGATAGACACCGGGCTCGAGTTGGATAGTGAAACAGGAACGATCATTGGCTTGTTTGGATTCGATATGTTGGTTTGTTTAGGTTGAGGTATACGAGGGTGCGTAGCACTCTGGCCATACGAATTGTACCTATACATACAAACAAATGCTCATAGATATAAGCACGAATGCATATGTATATGGGTGTATTCGTGGTATTGTATGGATATAAGTATTAATATATATATATATTTCATATATTGTTGGAACGTTCTGTTTCCAACTGACTGAGTAACACGAGAGACCCAGAATTTCCGTTATTCCGGTGCATTGATTATTCGTTGCTCGACGATGCGTGCCAACCTCGCCTGCTCTGCTCTCGTCTATTATTCGCTTGTTGCACGACGGATAAACTCGTCACGAGACGCGGGAGAGTTGTACCCCGTTGTTCTATACAGGTATAGGTAAAATAGTCCGAGACAAATACGTGGGACACAAATTCGCTTGGGAATACATATATACATATATGTTATTGGAAATTCGATAAAATCAGCTTTTCTAGACGGTGTATACCGACTCGCACGTGTTGCATTTTTAATGTATGGGTGTACGCTTGTATATATGCGAGTGTTCACTGACAAAAGTCAATAGTTTAAATCGCCAGACGAATGTCAAGGAATGTGAAGATTGTCGAGTCTCGAGGTTCGATCGGGCAGGAAGGGCCAGAAGATGAGTGGCTTCGGAGCAAAGAAGAAAACGACGGAGGATAAAGAAAAGCATCGGTTCTTGGATGGCGCACGTTGAAAATACGGTTCTCTTTGCGGTGATGAATGCTCGAGTTAGGCCGGAAATAATGAAAGGGTGTTTATCCAGAATTAGGTCCGAGTACGCGCTCCCTCTGTACATCACCCTTCTTCTCACTACTCTTTCTTTCTATTTCACTCATTTTTTACTGTTTCTTTCCCTTTCTCTCTTTCTCTGTCTCTCGCTTTCCATATCAAGTAAGGGCCTCGAGCGAGAGAAAATCCAACCCACACCTGCTCAACAACCCCCATGGTCTATCGTTCGTCGCTCATTCAGACAAATTAGCCCGACGGCAATGGCGGCGCACCGAGACCCTTTGTAGTTTTGCGATTCAAAGCGCGTTTTACTTTCAGCACGGGCAATTCGTGTTGGCAGAGCTCTTCAACACTTCATTTGGATGAGGCCTCTCTCTCTCTCTCTCGCTCTCTCAAGCTCTCTCGTACCGTCTCTGTCTTTCCGTCCCTTATTCGGCCTTTTTCTCTTACTGTTTTGCCGTAGTGCGTTTGACGAAGAATAAAGAGATTTTTTCAACCCTCCTAGCAAACTGTCTCATCCTCGTCATAATCGAGGATTCGTGTCTCTCGTTTTTCCCGCGGAGCAGTTTTACGCATACCGAAAGTCGGATTTTTCGAGTACAAAAATTTAAAGCACGATGAAATTGTGCTCGTGTCAAGCTAAACTGGATTTGAGCTGCATTTTTTTTCTAGTTGTAACGATTGCAATTGTATACGAATCAGGTAATGCTGGACAAAGTCCATGTGACGCATCTCATGTGATAATCGTAAAAAAATCGAGGAAAGACCCAGAAATTTTCTTGCTCGAATATTCTTGATATATTTGAAATTTGTCTAGTTTTTAATTTTTATCAAAACTTACAGGAATAATAAAGATTATCAAACGACTCGGCAGAGTCTCGAGAAAAGCATTTTTTTTTCTAATGAAGCGATTCACGTTCGTCTTATTGGTTACTTCGAAGCATTCCGACTCCGAACGGTAGAACCCCTTAAATTAAAAGGCAAACTTATACCTTTTGCTAGTATTCTCACAAGAAAATTTGGAGCTCTAAAATTTCACCCTTGAGCTGATCCTCCATCTCGCTTCCGGTGAAACCTGCTTCTTGATTCTTCGTGCTCTTGGATAGAACTGAGACACTGTAACATCAGCCCTTCCGGTAGTCATTCTGAGTTCTCGTTTGCATAAAGAACGTGATAGAACCTTCTTACATTTCGTTCCGTGGAGTGTGCAAAAGACTGGGTAAAAATATGCAAAATTTGGAGTTAAGGAAAAGAGTGACAAAATGAAAGAAGAGGAGAAGGGAAGGAGAGGAGGAGGAGGAGGAGGAGGAATTTATTATTCTCGGCTCGTACGGTTGTTTACACGTGCGACCAAGCTCCCTTTAATCAAGTGATTTTCCAGAAAAACTCCACCTTCCTGGTAACCAACGGAAAATTCAACGAGGAAAGTCCATCCCATCATGGGAATCGCGAGAGCACTATTTATGACGTAAATTTTGTTGGTGAAATGAATCGTCACTTGCTATGGACAAATGGGATGTGAGCTTTTTTTACACTTTTCTTTCGTTCCAGAAGCGAAATGCAAAGGATTAACGATGATAATTCCAAGTCAATTTGAAAATGAATTGCAATCGAACTTTTCCATTCTCTTCATTCATCTCGTGATTTAGTTAATTCCTTTCAACTAAGATTGTAAAATTTTTAATGAAAAGTAATGCATCAACCATTAATATTTTCATTTTCAATGCGTCTAATTTCTACTCACCATTTAATTTTGATCCTGAAACGAAAATGTCTTCAATAACCATTTAATCTTAACTTTCAATCAAAGCTATTTCCTATATAATCATTACGAGTTAATGACTAATGAAATAACAAATGCATTAAAATCGGTAATGCATTATTTGTAATTCTGCTTTTAACCGTAGTTTCTGTCTCGTTGTCAAGTGATTAAGAGTATTGATAAATGCGGAAAATAATAATAATAGTTCAAGAGTTTCGACAAATATTATGACTGTAGAGAGAGAGAGAGAGAGAGAGTCGATGAAATTCTCAACGATCGACGAGTCTCGGGTAGAGTGTGGAGTTGGAGTGGTCGACTCGAACTTCTGGTTAGACCTGGCTACGAGTGCCGCTGGATGACGTCTCGAAACCGATCCATTAATCTCGGGAATTAAAAGAAAATTAATTATTGTTGCACCGTGGTATACTCGTGAGCGAGGGCTTACGAAACTCGAGAGAGGGAGGTGGGCTCAGCGCGGGGGTTGATGGACGAGGGAGGAAACCGTCAGGAACTGCCCGCCAAGTCAGTATAAGGAAGAAGTAGAATAAAGAGAAGAAGAAGAATAAGGAGAAGAGGAGAAAGAAGAATTCTGGTGAAAAAAAAGAGAGAAAAGACGCGGGAAAAAGGCTCAGGGAAATAAAAGAAAAATAATGTATATAGAAAATTTCTTGGGAAACAGACCGACCCTTCAACTCTCTTGGCCTCCATCGCTCTTCGCCACGACGAAGCGATCCAGTCACGCACCTTCCTCTATATATTTATATATATATATATATTTTTTTCTTTCTTTCGCTTCAACAGTAACAGAAAAGCATCAACGCGCGCGAAGCGCCAGCAGCCCCGACCAGTCAAGCTATTGCAATTAGGGTGCTCTTTCATTTTTTCTTTCCCATCTTTTTTCGTATTCTTTCGTTTATTTTTCTCAAACAAAAGTAATAACTCACCTGTTCAATCCTTTAATAACCCCGGAGGCGTTGTTGCTCGGTGAACGAGCCACCTGGCACTTTGTTTTCCGAGCGCTTCGCTCAGCTCGCTTCGGACCGGAGTAACTTTTAATTTAGTAACGAAAAAAAAAACAAAAAACAAAACAAAAAAGATCTACAGTTTTCTATAAACAAGCAATTTTAAGAAGATTTTTCAACTGTTTCGATTTCAAATATTCCTATCCGAATGGTCATGCGAATTATGAAATTGCTCGTTATATCCCTTCGACAAAGAGCCAATGAACAAAACTTCGCTGTATTTTCTCCCTTCCGGAGAGATCGACACGTGCTTGACAATTGACGCGTTCATTAATTAAACGTCGGTAGAATCCGTACAGCATTAGTCTCCCTACGAGAACGATAGACGGTCATGGGAATCTGGTATATCGAGGACACCCGATTTTGGAAAGGGGTGTCGAGATAATTACCGAGTCCTGTTATATCGCAATGCCGGTGCGTACACGAGCGAATCATCCATATCGTTGCGAGTCTCTCGTTTATATTCCCTCGATGAGAATCTACGTTTGTAAAGAGAGTATCCAATCAACCGTGAGACAAATATTTTTGACAGTTGAGTTTAACGAATGACAGCAGTTTGGATTCTGAAGAAAGAGGAACGAAAAGTGTTGCTTAAAAATTTTCAATACTTCGAACATCCCATTCGTCAGAAAACACTAACATTATACAGGCGAAAGGGAGGCTAACCAAGTAGCATAATGTTTATCGATCGAAGACCGTGCTCGTAGGAAACTTTCGATTAGGTGAACCTCATGGGACATATACGGACTACCGGGTAGGTGTGCAAGTAAAATCAGTACGAAACTTCTGTCAGACTCAAGAGCACTCGGAATACACTACGTACCGAATGAGAAACGTACGACTTGTCTTTCGATCCTCGCATCATGTTCCCTGAAAAGGATTTTACGTGATTCGAATCGACGTGCCAGCTTTGTGTTCTACCCCAAAAAAGTAAATGCCATCGTCTGAGAATTTTACCCGCAAATACCGGAATTCTCGTTTTTATCCTGATTGTCGTTTTGGTCTCGGGGCTGAAATTGAAGGATACGCTCAGACTTTGTGTAATTGCTGAGATTATTGTTTCATACAGGAATAGCGCCGTCTATCGTATGATTGTACATCTAACAAAATTCAATTTCTGTACGAGGTAGGAATTACTCCAACCGTATTCGAGTGATGTAGATTTTCGAATGTTTTGAAATTATTTAAAACGATACTATAAAATTCATTTTCATGAAACCTGGACAACGATATTTGAATAAGTCCAAGGACCGATAATTCATTAAAAAATTAACGATTGTCGAGTTATTTAGATTTTAATATTTTTTTTAATGGAAAAATGCTCACTAACAATATTTAACAGTTCGAGCTACTGGAGTTAGAGCTCGAAGATCGAAAATCAAATTTTGAATGATATACCACGAATCACAATTTCCTGGCATTTCTCCTTTCGTATTTGTCATTGGGTCCATTTGATCTCATCCGTTTTGTTTACCTAATGGTAGGGAGTCAGTAGTTTAGCGCTTAGGGGTTAAATATTCAGTGACGGAGGGGTTAAAGACACGTTTCCATAGGTAAAGGGCGCGTTATCCTAGTCTCTTGCAGTGCCAGTTAGTTTAATGTGAATAGTGCGATATCCTACTGAGAGAAGCAAGAGGAGGATCGAACCTGCAAGGTTTAGAATCCACCTATCATCCGCTTTTACTCGGAACCCCCTGATTTGGCCCGGCAGCATTTCGTCCATAGCTTTTCTTCCCCACGAGAGCGTTTCAGTCCCGTTCCGGCCACCCCTACATCGTAACGGGAACACGAAAATCCGTTCGGCGTGAATTACAGCGACGGGCCGTCCCATCCGTTATCCCCACCGAGGACCCCTCCCTCCCCTCTCTCCCGCCAACGCTACGACCGGGAGCCCTGATTCCCGGTAATTAACTATCAATTCGCTCGATCGGGACGGCGGACGCCCGTTTATATTTCGCCGAGCACGAGGTCTGCTTCACCCTCTATATAGGACACCATATACAGCTAAAGGAAGTCACTATATATAGTTCGTTGTGTGGAGGACGAGAGAAAACCAGGAACCAACCAACGAACCACCCTTCAATCAGGTCGTCGATCTTCTCCGTCTCTTTTCGATCCTCTTGATTTTTCTATCTTCTCTTTTTATTCCTCCCACTTTTCTTCTCCATGCGCATTTGATACATTCGCGAAAAAATTGACTTCGTCGAGGTTCCGCATCAGCTACCAGTAATTTCTCTCCGAAACGATTACGGGAGAAGTAAAAATTATTCGTTTTAATCCCGAAAACCTTGTGATCGTTGCAAAAACGATGAATTCAAAATATTTTCTGGAAATTTTCTTTATTATTTTGGTTGGAAACGATTTTTCGTTAGGACATTGTTCTGGGCTGCTGCTTTCTAACATCGCGACGCTTTTCCCAGAGAACGGTACACTCTTTTTTAGTGAATTACGTGGAAATTCACTCCAATCACATCTAAGAAACAGCATATATGTATAGGCACGAGACTCAATCTTTTCTGTTCATTAATAATTCACCAAACCAGACGATTATAGGAAACCCCGAAGTCGCGAGAAGATCGAGATTTTCTTTTGCCCTCGAATCGGGGACACAATATACGACAACAGTCTATCTCGAATCCGAGAAAGAAGGTCTTGAAAAAAGGGGGAGAGAAAAATAGCAGGAGGAGTGGATAGCTTCTTCTCGTTTCGGGACTCTTTCGCTCCGGGGGTTGAAACATACTGCGTGCATAGTTGAGTAAAATGGGATACCATGGGATAGAGGTTTGGTATTTCTAAAACGACGAGAGAGACAGCAGGAGAGAAGGAGGGAGTGAGAGAGAGAGAGAGAAAACGTAGTCTTCCGACGTTACGTACTACTGTCTGCTAGACGTGGTTAAATATTCTGTCTTTTCCTTCATTTCTTATTCAAAGTATATTTCATTCCATCGTTCGTTCGTCCCTCCCAGCTGAATACATATATAGATGCTCATCCTGCATATAGCAGGATGAGCATGTACTACAACGAGAAAAGAGAACGAGTCACTCTTGTCTCTCGACTTTTCCTTCTACCATGCAAAATATATAGACCTCACTCCCATATCAAAAAGTCTTTTTTCCCTTGCTCTCTCTCTCTCTCTCTCTCTCTATCTCTCGCTACAGGAAACAGTTCGAAGAAACGAAGAGAGATGCTCCTTCTCCTGCTTCGGCGAGCACACTGAAAAATCTCTCAATGATTTGTACTCCTTATCTGCATTTTAATTACACCGTATAATTCCCTGAATAATCGGTTCGAGGTTATATTCTTTCCAGCGAAGCATTTTTTTCTTTCCTCAGTTCTTTGTCTACTCCATCACTTCGAAGCTCTTTTCTTTTGTCTTCCACAATTCTTGTTACTTTTGGTCGATTTTTATTTTTTCTACACCGCATTCCTCTTTTTATTATTGATCTTCATCCATGATTTTCAATAGGTCTTCTATAACTCTTCCGACGTTCGAGTGTCCGACGATTTTTTCAAGCAGACGAGTGCTTTCATGAACGTGGATCGAACGCCTACTTCCTTTTTATTTTCATGTCGAACAAATGGGCTCTCCCTTGACAATTGGTTTACCAAAGAAATACAACGTGTATAAGACCCTTCATGGTCTTTGTGAAAATGTGGCTGGGACAAACCAGCACCCTCAGGACAGACCATCGAAGGGTTTCCCGCGAGGGCAAGGAACAATCATCGCTTCACAGAGTTCCCTAACGATCACCGATTGTTTTCGCTCAACGCTTGAAAATTTTCTCGGTTGAAAAGGCCTAGAAAAACAGCAAGAAAGGTAGATAGAAATGTAGTTGAAAAACGAAGGAGAGAGAGAAGTATGGACCGGGGAAAAGAGAAAAGGAGAGAACAAATTTTGTAGTTAAAGTTGGTAGAAGGAATATATCGAGATCGAAATAACATTGAATATTAAATGAAGAAATCTGCAATTATGGAGTACAGATAAGAAAATTTTTGAATGAAAAAAAAAAAAAAAAAAAAAAAAAAACTGCTCGTGATACTTTGGACTCTTGGCCTTTTGATCTCGCTCGTATCATTTTTCTTCAGCAAGATCGATGTCACGCGAGAAATTGAGAAGTGAATATAAAGAAAAGAAATAAGGGCGAACGAGTTCAGTTCACATTTTTTTTTGCCTGGAGGGTGTAAATCATAGCTCCTTATTTGAAAGTCTCAGACCTCAGCAGCATCGAGATATGAGGAAAGCTGAACAAATGAAAGAGAAAGGAAAAAGAAAGAAAAAAAAAAGGAGCAGAGACGCAGGAAGCTGGGAGTTTTCGTTCTTCTCGTCACTTCACCCGCATTTTCACTTTCTTCATAGCCTCGTTCCATCTTCTCCACTGCTACGACAATGCGCAATCATGGAGATTTCCCAGTTGAAAAGTTTTTCTTACACGAGAAAATACACCAACGAGGAACGTCGGTCTCATCTAACTTCTCATTTACGATTCAAACATAACGATATTCGATTATAAATAAATATGAGTGAATTTCAGAATATAATTTGACGACTTGATCAAAATTTCGTACGTTTCAATGTAATTTATGCTACTGCACAGCGTAGAAACTTCAATAAGAAGACGAAAATTAGTCTCGAAGTTTGATTATTCTTGAGAGGAAGGCTAACCATGTGGAGAATTTCCTTCTCCAAGACATACGTCTGCCTCTATAGCCGAACATATATATATCAAAGTTATCATCCGAGTTCAAATAACGAACCGTATTGTTTCGAATGAAAATTGAATCATCAACAAGATTCCGAGTCCCCATTTCAAACGTTGACGACATCATTGTTCCAAATTAAAAAAAAAAAAGCAAACACGCTCGATTACTAACTGAATCGATGATTCCTACAACCTACAACCGTAAATAAGTGACAATCCCGTGATGAGTTAATCGCGGGTGAGGAAAATAAACTTGTCCGGATTCCTACGAAACTGTGTAATGTACTTAGAATCTTGACGGAAGTAAGTATGTAGCAACGATAACGATGAATCCTTGATAGTTTGGCGCTACTTTGTCCGGCGTTTCTTGTAGGTCTGAGAACGTTCCATAACCCCGAGGGTTTTGGAACGTTCTAAGTCGCGCTCTTGGTATATGCCGCACGAAGATCAGACCCTACGTTCCTCGACATATTCTACCCGTGCATTGTTGCAGGTCGTCTCTATTCTTAGTCTGAAATATATACAGCTATACATATTAATCGAGAGTCTTAGGACCCGGGTGACCTCCTGAGGTGGCTTCTTACCTCAACTCCTTGGCATCTCTTCGGGGCAACGTGAGTAGCGAGGGAGATGTTCTCCGTGGCTTAATCCTCGCCAAGACTTTGTCACGTGGTTATACAGTGTACGTGGTATGGCTGAGAGCAAAGAACGAGAGATGCAAGAGGATGGCAAGACTTTCGAGATATTAGCGGAGTGTGGGGAAATAAGACGAGTTATGAGGGTACGAGTTAGCATGAGCTCGCTCTTCATTGGGAGCGCGAGTGTATCGAGGAGAAAGCACACGGGGTTCTCATAGAAAGAGAATGAGAGAGAGAGAGAGAGAGAGGTAGGTTTGTCCCGTTCTCGAAATAGGTATCCTGCAAGGCATAGCCCGGTAGAAGGCGAATGTCGCTCTATTCCCCCGGCTAAAACTTGTACAACACTACACATCGGTATACTCTCCGTATGTATTATTATACTCTATGTACGGTACCCTATACCGTACGTAGAAGGAGGTCTCGCGCGAGAACTTTGCGTGAAATGCCGCCTCAAGCATATCCTCTCCTTCCAAACCTACTATACGTTCTCATCTTCCACCTTCCATATTAACTGTACTGTTCTCAAACTCTTCTTCTCACTCCCCGCATCAATTCGTCCCTTGTCGCTAGTCTTCTAAAGACGAAATGAGACTATATCACTCGTCCCATATTATCATTCAGAACTCGGGGAGCGATGAACCCTCGACTCCCAACAGTAACCGGCATCACCGCCGGGTTTCCTCGACGCTTTGAATCTTCACGCCTCTCCTCCTAACAATCCTCTTATCTAAGACTTGTCACGCTTCTGCATCACGATTCCTTGCCCTCTAAATTGCCTACCTTCCTGTTGGGAATATATTTGCATTACGATAAATAAGATTGAAAACATCATCGATTTGGGAATGTAAACTTACATCTTGATGTTTCTAATTTTCCTAGTAAGGCATATCTAGGAACATGGTTGTGATTAGTGAATGTTGTGACTGTGATAAATATTGACTAAAAGAGGAAGTTGGTAGAGCGGAAAGTGCCAAGGGTGAACTAAGATTCGTACGCAACGTCACGTCGATTAGTATCAATTCAGGTGAATAATCGGTTTTCCGCTTGAAACGAGCACAGCCGCGTAATGTCATCTCCCGCACCGAGAGCTCCC
The DNA here is from genome assembly GCA_037576405.1 of Campoplex capitator. NCBI lineage: Eukaryota > Metazoa > Arthropoda > Insecta > Hymenoptera > Ichneumonidae > Campoplex > Campoplex capitator. The sequence continues at coordinate 200,109 of JARBWI010000485.1, read as the reverse complement.
TCGCCCCCGTGGCTCTGTTCAGACGTTTTCCCAGTTCTCGCTTGCTCTCCATTCCTTTCTTGTATTTTTTATCTCACTTCTCATTCTCGTTTCACTGGGGGGGTTGGCGACAACGAATGGAAATAAGTTCACCGAAATTACCGAGTCGTTCGATCAACCGAGACGCCCTACCGATCAGGCAGGAATGAAATAAAAAATATATATATTTGTGTGTGTACTCGCCTGTCTATATCTGTACGTTTTATATGCCAGTTGAATAAAGAGCAAAAGATCGAAAGAGCAGCCAAACCCGATCATTTGGTTCCACATTTTTCAATCAATTGATCGTTTTCCGAACCTTTTCCAGATCACGAGCAATCTGACGTGTCAGGGTAGCTTAACTTCAGAGACCTGCTTTTTTTTTAGTTTCACGATATAAAACAATTTATTTTTCACTGCGATTAACATCAGAAACATTTAAACTTCGCAGAGTCTGAAGTTCTAAAAACGATTTTGAAACATGTTCATAATTCTTCCTGAAAGCAAACCAAGCAATCATTGCTTGATTTTGAATTCATTAGTTAGTCGTTATAAGCAGCCAAAATAACTTGAAAACCAATAGCTTCCAACTATTTGTGGCTTTGAAGGTCACGCGAAATGTCGAATCAATAGAAACTCACAAAATGTTTCGTCCTCGTTTCCCGATGAGTCGAAGTCGTCTAACAACCATTGTAGATAGTGGTTGTTTCTCTACAGTGTATCGTAACGTGAGCGAGAGAACGATCAAGACAAACATTGTTTCATTCGTACAATGAGATTAGAGAGGTTGTCGGTGCTCTTTTTTTTGGCTTTGGACGACTAGACGCTGGAAATGCGCTGAAATCTACCAAGATTGGAAAGCTACTGAGTTGTCTTGAGGATCTAGATAGCCAAAGTCTTGGCTGTCTTAGATTCTCATCCCTTGCTAGATTGTGGCTACAGCAACTCACACACCCAGTCTCTGTCTAAACATACCATCACGACTGCAAGAACTCTTCCAGTAGTATTTACTATTCCACCGGTTTGTATGTAGTACCCAACCTCATATATATTGTCCATGTGGCTTGGTACTAGAAGTGACCAAGTCATGTGACTCGAACCAAGACGCAGTCACTTTTCGTACCCAAGCCACATACGTATACATAAATGAAGGTGGGGAGAGTGAGGAATGAAGAACGTCCGGTATGGGATAGACCACGAGTGGTCGTCGTGTGGCTTTAATGCGATTAAGAAGCGACGACCATGTTCTCTGGCGTACTGGCATCGAAGATATATATATTTGTATGTTCGCATAGATGTAGAGAAAGGTAGAGGGGGAGAGAGAGGGAACCAGGAACGAGGGCCAAAATTGGTATGCTGTCGAAATAGAGAGGACAAGGACAAGGAAGATGATGGTTGGGGCAAGGGCGATATAGGACCAGAACCGACCGGTTGGACTGCAGCCTAATTCGCGAAGGTTGGCCGGTTTGTGCGAGTTGGAGTGTGCACCGTTTGGTGAGGTTGGTGAGGAATAAAGGGCAGGAGATAGAGGAGGAGTAGGAGGAGAAGAAGAAGGTTAGAGACGAGCAAGTGGACGCGGATGGAGAGAGGATTGGTGTGCACTGCTAGTTGTCGATGGCGTTGAACGTAACTGGCCGTCGTCTTCTTGACCGTGGTCGCCGACGTATTGGTTTACGGTAGAAGAGTTCGCGTGGACGTTGTATATACAATATATAGACATAGAGCATGAAATAGCTAAGCGTCCGCAGGAGGTTCATGGAGAAGCAGGACGGAAATGTTTGTCGAAATCAAGCAATCAACGCTACCCGGTAGAGAAAACGGCTTCCGCGTCCGGGGCGGGTGTCCTCTGGAGCTGTGTGAAAAGAGAGAAGCAACGGGAGATCGTGGATGTTGGCTTGGCTTTATGGGAGTCCGAGTGCGATAGCCTGATCAGGATGACCGAGAGGCAGGAGAGGGAAAGGTAAGAGAGAAACGAATGGAGAAGGAGAGAGAAAACGGATGATACAGTTAGGAAGAATGGGCCAAAACGCACCGGGGGTTTGCGGTGGTGAATGATGGAAGAAAAAAGAGGAAGCATCAGCGCGTCGGTGATACAAAAAGTCCGAGTCATATACACACAGCGTGAAAGACGTAAAGGGGGCAGCAGAGAGCAAATTATTTCTGGCAAACGGTAAAACTACGAGCACACAAAAATTAAACTATATCGAATCTTTTTGGCAACTAGGGGGACCTGTCTCGACTAAGGAACTACCCTTATCGTTTGTGTCTGCAAATAACTGTATACACGTTTGGTTTATCGCTTCTTGGTAGATTTAGCTCACCAGTGTCCAAACGAAGAAAATGTGGAGGCGCAATATCTTTATATATAGATGTAAAATGTGTGTGTATAGGAAGTCCGAGCGGCATCACGCAATACACCCATGGTAGGACAAATCTCTTGCTCTCGGCTCTTCGACCGAGTTGCCCAACAGTTTACGTCACTGATGGAATAATGGTCCATTTGGGATGCACGTGCTGTCGCAGAATTTCTCTCTGCTTCACCCTCGGCCCTATTCGCTACTTCCTCTTCTATCTTCTCTTCGTCGACCCTCTTCCTTTTCCCTCGTCTTCGTCTCTATACATATACGTTATGATTCTGGTTTCTACGCCGTACTGCTCTGCTTCATCCAACCGTATTTACATGTAATTTTAGGCAATTAATATTTATACCAGCTCCCGTCGAGCTTTCGTACGTGTGGCATCCAGACGAGAAGGAGAGAGAGATAAAGAGGGGGAAAGGAAAGAGGGAGGGAAGACGATAGCGTTCGGAGGAGAGCAAGAGAGGTAAAAATCTCTCGATGCGCATACCATCGGTGTTCCCCCTATTGTCACGATTCCCCAATAGGTTTAACCTGTATCAACCATGAAACTATTCGCGCAATAATTCATGGCACCTGACATTAAAACAATGAAAGACGTTTGCCACTGACAGAATTTAGCCAAAAAAAAAAAAAAATAAGATTGATCAAACTGTAAACATGACAAGATGCAAATAAGAGAAGCAGCTTTTTGAGCAGGCTTTATTTTTTTTTTTTCGTTTTTCGTTTTCATGGTTACACGTGACCGTCGTCTCGATGTAAATTTTATAACATTATCGTACAAGGTAACATAACCAGCTAAAATGCACTGGTACGCGACGCTGAGTTGTTGGATAAAGTATGAAGAGGAAGAGGAGGGCGTCTCAGTCTGGACCATTTTCAAGAAAAGGATCTCCGTTTAACGTTACGTCGCGTGGCTGCAACGACATCGTCGACGTAGCTGTATCCGTACACGACGTTGAGAAAGAGAAGTCTGGTATATGCTGAACGTCTCAGCTGAAACGCTCCGTACGAAGAAGAAACGAGATGAGGGTGGAGGCAGCGAGAGTTTTTATGCCGCCCGAGCCGTAAATACTTCAGGCTTGACACGGGCAATATTAAAAGTGCGAGGTGTACCAACCAGGACCGCCATCGTTCCATTGCGCCCTCTATGCACGTTGCTCTGTCCTGAGATCATCGTCACGCCGAGCATGGACCGAAATTTATGTTGCTTATCTCTCTGACGACCGAGGAAAGAAACGGTGGGAACGTTTACCAGCTATTTTCCCACATAATAGTTTACATTGTCTGTCTGGGATATATGTATTCGCGTCGCAAATAGCAGTGAATAATAATCGTTGGTTCGGAAAAATTATTGAATATACTCCTGTTATTCGGAGGGAGAAAGTGTTTTATATGTAATAGGAAATGACTTGCTGCTCGAAGGATAAATCATTTATGAAAGTTTACTGGAAAATTCACTCGTTGATCATATTTATTGATCATTTTATTCGATTTTTTGACAGGGATGCTTCGATTGGAATATTTCAATAGTCATGATACGGTTTTTGTCCACACAAAGTGTTCACTAGAAGTATTTATCTCAACTTCCTCATTTTTACCATAAAATCCGGATAATAATGACGATGCAATGACTTGCGGATGAGGAACAAATCGTTTAAGCAAATGAAGCTGTTGAAGTCCCTCGAGGAATCAACAAATATATGCATACGACCGAGGCGCGTACTCGCGAACGCACGTAAAAGCAAACAGAGCAACCGGTATTAATTCTTCTGGATCAACAACGAAGGAATGAGAGAGACAGACAAATAATGAAAAAAATAAAAAAAAATAAAAACGGTCTGGTTCTCGTCAACCCAGCGACGTCATCTTCTAGCGTGTAAAGAAAAGAAGAATGGAGAGAGTGAAGGAGAGAGGGAGCGAAAAAATTGGAGTGGCGGGTAGTTAGCTTGATTAATCGCATATTTATGTATCGGGCCACTTGGCGTGCTGCTGCTCAGAGCTTTAGCCGCCTCTTGCTGGTGGACAACGAGACAGAGAGCAGAGGAAGGGAGGCGAGGAGCTAGCTTTATTCCAAGCCTTGCAGCTTCACCGGTTCGCCGAAGTACGACGAAGAGGGCGCCGCGACGCGGAGAGGCAAATCTCTTTTTCTCCTTTATTTTTCCCCCGCTTCATCCCTCCCATTCACTTTTTATCCCACTCCAGTCACCGCAGTCAACTCTCATCCTTCGTTTCTCATTGCCCTGCTCCTATTCTCTTTCAACCTTTCCTCCCTTTTTATGCTTCATTTTTTTTTTCTATTCTTATTTACCTCGTGCTTATTTTCCTCGCGTTCTATATATATCTACTTATAATAAAACTGTGGAGAGTGCTTCGTTCGTAATTTTTGAATTTCATGGAATTTTTTCAACACAGCTCCTATGCAAACGAAGGGAAATAGATTAATTACCTTTTTTTTTTAAATCTCTTTTTATTCGTCGTTACGTTCGATTGATTATACTTAAAGAACTTTCTTTTTTTCTTCACTGCTTCAAAAAAAAGCTTGCCCTGCCAAATAATTGAGAATCCAAAGAGTCATTATTTTCATTTAATGAACGAATGATTCAACAAATAAGATAACGAAAATACCAACATTTTTTTTTTATAAATGAAACTCAATATTCCAACTCTATTTAGCGTCATCGTCATATTCTCAATCATCATGCCACGAAATACAATATGCGTCTATTCGATTATGGCTAATGAAATTTTAACGAAATTCTAGATTATAGGTTCATAGCATTGTTGTATTAGTATTATTCCTTTAATCAAACGCGAACGAAGCCAAGGACACCGGAGCTTGGGACTAAGTCATTCTTTTGTTTGGTTCTGAAAGGGACTAAGCCATAAGGCTTGATCCGTGCTTCGGTCTCTTTTAGTACCAAACAACAGACGTAATCTATGGATATATGTTTATATTCTTGATTTCCTCTGGCCTGTGCTACTCACCCCTTCGTCGGTACTCTTTTTATCAGTGCTACCTTAACGTAAAAAATGAAAAAGTCAATTTTTTCAAAGTTAAAAAAAAATACAAAAATAATGCCAAGTATTAAAAAAATCGTGATTTCAGCTACGAAACGATCATTGCATGTTTACCAAGAGAGAAAAATCGAAAAAAAATCGTCTTCTGCGTCCAGATTTTTTACCCAAATATTTCCGCCGTTAGAGCAGTTTGAGAATCAAGAAAAATCCGAAAACCATCATATTCGGGTATACGACAGTGCGCCAAAGCTCGCGCAGGCTTTTTCTTTTAGTGCTTTGTGTCGAGTCGCTACAGCGTTTCTTGATGCAGGTGAAACGAGGTCGACTAAAATGTTTAGAGAACTAAGAGCGTTGGCAGGCGGACCTTTAAATCACCGCGTATATACTTGCCTCTTTCCACCTCGAACCTTCCACTTCTCTGAGAAGCTACGCTGCGGTTATATTCACGGAGCTTTTCCGTGTCGTATACCAAAAGCCACAACACCGAGACCAACATCTTTTGTACATTTATCAGCATTTTGTTCTCGCCATAAAAAAGCATGAATAAAAATGAGGCCAACGGCAATTTATGGGGAACGATCTATCATGGCGAAACGAAGATCGATCGATCGAATAATTTTCGGATGAAAAAAACCTGGCGTAAAGCTCTTGTTTTCAAAAGTTTCTTTTCTTTGCCAAATTTTTGTTTCTGCAGCTGAAAACGCCGAGCGGTAATAAAAATTTGAATGTTTTCTTGCAAAAAGAACGATTCGAATGGGAAGATGAAAGTAGAACGAAAATGACACATTTCGTTCAAGTCGAATGGATCTTTCATTGAAATCTGTTAGGGAATTTGTTGCGACCGATAATAAGGTTGTTGGAAGAAAATGGGGAGTTTGGTTGGATCGTTGGGTCGGAAGTGGCGACGAGTAAGGGGAGGAGGAGGAGGAGGAGGAGCGGAGTCTCGGTAACTTTTACTCGAGATAATAAAGCGCGTTGGGTGAGTTTGTGAGCCGTGAAATTACCGAGCGAACATGCGCGTAAGAAAAACAATGAACGACCGTAAGGAACGGAGGGAGTATCGCATGGATCGGGAGCTTCCAAATGGCAGATTCACCACGCGAATGTATTGGAGGTTCTCTGTCACATGGCTGTATATGCGTTTGAACGAGCCAGCTGAAAGACAGAGCAGAGGACACAGTGTTACGCTAGGAGTGAAGAAAAAGGCACATCAAGGGAAGAAAGACGCGGACGAAAAGGGAAAAAGAGAGAAGAGAGGACACTGGAGAACGATTTACAAGCAAAATGTAGAAAAAGAGAGCGAGAGGAAAACACACTTCCTTTTTCGCTTCTTCCAATGGTTTCCAGCGTACTTTTAAGTGTACGTTTTCGTGTAGGTGGCCTCGACAAACGATATAAATCTACTCGGGTATATCCATCTCCTCAAGTAACAGCAGTCGGGGTAAGAAAGAGTGAGAGAGAGAGAGGGGGGGGGGGAGAAAAACGGGAAGAGGGTTGCTTCTGAAGGTTCAAGGCACCACACTACACCTTTAAAACCCTGAGACACAATGAAGAACGTTTCCTTGAATTGAATGTTCCTTAGATGCTACGCGACTATTTCTTTATCTTCTTATTCTTTTACTCTTTGTTCCTCTGCACGAGTGAGCTGAGATAATCGAGAGATCCATCCTCGTCTTGGAATAATCGACGACGATTCTTTGGGCTTGGAAAAACTTTGCCTCTTGTCTCTATCTCTCTCTTTCTCAACTTCGTTCTCTTGTTACCTCTCTCGTTCTGTTTACCTTCTTATTTCAGTGATCGAAGATTCCATCATGGACTGATGTCTGAAACAGCAACATTGTTTTTTTTTTTTTTTTTTTCAAACTTTTTCTTGGAGCAAGTTTACATTTGAAGAAAAAAATACAATTCCGTTGAAAATAGTGGAAAAATCGAAATCAATGAAAATTTGGAATCGGGATCAGTGGACACGGTCCAAAAACTTTTCGCTTCAGCTTTTTTTTTCTTATTTCCGAAAAAAATGCATTTTTGTCAGATTTCCATCAGACCGTGCCAGATTTTCTGGAGCCGACGCATGTCAAATTTCCATTTCCAAAGTGTAAGGGCTCTGCTGCTGGAAGGGCGGGTTTTGTTGAGCAAAGATGTCGTATTCATAAATTTGAAAAAAAAAAAAAAAAAAACCGAAAAAGTTGGCACGAAGGGAATCGAGGAAAAAAGAGAAAGGGATTCGTTGGCTCGTCGAGTGCATTGCAAACATACATTTACATATTTTCATGTTATTTACATATGAATTTTGTTACATCGGATGAGTACATCGTTCAAAAGCATATTCCCAAAAAACCGACTTCATCCACTCACTATTATCCTTTGAGCAATTAACCGCGACGATATTCGGCAGTCTCGCTGATGACCAGATGTTCATTCCTGTCCTATCAACAGTCCAAGTTCCACGCAAACATTTTCCTCGATGGCCGCCACCATTCCTGCATCACTTTACTCGGTTTCATCCACGAATTTATGGACACCCTGTACATAAATAAATTATATGTGAACGGAAAATCCGTCACTTCAATCGCAGAAAATATCCGAATTTGCAGACATTCTTTCTTGACGTCGCTTATATTACTTTCGACTCGGCACAAAAATCTATCGAAGTAACCTGTCAGTCAAGTATTTTGAGGTTCAGCATGTTTTTTTTTTTTATTTTCCCCAGGAAACATCATTCGTAAGATATTTATTACTACTTCAGTATTTGCTATGACTTTTGTGAACGCTCGTTGCATATTGCGATGGCATACTCATTGATTTTTAGAATATAATTGAAAAGATGCGGTAAGACGAAATAATCGACACTGGTAAGAAGCAACACGAAAACACGTTTCGCGTCGGTTCTAATTAAAAATAAATCCCTGTACGTTCGTGGAAGGATGTGGCAGAATAAAGGGAGGGAAAGGAACTATAACCGTTAGCTGCCGGTTAGCCTCGCGATCACATTAAAATAAATTATTTAAGTCGTAGCAATTTCGTGGGTCCCCGTTGGCTAATATCCGTATAATGGTAGCAAAATTCGTGCGTGTGTGTTTGTGTGAGTGAGAGAGAGAGAGAGAGAGAGAGAGATGAAGATTCGAGGTTTCGGTCTCTCCGACGAGAGAGAGAGAGAGAGAGAAGTAGCGAAACTTGAAAGCGAGATGAGTGTGGCAGAAATTGGGGAACGAGGGGGTGGTTTTGTCGAGAATTCGAGTTGCCTCGCGGCGATGGGTGGAAGAGGACGAAGACGACGACGACGACGACGACAAGAGCATTCTTAGGGGTAAAGAGGTAGAGAAGAGCTTCTGGGACGGAAACTGGGCGTGAAGCTTCTCGATTCTCTCGACAACCAACCGAGAGAACATCTCTCCCAAGCACAACGCGTTCGAGATAGGGTAATTGATGAGGACGAATAAAATAATTGAAAGATAAATTCGCTCTTCGACAAATTGGGGGAACGATGCCGACCTGCCGGCTCTATTGATAATACCACTCAATTTACCTCTTCACGAATATCCTACTTCGTGTCTATTTAACGTCGCTGGATTTATTATTTCACTTGGTACAGAAAATACCCTTTTAAGCAGTATTTTTTTTACATGGAGTCGTTAATTTCACCTCTGACGTTACACGTAGGTCGTCTGTCGCTTGTCGAAGAGTTCAAGTCCAGTTATGACTCTGAAGTTGTTCTTTTTGCTCTTAAATGTCATAATGACAGCTGGCCCTTTTTTATGGTGAATCCGAAAATGCAGATTCAATGAAACTTGAGTGAGTACATAACAAAGAATAATCTTTAATGTAGAATTTTGTTTTCTGATCCATTCTGACAGTTCCAATAATTTTGAAGTTCATTTTATCGTGTGAAAAACGTCAGGCAAGTGTGATTCAAGGTTGTTTTACGTTCATGATAGAAATGTTTTATTTGTTTTTAAAACGTCTTCGGTTATTCTCAATTTTATGTGCGTATTTCCAAGTATCCGTTGAAGTAGATTTTCTCGAATGTTCAGAGAATATTTCGAGTCGAAGATGTCTTGTATTCAGAGATAAACGCCGCAAGTAACAAGGGAAGAAACAGGAGAACGGTTAAAATTTTCTATTTTCCCTTTACCCATTAAACTCAATCGTGTCCAGAACGAAAGTAAACTTATCCATTAATACAAATGGCAACAAGGCGAAAATAATAAAACAATTAAATCCACAATATTCTTGAAACTTTGGATAATCTTTATTTGACAAGAGCATTATGATCATCGGAGTGAAATCTCAGTTGAGTTTCGTATTAACACAATAGAGAAGAGAGTTCAAACGGAAATCAAATTGGCCACGGTTGTTGTATAGATGTCGTTTTATAGGCGTGGAGAAAAGCATTTTGGGAGGTGAAGCGCGCACACAGAATGTTCGCGATTTTAGGGGTGTACGTGTATTACAATGCAGCCTATAACGGGGTACACTCTCGACTTAATTCTCATTCAGAACATTCCACGACCAGTGCAGGAATTTCGAGCCATTAAGCACTCGCTATCTTTCGGCTCTCTGACTTCGGAGAGTGTGTATAAGCTTCATTTATAACACACAATTTCTCCGTCTCTCTTTCTCACCATCCTTACAACCTCTAATTCTCTCTTTTCCTTTCTTCCTTCCTGGCAACTCGTGGAATATATCTTTCGAGTCTATTCCCCTTCTCTTCGGCTCTTGAAAGCCACCGGAGAGTTTGTCTGGAGAACAGGCCAGGGAGAGGAGGTAGCCAGAGAAGAACGCGCACCCCATGTCAGAATTATTCCGTATAATTATATTCGTTCTACAACGACACCCCCGGGGCTTGAAATTGAAATTGAGCTGCCCTAGACGAATATCTCTGGTCGTGCTTCGCGCCAACCGCCCCCTTCCTCACGTGCATTTTCGACGTTGCTGGAAGCCAGAACTCTTCCATCGGAGACCTCGATCTCGCGATGAAGGTATCGTCGTCGTCTTATAATTTCGCTTCGTCATTTTTTTCCCAAAGGATCATTCCCCAAAACAGTGAATTTACCTCCTGCAGATTCTCAAATTTGATTTTATTAATGTTTCCCTTCTACCATGGGGATTTTAATCAAATAATTTTCATGTTATTCAATTTGGAATTTGTATGAAAAAAAGAGAATAAAACAGCTGCCGAATTAACGAAAATTTCATCAAAATAGAATTTTTTTCTCTTCAATCATTCCGCCAATTTTCTCTTTCGACTGATTCACGCATTGTTGATACTCTGTGCGACTAAATAGAGATGCCCGTTTCCATATTCTGATATCATGTGAGCCTATTAGTGCCAAAAAAGAATGAGAGAGATACACGCAGAGACAGAGAGACAAACGACAAAAAATGGAGTCAGAGAGAGAGAGAGAGAGCGAAACGGGCATGAATTTTCTGCTTTTATTTTCATCCCTCCGTCTCACTCTAGCGTTGGCATCGGCATGAGCTATATAGTACGTGCTCGCATAGCGGCACGCACGATGACCGGAGGCACTCGCAATTTCGTTCGTCCCATACAAGCTTTACGGTCCGCGTCGAAACAACGCGCCGAGAATAATAGCTCGTTCGTATTTTACCCCCGCAGTACGTTTTACCATATACAAGGCACACGTATACGCGTAACAGAGCGAAATTTCGGTTCAGGAGAGAGCACGGAATTTCGGCTCTATTGCAATGACGACCTCGGGGAAACGGGGACGGTGTACCAAACTACGAAGCGGTATAAAAATCTGGACGAAAAAAAAAAAGTAGGAAACGTAGCGCTAGAGCGAACCCTCCCCCCCCCCTCCGCCCCTCAACACTTTCATGAATTTTAGCGTTTCTCTATTTTCCATTCTCATTCTCTCTCCCTCTCCATTTTGTCCTCTTGATTTAGCCGAATCGGGAGAAGCTTGTGCGCGTGGTTTCGAGGTTGATCAGCAGAAATTAGCATGGCCAATTCATGTCTCGCACCCCTGTAAATAACGTGTTTATCGTTCTAATTTATGCGAAAGGCTCGCTTTCCTGTCCCTTGCTTTTGAAAAGCCCGACAATCGGATGATGTGGAGCTACTCGTGACCAAAGAGAATCATGAACAGCATTCATATCTCGTCATTCAATCTCCTCGTTTTTCTCTCCTCTTTCCATCGCACTGTTCTTCTCTGATTATCCGTTTGATCAGACTCTTTTGCTGAAGTTTCGAAATAAGCTGTTCTACGATTGAAAAATTAATGTCAAAATTCATATCACAGCTTTCATACCAAAAAAATAAAGGGAATTTGACGTCAGTCCTTTTGTTTTGAAACAAAATTATTTTCGACCAAAGGTATCGTCGTTCTGGTTTTCTTTTTGTTGCAATACTTCTTTTTCTAACGTTTCTTCGTCTCACTGACAAAATGGAGCTTCCTCCGAAGCGGCTGGTAACGTCCCTGATCCCATCGATACGTAGGATCAATTCGAAGCCCGACATCATACTATTCGTGATCTATGAGCATAGTTCACGTATTTTTCGCTCAGACAATAGAGGCTTGACAAATCGAGTTTGAATCCTTCTGCACGGTACATACACACACACACACGCCGCTATAACGTTGGTTCGCTGCGTTAGTAATCTATGCGTTTTCACTCTGTTTCGTGTTGAGAGTTGGCGGTTTAGACAATGCGTATGATGTTGGCGAAGGCGAGTTTCACATTTACACGCACCTAATTATATATATATATATATATATATGTAGTACGTGTGTACATGAGAGGTAGGGGGTAACGTTGATCGTGGCACACACGGGGCAACGGATCGAGCCCTCTGTCACGTACGAGTGGAATAGGTCCGTACGATATGCAGCCATTTGCATACATATAGGGTCATTATAAATATACCGTTCAGAGAGTTTCTACAGTGGTTGTACAGGAGGGATGAAGGAGACGGAGACAGAGAGCTAGGAAAGCTGAGGTAAACGGAGGGAGATGAAAGAGGGGGAAAATACGGTGCCACATAGTTTCTCGAACGTCCCGGGCCCATCAGCAGCAAAGAGAGAGAGAGAGAGAGAGGAAGGCGGATGTAGGGCCAGGACCAGCGAGCAAGCAGGCTTTCGTGCCGATTCGTCTGCTCAACCGATCCGGGAGGAGTTGTTGCTCACGGCTGGTTTGTGGACTACTGTGCGATGAACCCAAACGCTTATCCGTTATTGCGGCTCGACCGTTTTCGAAACTCATCTCCTTTACTCCGCAACTCCGCAATCGTTTTTTTTTTCCGGAGAGAAGAGATTGCACAAATTTCCGGGCTCGTAAACCGAACGAAAGTGATTGAGAGAACGAGGAAAAAAAGAGGATTCTTATTTCACTAATTCGACCAGTTTTTGGCCAGAATTTCAACGGCCAATTAACGGATTTCTTTTTCTTTCTTACTCGGTTTACATCGCATCGTACGTGTCCTCGATTCATGAGTAGCCATGAACGGTGGTGATATCAAAGCTAATTTTTTTAATGAACGATCGCGGTTTTCAGTCCCGAGCCTCCCCCGTACGCTTGAAACTTTCCGTTTGATCCATTCAGACCGATTTTTTAGAGTCTAATTCCCAAGTGTTTTTCTTCGTTTTTTCAGACTTATTTCCGTCCAGAAAGTGAAAAAAATGAGCATACATTTCAGTGACTTCGTTAATGACACTTTGAATTCGGCAGGAAACCTAAACTCGACGGTAAATTAATGAATTCGTGGAACGTTGGATTCTAAAAATCAGTTCAATGTCCACTCCATTTTATTCCGAGTTTTAGCTGATCAATTTTATTTTTCCAGCGACTCGTTTTTATTTTTAGACAGAGTGACCCAAGGTGAATCAATGATAATGGCTCCCTGCAATAAACGTTGAAACGACGAAACAACGACAGTTGCAATTTCTCTCTCTTTCTATCCACTGTTATATGGGAAGGTTAGCGAGGGCAGACGAGCATTACAAATGCTAATGAGAGAGCATTCGTGGCAGGCGTACAGCATAGAATACATTAACGTCTCGTTCGTTAGTCATTAGTTAGGAAAACAGAAAATTTTCGAGTGTTAGAGAAAAATAGGATCGCTCTGAACTATTCGGTAATAATATACATTGGGTATTTCGAATAGCTTTTATTTTTATTGAAAATATCTGCGAGCATTAACATTCATAGGATAACAAAAAAAAATCGTGTAAACTTTGTTCGCTAAACTTTCAGAGCTATAGCGTTTTAAGAGTAATGGAAGGGGATGTTTGGGTTTCGGGTTCAGTGTATAGAGAAGTTCATTGCTGATTTAATTATCGGGAAGACTAGCGAGCTATTACCGATCGTCGTGTCCAACCCCATTGTTCTAACCGCAGATCCTGCCTCTCTCTCTTCCTCTGACTCCCCCTTTTTCTCTCTCTCTCTCTCTTTCTCGTATGTGTAGCGAGACCGCGAGCAATTTTTAATTAACACGTTCTTTCTCCCGTGCGAGGTGCACACAAAAGAGAGAAGCGGGGGCGGGTGATCGACGAGGATGTGAGAGGTCAAAAGGGTTGAAAGAGCAACACACTCGACAGTTCATAAACTCTATTTGAATAACCGATGTTAACGACGTGAATAAAGTTTTCTCGCTGCATAAACGAGAATGTTTTGGATTCGGAGAGCTAATAAATCGGTTGGAGTCATTACTTTAAATGACATTTTGATGATAGTTTCGAAGAAACATCAATTGACGATATTTCGAAGCGATTTAATGACAGAAAAGGTCAAAAATTTTGATAGCTTTCCTGCTAATCGGGTAAGCAACGATCGGTTATCAGAGCTTTTCTCGAACGAATCGGAAAACATCCGAAAATAGTAAAGTTTCGATAAACACCAGCGATTCAATATATATTTATTTTCCATTACATCACTGTTTTCGTAAGGAGAAAGATCAACGAATGTGTATCCCCGCACGTTCTGCTTTTCGCCTGACTCTAAATTCTTTTTGAAAGTTGAGAGTGTGTACACGTGAGTTTATTCCTTATGTGTCTCCATGTCCCTTTCGAGAGAGGCTGAAAACCCGAAGCATGGGAATGTTTGAGCGTGACGTTCACCTTTTCTCTTGGATCTTCGAAGCGAGAGAGAGAGAGAGAGAGAGCGTTTCTCTTGTGATGGTGGACGAAAAAGTGTGAGAGCGAGCTTTAACCTATACCGGTACAGGGCTCGTTTAAGCTTTCGTGATGTGCTGGTCCGTATAAGAGAAAGATAAACAGCCAGAGGTGAAGAGTGAGAGAGAGATAAAATATTCTCCCTACTCTCGTTGAAAGTTTCCCCTTCGGATCTCCCTCCATTTTACCCCGACGCCGGCGACGAAGCTTCTGAGCCGCCGAGGCGGACGCCGACGCCGACTCCGTTGCTTCATGTTGCTCCTCTCTGGGGCTCTCTCTAGCCGTTTTTGGTGCTGCTGCTGCGCTCCCGCGATACATTGCGATACACACGCTGTGGTTCCTCGTCTCCGCGTTTATCCATAACCCGCGCCCGGCTTCCGCGACACTATAACCGCTCCGTCATAAGATCATAAATATCGCCGTGCCGATTTGCCTCGATCTTTCTCGATTCATCGGATCATCGACTCGATTATCTCATTTTCATTGCAGTTTTGTATCTTTGTTCTCCCACTGCAGGTTATCATTGATTCCGATTTAGTAAAAATTCACGCTAGCATTGATGAGTATTTGAATACGCACCCGAGAGATATCACTGCAGAGTGATCGGGATTGCCACGTGTGGTGTTTCTGATGGGATCATAGCCGATCCGTCGGTGATCGCGTAACGCGGGAAACACCAGTGTTGCGAGAGAGAGAGAGAGAGAGAGTAAATTGGAAAAGTCGGCTGGTCAAAATCAACGACAAGACTGAGAACACGTCAGGTTTGGAGAAGGGGTTTCTCTGGCTAAGAGCGAGAGAGAAAAGGGTGGGAGAGAGACAAAGATAGAGAGAGGGTTGAAAAACAGAGACAACGATATACAGACAACAACGTGATAACACGCAAGCGCGCTGACGATCAAGTAAACGCGCAAACCACCTTCAGCCTGGTCTCACCCTCGCCACCTCTCATCCCACATAACATTTGCCCAGACCGATACAACGATACAACACGTTTTTGCCGGCACACATATATACACGAGCTTATCCTTCCTCCTTCTCTCTCTCTCTCGCTCGCTCTCTCGTTTTCTTGCTCTCTTTCTCTCCCTCCTTGGTTGCTGTTTGTCAAACTTTCTCTATCATCCGCGCTCAGACATCTACGCATTTATTACTGAGCGCCACTTACGCGTTACAGCAAGGGATGTAGATGTTAAAAAGGGAGACAGAGAAAGGAGGCAAACAACGTGTCCGTAGACGAGTGCGTACGCAACCTCGTTTCGTGACCTACCCTCGTTTCAGTGGTCCCCCCTTTCGCCCTTGTCTTTTCTTTTCATCTCTCGCAAGTCTCGTTATACGCCTTGTTTCTCTATTTACCAACCTTTCTTAAAGCCCTACTTCGTTATTATTTTATTCTTCTCTCATCCGAACAATGCTCTCGTTCATCTCAACTTTTCGTTCATAGCTTCTGTCACTCGGTATCAACGTTACTCCCACGTTGATGTCGTTCCAGTTCTCAACGAATTATCTCATGTGTCTCTTGAAAGAGGATTCGAAACTGGAAGCAAAATAATGGGATTATTGTTACACCGTTTCATTTTAATCCAATTTACTTATTTTTCGGTTTTCGATCATTCTCGCGGAGTTGCGAATAATTAGGGATCGTTTGATGTCACAGAAATTTTCGTTGTTGCCGTAAACCAAAAGAATCTAAAGCAGCTGTTACGTGTGCATCTTGTGACCGTTGAAGTGATATTTACGTGTTAGCTTTTTCGAATAAACGAACTTTCCCGGCTGATTTAACGATAAAACGAAAAAGTAATCAAGAATTCTACGATACATAAAAGTATTCTGAGCCTGTGTGGAGGAAAAAAAAAAGCATCGAGAAATAGACGAGAAGACGTAAAAGAAGGAGAGTAAGTGCGAAGGTCTCGCCCCGACGAGCGATGAAATCTCCGAGAGTTTGACTGTGCCGATCGACGCTCAGTCTGACCAAACAACCACTGTTTTCACTTGGAACTCCGCGCGGCTTCCAACGTTATTACAGCGGAGAAGGACGTGAGAGATCGTAAAAGAGTTGAAAGGTCATAACGAAGATCGCTCTCGCTCAATTAATGAAATATCGTGTCTAGCGAAAGAAAAAGAAAGCAATCGAAAGTATCACACTCGGCTGATTGAACGGAGTAACGAGAATAAAGATAAGAGACTAAAATCGTTCATTGAAAGTTTTTTTTTTTTTCTTTCACGGAGCAGTGAATGGAGCAAAGAAAAAAGTGAAAGTTTCACACGTGCGACAGCATATTTATGAATATCGAGGTTTTTACTTACGATTGAAACTGATTGGGTCCCCGAGAAGAAAGGCTTTGGCAAGAACGTTGATCCGGCAAGACCGCATTCGGGAACAAATTCGCTCGGAGGAACTAGCAGGGACAACGAGGAGGATCATAGGAAACAACTGAGGGCCGATACCCGAAACAGACGCGATAGCAATCCTCGCATTTTCCCGCGTGCAACCCTTCCGACCAGGAGAAAAAAGAGCGTGAGAGAGGGAGAGAGAGAGAGAGAGAGAGACAAAGACAACACGACATTCCCCCATCCGCCGTTTGCCGCTACCGTTGCCACCACCGACGCCACCACCGTCGCGAGCAACCTCTCTTATACACACAACAACCCAACGAGGCATCCCTCCCCACTTTCTCTCTCTCTCTCTCTCTCTCTCTTTCAATCGCACAACAGCAAGAGCGGAAGTGCTAGTCAGTCGGCGAGCGACCTTCCGACATCACGGGTTAGCTTCATCCCCCGATCTCGTTCATCGTGGGCTTCTAACCGCTCGGCATTGACGGTTGTCGCGCGCGTGACAGACAGACACACACCTCGGATGGTGTGAGGAGAAATATTAAGAAATAAAAAAACGTATGAGCGATACACAAAGATAATTCGATAGAATATCGAAGCAAAAGATAAACGAGAAATGAAAGTTGACTGAGCAGCCACTTAGGATCGTTGATCGATTGAAGTATGTCGATTTTCATTTTATGTCGGAATCGATCGTTCCGCGAAAATCGTGATTGGCAGAGCCGATAAGTACATTTGGATCATTTTTTTTTTTAACGATCTTCCCACATCGACCTCGTGTCCCGACCTCGCGTCCCGATCTCGCTTCAGGAGTATCGCACCTCGTGCTCGAATGTCAACAAACACAGTCACGTCGATCAATGAATATAAATAATCGTCATAACGTTATACTTGAGAATAATATAACGAGAAATATATTCACGTTCGAATAATCGAAACAACTTTGTGATATTCATTCGACTCAGATGTCGAGTAACTGAACGTGCTACCGAGATCCTGTACTAGCTTGATCGTTAACGAATCGATGAATAGTCCATTGAGAATCCAAGATTCAGTGTGAATTGTAGAAAAGTCTCCTCGTGTCGAGAGTGCCATTTTTTTGTCCATAATCCTGTGTCATCGATAATTGTGTGACAATCCAATTCGGTGGTAATCGTAACCGATCATTTTTCTAAACAGGCTTCAGTTTTTCAAGGAGACTAAAGAATGTGCGTGGCGTGATAATTGTTGAAAAAGTGATCATCATTCGAAGATTTTCAGAAAAAAATAAAATAAATAAATAAAAACAAATCGTGTTCATCGATAAATCCTGTGAACGGAATTTCACGTTGGTGTATTTGTTACCGATCGATGTGGATAAGGATACCGATTCTTTAAAGTTGATACAGTGCGTTTTGAACGTCGTTGGAGGTTAAAACAGCGTGGAAAATATAGAGATAAAAATATTCCAGAGGTTTTTTGAAACGAATAAAAATCTAAAGGGAGGCCAAAGAGAGATTTACGGAATCGTATGTACGTTGCACTTTCTGTTTGTCATAACGGATACATAACGGGTGCACAACACGTGCCGCGAGATCGTGTTATACGTGTGCAGACTATTGGACGATAGTTGAGGTGAAAACTTGTACCGTTTGTGTGATCCTTGTGTCCTTGTATACCGGGTACGTGCGTTTGGCTGCTCTCTCTCGTTCTTTCTCCTCTTTGGTATTTCATCGCAACGTTTCATCCAGCAGCGGTAGGTAAGAGGATCACGGATCGAAAAGAGACGAAAGCTCGGATACACCGAAACCCACCGGTACACAAAGCTCGAAAGGAAAGCAAGCATTGGGCAAGAGGCTGATGTTGCAACTGAACACAAACTCGATGTCGAACCAACTGTAACCTCCCGCAAATTCCTGGCCGTTCTCTAGCGTACTTGTTGAGCCTGAGCGACCATCGATCTTACTCACCCTATTCTTCGAAAGAAGAGAAACGAAAAAGAGAGAAAAAAAAGAAATAAATATATATAAATAAAGCTCTTGAAGACCGTACGAAGGAACCTCCATTGGAAGTCCATAGAGCTGGGCTATATACGAGCCGTAGATGTCCTTTCGTTCGGAAGAATTCAACGTTCACCTTATCGCTCGACGGGATATCGGCGATCTTTGCCTCTCGTAAATCGTCGAGCAAGGCGATCGTCTCGTGTCACAAAGAGTCCTGTGTGCCCACGTGGGGTGGTCGGAAAGAGAACCGGTCGAGTAAACACTAAAGCTAGCTGATGCTTGCCTAACCGTAAAACGAGAATACACAGCGTCACGAGTCTACCTTCCCTTCCGGAAGTTCATATATACGACTAACCGGCAGAAAGTGCTTTCAATCTACTCCCTCTCTGATTCTCCCTCTCCGCCAATTTTCTCCTTCTCTCTCTCTCTCTCTCTTACCATTCGCCTGGCTTTACCCGAAGCATCGTGCAACAGGATCATTCAGAATACACTCGAGCATCTTCCAAGGTACTTTCCCCCATTATATACGCGCATCACAAGATTTTCTCGACTTTGTCCTCGGCATCGAGTTCAACCGGCTATCGTTACCGGTTCTCCTGTATCCCAGCAAATTTAATGCAAAGTTGTTCCTCGTGAGATCAACCGCGTTGACTCGAGGCTGCTTTCTTCCGAGAGAAATAAATTGTGCTCTCGAAGATTCAGTGAAAAAGGCTATTTGGCCTTAACGTACCCCGTCGGTGAAAGGCAACTCTTGAGAATCCAGAATAACTCGTCCGCAATATCAGCGACATCGAATTAAATAATTAAATATTCGTTAACCGAACCGAAACCCATAAAGAAGTGAAGGTTTCAAGAGAGTGTTGCGAAACGTGTGAAAATAGTTGAAACTCGGTTGTATAATCCTTAAATAATAAATCGAACAACGCCGAAGCAAGTGTTACAAGTGAAGAAAAGAGGTGAACTCTTTCCTGATCTATCGTGAAGTAAGCGGTAACGCGAAAAGTTAAGATAGAGTGTGTAACGTGAGAAAATAGAAAAATAATATCAAGTCAGTGACGTGTTTGAAAAAAAAAAGTAATAAAGCAACCAGGCAAAATCACACCCGTAGGAAATTTTGCAACAGCAGCCAACGAGGCTCCAGGTTCTTTGCGGACAATCGTACATCGTCTCGTAAGCCGCGACGACTGCTTGACGGATTCATTGAGCGGTGAATCTTACGTAACGTGCGAAAGTCAAAGACCGGTTAATTCGTCAGTGGTAGAGAACGATAACAATATAATAAGCAACAACAGCGCCGTCAGCAGCCAAAACAATAGTAACGTAAATAATCGCGGGTGGTTAAATTGGTGCGGGGGTTGCGCGAGGAATCAGGATTTTGGGGTGGCCTCTTCAGGCACCTTGGCTCGTAGCGCACCGGGCCCCGGCGCTGCGGTAGTGGGTTGCCTTGTTGGGGTGTACCCGTGCTCCTCAACGGGGCCCAGGGGCCCCACATCCCATATTCTACAGTCGCCAATATCGAATCAACATCAGCATCAAGGCTGTCGTGCCTGTTGCTGTGTGCATAGCAACCATCATCAGCCGGCCGCATCGGTTCAGCTCACGAGCCAACGGGCCGGTCTATCGCTGAGGGTAGCGAGGGTGGCGTCCACCACCTCCGTCCGAGCCGCCCCCTACGCCCATCCCCAGCACCAGGGGCTGGGGCAGGAGTGCAGGTAATAACAAAACAAACTGTAATAATAACACACTCAGCCACAGTTTATAAATACATTTACTAAAGATGAAGTTTATGATAACCATGATAATCGTAATAAAGTTAAGATACGTATAAAATAGTATCTCGTAAAGTTCGTGTAATTATGTGATTTTAATTACTCGTTTTAAAAGAATCAAGATAATAAACGAATCGTTGTTCTCTTCACCAAGTGGTCGAAATATCTGTCTCGAGCTACTCGTTCTTTTTTTTTCCCCTCGCCGATAAGTTGAAATTTCACTTGAGCAATTGTAACGAAGGCAAGTGCGGAGCAGAGTCATATCATATCAATCAATCGAGTTATTTATCGAGTTTCTAAAAGTAGAATAAAAAAGAGCAATACGTCAAAATATACTTGAACGAGATTTTAATAAATAACGCTATAATAATAAGAATAACAACAACAACAACAACCATAATAATATATAGAAAAACAGCGATACTGAGAAAAAGTTGAAAAAGCTTAAAAACAACATAAAAAAAATCCACGAAAGGTGTAGGGAGGAGACGGGCGCAGTGGGTGGAGGTGGTGCGCACATCCTCGGCAGCCCGATGCTGTTCGTCCCGTTCCCGGTGCCCACCTTCCCCGCGACTCATCAGACATCCCATCCTGCTCAACATCAGACGCATCATCAGCAGCTGGGCAACACAGTCCAGAATCCCGTACAACAGCCACCCCAGTTGAGTCAGTTGAGCCAGATCAATCAGCTCAATCATCTTAATCATCAGGACATTGTTACGGCTGCCTCGAATCCTGTTCACAGTACTAGTTGCTCGCCGCAACAACAGCAGCAGCAGCAACAGCAACAGCAACAACAACAGCAGCAGCAGCAGCAACAGGCTACAACACCAAACAAGGTAACGTGATCAACACTATTTCTCAGATCTTGACATCATTTTTCAACATAATCTTCCAATAATAATGTTACAATACCGATGCTTCGTGATTCTCATGAACGAATCAAATGAACCATCCCAAGGAACTTTTAACTCTTCGAGTAACAGTAATAGCAATAGTAAGAAAAAGAAGCTGAAAGATCCGGTGATGAGTGATGTTTAGCGCCTCCGGTCCAATCAGAACAATGTCCAAGGCTTAACGTTGATTTAATTACGATCCAAACTTTCAGCAGATCCCTTTAACTCGCGAGAGATTGGACTGTACACAAATTGTATCAATCTTTCCAAGAGAAGAAGAGGAAGAAGAAGAATAAGAAAAAAAAAAAATGATACCAGGGTTGTCTCTTCGATCTCGTGGACGCGACGAAACGAGAATCCGAGGAAAAACTTTTGTTCGGATAAGAAAAGCCTGGAGTAGGAAAAACGAAACAAGACAGCGACGAACGATTTTCCCCCTCCCCAATCCCGAATTGTATCGCGGCAATGTTCTCGCCTTTTCCTATTTTCAGTACTACATATCCTTCCTCGCACGTGGTTTGGCCCCGACAAACCAACCCTCTTTTTTTCGTCTCGACTCATCCCTCGCTTTCACCAACTATGGCACTATCTTCAACACAGTCAATCTATGTATACGAATGTATAGAAACACAGATATTTTTATGTGTACGTGCACATTCATTGTCTCTTTTTCGCGGACGGAATAACAGCATGAACGGGTTGACGTTACCCACCAATCCCACCGAGAAACCTCCTTCACCGATCTTTTTCCGGCAACCGGCATTCACCATTCCATTTTTCTCGCCTCGACTCGACGCGCGAGCACCAGCCCCTTGCACGCTCGAGACTAGCACGAGAAGAAAAGAGACGGAGAAGGAAAAGAGATTCGCGAGGGGGGAGACTACGGTGTGTGGCTTTTATTATCCTGGCGTGGATTCAAGTCAATTTTCTTCAGCAAGCCATAACCGAAACAGAGAGTACGAAAGACGCGAAGAGGGAGACAGAAGAGGACGAGTACACACGGCGTTATAACAGAGGACTCTCGTCGCGTTTCGCGATCGCTGGTCGTCTTGCTCTATCCTCTGCGTGGCTCTTCGAGATAGAGATGACTTTTTACAGAAGCGAGAAAGAAATAGAATGAGAAAAGTCACGAGAGATGCCGGGTCTTAATTCCGGGGTAGTCTGCCGGGAGGAACCGAGGGTCCGAGAAACGAGACAACCTTCTGTCTTCCTCTCTCTCTCTCCCTCCTCTTTCCACGCCATCTCTATTTCGCTTCGTTTCTTATTTCCTGTTGTATCTATATGTATCTCCCGTCGTATACAAACCTCTCTCCACAGATTCCCTTTTCTAGTCGCGTCCACCCTGGCTCGTGGCCTCTGGCGCCGAGTCGTCCAAGCCAAAACTTCCCATCCAACGTTGAGAAACATCATCGAGAATCTCGCTCCGCTGTTCTATTGCTTTATACTCTCTATTTATGCACGAGAAAAAAAAATCTCGTAGAAAACGAAAATTTATCAATCAGGTACAAAAAAACTTGTTCTAGAATAAACTTTGATTCAACGATTCGCGTAAACCGTGTCAGTTCCGACCACCCTCCTTCATTTCCAGCTCGTCCTCGATCACACCGATTGCTTTTATACCTCGTACCACGAGTCCACAAAATCCGGTCACTCTCAAATTGGTTTAAGAACAAATAAAATAAGTTACAATTGCAAAGATCAACAATGAATACCCAGAAATTGAAGGGAAAGAAATGATAAAAAAGAATGCCAAAATTCGGAATGAAGTTAAAAAAAATAAAAGCCCTGATACAAAAACACAACGATAAAAAAAAAAACAAAAAAAACTGGAATAAATACGAAGCACAAGTGAGAAAAAGAAATGGAGCTATGCAAGCGCGAATTACAATCGACTTCGTTTTTACTGCGCCTGTGACGAGAGGCAAAGCAAACCAAAAAGGGTTTTCTCGTTCATGTGTGCGTGAATTTTCTTGGGTGAAGGATGCTGGGAGAGAGAGAGAGAGAGAGAGAGACCGCGTATATCAGCTACGTAAAGCCACGTCTCTGAGGCTCATAATTAGGAAATTGCACCTCGGGCCTGTGCCGCCGAAAGCCACAGAGCCAGTATAAAACCTGGCAACGCCAAAGTATACCATGATTCCAGCGACAGAGAGAGAGAGAGAAAGAGAGAAAAGAATGAGAAAGGGAGGCAAGAGAAACGCACGTGATCCCTGTGTGGATTTTACACAGCAAATCTTTTTGTTGCTGTTCGACAATGCCTATATCTATATCAACATTTAAATCTCGTATACGTATATACATGGATGTAGGCTTTGGGGAGGACTTGGTACAAGCTGCCAAAGAGCCGCGGCGAAGCATCGCGTATATTGGGCATGTGGGGGGGGGGGGGGGGGGGGGGTAAAGAAAGACAGAGAATTGAAACATGCTTGCTGCACACTAAAGCTCGACCAGGAAAAGGAAGTTTGGTGAGAGAGGGAGAGAGAGAGAGAGTGAGTGAGTAAGGAAGATCAAAGCGCGGGGGATGATTTCATTACGACACGCCACTCGTCTGTTCCGTTGAAATATCAAAAGAGTGTAGGGACCCCTTACAAGTATGGCAGTCGTCGTCGTCGACGTCGTCGTCGTCATCATCCGCGTCGTCGGGCCACGAAAAGTCGTCATAGTTTAGTCTATATGCAGTACATCTTCTGCTTATCATATCAGTCATGATACGAGATATTCCAGAACAAGTAGAACTTTTTCAAAAATTCTTTACTTTTAATTTTTTTCATACATAAAAACATAAAGTTTTCGGTTCTTTATTACTTGCAACTGATCGATACAATGAATTGTCACGAGCCTGGGTGTTGATTACAGTCGTTTGACTTATTTTTTTTTCCATTTTTCATTCTTGTGGAATTACATCAACTGGTCTTCAGCACCGGAATTCTGGGAGTTGAATAAAAAAAAAAAAATGAATAATCGTCAGTCACGATTAATTCGTGAATATTGTCTGAAATTTCCCATAAACTTCACTAGCCCAGTAAAGGCTGTTGGAAGTGGTTCTTTCGCACAATACTGTTGGGCGTCTTTATTTTTCTCGGTGGAGAGATAAGGACGTTGAAGAAAAAAGAAGACACTTAAAGGCGAGAGTGGAGAAATAAGGGAGCGGGAGAGAGAGAGAGAGAGAGAGTGGGAGAAAGAAGGGTGAAAAAAGCGTGTGTTGAGAACAGACATTGGTGCTTTTCACCCCGCTCATCCCTTTGACTCTTCGCTTCTTATATCATCGTCTTCCTTTCACCTTTACTCTTATTTCTTTTTTTTTTTTTCATCATTCTCTCGTTTTCCCTCTGCTCTTTTTCAATCGGTTTCCAAGATATTGTTGCAACTATATATACTCGTTTTGCCTGGAGGAAGAATATTATTAGCTCAAGCTGCTGCGTATCGTTGAAACCAGTTCGAAGGGTAAAGATAGGTGAAAAAGACCAATAAAAAAATAAAAAAATAAAAAAATTCTCACATCGTGGAAAGTAATCATGATCCATATTGTTTTCGTCCTTGATATTGTTTTATTCACACGAATCTACCGCAAAATCGGGTTTGACGTTTTCATGAAGTCGTGAAAAATTAATTCTTGTCTCGACTACACCGACGATATTGACACTCTCCTGTCTCACTAGCCACTAGTGCACAGAGTAGTTGTGCACTGACGAAACAAAAATTTACTAAGTTTCATATTGTTTGCAAGTAACGCAGAAATTTTTTTATTCACCAACCCACGAGCACGAGACTCGTTCGTTCTTCATGAATGTCTTCCTCGTGATGCTTCCACCCTCTGTCTGCATATGGGTTTGTTTATAAATGTGAATGCAACTGCTTAATACATTTTTTTTTTTTATCCACCGTTTCTTTCTTCCTCCCTACTTTATCGCTTCGCTTTCGTTCATTATAAGCAGCTGGAGCGCCTGTGCGAATCCACACACCAAGAAACATGCATGCGTAAACACTGGGATATGTTTATACGCATGTACTCGTATGAGTTTCTCTCTCGTTGCATTTTTCTGCCATAGCTCTGATCGCCTCCGGGGCTAACCGTCGACCTCGGATAGAGAGGAGAGGCCAAGAGCAGAGATCGCACAAGAGAAAGAGGGAAAGTAGAAGACCGTAATTAAAATGAGATTCGCAAAAAAAAAAAAAAAAAAAAACAAACAGTGACGGGTCGAGGCGTAATGGATAGAACGCGAGGCGTACTCGCAAAGCCATCATAAAATTTTACAAATGAGTATCCTCTTCTCTTCTGCTCCTCGCTTGTTTCTCCCGGTTCTCATTCGTTCGTTCTTGTTCGCTTCTAAGTATATCTTGTGCACCGCTGCGAGGGGTGCTCTTGAAACGTTGCAGAGAACTAAGAGAGAGAGAGAGAGAGAGAGAGGGGTAGCTAGAGTGAGGAGAAAAAGCGACAGAAAAGAAGAAACAAAATAGAAAAACATGAAAAAATAAAAATAAATAAAAATAAACGTGCGAACGAGATGGCACGATGAGTAGGGATGCCGGAGTACAAAACGAGAAACGAAATGAAAAATAGAAATAAAAAAAAAATATATATATCAACGGGGCTAGGGAATACTGCCCCGAGGGTGGCAGGTGAGGTCGAGAGCCTCGTTTCACCCCATCATTCCGACTCTCCCCCCCCCCTTCCTCCATCCCCCGCCTCTTCATTCCTCTCTCGTCCTCTCTCGATGGAAATCCCTCTACACCGGTCGCAAATACAAACAAACAGAGGGTGGGTCATACACGTGAAGTAACAAATGTTGGACATTTACATTTAGCAGCGAGAGTAACGAGGGTTATGCTGTACAGAGGTACATAGGTATAAATATTCTGCATGTATACAAGAATACATACATATATAATACTCCATGTAATTTTAACACCCTTAGTCTCTGGTTCGTTCTCCCTTCTGGCTTCAACCAGACTCGCTGGCTTGCATCTCCTCGTTCTTCGTATCACTACATTTTTACAACTCGCCAAGACGACATAAGCAGCATTCGAACTAATTTTTTCGTCAAATTATCCGGCAGATTGAATAACGAGAGTTGGCTGTGTCAGCTAAATTAATTTTTTTTATTTCCAATTACCTATGACGCGGAAGTTGCAAGTTTTTAACGAATGAAATTCCCTGAGCAGCAACAAAATTTTCTAATTTAACGAAAAGTTCATTGTTGAAGTTCTCGTTTCGTGTCTCAATCGTGCACAAAATACACTCGTAAGTAAAAGCTCGATGATTAATCGCATTCGGACCATTCCAACGTTTCTTATTCTCGAACGTTATCTCCGACCGCGATGATGAATGTTTGGTGACTTTGGTGAATATGCGGCAAACGTCGATCTCCAATATTGTGAGCTGGAGGAGGAGGATATACACAGCTCATGGATGTTCCTAACTCTCTGTAAAGTTTTGGCCGTTTTTTATCATACAGATCCATTCCCTCTACGAGTGTTTTACAGAAAGCTAGAGATATATATATAATATAGCCTTCTGGCGTTCGTGGCTGACCAAACTCGGACCGTCACCACTTGCTCGCTCGAGTTCAACCACGCCGAACTCGTCACCACTGGCTCGCGGCCGACCACGTTAAACCGTCACTCTTACGGCTTCGGCTGCATCGTTGCACGTGTATCTCTATAAACTCGCACATAAACACACGTAACTCTATACGTTTACTGCTCTTGACTCGTGCTAAGCTAGTTCCATGCTGCAAAACCGGCAAACCGGTTCAACCGAACGAAACGCTTGGACTTTGACAAATTGTTCACTTAAAATTGGCTTCTGTGTATATCCTCCAAGTTATATTATACACATATACATACTCTTTGCGTATGTATAAACTCCCTCGTATATCCTTTTCGTCCGGTTTTCGAGCAATGAATACGGGAAATTCGTTTCCTCGAGTTAGTCTCTTTCTCGTACCCTCGAAAGCTTTCGAGACAAATATCACCGCTGATAATATGTATATATTAAGCGTAAATCTGGTCGTTTTTTTTTTTTTTTTTTTAACATTCGAAAAATAAAATTACATTCTGTACATTTGCTATGCAGAGTTGCACCATTCCACTCCGTCGACCGAGAGATCTAGGAAGAAACCACTTCTTATACATTTCTTTTTTTTTCTTTTTTTTTTTCCACTGCCCTCGTACTCTGATTTCTTTGTCTCTTTTTCTCTCTTAGCCCCTTGATCTCTCTTTTTCTCCGCACCCTTTTCCTTACATTCTTATTCTTATCCGGTAACGAAATTTTTTGGCAAGATATAACGGAGAAAAAAGAAAAAAATTCGAGGCCCCCTTTCGCAACTATTAACTTCCGGCTTGGCCCAACGAGTTCGGGTATTCGCGGATCTCAAGGAAATATTGATGATATTTATATGCATGCGGCGTATTAAAATAAGAAGAGGACAAAATAATAATAATAATATTACGTAGAATATGTAAAGGGAGTTATAATAAAAAAATAATATATATAAATATATTTAAATGTAAAGCAGCGTGTGGTAGCCAATGCTGCGACGATTTTTTGTTGCTCGGAGCTTCATATATAGCCAGAAAAAAGGATAGAAGAGTCAAATCATTCTGTGGGTCTGAGACCAAGAATTCTCTTTCACTTGGCATCCTGTCTCCGTTCGGTGTGCCGGATGGTCGTGGTAATTTCGAAATTTCATCGAGCATCCATCCGTGGACTCGATGGGTCGATAAAAAAAAGAGTGAAAAAAAAAAAACGTGTACCAGTCGGAGCGGTTCTGGAAGAGGAAGAAAGATAAGAAGGGAAGAGGCAAGAGGCAGTGAGAGAGGAACGCCGTCAACGGTGAAAAGAGAGCCAACACGTGGCAGACACCACAAACGT
Source organism: Campoplex capitator (assembly GCA_037576405.1). Lineage (NCBI taxonomy): Eukaryota > Metazoa > Arthropoda > Insecta > Hymenoptera > Ichneumonidae > Campoplex > Campoplex capitator. The sequence continues at coordinate 171,733 of JARBWI010000485.1, read as the reverse complement.
AATATGGCGGGAGAGGGGGAGGAGGAGGAGGAAGAGCGGACACAGGAGAGAAAGAGAGTGAAAAAAGGGCGTTAGACCAGAGGAAAAAAGCGGAGGGTTTAGTGGCCCGAGCACCGGGTCAGAGGGTTGCGGACCCCGTGGCTCGTTATGCACGGAACGCATTACTTTTATCTCGCGGCCTCTGGCGCTGTACAGCCGAGAGTGGTGCCGAATTGCAATCAATTTTTTTCTCTCTCCCCGTGCCATCCAATCCTCGGTGCTGCGATGGTGGCGCTCTCTGTGCACAGTGAAAAAGAAAATGAGAGAAATAGCAAAAGAGAAAAGGGTGGAATGAGAGATCGAGATGTGGAATATACTCTTTGCTGTGTGTGTCGAGGTGATTTTCTCTCTCTCTCTCTCTCTCTCTCTCTCTCTCTCTCTCGTTCTCGTAAATACGCATACATACACTTACGCCTATTTTCTCTATGCTTATGTATGTTACGTATATACAATTTGTGTATATATGCAATGTGTATGTATCACGAAACGCGTGGCTTGCTTCATCCATGCAGTCGGGCAATCCACTCTGGCGTTCCGGTCCGTTCCGTTCCTTTTTGGGTTCCGTTCTATCTCGAAATGATCCAGGCGTACGTACTACATGGTACCCATACACTCTCCACACTCTCTCTCTCTCTCCCTCTCTGTTTCCTTTTCTCTGCGTATATTATATATACACGTACATGTGGATGGATAGTAAAGAGAGGGCTAGTGGGCAAGGGATAAAACGACAGAGCAGAGGAAGAGAGCCTAGCCTCATCCTCTCCGATCACAGCAGCACTGGAGAACAGCAGCAGCTCCAAAGCCTCTCTCTCTTTCTCACACACACATACACACACCCAGACACACATACATACGCTCTGGTTCTCCTCTCTCTTTCTCTCCCCTCTCTTTCGTCGGTTGCTCATTCGTTCGACCTGGCTGGTTGGCGTTACCCCGTGCAACGAGATTTGCATCCCGGATCCGCGATTTGCATTTCAATTCCACGAGACTTCGCCACCGCTCGCTCTACCACTGTACACTAGATGTGGTCCTCCGTTGAAGCTTTTCTCTATTCCTGTATCTCTCCTTTTCTCTCTCTCTCTCTCTCTCTCTCTGCGAGAGCTCCCACGTTGAGGATACATCTCTCGTGCCGACGATGTAGCTGGCTTCCTCACCAACGATGTGAAAGTCGTCATCGTTGCCAAATGCCGGATACAAACATAAATACGATTTTCAAGGGTCCGAAGAAAGACACTATCCAGCGTCGCGTATAAGCATTTACAACTACCATCACGAAAACATCTCCTCGCTGAGATGATTCTCTTTTCTCCACCCTCATCCTACCCCCCCTCATTCCTCCACCCATCAACCTCCCGCCTCTCTTTCTCTTGACAATGAAGACGACAACGACCACGACGACGACGACTACCACTCTTGGAACAAAATGATCTCGTAGAACGAAGCGAAGAAAAAAACACCAGACGAAGACCACACCAAGATACAACGTTTTCATGAAACCTTTATTGTGCCCGGCCACTTTATTCGCTTCTTCTCTCATTCTCTCTCTCTCTCTCTCTCCTTCACAAACTCTCTCCTTTTTTGCATTATCTTCCGTCTACTTTGCTTATACATGGATTATACAGCTTCACTACTCGATCTATATATACCTGACCTTCCAAATACTCTGTATAGATACGCTTTACAAAATTGCATTGCATTTTACTGCCTAGAGTCTGCCAAAAAATATTAATATACGAAAATCCGAGGATTTTGGAGAAAAAAAAGAAGAAATCGTCGTAAAAAAAGCTACCAGTGGAGGTCGTAAAAACGCATCGAATGTTGAGCAGTGGATGTAGTTTTCGAGTTTTTTGTTACAATTTTTTTTTTGTATTATCGCATCTAGCGTGCAGATACGAAATTAAAATTTACATAAATAAAAAAAAGTCTCATTCGGTGAACACGAAGCTCGAAGCTCACTGTTCTGAGAAAAATGAACAAAATTGAAGAAAGGTCTGAGTTAACGGAATAGAAATTATCTGCACTCCTTTTTCTACAGTTTTAAAATTACGAATCGAAAATCTACGAGAATCATTAGTTTTAGATGTAATTGGAATAGCGGATAAGAGCGGTAGAAATTTAGCACACGAGGAATAACATTTTCGAGAGGGTGCTACAGTGCTTGCCACAAATTCAACTCGTGCAAGCTCGATGTAGGTATACTCGGGAGAGAGGATAAAGACAGATGAAAAGAGGGTGGCTGAGAGCATCAACAGCTACTACGATATACAGTTTATGCATATATATATTTGTTGCATATATAGAGTTTGCTCTCTTCGTGACGTTGGGATCGATAGATGCGGAGGCCCTACGGCGTCAGGTCGACTCGATCGTGATCGTCAAAGGGGCTCTTGTAATCGGTCATGAGCTGCGGCCTCACGCACGTCCCGTTAATTATATTCAGGGTCGTTAACCCTTTCGTCGGCAGTTCGAACTCCCTCTCTCTCACTTTCTATCCAGCAATATTGCGAATGTATTAAAAAAAAAAACAACAAATGTTTACCAACACGAATATGCAAATCCGTTGAGTACGAAGAAATTCGTTCATCTTGCGACAATTACAATAACACTGAACCAATAATCGTGTGTTCTGTGAGTGGCTCGTTGAGAATCAGGGCAACCAGCGACTGCTATTCAACCGAACAATCCAGCAAGTATTTGAAGGTGTTCGAAGTCAACGAGGCTCCGAATGTGAAAATTTGTCGTCTTAGCTATTCAATTTTTCTACAAATCTGTCTTTTGTGTCGCGAGATTTCTCGGCGGTTGACCGCACGACCTGGGAGAGATTTGTATCGTTCGAATAATCGACGCCATAATCCTCCATCTTTTTTTCACCCCCGTAACAATTTTTCTTCCCGGACTGTCAGCGTCAATTTTACGAGAGAAAAAGAAGAAGAAGAACAAAAAGAAGGACTCGGGAGAGGAAAAGCATCGTGACCACCGTGAGAAATAATGAGAGATACGGTTGGAACAAAGAAAAAAAAATTACACTAGGTTTAAAGGGAGAAAGGTAAAGAAAAGAGAATCCGAGAGAATAAGGAGAGCGAGAACGCTGCCATACATATATGGTAGAAAAATACCCACATACTAACGTATATACAAATTTATATATCTGTCGTATAAAAAAAAAAAAATAAAAAAAAATAGAGGGGAGGGGGTCAGACTCCGCATGTGGAGAGAGGAAGCTTGCAAATGAGAGCTTTCGCAGTGGCAGTATTTCTTGCCGAGGTTTTTAATCTCACGGGTAACGCGATACCACCCGAGGATCCAGAGGCTGCGAGACCTCCGCTCTCTCTCTGACTCATTTTCTGTACCCATGAGCTCGCCACCCTCTGTGGTACACGCGTACAGACACAACTCTGTGCACACGCTCTATAGCACTATTTCTGCCTTCATGTCGATACGTATACACATAAGTGCTGGTGTACATGTGTGTGATATAGATGCGCACGTATCCGCCGTGGTATTATATCCTCAGAGGGCACAACTATAAAATGCGCTTATTAGGCGAGTTCACCGATGCGTTTGTTCTCCCGTTCGTTGCTTAAAGCCGAGGATTTCAAATGAGCATAAACTAATCACAAGATCTATATATACAGTTCAACGAAATTAAAATTCGAGAAAAACACGAATTCCGGTGAAAAAAAGCTTTCAATTCAGTACTGACCGTTTCGTGGTAACGATTTGAAATATTTTCGACGAATCGGATGGGAGGATTTTTATGAAGAATCCTCGGATGAATAATCGACTGTTCGGCTACGAATTAATGAAGCAAAATAAAATGAAAATAAAATCATTCCATACAACCCACGATGGTGAATAGGTTCTTTTTTTGAAGGCTTCGAGTCTGGAAATTGGGTATGGGAACACATCAGTTCTCATGAATCCGAAATTAAATCGAAAACCTGGTGATTCCGATTCTGCTTCTTTATTGAGGCGTAACTTTGAAAAATTCAAAGTTAGGTTTCGATGAGGTTACAACGGATAACACGCAATGTGTTTTCATCAGCTTTTTTTCCCACTGTGAAAACGTATGGTGACTCGAAAATAGTCTCGAATTCAACGCGAAAATGTCGATTTCTGATCGCTTCGTCCAGTTTCACGTTGAAGTGTATAAATGTGAAAATCTCCGGCTGGAGAAACGAGATAGTAGTTTTTTTGAAAGTATGAACGAATAGAAGCGGACACATCGGTTAAATTCATACGTGTTCCACGTATGAGAAGTTGCCTGATCAGGTTGATTCGTGGCATTTTGTCTTTGGCACGCTAATCGAGACACGCCCAGTGTCGCTAACCGTCACTGTGTTCGTGTGTATTTTATAGGAAAAAGTGCGAGTGAGCAGAGAAGAAGAGTGATGACAGAGGAATAGAGAAAAAGAAAGAAAAAAAAACAATCGAGAGAGAAAATTGAAGTCACACAAAGTACGTTGATGGGACTCTCCGACGTATATGTGCTCGAGCTTGCAAAGTTGGTGCTGGATACGAGTGGAGGAGAGAATGGTAGGACGAGAGGAAGAGCGATAAACGAATCAACGATCGTCAACCACAGAGGCCAACCACGCATTTCCGTCTCGTCGCAGACTTTTTTTTTTGCTCTCTTTCTCTGTCGCCGAACGTTTACCTGTAAATTATATACACATACATTGACTTTGCGTTGGAAATAAATGTACGGATATTCGTGTGTATGTGTGTATGTTGCCTCTCAATGCTTGGATCGTGTTATCGCTGGTGAGAAATTGAAAATGGAAATGTTTAATTGCCTGAAAACGCAACCGGAGGCAAAATGTTTGTCACATATATAAATATATCTATTCCTTTTTGTATAAATATAGTCGACAGTGTCAGGTATTTCATTTTGAAAGCCTCTTGTATCTCGTGAAACTATCGAAACAAAAATAAAAGTGATTTCCTCTCGCGTTGATGGATTGATGGATCGAACGATCTTTTCTATTCCTATATATAATATATCTGTATCGTCTGTTTCGATCAATCGTTACCACTGTGTGTTACGCGATGTAGTATGTACGAACAAGCAAACGTATATGTATACGACTGTATATAAGCAGAACGGAAGATTCTCCATCCGGAATTCCCACGAGATCTCGTCTCGCGACTGTTTGTCGGGTATAAATAATCCAAGTGAGCACGATGGAGGTTGGGCCGGACGAGGCAGCAAGAGGAAAGGGATGAAAGAGGCTGAAGGAAGGCGAGACGGATGTATGTTCCAAGGATGCATATACACCGTTTGTTAAAACGGGACGAGGGACCTAGTGTGGAATCGATCAGGTTGCGAGGATTGAAAAGACGGAGTTGTCCCTGTCTCAGGTTTCTCGTTTTCTTAGTCTTACTCTCGAGGTCTTAAACCTCTTGTTGCGCGAACGACACAAATCTAATCGGTTCGAATACGTTGGGAGCTGGGTGGATGAAGGGGAACGAGATCTTGGGGTTAACGAGAATCCAACGGGAAGAATGGAGAGAGCAGAGAGACAGAGAAAAGAGGAAAAATGACGGACGTTGAATGTGAGAATGTTCGTATTTCGAGGCTAATTGACGTTCGATCGTTACTGATTTCGGTTGCGAGCTGATGACCGAAGAGTAGAGTAACGTTATAGTGAACCGCGGTGGAACAGAAAAGGGTGAATTCTTCGAATGGATGGGGAAGAGCAGGCTACTCGAGTTGTTTGGCTCCAAGGGATCGCCCTTCTTTTACCTCTTCAACGAAATATATACTTGTAGATACGCGGTGTGTTTGCGTACCCAGATGCAGAAATATACAGAAGCAGACTGATATATCAGGAGACTTGGAACCTCTCTGCTTCATGAGGGTGTCGGAGTTTCTGGAAGCTTTTAGGCTTTCTCGAGGAAAAGGGCGGACCGAGAGCTCAGGAGAAATATGTAAATCTTGTTGTCGAATCTTGAATATTTTTTTTCTCTCTCTTTCTCTCTGCTCCTCACCCAAAGTATTCTTGCCACGAACGGCATGGGCTCTAGAATTTTGAGGCTCGCTTTCAAACCCTTCTGCATTAAAATATTGATGATCCTCTTTTTTATACAGAATAGTCAGGATTTAATGAGGCGAACGTATATCGTTATGGACATTTTCTGAATACAGTCGTTATACAATTTTCTAATGACGGTGATTCTAGAAAATTACAGACATAACAGAAGCACATGAATGAACTTTAATTCAATCGCAGATACTTTTATCGAATCATAAATTAAAAAATAATTTTTTGATGCAGTCATTGTCGATTCCTTTTTCATTGGTAAGTTTTGCCTCATTTTAGACTAAAAAAAAATTTCTTGTATAAAAGTTCTTTCGTCTACAGTAAGAATTCATTCTTTTTACTAGAATTCCAGTGAATTAAAAAAAAAAGTTGTAACGCCTTCGTTGAATTTTGATGTGTGATTAAAATGAACAAAAAATGCTCGCATTAAGTACAAAAATGTTTATCAGCATACATAATCACACTTGAGTATCACTGCAACGCTTACTAATGTGCGAGAGCTCGATGCTTTTTTCGTGACGCGCTTGCGTTTTGTTCTTTTCTAATCGAACGATCAGGCAGAGCTAAAAATTGGAGAATTTCATATTTTTAAATCGAAACATTTCGGTACGATTCATTAATTATTTGTATCACGTTTCGCACAATGGATAGAAAGCGAAGCTTTTTTTTTTTTGAGAAAAAATGATTCAAGAAAAGCGATACGATCAACGTTTTTGGGTACACAGTCAGTGGGTTCTATTTATTTTTAGTTAAAGTCATATCGATTTCTGTGAAGGTTTTTCAGAATTTTGTCATAAAAATATCATTATTTTGTAATCACGGTACTGAATCGAAAAAAAAAAAGAAACAAATCATTGTCTTCCATCCCGAAGGATATACCAGTATACCCGCATGCCTTAATGGCCACGAGAAAGGTAAAGATGAAGGGTGCAGCGTCTTCTTCAATCTTGTCTAATAAAATGGGAGAACCCTCTGTAACGCCTTGTTAAGGCCAACCCTTTGGCACTTTCTAGTAAATTAATGAGCTCACCAGCAACACTACACCTTCCAACCTCTTCTACCCCTTGTACTTTTCGTCGCTCCTTATATTTGAGGAAGAGAGAGAAAGTATAGACGATAACGTACCCCTTTAATTCCTTGCCTAGATCGTCCGCCATTCCCGTTCTTAGCTCTTGCCTCGTTCACCGGCGTTACGTTTTGTTCTCTGTCCGCTTTCTCCGGTTCGTATCTGTCAGTAAATCCACTATTATAATCTTTCGAAGCAAACATTTTCCGTAATCTACTTTGTTCGAGTGGACGAATCGTATTTTTTGCTAAACTTCAGAATTATTGAGCGTAAAAATAATTTGTTGGACTCAAAAAAACTTGAAAGTAACTTTTCGATGCGAGATCCAATCGAATTTTTAACAATGCGAGAATACGAAACTCTCATTTTTTTTCGGATCAGAATAACCCGAGGAAGTTCTGCATTCCTAAAAAAATGGTGAGGCTTCCGAAATGAAATCTGAACGTGAGATGCTTCGTATGGATTGTTGGTGAGAGCGAACAAGATGAATTCTAGGAGTGAAAATACCCGGGAGAAGGTAATACCATTGTGTGTACTCTGTACCGCTGATATCTACGAGAGGGCGAAGGGATGAATGCGGGAGGTCCCAAAGGGTGTCGCGTATCCTAGTAACCAACGGTTCAAGGAACGACTTCGTGCTAAAACGTGAGAGAGCGAGAGCCAACGTCATTGTAACAAGAGAAATAGACGGAGTGAGAAGTATTTGTCGTTGTCTAATTATCACCCAACCCCCTAATTTTAGAGTTTCAGACAACAATACGAAATTTGTCTCAATTAGATTGCCGGCTAACAATTCATCAGGAGTACACGTCGATCCTCCGAAATCGGACAATTAGAAGCGAGACACTAGTTCGAATTAAATTCTTGATTCGCTTCAATATCAGTGTGTTGGTCCCTTATTTTTTATTACATTAATTCCAGTAAACATTGTAAACGAGTTATTAACGTTGGAAATTTTGTTTTCATAACAGATTTTTTCAATCGAAAAAAAAAAAGAAATATCAACTTTAATCCCAGAGCTGTGCTTTTTGACAGAAAATTTTCGTTGAATTTTGTGCTTTCAGCTATAACGAGATTTCGTACATTGAATTTAGCCTTAATTTTTCGCCTCTCTATTACTAAAATCCGGAAAGTTGGCGTGCTGTACGCGCACGGGCAAGCGTTATTATAGAGACGAGAAGTGACCGCACGACCTTTCTTGAGAGGGGTCAAAGTGGTCGAGAGAGCATACTAGCGAAAAGAGAACGAGGTATAACCGGGATATATACTATACCATATGAAAGAGACACGAAGAGGGATGAAACAGTTTTCTGAGAGTAAAACCAGCAACCCTCTCTTATGAAATGCGCCATATACAGAGCTAGATGGGGAAAGAGTTAAAGAGGGATGGAGAGAAATAGGATGAGATAGGGAAGAAGACAGACATACACGAGCTGAAAGATCCCTGGTGCGAGTTGGCCGGAGAAAGGACCACTACCGAGTAATCCCAGGGAAAACGGGAATTAACTTTGGCAAGTCGCAAATTCGCACCACATTTCGCGGCTCTTATGAATTTAAGCAAGAGGATGGCGACTGAGAGTGGAGAATCTGCTCGCTGTTATACCCTGTATGAGTCTCCTAACACTTTTATATGCGGTAACGTAGTATGTCCTCTCTCGCCTCTCGGAAACAGCGAATTCGGAATTAAGTAATTCAACGTCTGACGTTGACTACGTGTGCATGCCGGAAAAATTACTCTTTTCATCAAAATTTGTTGGATGAATAATTTTTTATTCCACCCTTGATTTTTCAGATGTTATAGTGAGTACAGTAACTTGGTGACATTTATACTTGGTCGTTGTACAACATTCTGTAAATAAACTGCTATAACCTACACGAAATAATTGACGATTATGTGAACTTTACTGTGAGAGTCTGGAACAGGAACCATTGTAATTTGTTTATTTGTACATTTATTTTTTCATTAAGAAATTCAATCAATTCTATCGTTACTCCAATGAACATGATAACGATTGCCGAAACAAAATGATCAAGCTGAAAGATTTTCATGCAAAAATGGCTGCTTGATTCATCGTTAGCCAGATACGTGGCAGCGTCTTGATGCCAGGTAATAAAAAAGGCAGTTTTCAAATCGCAAAGTCAAGATGTGCAGCATGTCAATGTCATCAAGATTGTGCGAATTGCCATAATTTTTTAACTTCGAGTCGTCGCCATTGGCAGAGTGTTCGACTTATCAAAAAATGAAACTTCCACGTGGTATACACAGCAAAACTTACTACTCACTATCAGACATCATTTCCCATTATTCACCACGAGTAGCAGGACACTTCGAGTCGATAAGATGAATGGAGACCAGCAAAGAAGAATTCTTCATCGCCTAACTCCGATCAGCGTTTACGTGAAACTTAATTGATTCACAAATCATGACAGATAACGAATGGAATGATTTGCGTACGAGAGTGTATGATTTTGTCGTACTCGAATGTTTCCCGATCGGAAGAGCGGAACATGGAAACATAGGTGTATATATAGATAGATTTGCCAAATCCTAGCTCTTCCACTTGACTCCAACGGAGTAACCTGCCTTGATTTCACCGCTGACGCATCAATTGCCCGAGTATTCCCCGTATGCACACCAAATGCGCTTGTACCTGCCTATCTCGGTTGACAATCTATCAATTAATTAACGAAAATTACGTCGCTGCTAAATTAATACCGGCGTTTCGAGGCTGAGAGCGTACTCCGCACCGCACATAAGGCTACAACGTTCCGCAGTTCATGGATATACATGCATATACAGAGATTCTATGTTACCAGAGTGCATCGTTGCCGAGTGCATCGCTGATAGCGGGTCAGCCATGCCTCTCTCTCTTCTGCTCTCTCTCTCTCTCTCTATTTCTCTCTCCACGACACGAAGAGAACGGGTACGTTTGCCCATGCCACGAATTACCGGATATCTTAATGAGTACCGTAATTAATACGGACGCAGATTGGAGGGACGTTCGAAAGCAGAGATAGCAGGAGATTCGGGTGTGTGAGTGAGACGGAACGAAACCCCACGTTTAATCGGGACGTACTGGCATTGTCATAGAAAGAGACAGAGAGACAGTTGTACCCGTGGCATAGACGTACCTGTGGTTGGGTCGTACGAGCTCCACATATCTCGCTCTATCTCATGTCTGTCGTGAGGGGGCGCGAGAGGTAAAAGCACGAGAGGGTTTGGTTGTTGTACTACAAGATAACCGGCATTATAACTGGCTCCTCATCTAGTTTCCTGTATTATAATATATGGCGAATATATCCGTCCCATATCTATTCTACATTGGGATCTACAAGGCTACGCCAACGAATTAGATCCTGTTATGCTCTGGTTATACAATAAATTATATAGATCATTATTCAGGTTATACTTAATTATATTGTATGTATTATTTCAGACATGCCTTGTCTCGGGCCGATCACGTCATTCAAGAATTTATGAATAATTTCGTGCGTTCTGTACAGCTATAAAGTTCCTGATGTTGATATCGTGGCTTAGATCTCGTGTTCAGTTTTCTGGAAAAATGACAGCTTCAGATAATGATTTCGGTGAATAGTTTGTTGGGGAAGCAGATAAAGAGGGTCTTGGATGTGGACCGAATCGAGTCACTAATATTTTTACGTATCAACGAGAGAAATTTGTAGATCAATGGGGAATCACTGGTAATTTTCACAAGAAGCCATGGAGGCAAGGAGAATAGAGTAGCTTTTTGGGGCCATGACTAGCAGCAATCCAGGTTCTGACGTTTCCTTTTTTTCTCCTGCATTGCTCTTTTTAATTCATCTTACACTTGTATTTTTATTTTTCACCGGGCCGCGGGAAAAGCCTAGTAGCTTGGCAGAAGAGCGAGCATCATGATGTTGCGAAAGTCCGTGAGAGCCCGCGTACAAAATTAGAGGCTTGAAGTTTCTTCTGTCTGGTCTTTGTACGGGAGGATGAACGAACGAGAAAGAAATGAAGAGAATGACTAAAACAGAGCCGCGTTCAGGGGGGGGGGGAGGAGGAGAGTTAAAAGAGAGAAGGAGACTCTGCTAATAAATATTAACGAGAACCGTGCGGTGAGATGGTAATCCGCGGAAGTTCTTCTCACAACGAGAGAGTTGAAGAGAGAAAGCACAAGAGACGCGAGAGCCAAAGTCTCCTTCATTCTCGCGCGCTCTCTTTTTCTGCCTCGTTTCCTCCATCTCTCGCTCTCTATTCTCGAGTGTATAGATGCCGAGAAAACGAGCGGCTAACGACATATTATTCTACAAAAGCGAGATAAAAAAGAGAAGAAGGGTAGACGAGCCAAGGGTGAAACAAGGGAGACAGCAGGAAAGAAGAGGGGGATAGAAAAAGAGTGAGAATATACGGGAGAGTATGTATGAGAAGCTATGCAAAGATATACCTGGCCACATCCCTCACGCTCCTGTGGCTCTCGGGAGCGAAGAACCGTAGAATGAAAACTTGGCGGTGTAAATTATTTTTTAATCCTCTTTCTTCGGCTTGCGGAGGGCAGCGCGAGCCTCGACGAGAGGCTCTCGTCCCGTCAACTATAGAGAAAGCAAGCGCGACCGAAACTCATCGCGACCGACACTCGGGGGAAACTGATGAGTACCGCTTCCGGGGATTTTATCGCGTGATCCTCCGACCCCATAAATACGTGTCCAATTTTGGCTCCGGGCTGTACCAAATTTTTTCTTCGCATTTCCTTTTTCATTCCTCTCTTTCTCTTTTATTTGTTGTTTGTTTTGCCATGAGAGACGAGTTTCGAATCTTCCTGGGACTACCTTTTCCTGCTGTTGTTTTTTTTTTCTATCAAAACTTTTGTCATAAAGATTATCGGATTTGAGTATTTCTTAAATTATTCATTAAACAAAAGTCAGGCCATGAAATACATCTCTTGAATTAGAGAAAGCGATCGAGTGTCATTAAATTGCCTCATGCGGAACAGATCCAACCTACAGAGGTACAAAACAATATGTCGGATGAATACAGGATTACATCTCGTAAGAAATTGCAATAAAAAAATAATACCCTAAATGTTTGTTTCAATCTTGATTGAATCGATGATCGAAGATTCAACAATTTCTAGTTTTCATAAATATTTATCGAGCAAGATTATTCGCAGAAGTAATCTGTTGGAAATTTATAGACGGTTTCATTCAAAAGTGTTTTTCAATGGTTTTAATGCGAAATCTACTCATCTCCATAGTCATTTACTGTATTTTTCTTGCTCTCTCTCTCTATCTCTTTTTCGCTTTCTCAATTCATCCTTACGAACGACTTCCTCTCGAGTTAATACCATGATGGAACAGCTCGTCGCGTTCGTCGCCGTCGATATCATTTCTGCTTGATTCGACCCTCTCGTCTCGGGTTACCGTCGTTCACCGGGAAATGGAATTTCCGAGTAGAATCACCGCTTGCAAGCAAAAATTGATTCGTTTAACTCGCTCATTGTGCGATTTCGCGTTGGATCCGACAAGACTCAAGCCGGAAATGGTTCAGGCCTAAAAGGTGGGCGTGCTTGGTTATAGGATTTCTCTCAGCTTCGAGCAAACCGTTGATCCTTCTCTTCAATGTTGCTGGGTCGTATCGCGCGAGAGAGGAAGAGAGAGAGAGAGAGAGAGAGAGAGAGAGAGAGAGAGAGAGAGAGAGAGAGAGAGAGATGGCTCAAGAGAGCAAAGGAGCCAAAGGTCCGAGCGGACAAGGCCAAAAGGGCTATGCTATCCGACACCGACGTCAGGATCCACGATGTTCTGCACTAAACGCAAACCGTAACAACGCGTACGGGTTTCGGTAATACAGAACCGCCAGCTCTACACTACCATCGCAACCGTTGTTCCAAGGGCTTGAGATTACAAGCTCCATTGTTCGCTGTCGGCACCCTTTGTCTCGATTCTAGACGCCCCTGGCTCCTCTCGCTGGACCCACGATAACCGTGTCCTTCTTCCTCGCTGCTGCTCTCTTCCTTCTCTCTCGATCGCGTTCTTCCTGCATCATCCTTTTTTCGTATCCGGCGACTTTACTCCGAAAATCCGTATCTCTTTCTTCCTCAAGGTTCCAAAGAAAAGTGAGATACAGCGTTCTCCCTTCTATTCTCTCAACGCGAAGGCTTCCTTGTATTTTTAATTTGGACTCCCTGTAACCCACCAACCCCTTACCAACATCCTCATCGTGCTCTGTGCGCGTTCGTACATACTACCGAAAATCTCGCACCCTCTTCATTCTGCTTCGTTTCTCCAACGCTTTTTTCACCCTTCTCTAGATCCCGGCCTGACTCTCTACATCCCTACAACGAGGGGTTATTCATGGAATCGTGAACGCTTTTTTGTCTTATCCTTCTCTGCCATTCGAAATTTCTTGAAACTTTTATGAATGTATTTGCTTTTCTCGTCCGTTGTGACTACATACTCGATTAGCAGTTTAAAGATTTTCTTTCTCGTCCTTATTACCCTGCTTTTAAACAGTTCTTTTTCGCATTGTTCTTTAGTCAAGCTCGTTCGTAGATGAGGATTCAAAGCACTGAATACATTTGATTAATATTCCAAATCATGATTCAGCGCAGATGATTTGTGTGCTATTCCGTACTTTTTTCAGCGACTGGAATTCGAATTTTGTAATGGTTTTGACGGAAATTTGTAGCTTTTTGAGAACCAGGCGACCCGATCGCAGCTAATAGGCACGTGCAAATGAGATAAGATTTTCCAACGTATCTGATTGTCAGTCTGGCGACGTCGAGATACTAAAATAGTTTTCTCTCGCAAAGTAGAGTGGATTCTATCTTCGCGACTCGTTCTTTTCCTTTCGAATAGCACAGAACTTCCGTCGTATACTCTCGTGTATTGCAATCGGAAACTGTCGCTAAATGCAAATCGTCATTTCTTGCTCGAGTAGATACGATTCCTGAATAGCACGCCATCTTGAGGATTCTGCATGTCGGATAAACAGGCGAGAGAAGGATAAAGAATGGAGGAGAGTAGAGAAGGAGTTGAATTCGTCTAAGCTTAGATCGTTGGGCACTGACTCAGTCAAATAGATGTTTTTCGTGTGTGAATTTAGCTGCGAAATGTCCGACTGCGTATTGGTTGAGAATTTAAACCGGTGAGAATGTAGACGTTAGACGAAGGACGAAGCCATATAAGGTTATAGCCATAGAGCTCTTTGCGGAAAAGGAGGAAATGACAAGGGCGCCAAGGGGGAGAAATTCGAAAATGCGTATTACCTGTGTTGAGGTGAGCACCGCAATTCACTCGAGCCACGTTTGGCTCTTGGTCTATACGCTCTCGTCTCCAGTACCGTACCCAATAGCTCGATTAAAACCGACTCTAAAATGTCCTCTGACCCTCGCAGAATCCGGTTGCGTCTCTTCGTCTGGCTTTTCGACTGTAACCGTATAGTGGTGGCTTCGATATATATCCACTCCTTAAACCGCGCACCGTGGCTATTCCGTTTTATTGTTCGGGGTGTGCACCATATGCATGGCAATAACTATGCTACCCTTCGCGCTCTCAGCTAACCGCACCCTCTCCTATAACCCGTATACATGCAGAGAGAGAGAGAGAGAGAGAGAGAGAGAGAGAGAGAAAGAGGGAAAGAGCTCATGCCCCATCTCTAGTAACCTAGCTACACTTCTCTCTTCTCCTTCGTACTCGGTTCTGTCTCCGTCGAAAGAGGTGGAACGAGCCAGAGGTAGACTGAGTCGTGTGGATTCCTCGAACTCTATTCGCCCACTGTGCAACTCCATCGACCGTCACCAAGTTATACGGCTGCACGATATTCCCTGCGAAAATCCACAGCACCACACATTGCTGTACTGTAGCTTTTCCATCTTTCTCTCTCTCTCTCCTTGTCTTTCACTCCAACTCGCCATGCATAGCAATTCTGGTGGAGAGTAGTTTCCAGATGATTCTCACAGTTGCATGGCTTATCGGCCTTCCAATGCTCTGATTATTTACTGTCCCACTCTCTCTCTCTCTCTCTCCTCCGCTTTCTCTAAAATCGTACTCTCCAAGTGGGAAATGTGTAGCTCGATGGAATGACTACAGTTTCGAAAATGCCATCGAAAGTGCGTTGAATGAGCAATAAATCAATACTTCGTTAATGGATAGAACGCATATGCAGTTTCCCTGAAAATAGCCACTCAGCATGAAGTAATATTTGTTTCGTAGAAACATGCCATCGCACTTTCATTGATTAAAAAGACTTGGATCGAATGAAATTCCGTTCGATCAAATTGAATCAATACCAATTGATGATCAAATGTTGACTATCATGAAATTCTAATGCAAGATATTCTTCAACTGTCTACGAGATACCAAGAAAATAGGAAAACCAACGAAAATCCAAATTTTAAGAAATAAACATCGCCTATACGATAAGTATCTTGAGCTACAATACTTACCACAGTTACATATTACCATGTAACAACGTAAGGAAAAGAGCCTTGGCGTCGTACATAGCCCGATGGTACCTCGCTGTGCCGAGGACGAAGAAGCAAGACGGCGATTAAGACAGGAGCTGGTTAACTCTTGCTTGTTCTCTTGCTCGTTAATGTTATATAGAGTTTGTTCGCTTGCCGACTCGCTGCCTCGATAGATGGGTCTTTTGGCCGAGTAACTACTGTAAGGCGATCGCGGGTGGCGTGCGTGCGTGCAAACGCAGCCCAGTAGGTCACAGTGACGTTAAAGGGTTATCAGATAGATTAACCGTAAGGGGGTTAAATGTAAGGGCCAGAAAGCTAGAAGAGAGGAGGAGGAAGAGGAGGGGGGGGGGAGGGAGAAAGAGAAAGATAGATGAGACAGGAACTTATTGGCAAGCCAATAGCGTTACAATCCTCTCGTCTGCTTCCCTTCTCCTCGCAGAACATGTGTAGCTTTGAGCAGTAGCACCCTGCTAGCTGTCTGACAGTTTGGCATGTTGCCTTCCACTACCCGTTAGACGCTATCCGACTCAATATACATCTCCGTATTGCATTCCCTTCGTTCCTCTTGTTCGCTGTGCGTCATCATTCTCCCTCCCTTTCCCTCTCTCTCTCTCTCTCTCTCTTGCTATGTCCCTGTCTCTTTCCCTCGTTTCTCATCATCCGAGCAAATCTCTCTCGGGGTTCACTTCTCTTTGTTTCAACGGATTAGCCGTATGCTGGCTAACGCAGCAGAAACAACCAACCGCATGCTCGATCTCGTAAATGACGCTGGCCCATGTGAACTTCCAGTTAACCGGTTAGCGCCTACGTAAACTATAGATGCGTGAGCTTAATGCCTCAGCAATCATGAGGATCATCCCTACATACCAGTCTATCCCACTTGCTCTCTCTCTCTCTCTCTCTCTTTCTAACTGGCATAACTAATACACCGGCATCGGCGATTTCCTTCCTAACGGTCTTGAGCTATTCCCACCTATTCAAAATCCAATGCGTCGGGACCTAGTACAAATGGATCAGGTCACGGAAATGGCCCGTGGGCATGTTTTCCAATTTCGAGCCAACAGCACCATTGACGCATTCATTGTCGTATACTGAGCACCTTCGGTGCTAGCACTTTCACGGATACGTGTTCTCGGCATATATATTAATATATACGTTCAATGCATAATCAAGCTACCTATATAGCGACGAACAACTTACCCAGTATAATGGGAGATCGACAACGTTCAAGATTCTATCATCGCGTGACACATTCTCAGAACTATAAGCGTGAGTGCTTGACTGGGTTAGGGTTCGGACATTTTTCAAATGAATAATGTTCCAGATCATTTATCGACTAAATGGTGAATAAACAGTTGTGCGAATATGATTAATTGAACATAAATTTCGTTTTTTTTTATGGGATAACTTTATTAGCTGGAAGATCCTAATACCCATATTTTTTTTTCTAATATCAAATGACAACGAAGACTTTAGTTGTTATGGAAACCAAGACATTTTGTTGGAGATGAGACTGTGAAATATTCAGGTTCGAGTGTCGTGCATTTGCGGTAGAGAGATGTGATGCTGGTAAGACATGAAAACTCGTCGAGTTTAGAGACGAGAGAAGCTTTCGTATAACCAGAGTACATAGATAAGCCAGAACTTAGCGTTCTTGGTTTGGGGGTGGGGGGAAGAGAGGAAGTACGAGGGCAGAGAGAAAGGATCTTCATCATGGAAAGTGGGAGGGTTGGTCTCGGGCGCTAGGTAACGTGTGCAGCCCTCAAGATTTACGGACCGAGTTGCACACCCTCGTTGGCTGACTCCGACGTTACTAGACGACCGTTGCACAATCCCCATCCCTGGAAACCGTTGTGTGTTGTCCGTGCAATCGTTAGGGACAGGTATTTCGTTCTCTCGATGCGAAAGCTGCTTCCCTCATACAGGAAGAAACTTCACTGTGGACCATAGCCCTGGTGAGGAGTGGGTCCTTCCTCTTGTCACTGTCCTAGTAGCTCAGCAGGATCTCGAGCAGTCCGCACCTTCGGAATTTCAATGTGTACACCGTAAAACCCATGCGCTGATTTCTGATTCAGGTACATATCGGGTTAGACCCACACGTAGCAACCTTCGGGTGCTTACCACCGAGTTAAAATGGGACTAACAGGATTAAGGAAAGTACACGAAGACAAATAATACATCGTTAGGAGAAACGACACTTCAATTGAATAGCCGCGTGCCGAAGAACAGGAAACTCGAAAAGAAAGCATTTTTTTTCGCGTTTCGATGCTTTGGTAGTCTTTTTTCTTCAGTTATTTTTTTTCTTATCTCTCTTTTTCTCTTCGTACATTTAATTTAAACTCATATGCAGCTCGATGCATCGTTTATAGCGTGGCAGCTCAAAATGGCACTAGAGCAACTTTGCGGTTTTCAAGAGGAAGTACTCGATCTGCCAAACGGGCAAATTATTTCCGTTACAGATAAAAGTGCCCATCAGACTTGTTCTCGGGGCTGGTCAACCGTGCAGTGGAAAAGGCCATGTCTGCCTGACCTTCTGGAAGGAATACACTGCCCACTATGAGTGTTCTGCTTTTTGCTTACGATCCCTCTGACTCTATCCTCGAAGGGTTGGACGATGACGATTCAGTTGCTCTCGCTTTCTCAACTCCAGAGACTTGACATCGCTGCGAGGGATGAGAATAACACTGCGCAAAAAAGAGATAGAGGAAGAGAGAGAGAGAGGAGAAGCGACTGACTATTGGAGGAACGGAGTAAGGGTGGCCTCGCGACGAAGACTTATTGACCAAGCTGCTGTAAAAACACGACCCTTCCCGCGACGGTCGAGTTGTTTCAGTCTGTTTTGTCAGGCACCCTCTGTCCTCTTATTCCTCATCGTCTCAAACGGCTTACACGCCAACTTATCTACGCGTTTCTCATCAGGGTCAGGCTATTCTCTCTCGTGACTTGAATACTATATTACCTTTTTTCGTCGTTTTCAAATAAAATTGAATGAGTTCATTAAACAGTTTTGATTCATTGATCAGGAACAAATGACATCACTTGGATAGACCGTTCGCAAGCTGAATCACAAAAGTGCTGCGCGGCGAACGAATAAGGTTGGGTCGTTGAATATCGCTTTCGGAACATGCATCATCTATATGATTTGATTGTCGCATGGAAATTATAAATAATCATAGCATCAATGGATCGTATCCAAAGATTTTACGTTAACGACTGCCTTTTCTTGGCCGGGAAGACATTGCTTCCAGAAGCTGTTTGTTCGCACTGTGGACAAGCATACAAATGACAATTCTTAGTAGCAGATAAAATCGGGAACTCTCTAAAGTACGTGAGATTGTGAGGTTCCGAACGAGACCATTGTTCCGTTTCCACATTGAAACTGTATGGAAGATTCGAAAATTGAGTTTTGTCGAAGGGTGGTTGCGGTATCCTATAGGAAAATTATTCCCAAAGGGTAGTTTTTGCCCAGGTTTAGTAATACCGCTAACCACATGATATCTCCATATTCGAGGGATAGAAAGGCTAACGGTGTCACAAGGATTTCACCTATTCGCAATAACACGTTTCCTCACGATGTCTGTTTCCTTTCCTAAAGCCCCCTCGAGATGGTGCTAAGAAAATTGAGAATGAGCAAAAGTATCTCGCGCGAAAGCGAGAAAGAATCAGAGTGGCGCATTGGACACCATCCTCCGAATGTAGCAACCCAACATAATCTCAGTTCTGAAATGCGTTTTGTGTTCCGGAAAGCCTTTGTTTCAATGCTACGTATCATGGGAATGTGAATTACTTCCACCTGGGCAAAGGAAGATGGAAAATAATCCAACCAGCGATACCCTGGTTTCAACAACGCGCATAAGATGAAAAAATATCGACACTTCGAGAAACAAAAACGATTCAAGGAAGAGAAATACTGGAAGAGATGACATTTTGTTGATACAGAAAAGTTTGTGGAGTTGTATTCTGCTTTTGTTTCAACCAAGTGCCAGAAAAGTAGCAGTTAGAAAATAATTCCGAAATAGTTAAGTGCGCCACTAATTGTAAGTTGGAAAGTTTATTGACACATTCTAATCTACTAATTCTCAGTAGTCGTATAACCCTAAGCAATAAAGTTTGTATCTTATCCTCGTGGCGATAACTTAGCCGAAGCCAAAAAAAGTTTAGTTCCGTCTGCGGCGAGCAAGGAATAGACCAGTCCAAGGGTGGAAAGCAAGAGATACGGTAATGGCCGTGGTTTTGGCCAGTGCGAAAGCACAAGGGAGAGAGATAAAAAAAAAGAAAAAAAAAAAAAATACAAAAAATAGGGAAGCAAAGTGAAATTCGTGGCGGCAGAGTTGAGGCAAGGGCGAGTAGTAAATTCACCGTAGCGTGGAGTACTGCAGAGACTGGGTCTCCGTTATGCCACAAACGTTTCTCCGCGTAGCACATTGGTGAATATAGAAAATATCACAGAGGAGGTGGACGTGCGAGCACATGGTCCGTGGCGGTCAACGTACCATAACATTACATCCATCTCATATCCTGTGCGCCCTTTATTTCTTTTTGGACATGCGAGAGCACCGAGCTAGACCGATTCCAACCCTCGGTTACTTTTTTCCCTTCGTAGATACACCGAAGCCAGTGGAAGCGAGGCGAATTTTCAGGAAAAAAAAAAAAAGAGGAAAGAAAAGTTCGTGGCAACTCACGAGAGAACTGCCTTGACCTCTTTCCCACAAAAGGCTCTTCTTTGCTCTCGATTCTTTTGCCTATCTGCTCACTCGTCCTCGCAGTAACGGGAGGCGGGCACGAGTTCAATCTTTTGCCAAGCGAATCTTTTCCACTGAATTTATCATCGTGCATTGCATTATTCAAAATGGAGCGAGTTGATCCATCATCTTGATACACTGTAATCGGCTCTTGTCAAAGAATTGATCTGGAAAAAAAAGCCTCCAGGCCTACCATTCATGCGTCTGGCCACGAGTGCTTTAGCTTTATCGTTAGCTACAAGCATATTCATCGTGAGCGTAAATTCTATCCAAACTCTGTACCATTAGATATTTAATACGTTTAATACCATTTCTTGCCTATATGAAGGTTTTGGATTTCTTGCTTCACCAGACTGGAGTTTGTTTTTTTCTCTCTCTCTCTCTCTCTCGCCTTGTGCCCCAACGCCCTTAGAGCTTATGAGAAACTCGTCCGATATATAGACGTGGCTCTGTACCCCACATCTCAAGGGTGGCGTCGCAAGCGAAGCAAGTGAACAGGCTAAAGGCGAAAGAGGCATGAGAGCTTATCAAGAGCTTTAAGTTTCTCGCTCGTTCCATGTTCTATGAAGAGTAGGGGGAGGTCTGTTTGAAAGGAACTGGGCGTTATGCGAACAGTCGCTACTGTGTCGCGTCCCCGCGGCTTAATCCTGTATTGTAAACTAGGCGGCATACAACGACATCCAAGTTTTCCACCTCGCAGGCCGATTTCCTTGTGCCATTTTCCATTCTCTCGGGTGCTGAAGCCCCTTCTCTCTATATTTCTCTTTCCTTCTCGTTCTTTCGAACGCCGCGTGGGCTAATCTGTCCCCGAAGAATAACTTGAAACATGAAACAAAAGCCTCCCTTTCTCTCTGTTCTTTCTTTTCACCACTCATCCTCTTCCTCGCTCTCTCTCTCTCTCTGTCTCTACTTTCTCTAGGCGTTAGGTATGTTCGCTGTGTTGTATGCCAAAGAGCAACCAGTGCTCGGTAACCACTACAGAATAAAGCGCATCGCTCGCTCCGTGCTTTTTTTTCCTCTCTATCTCTCATCTCCTTCTCTGCCGCATCATTCCTTCCTCCACTTCTCCTGCTGGAACTCGCAATTTTTTTTTCCTATCTATTTCTGTCTGCTCCGAAGACACTCGAATCGTTGTACTTCACGTTTTCCTCACTTTCTCACTCATTCAAATCTTGATTTCTTCTTCTCTCTCTCTCTCTCTCCATTTCTCTTCTTCTCGCTTCACTCAACCAGCTTCTTCTCCGTCGAGAAAAAACACATCGCGCAAAGCTTGTTCCTCGAGATTTTCATCCACGAAATTCTATCCCCCCAGTCCATTCTCCATTTCGTTTTATCTCTTGCACTTGGGCTTTCACAATTTTCCTCGTCTCTCACCTCGGGCGCATACGATCTTCCAGTAATTCTTCGATTGTCAAGAGCTCCTTCAACAGCCTGATAACGCCACCGAGAAGCTTCTCAATCGCGATTCAATTCATTCATGTTTTCATTTTACCTACATACAAAGAAACATCCATCAATATTGGTACGAAAGGTTGAAAACTATTTTATTTTTTGGCACAATGCAATCTCGTTAAAAAATGTAATTTAAAAATTACATCTCAGTCAAAACAACGAATCTTTTTTTCGCCTCAATGCTCAGATAGCAGATAATAGTCAACGAGTTTTTTTTATGGATCCCAAGAACACGTTGATCACAATATGGAAAGAAACATGAAGTATCGTGGGAGTAACTGATCAAAGTAAACTTTCTATCCCACCAGCCACTTTATTTCTCCTGAGTCGAATAACGTAGTCAGTTTTTATCTCTACCCTCTGTGTTCATGGTGCAGTACTGTATAATCACCAATAAACATATCCATACACCGTATAAAGTGGCAAACTCGGTGAACGGTGTGGGAGTATTCTCCAGGGAGATGCTTTCGTTTTTTGTACACCGGATGCTGGGCTGGAGCTTTTGAGACAAGGGAGATATATAAAGCCAGTAGCAAGAGAAGAGTTTTGAGGTGTAAGGACTGGAAGCCACTGGAAAGGAGGGTCGGGTATATATAGAGGGTAAGGACGATCGCTGTAGAGAAAAGCATGAGTTCTGCTGGTGGTCGCGATGTTCTCGCGCCACAGAGAACACCTATCATGAATTTATTTATGAAGCTCTATGAATAAATGGATGCTAGAGCCTTTCAAGTCCAGGAGCGTGTTCAGGGGAGACTGAGACGAGATAAAGGTGTGCAGGCTGGGGAAACCTATGAGATATCGAATTGTTACCACGTTCGAGAATATAATGGCCTATTTGGGCTTTGCCTCTCTCTACTCTGTACTAACTACGCGATTTCTTATTTTTCTTTTTCACTTTAGCTATCACATCGAATTGCTACAACATTATATTTCTCGTGCCTCTTGATTCTGTGGTGAAGCGAGCTTTTCTTTTCGAGGAAGCTCAATTATAGCGAATCACCGACGATCAATTCCTATTGTAGACATCATTTTTCACTTATCCCCAAAATCCTTTACTTCGATGAGAAAAATAAAAATTGACTCAACATCGTTCGAGATCAATGAAGCAGATATTTTTATGATCAGAAATTACAAGAATTTTTCTTTCAACAAAACTTATGGCTCGCTGGAAAATAAAACTTTTTTTGTTTGGATTCAACAATTTGAACTTTTTTTTTGTAATTGGGTGACAGTCCCATTTTTTTTTATTAACACGACCCAAGCAATTCCGTCGGTTCTTTTATCTTTATTTTTTATTTTTTATTCCAATTCAAGTATTATCTACTCATCTTCTTAGGATTCTAAGCCTGGCGGTGCTGCGGTGCCGTCGAGAGTCATGCACTTGGACAAAAGCTCCAAACCCATGTAGAAATTAATGAAAAGCGAGAAGGAGAATCGCTCCACCTTCTTTATAGAGATAATTTCCTCTTTCGCTTCTCTCTGGCTTTGGCTAAAAGTTCCGAGGGTTTAAAAAAAGAGTGAGGAAAATGAAGAGGCTAACGGCTGTATGTAATTAACGAGTAATCTCAATAAGATGAGAAATTGCGAGTGGATGGTGGAAAAGTGAGACGAAGTTGAAAAAAAAAAAAAAAAAAAAAAAAAATGGTAAAAGAGGATTGATTCAAGCTCACTCTGAAATAACACAGCTATGAAACTTGAATGGAAGTGGTGCCAGACACAGAAAGCTCTAGAAATACTGTTGAAAGTTTATCCGGCAAAAATATTTGCACCGGTCTTTCAGAGTCTTTTGCTGTTAAATAAAATGAATTAAAATACTAACGATGTCGCTTGAGATTCTCGTAAATCTTCGATTTTGACTCATTTTGATTTTACGTTTTCAAAAATCAATGAAACTCGACCGATCGTCACAGGGACACGCCCGAAGTGCTCTGAAACGATCCAAATAGCTTTGATAAATTTATCTCATCGTGTTATTCATTCCTTCGTACGTTAAGTCCCTCAGTAATGTTCGTACTTGACGCTTAATTCAATTCCTTATCTATATTCCTTAACTCATTATGTTACGTTGCTTCATCCTTGGAAAAAAAAAAAAAAAAAATGAAAATCTCTCAAAGTAACATTATTTACGAGTACTTATATTCTCCCTTAGATTTCCCTGGAGATTTACCGAGAGCGCCGCATTGTTCGTGGTTGAATTACGAACGAGGATATAGTCGTAAGATAAAGAAAAATAAGTAAAACGCACAACTCGAATATATACTGCTGTACCCACGTCTCTTGACGGTCTTAACACACACCACACATTTCCGCAACTCTTACGTGACAACCCCTTAAAAGCGCAGATTTTTCAGAGAACGTGAGAGAACGCGTGAACGTTACCTCGTACTCTGTGCACCTTTTTCCTTGTGCTCGAGGCTTTTATCCACTTATTTTTCTCACGCTCGCTTCTTTCTCTGTCCTTTCATCATTGCTTTTCTCGTTTCTTTTTCTTTTTTCACGTTCCAGAGAGAACAGGATATTCGGTCTTCTCATTTGACTAACAGAATTGTGATAAGTATTTTTGCTTCGTTAAAACAAGGCGACAAATTAAAATTATTCCTATAAACACACGCATTCTATTAGAGTTGCGAAAAGATTCGATCAGAAAATGATACGAAACGTTTCGACTCGTGTTCTGAGTTGACTCGATTATAAATAATATTTTGACCATCCGTATAGCGGTGCATCAGCTCGTACAAGGACGTGCGACGAGGAAAGATCTTGAAGCTTGAAGAGCCTCGACGACAAGAGCAAAAACGACGACATCGTTTATCTCCTCGTTCTCTTTCTCCTTGTATACTTTAACTTTACTCTTTCGCTCACCCCCTTGACGAAAGGGACGCGTTGTCTTTACCCTCCGCTGTACGCTCCTCTATATAAAAGTCAGAATCGCTAAGAACAAGGGGACGACGAGTAAGGGTTCGCCAACTTTTCCTACTTCAACTCCGATAAAGAGTGTACGACTGAGGCAAAGGTTGATTCACCGAGGGAGGATAAAAATACGTAAACGAGCGTGTGTTTCAGCTGCCTTCATTTTCACGCTTTCGTTTATTCGTCGTTGCGCCGGTACCACATCCAGCGAATCGTCAATTTCTGTAGCCGTTTAATTTCTCATGTCGTTGAAATTCGATCATCGAGATTGTCTAACTTGGAAAGAATTGTCAACGGATTTACAGAGATTTTATCCTTTCTCTCTGACGAAATAAAAATCTTCGGTAAAAGAATTTGCCTTTGAAATAACTGTTTGTATTCAATAAATCGAGTCAACTCGCGAGTCGATAAATGCACTCCTATTTCTCAGAGTCTCTTGAGCAGGTTTCATAAAATAATATATAGAGATGGAGATAAACCTATCGGGAAAATTCGGAGAATGGAAACGCGATGTGTCGCTCGACGTCTATTGTACGCAAGAGTTATCGGTATCGAAGCGAAATATATAGACTCGATGCAAACATATCTCAGCGGCAAACATCGATGCAAAGTAAACCATTCTCCCATTCAAAGCGTTTTTTTTTTTTAAGTTTTTATTATTCAATGCTTTTCCTCGCAATGTCGGGGAAGAAATTTTTTGAAAATATTCGAAACAATATTTCCGTATACCTCCGGGAAGAAGGGCAAACTAAGAACACGTATGCTGTATCTGCAGAGTCTCCACTTCACATATGTTACTTCGTCTACAGTGCGTCGCAAGTGGAGTGGCACAGGAAAACGTATTTTTTATTAACTTTGCCTGCCCTATCCATCATTTTCCAACAATGAAACGAGTTTTTCCAAGAAAATTGTGCTTCAAGCGTTTGATTTCGAATGACTCTTCATAACGATTCATGAATAACTTATTGAACTGGAATATTTGATGAAATACAAGTTCCAATCATTTTCCACTTTTGCAATAATACTTTTTTTCAAGAATAGGATCGTCTCTCTCGAGACAATATAACGAAACATTTTTCGTGTGGAACCTAACTTCTTGAAGTCATCCTTTCATTTAGTGGGTACTAAAAAAATAATTTGTATGGAAGATCATCAATGGGTTTGGTAAAAAAGCGAAAAAAAACGAGAAAAAGCAAGGAAGACATTTGACAACCATTGAGTATTGGATCATGCGTTAAATAACTCTTTTTTTTTTTATTGCATATTGGCTTTGCTATGATGTCCTGAAAGGAATATGTCGAGATAGCAGGAACCCTGTACAACGGTGGTATAGTAAGCTCGAGTTCCGAGTTGAGTCTGGAAGCAACCGAGAGAGTTATAGATTCCCTGGATAACTCCGAAGGGAGTTTCGCCTCCCAGCAGGCTCGTCAGTTTCCAAACTCAAAGATATCTCTCCAGCTATCTCTCTCTCTCTCTCTCTCTCTCACTATTGCAAGAAGCGTATTATGCTTGAGGATGGGTTTTCCAGAGCTATATTTCCGTTGGCTGGTCTCCATGCCCCGCGGGCAAACCAGATTGAGCGACAAAGACGATAAAGAGCGAGTGAGAGAGTGAGGAGTGTGATAGTGAGAGGAAGAAAGAAGGAGAGGGAAAGAGGTAGATTCGAGAGAAGGAGAGAAAGACGGCCGGGCAAGCTGACAACCCTTTACATTTTAATTACGCCCGTCTTAAAAGCCAATAAAGTCCTTGGGTAGAGGGCGTAGCCTGTGCTCTCTTCTGGCAGTGACGCTCAAGCTGGTCTGACCTGTTGGATGAGTAGTAAGTCCGGGGCAAGTTGGAACACTCCTCTGGCTCGGCTATACCCAGACTTTGAAAACGTGTTTGAATGGAGTTTTTGGGAGAACGAGATCTCAAGGATTCTGTGGGAGAATCGGCCGTGTCGATGGGATGAAGCTTTTTTCTCTCTCTTTTCCAACGTTTCGCTGCTTCTCTCGTTGGCTGTGCATCAGAACGAAAAGCATCGAAGAGCAGATAGATGCGCAGCACAGCGGCTAGTACCCTCTACCTCTGCGAGAAGTTCTACGCTCGAGCTTATCCGTCCATTTAGCTTCTCCCATATGTACGCACACGACCATCACCGATACGCCCATACACATAGAGACAGGTCGACTGTGAACAATATCCCTTTATCACGGTACTCTTACTTGGAAGCCTCTTTTCCTCCATCCACTATCTCGTCCTCTCCCGGCTCAGCCGTCTCAATTTCCCTTGGTTTTTTATTGTTATTTCATTTCACTCTTTTATTCCTTTCTCCTTAACACATGCACCTGCGTGCCTGCGCGTCTGCCGTGTATTAAGATCGTTCCTTTCAGAAAACCTCTGTTCGATCTTATATTTTTATTTTTTTTTCCCCCAAATCTCTACACTTCAGAGACTGCGACTGAAGCTTTTATTCATTTTGTTACGTTGATCAAAATCAGCTACGGGAAGTCATTCTCATTACCGGAGTTGCGTTTGCAGAGAAGCTTCTATCGATGTCATCAGTCATCAGTCTTCTGTGAAAGTAACAGCCGTTTTGTAATTACTTTAAACGTTATTCGGCACTCAATTTGTTTCATCGAAGACATTCTGGACACTCTGTATATGCAGAATATATAACAATCGTGCTAGGGGAAACTGGGATAGAAATGAGAATGCGATTGGATGCGTACGTTATTTGTTATTGAATAGATATGTGCATATTTTTTTGGTGTAACTACGCCCCGTATTATACAAGTACGTGAGGGTGTACGCGTATATAAATAAAAATATATGTATATTTATATGTAGGAGGGAATATAACGTACGGTATTTCCAGCATTCGAGTAGATTTCGAGAGGGCGTTTCCTCTATTCTGTACGTTACGTTCGTACGTATTTTTTTTTCTCTCTTTTTTTTTTCTCGCTGTCTCCCTTCCGTTCACAGTATTTTCTGCCTTTTTTGTCTCTTCCCTTTATCTCTCCTCCGCTCACTCTCCTTACACCGGTGATGGTCCGCATGGCTTCCTTAAATAAACCGAAATTACTTCACCGATTGCATTCGGGCGACCTTATTCCATTGCCTTCTCTTCATTTTTCTTACCCCGCTGTTGGAATCGTTCTCTCAGACGTTGCTGGTGTCTTCCCAACAATTTTTGTTCCTTTTATCCTTATTCTCTTTCTACGTCGGTCATTTAACTGAGTGTTACGGCTTGACGGGACAAATTGCTGGGAAAAATGGTAACCACGAGCTCGTTCGCTTTGTTCATGTCTGTATTACATTTACGTGGCGCTCACACACTTTTACGTCTACTATGAATATCAACTTTCGTTGTTATAAAAAGTTAGATCTCATCAAAAACATCTGGAAACGAGTTTGAAATTTTTTTTTCTCCAGAAAGATTTCATAGTGGTACTTCGAAGATATTATTTCGAATTTGGAATAGACACAAGTCGAGGAGAGAGTATTCTGAATAATTTGAGACGTCAAAACGATTGCAGAAATTTTTGGACGAAATTTTGTCGTTCAGAAAATCTAAAATGCCTTCTGTTATTCCTATGAATATCTGTCATGACTTTTTTTTTATCACGAATGGAGCCGATTATGTCTGATCCTCGATGATTTGATTTAATTATTATTTTCAAAGATTATGAAAGCTCTTGATTTCGTTGTCGATTTATGAATTATTTACACTATGACAAAGCCAAGATGACGTAGTTACATTCGCTGTCAAAGTCAGAGGCACTTACTCGATCACTTTGAAGTGAAGGGTTGAACAATCTTGAACCGGTTTCTGGCTCCTTCCGTGCATTTAGGCTCACTCCCCTCATACAACTCGACCGTATCGATCGAATCACTTAAGGGGCAAATAGTCAATTCCCACTTGTCGGGGAGACCCTTTGTGTTAATATCGAAAGAGTCATTAAAGGTTAATCGTTTGCTTCAGCTCCTTCCTCTCTTGCCTTATATCAATTTCAACAGCATTTTCTATAGCCTTAGGCTCAAGAATATCAGTACAAGTTTATCCAGAATTTTTTTTCTGATCTTTGATATTTAGATAATTCTTCATTTCACTTAACACTTTATTTCACTAACAGTTTTAAATTCTTAAAATTATATAAATACAAAATTAAGCTCAATAAAAATAACAAATAATAATAATGAACTAAAAAATTCTAGGGTGCTGGCTTGTCAGATAAAATACAATGTAAAAGCTTATCCTCGATTCTCTAGCTGCAATGCCTCGAAGCCCTCGAGACCAAGCAAATTTGTTTGCTTCAATTCGTCATCTTCGCGATGTCCTCTATATCTTGTGATTTTCAAGTGAGCTATCGACTCCCGTGTCTCTTGAGCCAAATACAGTTAAAGTTTGTAACTCTGGCGGTGAGAGAAAAGAGAGTGTGTGAGAGAGAGAGAGAGAGAGAGAGAGAGAGATAAAGAGGAGGGAGAATAAGTTCTCTTCTCCACTGGGCAATGAGGGAAAGGGAATGGAAGTGGCTTTTAGAGTATCGACACGCCGGGGTTTCTCATCGAACTAAGTTTCATTGTCGTTGACGTATGCCTGCCGTTTCGAGCGGCCATAGCGTCCCCGTTGATGTCCCGAGGTTTCGAACGAGAACCAGAGGCCCCGAGGACAAGTTTCGTGGATGGCTTTCTACCGCTTCACCGAGCGCGACCGAATGACCCGGGTGTTTGGCTACAGGCAGCTTCTACGTCGACTTAAACCAAGGAGGAAGGGAATGAGAGAGGAGAAAGAGATATCAACTCTAGTGAATATACTCTCTGCTGGCCACAGAGCTACACACCCCTGGTCCCAAAAACCTCTGCGGCCGGAAAGTCTGCCCGGAGTTAGATTAAGCTGGTACGTCATCGGGACTGATCAGCCGCACCTTAGAAATCGCTCCTTTCTATTCGGATTTCATTAGCGTCCCGGGACGTTTACAGGAAGAACAAGAGAGAGAGAGAGAGCAAGAACAGCTACCAGAGTGTGTCTACCGATTCATCGATTAGACAAAGGTACGACTATTGCTAACTGTAACGAAAATTCATCGCGTGGCAAGGAGTGAGACGAAGAGTTTCTTGAGAAGGTGAACTTGAACCAAAGTGAACTGTATCTACGTAACGTTCGACCGAGATAGTTTCTCTATCACAGTTTCATTCAGGTCTAGCACTGTGCTCTCCATTGTTAATTAATCTCGAAGCTTTTTCAACTCAATTGCTCGCTAACTTGGCAATCTTTGATTATCTCTGGAATTTGAATATTGATTAAATTAGAAATGTTGCTGCTGCATCATTTTATGGTGAGCCACAAGAGATCATGGTTTAAACCACTGCTTCACATTTCCATTTTAAAATTAATTAAATGTTCTTCAGTCTCTCTTATCGAAGTTCAATATTTTTCTTTTTTTCTTGCTTTTTTCAAGAATAAAAAACAAACAAAAAAGAACCAAGCAGGTTCGAGCGCCTGAGACGTACATTTTATAGCATCAGACCTAAGCTGAGGGCTTTGACGCGTTCGAGTGAATCTCTAGGATTCTCTCGATCGAAAACAACCCTGTAGCTTAGCCGAAGCGAGGGAACGCTTGTACAAAGCAGCAGCAGCAGCAGCAGCAGAGAGATTCGACGAGTGTGTGAGGCAAGGCAAAGGGTATAAATTCTTTCGATACCCACGCGTCTGGAAGGAACAGGATATCCTACTATAGCGTGTATATATAAACGTGTGTGCGTGTCGGTGTATGGCATGACGTTTAGAGAGGAAACGAGTGTAACGAGGGCGTCCGGTACACTTCGAAGCTATCGGATATCGAGCTCCGATATTTTTGCTCTCTCCCCCTCTCTCTCTCTTTCTCTCTTTTGCTCTTGCTAGACAGACTTATGAAGCTCTCTTCTGTCCTGTGTATACGAGAGCAGGGAACAACTCTTCCTGAGTTATACAGAAGGTTAAGTTCGTCTGTGTAAAGAGAGTCCTGATCGCGCTCTCTGTCACCTCCGATTTCATCGTGTCTCCTCTTACTTCGCATGTCCATCCATCGCTCTCGAGATTCGGTTGCGCGATGAACGTGTCAGATCCGCACAGGCCGTAAAAGCACGATAGGTGCCGTCGAAAATCCGATTATAGAGAAGCGCGAGGTCTACTAAGTCGTGTGTGAGAGAGAGAGAGAGAGAGAGAAAATATACGCTGGAATTACCTGTTTATCTCAACTCGTCAATACCTACACCATTTTATCGGCTTTAGCTTAAATATTATGCCTGTAAATAGTATGGGAAATGAGCGATGTACTCCACACTCTTTCATGCATCGATCCAGCCTCGAATTTCTTCGTTCGTTTTATAACACGTTTAATTATCGACAAAATAATTATCCTTTAATCAGTAATATAATGAAAATTAAATAATGCTTGTAAGCACTCGGGGCGATTGAAAAAATTCATTTATTCATTCGTTTTGTTCGATTAAAAAAAAATGCTTCCTAACAGTTTGTCGTAGGAAAAAATATAATTTGTGCAAAGTAACGAATTTCATTATCGTTTACATGATTTCATTGATTTAAAAAAAATAATTTTATAAAGAAACGACGAAAACGATACATTTGGTTCGTGTATTCGTTTCGTTCGATAATTAATGGTAATAACAATGTAATTATTGTTCGAGCGATTGTATGCTATTTTTGAAGAATATATCACAATGAAACTGCGAACTCCGCGAATGTTTTGAACGAGAAATAATTTTGTTATGATATTCAAGCGCGTGTTGGATCACGAAATATAATATTTTAATTCACTTTATGAAAATGGTCACGTGGCTACATAATTAGGACAATGTTTTAACAATTTTATGGAATATATCCTGTTTGAACGATGCATGTTTCGTTGATGCATAACGCACAGAATTAAAAGGGATTTAGATGTGGATCACGTTTGTATACATTATTGTTCATTACGTATGGAATTTTGCGTTGTGTTGGGTTATAATTCTCTCCCGTTCTCGATCGAAAAGCTTTTGTTTTCTTGTTCTTGCTATAGTTGTATCCGAGAGCTCCCACGATAATACCATTTATCCAAAATGCATATACGCGACTATATATGCAGAGCCTTCCTCGTGGGAGTTACACACGACTAATGCATGTGACCCATGAGAATCTCTCGGCTTCGTGATAACCGACGGAAGCAACCGAGAGTGGGAGAGAATTATTGTTGTCACTTTGATAAATATATTGTTTTGAATCTGGCATATATTACGTGGGATGATTCTTTGAGGAGGATTGCCACTTGGTTCATTATTCAGTCACGATATTTCGTCGCTATTATCACTAATTTTTTCATTGTTTCGTTGTTCGACTGCCCCCTTCGTTTCTCCTATCATTTTCGATTGAATTTTGAAGAATAAAACTTGCTTGAATGAAATTTTGAATTTTTTTTGTGTCACACACTTCTGTGATACAGTTCGAAACCCTTTGGCCTATGTATACCATCCTGGTTGGTTATTCCCTGTAGATAGAATCTCGTGTTTCATCGGCCGTGGGTTTTCTACGCGGTAGAATTATTTGCTCCAACGAAGCATGAATCCCAAGCCCGTAATTACGTTTGAGCTCGATATTCAATTAGAACTATCGGTGAGACAAGTAAAATAATGCAAAAGCTCCATCGGGAATTCACTTAAAAAAGTTGTATAAAAAGCGTGCATTTCGTCGTTTCGTTTTATCTGTTTGTGTACGTGTCAACCTTTTTTTTTCGTGGGAGCGAGAGAAAAAAAAGAAAAGGAGAGAAGAAAGAGAAGAATTGTTGAAGTGCACGGCGAGGGCTGCTGCTTCGTTTACTTATTTTTATTTTTTGTAATTTTTACTTTCTCCTTTTACGTTTTTATTTTTTTCTTTTGAGAATTGCCGCGTCGCTTCTGAATATAAAAACTGCAACGAGTTCAGGCAAGTCATGCCTCGTTAGCTCTCGAAAGCGTATACGGGAGAGAAACGCAACGGGACACGAAGCAGGAAGGGGTGGGGGGGGGGAGGAAGGGATGAGGGGGAGGATGGCCCTGCGCGATAAAATCTCGTTCCACTTGCAGTCCATGGTATTCTCGATGTTCCCCCGTTCCCTCTTATTGCTCCTGAGGAGATGCGTTTCTTTTTTTGTTTGTTTGTTTTTTTCGTTCACCTCTCGAGAAAAGTACAGTTGAGTCTGCGACACCGGTAGTCGCTGCTGCTCTTCGTCCCTTCTCTTTTCGCCGTAGCATTATTCCCGAAACACTTGGTGGAATAAAAAAAAAAAAAAAAAAAAAAAACAAAACAAAATGAGAACTCTTGAAAGAGTTTTTGCCGATTTTTCCTTTCGTCTCGAAGAACGTTACGATTTAAGCTAAAAGTCGAAAGCACGCGTCCTTCCTTCGCCGCGTCCTTCCCGCTCTCTTTCCCTCTGAATCACATACCCGAAGGCGCCTAACTGAGTTTAATTTGCAGTAATGTGAAAAAGCAAGCGAGCTTTTAATCTTTCTTTCCTCTCCAAACGTTTTCTTCTCTCTTTCTCTCTTTCCCCGTGAGAGGCTCTCTTTCTCCAGAACATCTACGTTCCTTTTCGTCACGCGTATATAAATCGTAACTGTGAAAGAAATTGCAACGTATAACAGAGCTTCGCAACCCCTTCGTTCAAAAAAAATCAACGTAAAAAAGAAAAAGAAAAAAAAAGAAGTTGAAACGTTGTCTTGCACGTACGGTGTGATACAGAATTTACGGAAATTCTCTTGCGATTAAAGCAATTCCCTTTATTTAGAAGCGCGTATATTTCACGAGCAAAGAAATTCCTTTCATGCCTCCACCATCCACCGGCACATACGTACGTATACAGTGGTACTATAGCGTTTTTCTACGTGTGTTATTTTCGAACACGAGATTGTGCGAACAGGACAGATAGACCGTTCCTGTTTTCGCTTTATTCAGCACCGAGAGCTCGTGAACGAGAAAAAACAAAAAAATGGGTTAGCGAGAGAGAGAGAGAGAGAGAGACACTCTTTCCTTTTATCCAATGGTCTCAGCTTCGTTTCCCACCTAATTAAATACGAAATTCCGCTCAGTTCTTTTCGTGTCTGATGCAATTCGTGCAACCTCTTTCCCTCCAGGATTCCTCTTTCCTCTCTCACATCCTTTTCCATCTGTACCGAACACGGTAGCGGGCAGCTTGTATTGCTTTTCGTATAGTCACTCTCACACTCTCGATTCTTTCCTACCAAATTGCGCTTTTGACGATGTTTTTTGTCTCTTACCCCCCCCCCCCCCCCCCCCCCCCCCCGCCCCGCCTTTATTTCCCTAAATTCTTTTTTCTCGCACACTTTTCGTTCGGTTAAAAAGAAGAGAACGCGCTAAAGAAGGGGCTTCCCCGTCGGTGAAAAGTTCGAGCCTCTTTCTATTGCCATATTGCTTTATCGGTTCGCGATCTGCTGCTTTTTTTTGCTCTTCCTCTCCCCCTGCTCTCTCGTTTTATCTGTCCGTGTTGCTGCCCTTTTTTTATTCTTTGATTCTCTAAGCTGCCGTCAGTCGCTCGCCAGGATGCTACGCTTTCGTGCTCTATTGCAACGGAACAACTCCTCCCAGAGCCCTTTCTCCTGAATCTACACCGGATTCCCATACGCCAATACGGATATTGCCTCTCGTTTATGGAGAACGGAGATGGAGAGGGTGGATCCAAAGAGCAACCCGTTCTATATCATCCTCCTCGCTGTTCGTTTCCTCTTCTCTTCCATATATATTTGTTTAACGCTAATTGGAAAATTCTTCCGCTTTTCACTTCGCCGCTACAACATCGGAAGCGAAAGGGTGAAAAGAGAAATGAGCAAAAAAAAAATGCATTGTTTGTACACTTACGGTATCCAGGATTCACTGCGATTTTGACCAGTCTACTCTCGCTTCGATATTTCCGTTCAAATTGTCATTTGTTTTTCCCCGAAACATGCACCCAATTTGTATCAGCTTTTTCTAGTCTTTCTTGATTGTTTTTTTTTGTTTTTTTTTTTAAATTTGTTTAAATATCAATCTGGTTTGTCTTCATGCTCATCCGGTACAAAATGATCTTCTCTCTTTTCAAAGCTTTCATTCGCCCGCAGGCATACTCCGTAGAAACAGGCTTTGCTGTATATTTTTGAGGGTGCATATTGTATAGCTTACCGATGCCCTACCAGCCTGGTTCACTTCGCTGGGGATCAACGTGTTTACGTATTCCCTCCACTCGCGTTTTCCTGGCAACTCGTTTTATTTTCTTTTTCCCTCCAGGCAACTGGCATACCAACAACGCCATAATAGTTCTCTCCAACGGTTTTAACGTTTTTGCAGTAAAATTTTTAACAACCCTTTACCGTATGCATGTATCGTGTGCCTCACTCTTTTATGCAGAATACACCACTCACCTCTTGAGCTCGATTTCAAAATATCCTCTCAAGTTATTTCGCGACAACAAACATGAATGCTTTTGATTTTTTTAATTCTTTCTTCAACTATACAAAAATCTACAGATTACAAAATCATTTATCGCTGCTTCGCTGTCATCAATCGCGTTCAGAAAATCTCTTTCGTAGAATTTTTTTTTTTTATCCTTGCACGAGTCATTCGTGATCGAAATTTTTTTCATTTCATTGCTGAAACTCTTTCAGTCGAAAACTGTGTAATCTTTGGATTTCGTTATCACATTGAATTATTTCGAATAAGAATAATCTGATCTTCTGATATTCCGATTACAGCGAAATCTCCTTAAGCAAAGAGCAAGACTCTGGTATAAGTAAAAAGTGATATTCGATTCGATCACTGATCATAAAGATTATAAGTCCGACGCAGTCTCGCGAGTGTATAAAATTTCAAACCGAACGAAAGCTCATTTGAGACTTGTGTGTTTTTCCCCAAACGTTGTTTCCTGGAACGATGGTTTGATCCATTGAATATAAAAGAGCATATATCAACGTCACAACTTTCCCTTTTATCTGTTCTTTTACGACGAAACACCGGGATGACAACGATAATTGACACCTTTCACCGTTTGAATTTGAAAAAAAAGAAGAGAATCGTCACTGTTTTCACACCTTGGGAACGAGGCTATTCAATAATGTCTTTTTGGTTAGGACAAAGTTTCTTCAGATTTTCTTTCCTGAGACACCCTTCAAAGTTGTCAAAGTATGCTGGACGTTGGGTGTTCGTATATAAAAACAGTTCGTCGTATATTCGTGGAGTGAGATGAAACGGAGAAAGCTTTCGAACGAAAGCACATATAACAATGATGTATCGACTTTTACCGAAGATAAAGGCGTAACTTGAAGCAATCTTATGGCTCGAACCGTTCGGTCTTACACTCCTTTGTAAATATTTATTTTTATATGCACACGTGTGTAGACATCGGTATTTTCCGTGTTTGACGTAGGATGATTAATCGCTTCTGTGTGCCATTTGTCTCAATGCAGCCTCGTTCCAAGCATCCTCCTCGCAGTATCAAATCTCACGGGCCTCTATAGCTCTATACAATTCGCACATCGTATATACTTCCATGAGAGGAAACGGAAATTTCAATCGCAGAAAGACGTATCGCTACTCCCGGGACTGGGTAGTGAGCGAACGGACGTAAACTCGTACGTTTGCTCTTCATTGTTGAAAGTTTAAAGTATTAGTTCGAGCGAATGAGTGAGCAAAATGTGGCATGAAAGATCCAGTGGGGATGAACGAAACAAAAAATGAAAATTCGGAGTTGTCTTTGTTAGGATTCAATAAATATTCTCGAAGGGAATCAACGCTTCATTCTTTCGATTATTTTTCATGGAAACATTTCCGTGTCCGTTTCAAGTGGATCCCTAACCCTGACGTTTGATTCTCTAATTTTTTTTCTGCTGGAAGTAGCAAAAAAAAAGAGAAATAATCAAGTTTTTCTTCAAGCCGAGTTGACATAAAACGACTTTTATTAATGGCAGACTGCCGAACCTTCTGGACCAAATCGCGGTCCTCGTTTTAGTCCGTGGGTCCAAGTGGATAAGGGTAGTCGTAATGCGGACGGACGTTTAATCGTCGACGAGTGGATCCAGTCGTGAGAACACTCGAGCAAAGTAGTCGTCGACTAACCTCTACCGAAGAGCTCTGTATACCCTATACATAATAACAACAAATATACTTTCGCGGATAATGTACACGTATATCGAAAATGGAAGTGAATATATTGGGAGTAGACTATAAATCTTGTCACGTGGAATCCTCCAACTGGTTGCAAGTTCTCTCTTTGTCACAAGAAAGCTTCCAAATCCTATCTTAAAGTCCAAACTCGTTGGCAAAAAGAATAGAATGTACGAGTCGAGTTTGCTTGACATAGAGTTTGACCGTGTCAATTTGTTGCATAGACAGGCTGTAAGAACAGCATTGAAAGGCGATATTTTGTTTGAGAAAGTATAACAAGAGATGAAGAAACGAAGTGATAACGATGTGTCCAGTAGTATAATCATATTTGGTGTTATTCGGATATCGGATGTAATGTGTGGAGACGGGATGGAAGATAATAGTGGTGCGGAGGCTGGAGTGGTACGGACTATACGGCAGGCTCTCGTTTTATCGAATGATTTATTCCGGACGTGATCATTAATGGAAGAACATTACTCTCTCGTTGGGAATCAATAGGCGCGCATACAAACACCCAAAAAGAGGGAGGAAAGGGAATCGGTAGATATGCGATGACGCGGACAGAGAGAACGGAAGACAGAGAAGATGGGAGAGAGAAGGAGGAAAGTAATGAATGAGAGAAAGAGCGAGAGAGATGAGAGTAAAATGGAGCCAGGATCGACGGTATTACTTTGCCGGTGGGGAGTGTAAATGTTCTGGAATATATACATTTCGGTGTTGCCCATCGACCATTCCCAGTATTAGTGTATATATTTATTATACATGTATAGTGTACTGCGAGCGATTCGCTTACTGAAAACTAACGATCGATCGTGTGAGAATGAGAGAGAGAGAGAGAGAGAGAGGTAAAAGGAGAAAGTGAAGGACGAAACGAGAGATCTCTCACTAAATCATGGAAACAAAACCGTAACAAACCAAAATAAATTGCACGGGTAATGTATTCGGTGCTGCGAATGATTATTCCTGATCCCCAGCCGTTCAGCTACGTCTATCTCTCTTTCTCTCTCTCTCTTTTCGGTATTCCCTGTGCTCGGTCCGCCGCAAACCGCACGTATACCCTGCACTCTCTGGTCTATCTGGGTCCTTTATTTCTCTCTCTCTCTCTTTGGCTCTGTACATTTTACCAGGGGTTTCACCAATTTCGATCCTACAACAGATCGGTGCGGAGGGTACAAACCCGATCGACCGATAGCGCTCGTGTGAGTTCTCCCGTTCAAACGATGTACACCAACCCTCTCCCCTTTTTTCCTCCTGCTTTCGGCTTGGCCCTCGAGAGAACAGACAAATTCGATCTGGTTATAGGCTCTGGGCTATAGTCGAGATACGAGTAATCCGTAGGATACTACATTAATTAATGATAAATTATAAAATATTGAAAAAAGATTCTTCTTGTTTGAATGACGAATGAATGTTTCCACTCGAATAACAATATTCTTCTACCATTTCTGTCCATCAACAGAAATTACTCGTTCACGTTCAACCCCATACGAGAACAGAATTGGAAATTTCGATTTCTAATTTAAAATTCATTTGAAATACATTGCACTCCTGTAGTATCGGAACGAGACTGAAACTGCCAATAACAATTGGAAAATGAACACCGTAACATTCCCATTAATAAAACTAGTAGATTGTAATGATATTTCGATCAAATATTCAAATCCTCTCGTTGAATGTCAGTAGGTATTCGTGTCAGACTCTGAGCTTCCAAATTTTTCAACGAAACCAGGATTCTCTGCTCTTCATCGATGGAGAATCATCCATAGTGTCCATTATCCATAATTGTGCACAAACAGTCACAAAACCATTGTGCCCATTTGCCATTCTCGACAATACGTTTCAGGTATTCCAAGTAAATTTCTCCTTATCATTGTGGATGGGTTGATCATCGACCTTTCCAATAAATTAATTGCTTGGACGATAAGATACTGTTTGTTTAGTAAAGAAAGAAAAAGTGGCAAAATTCATTACGCTTGAAAAAAAAACGAAGAAGAAGTTGAAGGGCGATATTACACGTTATTTCGTCCGGACTTGGCTCGGCGACTAATAACGTAAGCCGTAGATAAATGACCGTCTGAGTCTGTGGAGCAGAAAGGGAAGAGGGGATGGAAAAAAAATAACTAGAGAAAGAGTCACGAGATCTTTCTCATCTGGGTGTCGTCGTAGAAACCATTGGTGCACTTCGAAAGAGGTGGGCGACTTGCTCTGCAAGATATAAGAGGGAAATAAGAAGGAAGATATTTTTTTTCCCTTCCTTCTACTTCTCTTTTGGTCAATGTACACATACAGGGTGTATCCAAAATACGATAAAGTGAGGGTGAAGAGAAGTACTGGGAAGTTGGTACAGAAGACTCTGTTGCGATGGTGGGTTGAGCCGGGCATAGAGTCAGAGTTGAAACTGGCTGGCTGACTCGTGATGGAAAAGAGACTGAGGGTGGCAAAGAAGAGAAACGTGGAATAAGAGGATGGTCCTTAAAAGTTTGAGAAGTGCCCTCTCTTCTCTTTCTCTTCACAGTAGCGGAGTCCCCTTCGCCTCCTCTATCTTTTAGCCGGCAGTGCGCATCGTTTTACCCTCTTGCAGCAGACCGAATGTGTATATATGTATTTATATGCTTGAAGAATGAAAGGGAAGAAGTGAGATCGCTCAACCAACCCCTGTTAGTATGGAGGAGCCAACGGGAGTTGTTATCTAATTTTACTCTCAACGCTTCTTCGATTTATCTACCAACTTTTCAACGCATTACAATATGCTCACGCGAACAAAAAGAAAGACAAAGATCGAGCGATAGAGAGGGAAGAGGCTGAAGTTACAGGATCAAGAACGTCCTGCTACAGCCGCTGCACCCTCAACCTCGACTTCGACGAATGAAAAACTTGAGAGAGTTAAACGTTTTCTTTTCTGCATCCCTTTTTTTTTATGAAATTAAACTCTTTTTTTTTTTAGGCTGCGATTCTAGTATCACGTTTTTATTTTTTTCATCTTCATTTCATTGAGAACGTTTTTATTAGAACGGCAGAATATTTTGTTCCTTAGTTCCAACCGTTTGCTTCGTGATTCAGAAATACTGTGATCCAAAATTTTCAAAAATCGTCATTTTTTTTTCTATTTGACATAAAACAAAAAATCTTGCGGCAAGCAACTCGTTGTTGGTTATCGAACGAAAATGGAATGGGAATTGAGGAAATACCCTGATAATAGTGATCTCGAATGACAAGGACAAATATTTTCCGATGTGCCACCTACATCGCAATATCTACAAAGGATATATTTGATGTGTGTTACGCGGCGAGCATGTAATATCGCAATAGTAACCGCCGCGAGCAGTAAAGTAAACGGGAATATGTTATCCATGACAATATCCGTTTTCACCCCTTTGTCGTCCCACCTTTCGATTGCACTCGTCCCTTTTGTACTTCTCGTTTTCCTCCCTCTTGTCTCTTGTATCTCCGGTTACGGTTAAGGTATTCTCGGTCGCGTTCGCTCTCGGGCTTTTCCCATTGTATCGCAGAACAGGATGGGGAATACGAAGGGAAGGAGGAAAAAGAGAGAGAGAGAGAGAGAGAGGGAGAAAAGGAGAACGAGAGTGAGAGGTAGAAAGAGAGAGGACGATGGATGAAAACCAAGAGCTGAGAACGCTTGTAAACTATTTTAATTACGGCATCGTCGAGTCGCGGCTACTGCAGTCTCGTTTTACCACTTTACTTTACATGCATACCTGTACACCATTCAAATCTATATACGTATCTACTTTATGTATACTTTGGTCTGGTGTACACGTACGCGTAACAGGGCTGTTTTTTTTTTCTGAATATGCCAATTTTTTTTCCATACCGTCGCTTGGTAACCATGCTTTTCTTTTGCACGGGATGCTCCTTGTGTTACACACATGACGATGAAAAGCAATGCTGGAAACGAAAATAAAATTACAGCGCACCGCGAGTCTTGTTTTGAAACACAATTTTAGTCGTATTCCGTCAGGAAATTGAGGCTTTATTCGACCATGATATCATTGACGACGTCGCTTCTCCGTCCTTCGACGTTTTTGTTGATACATTAAAAGGGATTTTTGTGGTCAATTGAATCCTCGAAGTTAGTTGGGCGTATTGGTGGAATATGGCATTTGTTGTGGGAATTTCAGCACGATGTTATCGCGTGAAAACGTTGGATCGAGAAAAATACAGGATTTTATAGATTCCTCTGGGAATTTTGTCCAAATCTCTATTCAAACTCTGTATTTCGAAGATTATTTATAAATTTTAATTTACAGTGGTCATCAAGGGTTGCAGGTTTGTCACATGATTATCAGAAATCACGATTTTTTTTTACCGGATTAAAATAGGGAAATTCTATCCCGGAAAACTGGGCTCGAAGAAGTTTTTCGAAGCTCGCTGGACCAGCCGGATCAGCTACAACGTGCGGGTCATTCTGTATCCCTGTTTGCAGTAGGGATAGACGAGAAATATGGGAAAAGAGATGGGGGTTTGGGGGAAGAGAAATTGAGCGAAAGAGCTCGAGTGATTGCATATGGAATCAACAGTAATCGTGAAATACGGTGGTAGACACAAAGCGTTTTCTCTCTTTCTCTTCATCTCGTTTTTCTATGTCTCCGCCGTTCGATACGTCTATCTATGCATCTGTGTATCACAGCTGACTCATTAATTAATCGAGGTTACCGTGAATATATATGTGCCTGGTTCGTCAGTCGAGGGAAATGGAGAGAGGAAAGGTTTGAACATCGGGGCCTGTTATATGATCAAAGCCGATACTACCAACATACAAGAAAACCGAGAGAACTCGCCGGATCTCTATACATACACCGATATAGACATTAAGCATATATGGAACTTTTAATGAAAAGGATATTGCGTTTCGTTAAAAATTCATTTACACCGTTCCTTAATCCTGTCTGCCTTTCTACCTTTCTACCTTTCAATAATAATTAGGAAAATATTTGTAACGGTAGACATGCTGAAAATGGAATTATGATTGAACAACGTTTTAACAAGTTCAAAGAAGTTCCGCTCAAATCTCAAAAAGATGACAGGTTTTTGAAATTTTAATAGCACCTTCTCGAACATATTCCGCGTGCACCTGCAAAATTTGAACATGATTGACCATCTACTTGCTGAGATAAAACATCCCAAAGTTAGCTTCAAATAGCACAGAGTCTTATGGCTATTACTGTTTTGGTGGAAGAAATTAGTCGATATTATGTAGTAAAAAAAATGGTGGCTCGATGCAAATTCGATCAAGTATTGGCCTATACATTACAGTGACATGGGAAAAAAATGGACCCGATTGACCGTGTATTTCATGAGATATAACGAATTAAGTTATTTAAAAAAAAAAATATCATGCTCTCTATTTTCATAGTTCACCTTCCATCCAGTAGAATGCTATCAAGATTATTTCGAATGTATTTACGCCGCAATTATGTTTCTTACTTTCAATTGA
Organism: Campoplex capitator; assembly: GCA_037576405.1. NCBI lineage: Eukaryota > Metazoa > Arthropoda > Insecta > Hymenoptera > Ichneumonidae > Campoplex > Campoplex capitator. The sequence continues at coordinate 129,436 of JARBWI010000485.1, read as the reverse complement.
TGCGAGTGCATGACCAGAAGAAAAAATGAAAAATAACGATCTTGTATTCTGAGAAGAGATATGCTCGCGAGCCAACGCGAAGTGGCCTATGCGTTCAGTGATCAAAATAGCCGGAGCATTGGAGTGGCTGACCGAGCGAGCATTCATCTACTTGAACATGTGTGCACTTCAGTCGCGGCTGGTCGCGTTTCAGCACTTTCCATCTCGTTTACTCTTGACTTGGATTATTCCTCTACATCTCTGCTACACTTGCCGGTATGCCGATGTCCCAGAATGGTTTTAGATCCGAACCGATATGTGGGATCATGGCAGCGGTGCTATTTGCATATTACTCGGTGTGATTGATCTAACTTTGTCTGGCTCTCTCGTTTCTGCGAAAAGGAGTATGAGAAGTGCTACAAAATGCAGCCTCGGTATAAACATACGCTGGAATCATCCTTATTTTGGAATTTTTTTTTACTGTTTTTAGCGCAGTAAAAAATACCAATAAGTAAGAAGAATCTCCCAATTTTTTAATTATTTTTCAAAGTATCATTAAGGCAAAATACTGCGATGTGCTCAAACTTTCCTGCTAATTAAAGAGGAGAATTCACTGAATCATACACACGATTCGTAGTGATAAAATTCAAAATAGAATATAAGTATGAATTAAAAAAACGTGAAAAAATTCAGTGGCATAAATTCCTTCAGGCGACATTCTATCGAAATATATTTTTCTCCCGTCAAAGGGAGACGAAACCTGTTTCTCGTATTTCCTCTAACAAAAATTTCAATACCACTTTGCCATGGCGGTATACACGTTGCATCCGGCTCGACGATTCCGTACATTCTCGAGGTTTTATTCGTGATCCATGCTCGTGCATATACGTTTACCTGTTATAAATGGATCGTTATATTTTGCTGTTACGAGCAGAATATTCGTGTCGCGTATACAGGTAAAGGGAGAATACTGCAGACGTTTCTTATCGAATGCAACCGCAAGTTGACTAATTAATTTGATGTTTCTCTGCTCGCTCTTTCATCGTTATTAGATCTAAGCATCGATTTTTACTATCCAGTTTCACCTTTACAATATTCTTTTTTTTTTTTTTTTTTCAATGTGCACTTTTTAAAACAAAAATGGATGAAAAGAAAATTTTTAGATTTTTATTCCAAGCCACCTCATACACATTAGTCTTCCTCCCTCTTTTCTGTTTCTCTTACACGTGCGTATGTCCAAAAGAGAAATGGAGAAAAAGCAGCACCCTGGGTTTTTCGTATCGACTTAAAAGTTCAACTATTCTTATAATTGCATATTGCGAAGTTAGGTGGATGACGAGCATTGCGGCGAGCTCACATCCCTTTTTTATCCAAGCATCCCTGGGTGAATTGCTTCGAGATGGCCAGTGGGAAAGCCGAGTTCCCCTGGGGGATACTGCTGTGGTCGTGAAACTCTATCCTAGTTTCCCTTCTATGTATTATGGAGTTGAACCTTTGCCGGGAGGTGTTCTCTATAGGCGAGTTAAGGTCCCACCAACCGCGAGTTACTTTCGAAGTTAAAAATTGTTTAAATTGTCGACTAACTGCTAGCCGTCGGCGCTAATAAAACGTACACCATCGTCCACCCTCTTTTCTCCGTGTTACTTTTTCGTCCTACGATACCTTTCCTTCCACCTTGTACTCCATTCATTGTGACGTTTAAAAAAAAAGTTCTTTCTAACCCCTCTCTTCGACCCCTTAATTTTTTTCCAACTTAGAAGCTTTCGCCTCTGCTCTTCCTGGTGCCTTATTCGGTGAGACGTTTGCGAAAAAAAAAGTTCTTTCAAGCCACCCTTTTTCATCTCCTAATTTTCCTTTTTCAACTCTTTCATACTGATGATTCTTCGCTCAATTTTCTCGCTTCCAAGTTTTTCGACCTCGTTATATTTACTTGTAGCAGATACTGCAAATGTAAAAGTTGCTATTTCACATCCGAATAATATTTTCATTCCATTCGTTCGAAATAAATATCGAATATAATATCAATAACAGACCCAAGTTCTTAAAGCCCTTTTTTCACTTATATTTCAGCTAAGAATTATTGGTACTTTCCCTCATATACTGCATTTTATATACAACGATAATTGGATCATTGTTCACAGATGTCCAATGAATTGGACGACCTTTAAATCACACCCAGCTACGTGGCTGGGGCAACTGCTTTGCAAAGATCTGACTGTTAGAGCGATAGGAATGCAGTGACTTGTGAAAATATGTTTCGAGTCGATTGACGTTGAGAATCGATGAAAGTATTGCCTCCCTTACGTAGCATAGGGAGCTGTTCAACGATAATCCAGCTGCAGGAAGCAATGGCAATGCAATGAGTCGTAAAAACATATTTCGATTCGATTGACGTAGAGAATGGATGAAAATATTAGGAAGATTAATGAGGAGATGAGCGGCTCGACATGAGGATAACGCGAGCGAGAGATTCGTTTTGAACGCGCTCAACGGGCAACGACAGAAAGCCCTGGGGACACGCGGCACAGAAAATCCCTCTGGCCTTCCTCAGTTTTCTCCTCCCCCCCTCTCTTGACTGCGACACCAACGAGAGTAACTTAAACTCGGTGGAAAATTATAATTAAGCTCATTCGAGCAAGCGCGCTCCAGGTTTCACTCCGCTGGCACGAGAAAACTTGTTCCCCGTTGTGGAGTAACGAGCAACAGACAGAATGTCCCCGAGGCTATAGAAAGCAACAAGATACAGCTGAACGAGGAAAGAAAACGTATAGGAAAATAGAGAGAGAGAGAGAGAGAGAGGTGGGAAACAAAGTTGGGAGGATAGAAGAAGAGGAAAAATTGCGAGAAGCAAGGCAAGGGATTCGAGTAACAATCAGCGACGTTTTCATACGTGAATTTCCTTTTAAATTTTCAGCTGCACCGCTGCCTTTTACTTATTTCAACAATTCTCCATTCTTTTTGCTCTCTTATACGCGTGACAAAATTCGCTCGGATATCTAAATGAACCGCCGTTATCCTAATTGATGGGTGAACAGTATTTTTCGGCCAAACTTGGAACGGATCTGTTTCATTCCAACGAGATTTTAACACCTTTTTGGACAAAGCGAACGAATTTTCTGATTTTCATCTTGTTATCTTAACGAGATCGCGATTAACTTTCGTCATAATTCTTAATGACAAAGTAAAACGCGACTGATATACAACAACTTTATTGAAATGCTTCGATATCTAGAAACCCGGGTCTCCTAAGAGTAATAACATGCGTGTTTGCATGCAATCACGAATAAGATGAATTGATTCGGGAGGAATAGGTTAGGCAGAGTTAATGCATAGGAAAAGCTAAACGGTGAATTCGTTCGTGGATTAAGGAAGGTTCGCAGAGGTGGCGTGTTGGCGCTTTAACTTTATTGCGGAAATCACTCCGGGGTAGTCTCTCGTCGTTGGTCGCGTTCAAAGGACAAAACGAGCTAGTGCGACCGGGGTCAACCTCACTCGACCTCCGGAAATTCGAAATTACCGGCGCTGGTCATTAATCAGAGTCCTTCTCGGTGGAGCACGCCGAGGATAACGGTAGGCTAAGAAGTGGGGGGTGGGGGTGAGAAATTTTAATACGTAGCACATGTTCGATCAACCCCTCGGTATATAAATCATTGACAACAGGAAGAGAAGAGAAAGGGAGAAGATTTAAAAGTCCCGTTTCTACCCAACTTTGAATTTTTTTTTACCACTCCGTTATTCTCACTCCCGGTGAATATATATCTATACGCTTCACGCAATTTTCTCTCTTTTGCTTTCGTTTTCTCACAGCTAAAGGCCGGCATGAATTTCCGTTAGCGATATTTGAGGCGAAAGGGTTATAACCAGAGGGAAAGAGAGAAAGTGCACACCCGATGTCGGTGAAAGAGAGTGGGGGGGGGGGGGGGCATCGTGAAATATGACCCTAAAATTAACCGATTCCTTAATTACTCGGCCCGTTTTTCGTGCACGACTGGCCTCTCATTTGACTCCCTCTCTTTTGCACCCTCTCGACACGCAGTTGGGTGTGAGACGCACCCCTCGTTTCACGCTCTTCATCTCGGCCTTACCAACCCCCTTGATTCATCCCCCTCATCCTCCAAAACCAATCTGCTCCTCATTAACCGTTTTCAACCAGGCCCGCCCGGCTCATATTCGCGAGAGCAATCTCTCGCAACTTCTCTCACCCATAATCTTGGTAATTTCTCGATCTGTTCTCGTATCTCGATGTTCCGCGATGGTTCGACTGCTAAAAAGTAGTCTGTATGAGAAAAATATCACAAAAATCTATTTCCTTTTGGTGCTTCGAGCCAGTGTTTTCAGTTAAACGAAACTTTTATTATTTTTCCCTTCAGTTGGATGCTGCCCGGTATGCAACAACAACTGAAGTCGAAATTCTCCATGAAAAATCGATATTTTGGTAAAAACAATTGGAAAAAAAAAAAAAAAAAACTAAACCCAAAGGGAGAAAAAGAAATATTGTGATTATACATGGCTCGCAACAATCGTTGGAAAGCCTTGTTTTCGTGGTCTTTTCCGGCCTCATCCTTCGACTGATCGTCGGTCACGATCGTTTCAATGTTTAGTCTAGCGTTTCGTTTGCTTGTTGTGACAATCCATCCATCCACGCGCACTGTCGGGATAGAAATACGAGAGGGAATGGGGATTGAAGCACAAAGAATAGAAGGTTTTCATCGGCGGCTACACGAGCGTACATACTCTCCGTCCTTCTCACTATCCTCGTACCGCTTTCTATGTTTTATCCCTCTGTCGTCGGATTTCAAGCCTCAGCAAAACAAGAGGAAGGGAGAGAGCGAGAGAGAGTCGACCAGCAGGGTGTTCTCCAGTTCGTGCGATTCATCAAAGATAGGGGAGAGAGAGAGAGAGCTTAACGGAGAAAGAGGAGAATGGAGGAGAGGGAGAAAGAGTAAACGGGATAGCTGTGGAGTTGTGTCTGGTGGAAATGATGGACCGAATAGGGGATGGGAGACGCAAAGATGACAGAGTTAGAGAACGTGTGGATCTACGTGTTTGGGATTACGACGATCAATGCGGGCTAAGCCTTATTTGTTTTAGGCCAATGGCACTTTTTTTTTCTTCACCTTTTATCGTAGTGCTTCGTCGCAGTTTCTCACCCTCGTGGATCGTCTCGCTGGTCCAGCAAGAGCTCATCCCTTTTCTGGTGCTTCTCCAACAAGTGATCCTGGTTTACCAGTGTCAATTCCTCGCGGTTCTTTTCCTCATTTTCTTCAATCGTCACTTCTTACTCTTGTGTCTATTCACTACCAGCAGATCCATTTATCTCGTATACTTTTCACTCTCTTCTCCGTATACTTCCTGGAGTTTTCTGAATTCATTTATTACTTAAATCCGGTTTTATACTCTCAAAGGGAACACGCGACATTTCTTTTGCCAGTTTTTATTACACCGGTGCCAGCAGCACCGCTGCTCTCATAAAACTTTGGCAAATTCGAGGCCACAGGAGGTTATGTCAACGCCACAAAAACGAGTAAGGCACCGAGCCAACACCTTCACAGGAATACCTCGTTCGAATGAATTAAATAATCAAACAACCAAACAATTTTTTCACTACCTTTGCCAACTGATCAATCCAACACGCACCAGTTGAATTTTTCGTTCTAAATTTTTCTGATTTTCTGAAGAATCGCTCAGTCAACTTTTCTTATTTTGACTCAGCGCGCAGACTCTTCGCTCTCTTTTTTTTCCTCGTTCTCTATGCCTCGCAACTTTTTTTTTTCAACGAGCCATATGAAAACGTATGTAGCATATATCGCATTATTGTATCATTGCAGAGGCGCGTGGTCGTTACAACGCGCTACTTTTATTCCCGAAGTCGTTGACTTTTATCGATAAAGTTCGGTGTCGCTGTGGGACTTTTCGCTCTGTTATATATCGGGATAAACCGGGATATATTCGTACCGCTACCATACCGAAGTAAAAGAGCTGCAACGAACATGTTGCAACTCTCCCGAGTCCAAAGAAACGCAGACCCTTTTCCCTGGTTCCCTGATGAAAAAAAAAAAAAAAAGAGCGAAGGAAAATTCCCGTTTGTACGTGGTACTCTGCGCAAGGGATCGGCAGCATCCGCGACATTTACGGGAAATTGCACTTTGCAAAGAAGAAGGAGAAGAAGAAGAAGGAGAAAAAAGCTTCGTGCGTGCTTGGTATACCCCAAGCGACGTTTGCTTTGTTTCTGTATTTCTCTTCCGGTGTTTCTACCGCGACTGTCTTTACCCAAGGGCCTCCTTATCCGTTCTCCAGCTTCAAGATCCATATTTTCTTTCAGATAATTCCAATACCGATCAACAATAATACAAAAAATTTATGTTTATATTCTACTTGAAAACCGACAGAATTTTTGTTTCGCGAAAACAACATTGAATGTATGGGTGTCTGTGATTTTTTGATTTCTTCCAATTCGAATGAACTAACCGGTGTTTCTGTACCAGGGCACAGCTTGACTGAAAATATTTCCTCATAAACTTGGAATTCCTACGAACCGCTCCATATTTATGGATTTTCGTTGCGGTCGTCCAGATGCCACACGTTTTTTTTTTTTGAGCCTGCTTATTCCGAAAGGCCATTTTCTTCGTTCAACTCTTCCGGAATTTGTCTATCTCAGCTTTTTTACGGTCATATTCGCCATACGAAAAAAATGAGAGAGAGAGAGAGAGAGAGAGAGAAGGAATGAAGATAGCATTAGCAAGCGATATCCAAGCTGAAAATTTTTCAAACTCTGGCTCTGAAGTATTTATGAAGGTCGAGGGTGTGTCCACACTATTTCCTCGGAGCATGCAGCTTTGCATTAAACTTTCGTACATCCGTATGCTCCAAGGGAAAGACATCATTTCTTCAAATAGCTGGAGAAAAAGTACGTCACTTGTATTTTCGTATTTTTCCCTGTTCTCTGTGCACCCGGTTCGATGTTTTTGTACGTTTGAACCGAGAGGTATACGTGACTGTGCTCGAGGTAAATACTTGAGGTCAGAAGTCATTGTTTTGGAAAGAGCAAAGAGTTTGTTGGACGAAGATCGATCTTGTGGTTCTTTCGATCAGACATCTTGTCCGCGGTGTATCTTGTTATCGTTTACGAATAATTGGAGATCGAAAGATCAAGAAATTCCGAAGAGTACTTTGAGGCTCAAAAAGATTAAGCGATGAATAATGATCGGGCGCTGCTTTGAGCCCTTCGTTTTCATTACAGGAATAAAAGCTTTCGCTTGTTCACCAACTAGTGGTGCTGTGCAGATTGGATAGCAAAAAAAAAAAAATAAAAAATAAACAAGTTCAGCGTTGTAGTAGACCAGAGCTCTGGATATGCACGCTACGCCAGAGTTGTACACCGACACTCATGTACACCCACATAAATGTGTATATAATATAAATATGTATATTCATTTGCAGCCACAATTATATATGGTTCAGTTAGAGTAGCCCAGAGTTAGTCGAGTCCAGCACGAACCGATATTACTATCGCTGACCACGATACACGAACTTTTTAATCGGAAAATAAATTGTTGCCCCGTTCCATTTTTTCGTCTCGCTCTCTTTCTCTTCCTCCTCTCGAGAGGTCTCTGTGGTTCGTGTATAGGGAACACACGTGAGAAAAAAAAAAAGTATATCCTACATCAGAGAAACGAGCTGCGTTTAGAGCATATCCGTGTGTACATCGAACGTGGTAGTTCAGGGAGAGAGAGATGAGGGAGGGGGGGATGGGAGGGGTGGTTACCATTTTTGGTGTCGCGTGTGAAAACGATATGTGTGTATAGTACTGAGCTCGACAGTTGGTTTAAAAATCGAGAACGCGATGTTATACAACCCTCCGTATACTATACGTATATTTACACGAGTTTCAAGCCGCGGTTTAACGAGAAAAAACGTCGAGTGGACAAAATTGCTTTTATTCTCGTTGTTTCTGGTTGTGTTTACGTTTATTTATTTATTTTTTTACTTTTTTCTTTCAACTTGATACATTTTTTCATCGTCGAGATTCCGCTCTGGATAAATGATGGTCTTATGGTCTAGGAAGAAGGCACGAAAAGTAAAGACGAAGGCATGTACCAAATAGAGAAATAGTGGATAATCTTCCTTGTCTTTATCTTTTCGTAACCTTTTTATTTTCTTCCTCTCGTTGTTCTCGCATTTTTTTTTCTTCTTTTCACTCCCTTCCTCTTGCTCTCTCTCTCTCTCTCTTCTTCCACCTTTCATTTTCTCGTTCCCATTCCATTTTCAGTTTTTCCACCACCGAAACAAGGTGATGCTCTCTGCGCGGTGTGCGAGAGCCGCGCTCGTCTTTCAAACTTACGAGGCTGAAGATCCGGTGGATATATTTTGCTCGATGTTTTCATATACAGGAGAGATTGATGCCGGTGTGGTGTGTGGTTAAAGGAAGCTTGGCTGGGGTTTTGGTGTGCAAGAGCCATGCTACTTGGGAGAGCAGAGGAAGAAGCGCAAGGTCTCTCAGCTCCATAGTTTCCTATGTATACACGTATATATAGTGTGTGTGTGTGCACGTTGGTTATATATATCTTGTATACCTCCTCGGTGGCTGTAAAACAGAGCATTATTATCCTTCTACTCCATTACCCGAGACAGTATGGAGGCAGAGGAGGATGAGCAAGGATAGGATGCCCCGCGTAGCGTAGCTTCGTGGATGCCTTGCTCCATGGGAGAGAAGTAAAGAGAGAAACAGAACTAACGCGTACAGAAGAAGAGGAAGAGAGTACGAAGATTGGTAAAAAAAAAGAAAAAGAAAAACAAAAAAAGGACGAATGGCGTACGGGAGATGTAAAAAGAGGGAAATGGGAATGAGAGTGTTCCACCTTTCTTCCTCTATGGCAAAAACCAAAAAGCCGGGCAACTACGACCAAGGGTCATTGACTCCAACACTATAATACCCGTGAGCATACGCAGCTTTCTGTCTTTGTTTTTATTTATTTCTCTCCGTTTCTCTCTCTCTCTCTCTCTCTCTCTTCCTATTTTACCTATCGTTCAAATCTCCCTCTCTTTCTTTCTCTCTTCAACCACTATACCAACTAGTCTGCGTCGTGATTTATCTACGGGTTACTCGTTTTCGACTTCCATCTCTTGTGCACGATCGCAGATTGAACAACCCTATGTTTCTATCTCGCTTATCCTCGTTTTCGAGTTTTATTCATTCGCTCGCTTTAATTCGAAACCCTTTGGACCTTTTCCATTCCACCAACCAACTTTTCTATACTCCCTTATATGCTCTCCTCCAATTCGTATATATACTATACTTTTGTAGAATAGCACGTAGTTATGCTATGAACACCCCTTTATCTCGATGCTCACTCTTTCCCATTTTCCAACCACCATACTTGTTTCAAGCCCCGAACTCTACGCCGTGCAACAGCCGAGATTACCAATAGCTCTTTCCCTCTTTCTCTCTCTCTCTCTCTCTCTCTCTCTCTCTCCTCCCACTTTATCTATTCCTGTCTCTTTCTGCCCCTCTGTTCGTTCCGATCAACACATGCCGCGTACTACCTTCATGCACCAGCCATCGAGCACTAAGCCGCATTTATTCAACCGGCAAGTGGTGCAACCCCGTATGTATTCGGACCGTCATTTATATACAGGGTGTGGCAATAGTTCATGCCACCTTTTAAATCTCTCGATATACAAGGTTTGCGGAAACAATATTGTTATGGAACAAGTTTATTTTGGTAAAAGGTTTATACAAATTACACGATCATCTTCGATGTTTTAAAATCAGTTGTTCAATTTTTTTTTTCCCATCAAACGATGAAGAAGATCGAAAAAATGTTTAATGGTTCGCTGGATTTGGTGAATTTAGTAATTTTTTAATTTTATGGTGAACATTTTTTATATTATGTAAATTTAAAGTATGGCGGAATAACGTTGATCTTTGAATTTTCCAATTTCAGTACATTTAGGTAAAAGCAGATGTATAAATCTATTCGAAGAGGATAAATTAAAATCGTTTCTTAAATTGTCAACGAAGGAAGCAACTGCCACATTTTCTTCGAATCGAAGGACAAATAATTAATTAAATACGCTTTTGGTGTGGCCACGATCAAGTTATTTTATTCACCGACAGTTTCAGTTATATTTTTATAATTCGATTGAAATAATGATTTGCTCGAAATTTATAGATGCCGACGAAATATGAATATGAGGAAAAATGTGTATTTTTGTTTATCCAGATCCAGAAATATACAATTATTGGAAATTGAATGAATTATAACTTTTTTTTTTTGACTATTCGTGCCTTTACCCTTAACGTCTCTCATGAAAAACTTAGTGGGTAAACGTATTATCGGATAATACATTATTCCCGCGAAAGTTTTGTCGGAAGTTTCAATATGCACCGACAATAATAGATTTATCCTCAGTAAAAAGTTCATTCAACGATAAATCTTGAGAGTATCAAAGTTGGCAAAATAAACTTTCGCACGATACAGCTCAGAGCCATTCGGTCTGAGCTAAAAACCTTCTGGTATTTTTTTTATAGGGTGTTTCAACTTTTTCTGGGAGCAGAGTTTCGAAATGGAACAAAAACGAATTTGAATCAAACAAGTTTTGTTCGCTTCAAAATTTTCAGAGGCCTTGGATCATTCAAGTTCACGAACGAGTCATTTCCAACTAGAAAAATTTTCTAATCCAGATCTCAAAATAATATGATTGAATGGAGAAAAAAAATATTTTCACAAAAAGTGTGAAAAGAATTAGAAAATGAGAAAAATAAAGATTTTCCAATAAATTTCTCTTGAAATAAATTTTCAATGAAAACGATAGGTATTCAAATTATTTTTGGATTGCAGAGCGTGATATCGTATCGTCCAACGACACGATTTAACAAAACAAAAAAAAATCATAATGCGTTGTTTACGATCGCGATAAATCGTCAGAAAAATAAATAATTTCATAAATCTGGAGGTAGCGAGCGATGAGGAAGATAAAACGAGCTACATATCTCGAGAGGGAGAGGAAGTGTTCTCGTTCAGAGATCCAGATAGTGACGTAGAGGAGGAGTTAGCTATGTTGGTGATTGGCAAGCGTCTAATGTCTCTCGCGGAAGTGTCTCGTCGGTCATAAAACGAAACGAGGAAGCCGTTCTAGGGATGAACAAGAGAGGGTTAGCGAGAGTAAAAGAGAGAAAAAAACGGAGAGGACGCGATAGGAGAGTGAGGAAGAAAGCGAATAAAGTAGACACAGAGTGAGTGGATGAGATGCTCGATATTTTCGTCTCTTTCTTTCCATCTCTTTCGTTTTTCCCGTCGTCAAGCAACGTTTAATATAATTAAATTAAAACTAGACTGATTAAGAAGTCCTCAATTACACGCTCTAACGAGGGACAGCTTCGGGATGTGGTGCCAAGAGAATTGTTTGCTTCTGTTGAGTAAAAAAAAAATAACGTTTACGAAACAACCCCAAGGGACTTGATACCAAAAAACATCTTTGGCAGTGACGTACCTCCGGATACGTATATGCACCTGCTTAACGACGATTTTGTGAATGATCTGATTGTGAGGGTTCTTTCGAAAATCTCTATCAAACCACACGGATTTAATTTCTTCTGAAATGTTTTGCCTTCAGGTTTTTTTCTCTTTCCGGTAGACGTGTTTTTCTTTTTTCTTCTTCTTTATGTTACATAGTTGTTAAGGATAAAAGAAAAAAGAAAAAAATGAGTATGGAAACTGTCGTAGAGGCGAAAGTATCTGAAAATATAAAGAAAAAGTCTACCTCACGAATATAATAACTGTTAGCCCCTGACCCACGCTGTGATACTGAGAGAGAGAGAGAGGTGAATCTAAACATATTTAAGCCAGAAAGGAAGAAATCTACGAGCCTTTCGGAAGGCATAGGCCGTGAATGGTGCTGCGGGAGTATAAGAGCGAAAACGAGGCTGCAAAGGCCAAGAAAAGAGCAAGAAAGGGCAGGATGTAATATATAATGCATGGATATAGATATATATGTGTATATACTATATATATTTGCATATATATATAAGGGTGTGTTTCACTCTGGCAGTCTGCTGGAAGCTACTGCTACACGGATCCGCGGGGGTCGCTCCTGGGTTCCGTACACCCTGCTTTTTTTTTTATATACTCACCAGGAGGTTATGAACATAGCCGAGGCGTATGAATAAAGTGGCCAACTTTTTGCCCGCGTAAATCATCGGGTAATGTTCGCGCCGGCTTAAAAATACATATGCATAGATATACAGGCTCGTAGATATGAGGTATATGAGTATTATGTATATATAGGTGTTTCAACTTTCTCTTTTTGAGACTTAGTCTCTCTCTCTCTCTCGTGTATTCGGGTTTTTCGCCTTGCCACATCGTCACTCTTACTCTTTCTATTTTGATGCCGGAGACTCTCCCTTTCATGTCAAATGCATCACTCAAAAAAAGACAAAAATAAAGAAAGAAAAAAAAAAGGGAGAGCAGGCGGGAGCTCTACAAGAAAAATTGTCCTCGTCGAGGCACTCAACAATTTATCGGTAAAATGATCAGAGCACTTTGTATGCTTTACAAGCTTCTATGGCTTAACGTCGGGAAAGTTTTATTTAACGTTTGGAAAATTGCTCCATTTTTTTTCGACCCCGCATTCGCTTCAACTCCCTGTACGAGGGTCGGAGAGAAATGGTGTATGAATGGGATAGATGCTGTGAAACAAAAAATAGCTTTTGGTTGCTGCTGCTGAAAATACTAGGATAGACTTTCCAAAAGAAAAAAACGTCTTCGTGCTACGCTGTAATTTCTGAAAGCGGTGCAAACTTTTTTTTTTTTTTCATTCCTCTTCTATAGAGCGAGTTGTGGAGAAAGTTTCTCTTTTTTTTTTTGCTAATCTCTGTGTTTAGTGGATGGCTCAATTCCTCGTACAAACCCTCTGAACAAGATTGAATTGAACTCGAAGCTAAGCGGAGAATGAGTAAAGTAGTGGAGCGTGGTAGTTACACACGGCCGCCATGTCTCTACTCCGCGAGATTAATCAGACCGCGTGGATTCGTGAGCAGATCGCTCCTCTCACAAACGTGCTCATAGTCGTACTCACTCTATGTGTGTTGTTTCTCCCTCGACGCCTCAAACCCCCTAGTTCTCCTCGACGTTCAACGAATTTCTTTGCCCACCCCTTCTACGAGCCTCGCCTTTTCTACATAGCTCTGTGCTTTGCGTTTTTCATCGGAAGAGAGAGAGAGTAGAGAATAAAAAGAGAACGAGCGCAGTCAAAACCCCCCATGGGCGTTCGAAGCCTGCAAAGGCTTTTTTATTTTTTTTTATTTCTGAGGCCTAATCAAGAAGAGTAAACCCGAAGTGACGAGCGAACGAGCGTAATACCGAGGGGTTGCGGATAGAGCCGGAGGGTGGTTTTGTGGGACTCTTTCTTTCTTTCTCCCTCTCTCTCTCTCTCTCTTTCTCTTTCTTTCTCGGTACGGAAGCTCATTTTCTATTCCTCATTCGCGTGGTAGTTAAGAGGTCGAGAGCTTGGAGAAACGAATCAATGCATTATCCTGAAGAAAATCTCTCCGTTCCACAGGCCGATAACAGGGGAGAAAATTTGTGGCGAGAGAAAATAGAAAATTGCAAAAATATTAAAATGGGGCTCTGTGGGCTCAGAAACATATGCCAAAAGCGATCAGAAATGAAGTATGTGAAAAAAAAACGAAAAGATTGAGAATATGAGAAAAAAATAACTATTAAGGCAAATAGGTATGAAAATATATTTTCATATACGAATCTGGATGAGAGAAAACATTCGTATGTCTTGTAAGAAATTTTATTTTTTGTTTTTCATGGAGAAGTCCTGCAGAGGCCGTAATTCAGATTTGGCAGATCAGAGTGAGACTGATGAGTCTCACTGGATCGTTTTACTTTTTTCATTGATTTCTGCCAAACTGGAAATCTACGATACAGCATAGGATTTAACAGAATCAATGGGATGAGTGATAACATGGCTCAGAGTTGGGAATAAAAGACGAAGCTCTCGCAAGGGATCGTTTGTTTATGCAAAGACTTGATTGAAAATACACGGTCTGGCGTTTTATGATTCTAGTTGGAGAGCCGAATAACGGCGTGGGGATCAGATAATTCGACGTTACTCTTTCCTCAGCAGAATATATCGGGGGTCTCAAAATCAGCCAAAAAATTCGGTTCATGAGTAGGGGTTGAAAAAATGGTGTGGCCGAATGAGAATAAAGAAACGGAGACGACGAAAACGGACAGTTCTGCCAGATTGCTTTTTTTCGCCGTCTTCATCGATTGATCGAATTATTATTACGTGCTCAACACGATTGTAAATTCAATATATAATGAAAATTATTTCTAATTTGGAATAATCGGAGCTGCAAAATTATGACAGGAGTCACAATCTCTTTTGACTCATTCATATATCGTAGCCGGAGAGTGAATTATTATTTGAAATATTCTCGTTTTCCCCATTTGTGAACATCTAACCGATGATTCAAGCCTCGAAGTACAAACTGCTCGGAGCCAATGCAAAACGAGCATAAAAAATTCATTAAAAATCAAGCAGGATGTCGTAGAAAATGTTGGTGCTTTCCCTTTTTTTTCTCTCCCTCGGTTCGAGATCATCCAAGCGCGATTAGAAGGGAGCATCGAACGAGAAAACGAGGAATAAGACGAAAGCAGGAGTGCCGAAGCGTTGAGTCGCGAAGAAGAAAAACTCATAACAGCCAGCAGGAACCAGTGGAAGACGGCAATAGAATATCTCTGGAAGACGAGAACAGAGGCAGCGAGCGATACACGAAAAGGGATCAAAAAGAAGAGCCAGAAACAACGGAAAAGAGAGACACGCTAAAAGATAATCAATACAAGCACTTTTCTTATGGTCCCTTTACTCGTTTGGCCCTTGAGAACGTTTCATCCACACCCGACCGAACTTCTGTCAGTCGATTCCTGCGTTCCTCTGTGGAACTCCTGCGCTTTGTTTCCACTATGCCGCCTCACCCCTTTCTCCTGGAAAACCATGAAACTCTCGTTTCGTTACAAGTCCTTATTTCCGGTTGCGACGCTGCATTCGTTCACAAGCTGATGGTTGAAACTTTCTATCTATTATAACCGTTTTCTTATGTTCCGGGCTATCACTTTTTATCCATTTTTTTTTTAGCCTCAATATTTCGTTCTCCAATTCTATCGACATTGAGATATTCGAAATTTTTCAACGATGACATCGGTACCCCGGAACAATGTATTTTTGTAAACACATGAAAATCGGTTGACACATTGATATCGGATTTTACTCGCTCAATGAATCAAGAGGATTTCTGACTCCCGATTATTCCACTAATGTCATCAGAAAAGTTTCAAAGAACTCGTAACCTTCGTTGAATTCGAACTCATGGCTATATATTTCATGGAGAATTCAAACTTACACGCAGACTCGATCAAATCTCGCGTTCACGGTATGGAAATTGTATTTGGCCCGTAGCGAATCGGGAAGAGTCTCGAGTTACGTGAAACGAGGTGCGAAGTGGCTCAGGACCTTTTCCATTTTCTTATCGTGCGCCCCGTGAACCAGTCCGCGAATACGAACAAAAAAGCAGACAAGGAGAACTCTCACACGTTTTCGAACACGATATATACGAACGCTAGTGTCGTATCGAATTCAAGATAGTGAGCCAAATACCGTGGCAAGCACAAGCGAGAGCAGCATCACCACCATAGCCAAGTGAGAATCGAATTCTCCGAGATCTCTCCCGGGAGAACGCGCGCGCTTTGGGTACACCCCAAAGTCTCCGTGTGAAGCTGCCGGTCCAGTGAGAACTCGGAGAAAATTGAGGAAACAAAGGCGAGACCCTCGAGGTCAGCCTGGAATCTAATTCGAGCAAGATCGGACGGAGGATCCAAAGACGACGAGGTATCAGACAAAGAATGAGACGAAGGATATCGTCCTAAGGATTTGGATATGCGCTACACCAGATCCACGGAATTTCACTCAATATCGGGTGTGTGGCAATTTCAACTGGATTTCCATTTTTTATTTCTCAACGTTCTGGCGATGCAGCAGATACAGGAGTTATTGATCAGATACGAATTACAGCTAGTACACTCGAACAAAAAATACACGATGTCGTTGTCGACAGAAAGATGAAAATTATTCAAAGATCCGTGCCTATTGGTCAAGGCTTTCTATCCCTTTGTAAAATATTCGGATTGGCCTTTTTGTATTAGATAAATCTCTTATGAGTATTTTTTATTCGAAAATTTTTTCAGTTTTCTTGTGAATAAAATAATCGAACGAAAGATTCAGATTAGTTTCCCAATAGGCTTATCAACGTATTTTTGCACTTTAAGTAACCCAGAAAAAGAAAATTGTTTATGGAATTTGAACGAAGAAAAAAAGAAATTTGAATGATATTTGATTGATTGCTCATAAGTAGAATGAAAATCAGACATCAGGGGCGTCAAATTTTAATTCTACTCGAAGAGGAACCGTTGTTTTTGAAAAGTAAGTCAATTCAAAATAGACCTTAACCAACAAGATTATTAAGGTAAAAAAATGTTAATGAAATTCGACGATTCTTCAGCAATTCATTTTGGAATGTTATAAAATAAGATTGCTTGAATCAATTAACTTTAATTCTATTGGCGGAGGGAGTGCTGGCGAGGTCACGAATGCCGGTGAGTCCAGGATATAATCGCAAAAGGAGAATCACACTTATAAGTAGTCTGCAAAGACGACAAAGAAAAGATAAAAAAGAAATTTAGGAAAAGATGCAACAATATGAAGGATTTCTTGTAGCATGGTATATGAGGAAAAGCGTTGAGAAAGCTAGATTTAACTCGAATCGAGTAAGAGACAGGAATAGAGAGGGAGAGAGAAAGTTAGTGTGAGTGAGAGAACGAGGGAGGGAGAAGGAAAGAAAGATCGTCCACATTCATATGGGTTTCCCTCATCTACAGAGTTGGCTCACAATAGCTTTTGCAAAAGTCTACCCTAGCGTCGTGTACGCCGGAAGTAAACGGTCGGCCATCTTGCCAACCGGAAGTGCATCCTAAATGTCTCGCGAGATTTGTATATGACTTTCTCTCGGTCTCCTGCACAGTCTGTCGCCACTTCACTCACTGCTCTCTTGTCTTTTCTGTACAATATACTACTGCGTATATAGCGAGCCACACACACACACACACACGCGACAAACTAAATTTCTGCCTTCTTCGTTCATGTGCTTTTGACTTCGTAGGAACTCGGCGATCTTTTTTTCTTTTCTGACGCGATAACCGACCTTGTTTCTGTGGGCTGTTTTCCCTAGTCTACCTCTCTTATTTGTCTTTGTCAAGCGTCATAATATTCGACAACATATTCTAGGTCCATACATACGAAAAACACGTAGAGACAGCGACGTTTTGCTTTATCATATAACTGTGAAAGACTTAAAACTCTCGTCCAGTGTTGTTAAAAAGAAATCTTGATGGATGCATATCTCGTGTGGCTCCCACGAGATATAAACCGCGCACAGGGTAGGGTGAGAACAAAAAAGACTTTATGCGGGCAGCTATGCAGCAGCATCGCACTATGCTGATGCTTAACTTTTCTCAGCTGTGAACGAGCGCGAGAGTGTCGTAGTAGTTATGAAATGACAAACGACACGAGGTTGGCAGAAGAATCCAGAAGTACTATTTATGTACACTGTATGATTTATATTCTCGTCTGGGTTGTGCTATATACGTGTATCGCACGTATAACTGGTCCGAGGAGTCGGAAGGAGTTCAAAGTTGAGTGAGATCTCTCGTGTACATCGCGAAGGTTTTCAGAGAATGGAAAAACACGAGACACCAGTCCCCTGTAAATCTGTGTATATGCTATTACGCTAGTGAACGTATACGTGTCTATATATATATATATATGGTAGAATGAGAGTGAGAAGAAATATGTAGCGTAGGTCACAGAGCGTAAAGCATAAAGCTTTGTGTTTCTTACCCCACATAAGAAGACAGTCTCTGTGCTCTTGGTGGCCTCCTCAGTTTTCTTATTTTCCTTCTTCCTTTTGCTGCTACGCCTTAACCTTTCCTTATTCGAGCTCCCTCTTCGAGCCTTTTTGCAAAAAGCCACTTCCTTCGGCGAAAGGGTTTGAAGAACGAGAAAACAGTGTCGAAAAAAATGTATGCAGCCCCTTACCACGTCTTATTTTTTTTTATTTTTTATTTTTTTTATCAGAAGAGACAAGATGGCGAAGGACAAGGTGGAGAAGAAGGAAAGTGTGGTAGGAGCGCATCGTCTTCGACATTGCTCGTCGTCTTCCCGGCATAACTTTACAAAATTTCATTATCACCCGCTTCTCCTATAACTTCCTACTTTTCCGCTGGCAACAGACGCTGCAATGAGATCGTATCCTGTATAGAAAGGAGCTTTGAAGCCTCTCGCCCTCGTCGTATATGTTCGCGGTATCACGATGCCACGTCGAAGCTTCGGATACCCCCTGATACCGATGATCAAATTACCCTCCGTGGAAAGCGTCGGTAACGACACTCTAGGATGGGCCCCGTTCCACGGGGCCGATGTACGCCTGAGAAGACTCGATACTCCTCGAGACAATCGAGATAAATTAATGCAAAAGGACGAGCGATCGTCTAGGACGAGATAGTTGGATTAATCATATCGAATTCCAGCTTTTCTGGAGTTGCCCAGTAAGCGTCTTCGGATATATCTAAATATCTGGATACACATAAACATTCTGAATACAACGGTAACACAGCATTTGACTTCCAAAAGCACTACCATTCCCTTTCTATTGTTAACTCAATTCATTTACACCAAGAAACCTTTTTTGTTACGTCCTGCCGCTGTTCACGCCTTCACCGATCAATTTGTCGAGTGGTCATAACTTACCCGTTATTTCTCCGGTCTCTTAGTCATTCCCAAAGTTTTTTTTCCCGCATGCTTTTAACTTCCGCGCTACGTCTTTTTTGCCAATTGGAATATTAAGGATTTTCAGTATACGGGCATTTGATATCTTTTTCGAGAAACGCTTCGCTTCGCTTTTCCAGATTACGAAAGGTCGTAATCTTCTTCATTTCCATTTTCTTTCTTTGTCACTCGAGCGGGTATTTCAACACCCATCATTGTTGCAGTAGCGTGCGATCAACTTTTTTGCTCACGAAAGTTGCCGTTTTTTTTTTTTTTTCCCTCCGTTGAAGATATTCCAGTCGGGTTTGGCTACGAGACTTCGGGGTTTGGTTAGAGCGACGACGGAGGGACGAGGCTACTCTCTCCTGATATCCCTTGGGACGAGACTAGCTCTGTTATGCTTCTCTCACTTTTCCGCTTTCTCATTCCTTGTCTTCATAGCATAGCGGGGCTCCCCGTACACCCTTATCTTCGGATAACCATTCC
The DNA here is from genome assembly GCA_037576405.1 of Campoplex capitator. Classification (NCBI taxonomy): domain Eukaryota; kingdom Metazoa; phylum Arthropoda; class Insecta; order Hymenoptera; family Ichneumonidae; genus Campoplex; species Campoplex capitator. Next base: position 110,080 of record JARBWI010000485.1, on the reverse strand, counting down.
CCAAAGCCCGCACCAGCAGACTTTGCCCTCACCCTACAAGTAGAGTATCGTGACCATTCACATGGTTCTCGTGACGACGGGGGACCATCAAGGCCTCTTTCCATATCGTAGCTACTCTTTGTCTTCTCCACCAGCAAATCCCTGACAAGTACACGAGACTCGACCTCCCCGCATATCCCATTATGTGATTACCAATGTCAGCCCGACTCCTCTAAACCGAGCGCCTATGATCTTCGGGAAGGGCCTGACCCCCCCACTGCTTCCATTAAATTTCAACGGACTGGAACCGAGCTTTCATGCATGTTTGTGGTCTTAATTGTCCTTGCGGAAACACTTAATCGAATTGCAGTGTACTTTACTCTAACCTCGGAGTCTACCGGCAACATAAACTTTGGCCAGGAGACTTTGAATGAGACATATTTTGTTTCTCTTAAATTATAAAGTTACTGAAACCTGGTAAAAGCCATCGTCAACCGTTTCCACGAATATTAAGTACTCAAGTATGATTGAAAAAATATAAATAATACTCTGTCCAACATCAATTCGCAAAAGAACTTGCATAGTTTTTGAGAAAATAAAATATAAAATATTGCTAGACCATTCGAAAAATAATAAGTTCCAGTTTTATGGGTGTCTACCGCAAGTAGAGAATCATAAAGCAACAGACAACATGTTCCACCTATTTGTCGAAAGCCTAGCGAGAGAGGGTAGCACGAAGACCATTACCACCTTCGTCGGCAGAGTTTACCCTCTATGGTGGACGCTTTGCCATTCCCGGCGTTCGGAGACCCCTAGACGACACCACTACCGCGGCGTATCTCGAAGTTCAATGTTTGCTCAGCTTGATTCATATCCCCTTCTCCGAGGGTGCCGCCGGCGAGCTTCACCGGGGCTGCTGGTTCTCTCAAGCCTCTTTTATACCTACACAACCTCTGTTATAACCTTCGTTACATCCACTAGCCATATATAGTAGGTGTGCGGTATGTCTCACATGTATTCTATTCCTTTTTTTCTCTGTACTCTCTGTGATCTTGGCGAAGCTAAGGGCTATGCGCTTAGAACCACATATGAGCAGACGGTTCCGATATAAGGCGTTTTTAAAGTTGTATCCAAGTTTTACAAGGTGGATGGATGATAAAATTTGTAAGAGAAAAGTGCTCTTTTTTTCTTGTTCTCTGCTGCAGACCGGTTCTTAGATATGAATAAATGAGTAGCTGCTATCAGGATGCAGCAGAACAACCATATCATCCGAGCAAAGCAAAGAATGAGTATAAAAATGAATCTATTTCCAGTGCTTTGTTCCCACAGATCTGGCTATTCTGGTAGCCCATCCATAAATTACTCTTCAACATTTCACAATCTACTTATATTCGTCGGCTTTTTACACAGTGTTAGTGTAACTTGATACTTGTTTGTTTTCGGAGACTAACAATTTATACCAGTCCCTGTTTACACGTTGTCCAGTTCGCAGGTATTCTGTAATGATCCACCGTAAAATACGGCCTCGATGTATGTTGATCTGTATGCAGCCCAGCAGGGTATAAGTGTACAGACCAAGTACCTTTCTACTGTTCCTACTGTTGGCTCTCGTACGGAGTTTATACAGGCGAAAGGGACATATATATATAGAGAGCTGTAGACGTCAGGGATGGAGAGTCTCCCGTGGGTTTGCCAAGAACAATATTCGCATAACGCAACTCCGATATAGCTAGTGCTCGTAGCCATTCATCCGTTAAGTCATGGAAGCTTAGGAAAGGAGCAGATTCAGATGTGCCGAGGAGGGGATTCCAGGTGAAAGGGAAAATGAAGTGCGGTGGGGAATTAGCTGTAAAGACAATGGAAATAAAGGTTCTGTCCATAACGAACTTTTCTACATTAAAATCCTCAAAAATATTAACTTCGATAATCGATCCGAGTACGAATGGAATATCCACTTTAAATGAATACAGTAAAGTGATATTAAGAAGAGACATCCTTAGTTGCCATGGAATGAGAAAGGTTCTGTCATGAGGTTGGCGTTAAAAAGTCAAACAATATTCTTGATTGTTACGAGGGAGATGGCTCGTTGTTCCGCAAAGTGCGCACAGCAGGGCGACCTGACAGCGCTATAAAAAAAAGCGGAGAACAACCTGTTTCTCCGTTAGTTCTCGCTGGTTTTTCCTGACGGTGGATGAAAAAGACCGGAGTCAGACAAAGAGCAGATGGTTGGTCGCGTTGCGGAGGTTCAAGAGAAACCTGCTGGCTTAATTTGATATAATTAAGGAGTGCCAATTATAAGTTGACATTCTGTCGGAGATGGCGGAAAGAGATGGAAAAGAAATGAGGGGCTCGGGTGGAGGAAGGGTACGAGGGGCTAACGTAGCGACGAGGCGACACCGAGAGAAGAGTTTTCATCGCAATCATTTCTTCCGCGTGAAAAACCCTGTCGCGTTTCCCTCTTACCATTTCTACTTTTGCGGAATCTTATCTCCGAGTGTATTCTACGCTCCCGTCTCTCACGCCCTCCAGCAAAGATTTCAAACTCAAGGGAAGTTGGCTATTTACACGATTTGCGTGAATCGTTCCTGTTCAAACACTAATTACTGCCATAATAATGGGAATATTCTTCGTTCAATCAAACTGGAATTAATGTTTTCAGCAAATTCTATTAGCTCTTCTGATACAACACACAATCCTGTGTCATCGACGTAGATTTCACAACCCGATATATTGTCGATTCAAAGCCATACTTTCGGTGCTGTCTCTGACACGGATTAGTCACAAGCACATTGAACGTCGATCAGTGCACTCGACAATTCACCTGCGCCTCAATCCCGCAAGCCAACAACTAACATAAATATCCTCAATAAATCAATCATGGGATGCATCCCATGTGATTAATGCTAAGGGCTCCGGATAAAGCCAGACGATTAATCTTATGGGTAAAGTTGGAAAGCTTGTTCCGTTGTTAACAAAATTTTCACTTTTTCTCACTAAAAAAAAAAAATCCATCGCGAAAATAATCCAAGTAAATTGCACAATTTATATCAGAAACAAAAACATGTTTATGCAAATGTTTAATTTACTACCGACGATAAGTAATAGCAGGTACTCCGAAATTTGATTTTATCGTTGAATTATAAACGTCAAAAAGTTCACGGAAAGTTTAATAACGAATTACGAAGAGTAAGCAACGCTCCTACTCGCTTTCCTTGTACCTCCACCAGTGCGTATGTACCAAGATCTTCATTCCTTCAGAAGCTCTAGCGAAAATAAGCGTGACTCGAGCTCGTGGATGCCTTTTCGTCCTCGTACCGGTGCAAAGTAATAATAAAATTTGCGGAAGAAAGTCCACGCCATTCGTCATTGTCAGTGGTTAAAGCTCGAGACTGCGTTGTACCGGCGTGTATGGTGCTCGTCTAGACTCCTCTACACTTGGACCAACGCCTCGCTCTTTTTGTACGCTTTTAACAATATTGTACCGCACACTCTCGCTATATATAACTACTCTTCGGGATCCACCTCCTAAACGTTATCCTTTATCCTCTTAGCCTTCGCGTCTGCTCCTTTTCTCCTGTCGTCCATGCACGATTTCTCGTTGTCGTTCACTGGCTTTCCCGATCCTCTGCCACCACAAATGTCACTCTCTAGCCATAGACAACGCTCTTTCCAGGGCCAGCAATAACATCCCTTACAGCCATTATGCTAGATAAAAGCTCCTATACATACTTTCACTGTTGTTTTATCGGCCACACAGCCGCAATTGGACGTTTTACCGTAACCCGGATATCAAGGATAGAGATTTTGGAAAATTGCTTTTCAAATGTACAATAACAGTTAAAAATCTAAGATCTATGATAATCATACGCGTGTGAAAATGAACATTTTAACCTTTGCTAAACCTTTCGACGAAAAAATTTTCGTAAAAATATACAAAATTTTATTTAATCATGTATTTCTTACGATTAATCTAAAGACACTTTTATGCTTTTTTCTGTTATAGGTAAGTGACGATGATCGAAGTCCCGAATTCTCGGCCGTGGAGCTGGTGAGTGAAACGACCATTTCTCGTAAAATGATAAAACGTGAAAGCTGAGTTTACTCGAAGAAATATTTTTCACCGCTTTACTACTGTTTTCCAGGTTTTTCTTGCGCATACGAAATGAAAAACTTCTCCAATTTAAAAAATAAGTTATTTCGTATATTTTCGAACACGAATAATGTGTATTTTTTGAAATATTTATGAATACTTCTTGAAGCAGAAAAATGTCACGCGCCTTTTTGGAATAATGAAAAAGTTGTCACGCAAGGATGGACATTTTATTTTTGTATGGATTGGGCTTTTGTGCATTGGAGTAGGGAAGTACGGAATTTCTCGTGTACGTAGAAGCGGCCCTCGACGAATGAATTTCTCTCGTTTCGTGTCGAACATTTTATCTTCTTCCGTCTCTCACTATACCCCCTCGGTGTGTAGCACGTACATTCTGTGCTATATGTACAGGAATAACGATAAAAAATCGGACTTTTCGCGCGCGCGTGTCTCTCGCTCGATGCTTATTGTGTATACTCGTATATACGAAACATATTTCCATCTCCGTACATGTCCTACGAATGCTTCGCGACCATAAAGCGAGGGAACAGAGTGCCTTCTCTATAAAACAGAGGCCGTTCCCTCCGATCCACGGTTCCCACTGCTTCCAAGCTTATTTCTTCTTTCACCGTACATTTTTCCGTTGTCGCGATCGTCCCGCGCCATCCACTTTCGGTGCATGAGACAGCTAGGCTTCCCCGAACCATATTTTTTTATTATACCCTCCCGTTCGCGACGCTTCAATCACACGTAAGGTTCACTCGTGTCTCTCCCAGCCCCTCTGCTCATTGTCAGGACAATTTTCAATGCGGACTATTCTACGGTCTACAGAATGTTCTGCTTTGGGTGTATGGAAACCTGAAACAGTTCACGTTGGAAATTAATTCGGTGTTATAAGATTTTGTGTAATTCTGTTTCGTTGGATTTATACATGACCGAAGCAGATTCTAGACGAATTTATTCATTTTTTCTTCTGTTTATCAGTCAGTGACACAGTTCGAGACGAATTATTTTCCAATGTCGAATCAAACGTAAAAATTTGTACTTGAAATCGAACAGTAAAAATTTTATCAAGACCATGGCTTATGTATTTTCGTGAGGCTGATAATTATTGTCTCACCCAGTATATAGTTCTGCTTAGGTATACATTCGTGTCTGTATATAAATCGACATGTGAGCGCACTACGTGTATTTTCATCGTTCAAGCCCCTCGGGTCACGTTCACAAAACTGATCTCCAATCTCGGCTCGACAGTATTTGAAAGTGAGTGAAGCAAAAATGCGAAAGCTCGCGTTCAACATTGGACAGAATGGAAGCCGTCATCAATCGTCGATCGTGTATCGTTCTCCGCTTGTGTTGGAAAATATGGCGCAAAAAATCAGAACCCTTTTTGCAATAGGAGAGAGGGTGAAAAAATAATTTTTGTCCTTTCACCTCCTCCGTCTCGCGCCTCTGTTCGCCGATTACGTTACATCCGGAGTGCCATTTGAATCGTGAAGAACAAGCGGCCAAAAATCAATCTCGATATTCCACGTGGTCCCGTATTACGACCGATGAAACGAGAAAAAATATTTTAAAAACGGAGAGACAAGAGAAGGGACTGGCGAAGAATGTTGGTTTGCCGTTTGCGCATTACTTCACTTATATATGTCAGATTTTCCTCAGATTTCACTGTACAAAAACAACTTAAAGCAGACTCTAATCCTACCGACGATCATAACGAGATAATTTTAGAAAATTCTTCGAATGGAGCTACTCTCAGTGGATTATCAAATAAGTATCTCAAGCCATGAGTATCTACTTAAAATGAAAATGAAAAAGGGGTCTGTATTTCTCTGGATCCTAGACGACATAATCGAGAAATGAGAGAGTCCGGAAGCCCGAGCACAGAAGTACGGTAGGACGACTATAAAAGAGCAAGTAACGGTTGTTTCTCGTAATATAATTTAAGTGATCGCGGATACGGTCAAGAATCATGACTTCGCATGGTTCGTCGGATTAGGTCGAGAGTGTGGCAAGTACATTTGATACGCTGCACTGTTTTCGGTGAGTCCGTGTTGTACGTAGGTATCTGGTTAGGTGTTTCATACCCAAGACGGGCACACGTAATTCATACACGTATGTGGTCGCGACGAGTCGAGAGTCGCCTCGTCGGGAAGCGCCACACGATAAACGTAAATTGAGATAGTAGCTATGCGAAAGGAGCAACCACGACGTGATGTGGATATTATCCCCGATCCTGGTTATGGTCAGCCGTCGTTTATAACCCGACAGCAACGGTACTAGAACCAAAAACCCAGCGGCAATATTACGGCTCAACTGTGCATCCATCGCAGTTAGCTTTTACTCGATCCTCCATCTCACCCCGCTGCATCCCCCCCTCTGAATGTCTTTAAACTTGTATAGCCGCAACGAGACCCTCCGTAGAATATCTTTATCTTTACGAGGCTCTAATGTTTTTAATTTCATGGCAGATTATCCTACAGGATGGAATAACGCGAATTTCCAAGCTCGTACATTACTATACGTTAAGTCATGAACTATCGTTGTGATACCCTTAGCGTTGCTCCCGGCGTATATTAACTGCTACTGTTGTTGCAAGACATTTTGTCGACGCCAACCCGCGAGTCGTTGAGTTCTGCCCGCTTTTCTCCATCGGGTTATGAAAGCTTTTGCCTTATTCTATCTCTCTTTATCTCAGTGGCCCATTAAAATATTTACAGTATAAGACTGGGAGTAGCGTATGGTATCGCATCGGTGTTTCCTACAGGCTCCATCATCTTTCTTTAGCTTATCTTCCTCACAACGATTTTCTGCATTTTCCAAAGTCTTACGGTGTCATGAAGATTTTTATTGGCTTGCCGAGTTATGTGACCCATGTACGCTAATACATTTACCAAAGAACAGAGACTCGATCTTCTCGTACCTCAACGGAGTCGTAGAAACAATATAGACTTATGTCGTATCTTTATTTAAAGAAAATTACAATATTTATCATGCCAGCTATGAGAAAACGTCTTGAATTCAAATTTCTCCAAAGATAGAAATTATAATGGAGAACACATTGTAGACTCGACTGCCATATATATGAATAATAAATTCATCCATCCAGCCAATCTTACACCTCAATTTCCTCTTAGTTCAGTGATAAAATAGGATTACCACCTTACCTCGATTATGCATATGAACTTCGTAGTGAGCAAAAGCTACCAAAGGGGGTTTGTAGTACAAAAGACTGGGAGAAACCGAGATTACGCTTGTCGAAATTCTCAAACACGTTCGAATGTGTGACGCTTCCAGCATTTCGCACCCCTCACCCTCTGAAGATTTTCCATAAACAATAACGTTAGGATTGCATGATGTATCCTAGGATTCGCGTCGCTGGTGATGAAATCCATGCCACCGAAAGGTTGGCTACGTCGACTACTTGCTGCGATCCGTTGTGCGCATAGATTGCCTAGATTGCATATGGAATTCCATCGTACGATCGAGAATGGGATTCAATTCCATTTCAGGTTCTAATCTTATTCAGGACTGTGGAAGCTTCTTCTATGCATGAAAAACACAGTCAATGTCTTATGGCTACTTCACTTTCATATGGATATTTGTGTGAATTATGAGCAGCCCGAAAATTGTCAGTGCGGCAGAGCTCGCGCAAGCTTTCTTTTTTGATACTTGGCGCCGAGCTGCTGCCACGCCTTTTGATTAGTTATATACGAATATCTTTTTTGCATTCTGCAGACTTCGGCACGATCGTTGCATTTTTCAGTTTACGCATATCCTGGAGGATGCATGTGTTTGGTTGAACGTTCGATTGCATGGTAAAGGTCCAAGAAAGAGGCATGCCGTTTGAAGGTGTTTTAAGGAGAGTGCATCAGTCACCTACAACGAACTTGATCATTTTCTCATGTCTACCCAACACCGTTCAACCTTGAAAGTTCGGGTGAAAATCCGTGATAGTATCGACCCTGGTACAACGTGAACGCCAGGAAAATTTAGCAAGAGTGGGATAAAGGAAAAGAAGGGTTCAAGGATTAGGTAGGGATGGCGGCGAAAGGTTTAAAATAATATAGAACATGAGAAAAAGAGAGAGAGAGAGAGAGAGAGAGAGGGAGGGTGAGAGAGGGAGAGTGAGAAAGGAAGAAGGCAGAAACTCTCGAGATCCCTCCAGCCTTTACTGGGGGAGAAGAGGGCAGGTTTTGGGGTCGAAGATCTACAGAGGAGAGGAGAAAGTCGTGAATAAAAGCAAAGAGCAAGAGAGGACATCTGGCGAAAGCGGCGACGAGACGAGTTAAAAGTGAGAACGAACAAGAGAGGATAGAAGAGAAAGAGAAAGAGAGAGAATAGGCAATGAGGATCGTAAGAGAGAGGGTGCTCCGCCCCGCGAAATATGGCGAGCTTCGCTAGGACGTGATTGGGTGACGGGAGGACCCCGCAGCTCCCGAGCCAAGACATTGGTGTGCCCCGCTACTGTGCACCCCCTTTCAACCTTCTATAGTAAACCTACTCCTGCTCACACACGTTCGTCTCTTCATTCGGTTTCCTCTCACTCCCTCTCTCTTTGCTGCTGCTGCTTCTTTATCTTCTCTATTCTTCCTACAAATGTAGATACAACAATCTCTCGCTTCACCCTTTTATAACGTTACCGTCGTCGGATGTACGGTCAACTCATGTCAAACTCTCTCTTTAGCAAGTCTCGGTTGAGGGAAATATTCTCACTTATTTCGATGCAGAGTTCGTTCTTGTCGCCATAGTCACTACCGATCTTGCTGAAAGTGCGACCAGGATTTCCTTTCGCATGCATCAAAAGAAGTACTGAGATGGTGCTTGGTGAACGTCACTAAAGTGGCGATGATCGATGAGCTTTCCGGGAGGCTTCGAAGCCAATCCACTAGCTACGAAAAGAGCTAAATCGTGTCTCGACCGAGAACACTTTGAACGAGTTGGAATAGCACTCACACGAGAATCCTGTAGATCGGAGGCACGCTGGGGGTGAAAAAAGAGGAGAAGATTAAAACCATCAACACTGTACAATGCGGCCAACTCGACCAAACCATGTACATTCACCCAAGGATCTCAAAGTAAACTGATGCTCATGCCAGTCTCTTGATATCCCGTCAACTTGAAGGCAACCGAGTACATGTTCAAATTTGTGTGTCGTGAATGTGCCATCGCGGTTTTGCGATGTGACACTCTCTCACGGAATCACCCCGAAGGAAGATGAAATGGGATGAACATTCTTGGAGGCACTATCTAGCCAACTGAGGATGGAAGAACAGAGTGAGCGGTGTTCAGACATTTACTTGCTTCTGTAATTATAGATTACTATCTCACCGCTTCTGATTCAGAACGTTATTAACATTTTTGTTTCTAGTCCATATCAGTCACTGCAGGAGATATGATCCATATGAAATGACGTAAAGAGACATCAGAAATGAAATCCGCATGGTTATAGGAAGAGTCAACCACTTACCAGGAGTTCGATTAATCCAACAACCTGAAGTTCCAGCAGACTTTTCCAAAGATGCAGTGTTTCGTACCTTCGCAGACAACGTTTGTACGAATAAGAGGCACAGCTCGATCCATATTACCTGATTATGTATTACACGCTAATGGGCGTTATTCCGACAGGGTGCATATATAAATTAATCACGAATTAAGCCTAGAGCGAGGCGAACAGGGTTAAGGGTCCATCGTAAATGTAGCTATTGGTTGTATGTGCGGTTGAGCATTGGTAAGCGCCCATCGTTGCTTGGGTCCCTCGTGGGGTAGGGAACTCTCCTAACTCACGTTCCCTTATCAACTTGAAGCTCTCAGACTATTTAGAATATGCTTACGCACACTGGCCTAGGAGTAACGTATGCAGAGGCAGAATCGCGATGTGCAAGAATAGATGAGAGTGTACTTGGGTTGGAACTCTCACGCGTCCGCTTAGCATGTCGACCATGAAAAAGGAAGAGAAAAAGGAGAAACGAACTTCTTCCTTGATTCAGCCAAGTTGAGTATATGGGAAAATGATGAAGGAAGCTTTGCCATGAGGACGCAACGCGTCAGAAAGCTGCAAGCATCAGGTGGGAGCTTTGAATGGTCGTACTTTACATCTATCTCACTCGTAAGTGTAACTTGAGCTGGATATACTCAGATGGAAGTTGAGGAGTCAGAGTTAAGACCATGTGATATAATATATGTACACCAGTTATATTGACTCTTACTCCTTATGACGCGAACCCCTTCATCTTGGTTCCGGACTAATGGATGTGCCAGCATCACAAGCCTACGTGAGGAATTAACGCAAGAATTAAGCACCCATCAAAGTTGAGACTCCAGGCTTTCCAAGAGAAAAGTCACTCCTCTATACATGTGTATATCTCTGGGTCTATACGTTATGATATAGTTCCGGATGCACGGTATAGCTTCTGCGGCGTTCACTGTACCGAATGATCTTGCTTCTACACGCTCTGGCTCTCATCTCCTCTTATCTCATCTACTACGTTTGTATCGTTCATCCATGTACGCCTATCTAGATAGCTACGTTCGCTCAAGCACACTATCGTTTTACAAAATATGTTCAGCATCAGAGCAGGTGGAATTACCTGTTCATACCTCGGCACTACCCCGAAGGACTTTGAGACTATGGCTATGGAGCAGGCTCAGCAAAGACGCGCACAACTCCTCGAAAACGCCCGAGGTCGTTTCGTTAATGGAGAGTTGAGGGTATTTGAAAATCCGCTCCATTGTCGTTAGGTAATATTCACCTTTGGAGTTTAGGACCCTTAAACCCTTCGAGCTAAAATTCTATCATCGAGGCAAGGGTCGATCTTGACGTCAGGGTGGTTGTGCCATGTTTTTATCGGTAACGCAAGTGATGAAGGAGAGACAACTGAGGAAAACTAAAATTTGAAGATTTGTGGAAAGAGAAGGTTGAGAAGTTGAGTAAACGAGTTAATTCTGGACACCGATAACGATCGGTTAATTGTGCTATTAGATTACAGAACAAAGAACATTCCAGAAAAATAATGAGTAAAGTGACGGAAAGATGAAAGGCAGTTGAACGATGTAACTTAAACTTATACGGACACTAAAATGGCAAAATATCAGTTTTACATGGCTTGATATAAAATGCGAAAGTTGGCGACGATGTTCGAAGAGGCGGGCCTGTGGAGATTCGTTTCAAGGTATAGACGGAAAGACGGGAACTCTGCTATCCATTCGTAGAGGGAAGAAATTTCATATTCCAAGCCACTTGGTTAGCTGATCTGAACGAGTAAAAAGAAAGAAGACAGACACGGAAAGAAAAAGAGCAAAAGGGAGAGAAAGAAAGCCAGGGAAGATATAGGAAGCGAGAGAGCGCATGCGCTCTACTCAGGCTTTTAGGTGCTTCCGACAGAGACACTACGAATCATGGAGAAAAATTGTATCTCGTACACTCCTGTATTCAAAGTATGATAGTAGTTACATCGCATATTTATCACGGCTCTATACGTGCCATATTCCGGCATTTTTTTTTATTCTACAACCAGGAATTCGAAATTTCGTAATGAACTTCGCCTTTCCCTGCTTCTGACTGCTGCCAATGAAACTAAATGACATTTTGACTTGTTCCCAGTGCAATTATTACTTCTGAAAACGGATATCAGAAAACCTACAAGCATGATGGATTCTAGTTGGAAATCCTCTTGTGTCAGGTGTCCGACATACTCCACTTTCAAGTGTACATTCGGAAAAAGTGTCACTCGAGAAAAATTTAGTAAGCTTCTATAAAAAAAAGTGCTTGGGTCCGTTTGTAGCACGACCGAGACGTATAGATAGAATAAAGAGATACTCACAGTCACGAAGAACTCTGTGTGCCGTTAAAAGCGATCCATGAAAAAAAGAGATTGGAGGAATATATAGAACAAGGAAACATAGGTGACGAGCTGGGTGGAGCAATGAGAATGAAAAAGACGAAAAAAGAAAAAGCTCCACATTCGTGCGGCCTTCTGGGTGGCACGAAGACAACTTCTTCGCTGCCTTTGTGACACGAATAGTATTTTTTTACGTCTCTGGTTCTCATTAAAATAAAAGTACACGAAATAATACCGGGCGCTGTGCAATTTCCATAATTTGCACTTTAACACAATCACACGTGTTTTATTTCCACGGTAATGTATAAAAACCCTTCGTCGAAATCCTCTAAAAACATCAATTTAGCAGCTGAACCGAGTATGGAAAATAACGACATCGTTGCCAGTCTCGTTTTATCGAATGTTTTCATGTGTCCGATGCACTCTACGTAAATTCGTACAAAATGGAAATATTGGTGATTTTAGGAAAATTCTGTTGGCAAATACGGGAGAGTCAAAGAGACAGATGAAAATTGGAATGAGAGAAAGAGAGAGAGAGAGAGAGAGAGAGCGGCAGATTTGGAGTGATCGCATCCAATTCATCATTGGATAATTATTTATCATTGAACGAAAAGGAGGTTTGTAGCATTTCACCAAAGTCAGTTGCATTAGCGAGTTTTCCATGTAAAGTGCTATCGATGATGGAGAAACAAATCGATGATGGACGGAATACATGATATTCAGGCCGAACGAACCATCGGCGTTTCTCCAACTATATATATTTTTTTTCCATTTACCAATTTGATGCTGCTGCTGTTAATGCGTGACGGTGGGATGCACAACCCGTCAATCTATCCCGAGTTCAACTCGATCGGGGCTTTCACACGGAGGTTAATCACTGCTTTTCGACCCCCTCCCTCTTCCTCCCCTGTCACCGAGTTTTGCCCTTGTCTCATGTACGTTTTCACGTCCACGAAAATCTCGTTCAGTACAATCGTGTCAACAGCAAATCGATGGTGAAAAAAAAAAAAAAAAAAAAAACAAAAAATCAAGCCGTAGCGTTCATTCTGGTTACACTGACCTCACACCTATCACATGTGTGAACGCCGAGGGTGGACGATGTATACATTGTGCAAGTGGTTCTCCCTAGCCGCCACTCTTGTTCGGTGTGATGCACACTGATGTTGATGTTGGCGGTTGCGTATATAGCCCGTCGATCTGCTGGTACCGGCTGAACATACGGTACAAAAAGCTTCCCTCTCCCCCGTCCTCACCTTTCCTCTTGACTCTCACGCACGGTCGTCCCTTCTGTATTTCACTCTGTTGTGTGATGTTCCTGTATCAGGGGAACGCGGTAAATTCCACTCCCTTTGCCTCTATCCACTACACATCGTCAGGATCGTGGACTCTCTATGATGATCCAGAGAGCAATATCGACAGGCAGTGTCCATTAAAAATCGCCTGGGAGCATAAGGACCATGTGGGAAGCTGATAAAATGCTTGATATTTTTTCACCCAGACACATTCGTTTCCATCTGTGTAATGTATGTTTTATCACGCATGCCCGAGAGCTAATTGACTGAAATGATTTTTTTTTGCAATTCTCATTCGTTGCTCGGAGGGTGTAGATCTTCTGGAGAAAAAAAAAGATAGGATAGAAGGAAATTGTGAAAATAACTGTACCGAAAGATGAATTGACACCCACGACTGAAAGCCAATCGATTAGAAATGGATTCGTTTCCAAATGAAAAATTTCACAGAACCAACGATGGTAAATCTGTAGAATGAAATTGCCTAAGCATTGAAACAACATTCGATAAAGTACTCAGAATCTAGTATCTATACATTGGAATGATATTAAAAACAGAAAGATTAACGTTGCGTCCGTGCGGATGTATACGAGAAAAAAAATCTTTCAACCGATCCGTTAACGAGTTTATCTGGGTCGCGAGAAAGTTAATCCGGAAAATGCAATCAGAAGTCATAATCGACTCTCTCGGTGGGAAATCAAGGGAGTAACATTGGGAAAAATATCTCACGGTAATTCTCGGGTGGCACATCCAAGTGGCATGGTTAATGGTTCAATTTAACGTTGGTACGGTATACAGAATAAAGAGCGAACATACAGAGAAAAAAGAAATCATGGCAGTGAAATCGCAATGAAAAAACATATTGATTGGCTTGATTGTAGCTCGATGGATCATGCTTCTGACGTTTTTGTTCCTCCCTTTTGTATTTTAATGTGTTAATTTTTGATCTCACAGGAAAAGTACTGACATTTCAATTACAATTTGTCTGCCCTACCGTAGTACACTATCGACAAGGTATGAATATTAACGGAAAGACCTTTTCATTACACGTTACACATTCCTCGTACGCTAACAAAACTTTCTGGTACACTAATTTCAAAATGTCAATATATTAATTTAGTTTTGTTCGGAACTTTGCGTGTTCGAGTGTAGGTAGGTATGTCGCTTACCAGGTTAAAGTTTTTCATCTATATCCATACACGGTAGTTCATGCAAAGCCTCAGCGCACTTTATCCAGACGCGTTGTACATACTTCGCCATACCGATGTGGGTATAAAGCTGCGAAAACTTTTAACTGGAAACATTACCGGCCTGACTAGTAACCTCCAAGCCCTTCTCGTCACTCCTCACTTTCTTCAATAATGTTTTATTTTAATAGCTATTCTATCGCTACTTTTTTAACTTCTTATTAGAATTTTCTTGAAATCTCATTGGGTGCTTGGAGAGTGTTGGTTCATTTGGAATTCGTGTTCAAATGCACGAAATACTAGTGTTCATTTGTGGAACACTTTGACTCTGCAGATTTCAACATTTTTTTTGACAATGCAGCAGTATCTCGCAGAATAAAAATCGAATGGGATTACAGAATAAGATAAAAATGGTCTTGAGACATCAAACTGCTTTTTAATCTGGGATTTGATGTTTTTTTTTTTTTTTTTTTTTTTTTTTTTTTTTTCATGAAAATATAGCGAGGTCGGATCTCGGATAACGGATATCGTTAAAACTTGTAGATCCAATACGTCGATGCAGGATTACGAGGAAGATATAACTGTAGGTAATAAAGTAGATTTTTTCTTGCTGTGACGACAGCTGAACCGGGAGTCTTGAGACATTTATAAAGTTCGATGAAATTATTCATCGAGTACGTACTTCGATAAAAATCGTAGAAAAAAGTTTCTCCGTTTCGCGTAAACTCAACACTTTTTGCTGCGAGTTGTACATTTACGATTGAATTTCAAGCGAATGTCCACTTGTGTCGGAGCAAAAGTTTATCTCAATCACCTGTTGGAAATATGGTGGCTGTTAGAAGTTTGCGTTACGATATTTCATCGAGGATTTTATCGATTATATGAATTTTTTTATTTAAGAGACAAGAAAAGATTTATTATGGGATTAAAAATTGAAAACCAACATTTTTTTTAATGATTCGATTAGTTTTGAGAGAATTCATCGAGGCTCCCGAAATCTTGCTTTTTCCATGAACTCGAATTCCCACCGAGTTAATTACAATTATCTATAAAGCACGTGCGAGCACATTGGAGTCTCCTTTTTCTTGAAAAATTGATGAAAAGTGGTTTAATATCGTTATTATGACAGGGAATTGCGTCTCCCTTCGCAGATGCAAACAATTTGCAGACGACACCGATAAAACGCTACACAGATTTTTTCTGATCGGATTAAAGCGGATGAGAAGCTGCGTGTGCTGATCTTTTTTACTAGTCATACCTCGACCCCTTTCGGCGATAGTGATAGGAGAATATTTTTCTTTTTTTTTGCAACAGAGACGAAAGCACTCGAAGAAAGCGATATTTTTCCCCTTTGGTATAGCTGGGAGACAGGTTAATAGTAAGAAGAGACTGCGTTTGTGAAAAGAGCGATTTGCTCCGACTTCGAGAAAGCTCAGGGACTACGATGGGAAGGTCCTAGGGATTACATTTTTATTTACCGAGGCAAATGAATCTCCTTGATTATGAATGTCGCGAAATCCTACCGCTTTTCTGCCCCTTTCATGCAATCTCGACCTGCCTCGACTCCCCAAGCTTTGACCCTCTTTTCCTCGCTTCCCTATACACTTTTCTTGGTCTTCTCTCCCCTCTCTCTCTGTTATGTACATCCTTCTGCTATCTAAGAACTCTGGTAAATATTGGTTTTGTCTAGTGCCCCGCATGACGATTTGTATAATTAAATGTCGGCACGTTTAGCCAAGTTAAAAATGTAGATAGAAATAGAAGGGTGAAAAAGACTTTACATATCGCGACCCCAATTCGCGTATGAAAGTTATGCATGCATTCTTCCTCTCTTTATTTTTCTCTTGCCATCTCTTCCCGTGAGTTTCGGACTACCGAAACCTCTGAATCTTTCCCTGAGTACGGAAATTGCGATAATTAAAACTTGAAAATATAGCACTGAAAAATTATTTACCGGAGTACTTGGGAAAATGGTGAAACCGTGGAAAGAGAGAAAGAGAGAGAGAGAGAGGTGGGGATATGGGAGACAGTCAAGGCGAAAAAGTATGCAGCTTCGTCGGAGATTTATCTCAGGAAGGATGGAAATAAAACGAAACGAAAAGCATCCTCGTGTGGAACTTTCCAGAGCATTTCTCTTTTTTCTCTTCTCTCCCACTTCCTCTCACGCTCTCTTCGTCCCATGCTCTTTTTTTATGTTTTCAAGAGGTCATAGCTTGCAGGGACCTTAAAAACACTTCCGTCAAAATTGTGCCTCATTATTTTCTTTAAACTTCAAGCAGTTATACTGTAACAGAAAACGAAGCAATCAGACTTGAGTGCAGAAAAAAAATGATGCTCTATATTTTCAATCAATTGATCGATTGAAAAATGATGAAACGACATTCCACAGCTTTGTTTTCTAATTGTCGATACAATCTCACTCCTGAGCATTGAATATACGTGACAAGTGACGAGAACATCATTTCCGCTGTATGGTTGTGATTAATTATAACTTCCGGTGAGCCGTGTACACGTTGACGTCGATGATGACATTCCTAGGATCTGCCTATACGATTGATGCATAGATGGCATGAAATGACGACAGTGCTTCCGATCGATATAAATGTTAACAATTGTTCTGTAGCCAACTGCCAATTGGTGAGAAAATGCATGCAAATGAAACTTCGCGATAGGCGATAACTCACCGTACACCAGACCTGTCTCGTACGTATTGAGCATTGTCACAGTAAATCCTTCGCATTAATGTTGCACACGAATCGAAGATAAATGAGCTTTACTGTCGGACTCATTATTCCTAGAGTTATAAGATTGAAAACAATGGGATCAAATATTTAACAACTTCCTGTTCGCATTCATCTAAATTCTGACAGAGTCGAAGTTTGCTCCAACGACTATAATCATGGATGAGAAGTTTGGTATCAGGAGAATTTGTACCAAACTTTCAACTGGAATGGAAACTCATTTTTGAATCATCTGTACGAAGAAGAATCGAAAAAGCACGTGAGTTCAAAGGCACGTCGAGGAATCAATTTCTCTGAAATTGCCACTCGAAACAATACAGAAATTCCTGATTCGTCACCCTCGTTCCTATGCTGAGTGAGGACTGTGAATTGTGTTTAATGTCTCACAGGAATCGTCTCACACCATTTTCTCACGTAGATTTATACCGGATATTGTACGATCAACAGGACAGAAAGAGCAGAGAGCAATAATTAATAGATCAAACGAACTTACCAAGTGATGTTCGATCTAAATTATATGAAGGGCCTCGTTCGAGATGATTACCAAGTAGTACGCAAGTCTGTACGTTGTCGCCACTAGTCTTTAGAGAGAGAGAAACTTTTTGTCTCCACTCTCATGCCTTCTATCTCCATGCTTCATATTTTTAAAGCGTGTCAAAAAATTTTGAGATGATTACGGGAACTTAAATTCGGGAAATAGCAGAAACGCAGGTTTTTTGGGAGGGTGGTAATCATCTCGAACGAGGCCCTTCATATAATTTAGATCGAACATCACTTGGTAAGTTCGTTTGATCTATTAATTATATTTCGTGCCTCGTTCTTCGAGATTACCAAGTAGATGTTAAGAGGGTAGAAATTTTTTGCACATCCATGTTATCTTTAATAATTTTTTATCAAGGTATGAACTTTTTTCCACAAATCTTATTTTAATGATCGTGTTTATCTTATTCTAATACGACTGAGGCAAATGTAGCTCTGTCTTTAGTTAATGGCTTATTGTAGAAGACTGCGAAGACTTCCGAAGTCTTCGACCAGCCTGCTGTATCGCGGATTACACTTAAATCTAAACCTCGCTTGAATGCCGTTGAAGTAGACACATGCCTCGTGCTATGTGCAGTGAAGGTTTCTGTATCAATACCGCTTTGACCAAGGGTTTTCTTAATCCATCGGCTAATCGTTTGTGCCGATGCTGCCTTATGCGGTTTTTTAATAGTAACGATTAATCTATTTGTATCTTTTCTGATTGTTTCTGTTCTTTTTACGTATTCTCTCAAGGTTCGAGCTACGCATATATCTTTTCTTTTATCAAAAAAGGGTAAAATCAACAACGGTTGATTTGAACCGGGTCTAGAAGTTTTGATTAACTCCGGAATCTTAATTTTTGCGCCTTCCCCGTTAAATATGATATTTTCTATATTTATCAGAGAAAATGTCTGTACTCGATGTCCGGTGGCTAAAGCCAGAGAAGTTACCAGTTTGTATGACAGTTTTTCTAGATTTATCTCTGATAAGGGGTTTAAAGAACCTAAATATTCTATAACCGGGTCTACGTTCCACAGTTCGCTGTATTTCGGCCTTGGTGGTCGTAGTCGGAAGACTCCTCTGAAGAAACGTCGTAACGATTCGTTTTTGGAAATTTCTTGCTGGATAATTAATGAGATCGCCGATCTGTGTGAATTCAATGTTCCATAGGAATCGCCCTCGTGGAATTTTTCCGTTAAATATTCCATAATTTCTTCTACGGACGGTTGAAACCATTTCACATTTGTCTTCTCACAGTATTTTTTCCACTTCAATATAGATCCACTGTACTGTTTGAGCGTAGATTCGGCTAGCGATGCGATCATAATTTCCGTTGTTTTTTCCGGTGTCCCTTTCAGTCGGAAAGCCTCCCTGATAATACGCTTACAATTAGCGACAGTTTGCGCGCCAGTGGATGTTGTATTGACCTACAAGGAGAAAGTAACATTTGTGCATGTGGTTCGATAATGAGTGAATCTCCGATTTGCATTGATTTAAATACGGGGTACCATGGCTGCGTTGGCCAATATGGTGCAACTACTATACCCGTTGCTTTATCTACTCGAATTTTTTGCAATACTCTTAAAATGAGTGCAAACGGAGGGAAAGCGTAAAACCTGAGATTTTTCCAAGATAGGGTGAAAGCGTCGATGGCGTACGCTTCAGGATCTGCGTGCCAGGAAACGTATAGCTTACATTTTGAGTTCAACCTTGAGGCGAAAAGATCTATGGAGGGACACCCAAATTTGCGCGTGACATAAACGTATACGTTTTGAGATAATTCCCATTCAGTATCAATATTTGTTATTCTGGAGAGTTTATCAGCCTCGATATTTTCTTTCGATGGTATGTACGATGCGAACAGCCACAATTTTCTGTTTTCGCTCCATTTCCAAATTTCTGAAGTTAATTTGTTGAATTTTTCGAGCTGTATTCCCCCCATTCTGTTTACATATGAGACTGCTGTTGAATTGTCGATCCTCAATAGAATTTCGCAATTGCGACAGTCTGCTGCAAAACATTTTAGTCCAAAAAAGACGGCAAGGAGCTCTAAATAATTTATGTGATATTTTTGTTCGGTATCGGACCAAAAACCTTGAGCTTCACGTCCTTCACAAAAGGCACCCCAACCTGTTCGTGAAGCATCTGTGAAGATTTCTTTTTCAAATTGAAATTTTCTTATTGGGTTATATCCATCAGGTAGTTTTTTAATCCACCATTCCAAATCCCCGTTTAGATGTTTTGGAATATTCATATAACAATCGTAATCCCCTCTTGATCTTAGCAATGCTTGATATTTTTCTTTTTCTAATTTTTTCGTGTACATCCATCCATACTCTATTGCCGGGCACGCAGCCACTAAGGAACCAATTACTTGTGCAAAATCTCGAATTCTTATTTGTGATTTTTTGTTGAGTGTTGAAACTAATTCAATAAGTCTTTCTGCCTTTTCATTTGGTATTTCTATTTGAAATTTCCTGGAATTCAAGATGAAACCGAGATATTTGCAGGAAGTTTTCGGTTCGTAACTGCATTTATCTTTATTTATTATGAAACCAAGCGAAACTAATAATCGCGAGGTTATGCGAGCATTATTTCTACACATTTCTCTGGACGTTCCGAAAATCAAGAAATCGTCCAAGTATGCAGTAGATACATAACCCTTTTCTCTGAGCCATCCAATGATTGGTTTAATTATCTTTGTGAAAACATAGGGACACGAAGAGAGTCCGAAAGGCATACATGTAAACTGAAAAAGTTTCCCTTCAAAGCTAAATCTCAAATACTTTCTACTTTTGCTGTGGATCGGTATGAGAAAATATGCGTCTTGTAGATCTATGCTACACATAAAACATTGGGGAGTCAATAATTTGACCGCAGTTCTTATATCCTCGATTTTAAAATGGCTCGTTTCGACGAATTCATTGAACTTCTTTAAGTTCAGGATAAAACGCTTTTTTCCATTAGGTTTATCGACTAGAAAATACTTTGAAATAAATTGTCCTGCTACTGGTTTGCATGGCTCAATAGCGCCTTTGGAAATTAGCTCTTCAACGGCAATTTCCATCTCTATTTTTTCCCTTGCCGATCTCGTTGTCTCCGATGGTATTACTGTTTGATAAACCGTTGATTTCAAAGGAATGCTATATCCTTTTACTGCCTGGAGGATAAACTTATCTTTTGTGATAATTTCCCAGTTCGTTATGAATTTTTGTAACCTTCCTGCTATTTTCTTTACCTCTAACGACGATGACGGTACGGCTGAGATGAGGAGCTCTGATTCCTCGTTGGGCTCGGGTTCCTCCTCGAGTATGTCGACGTTTTGTTGTTGAACGATGTGTTCCTTGCCTGGTGGGGATATCGTGTTTGATACTTTCGGGGCCCACTCTGCACTGTTTGATTTGTCCCTTTCGCAGGTGGGCCATTTCGGTTTAAAGAAGCTATGCTTCGAATAGAAGGCTTTTTAGCGTTCTCTTGCGGTCTTATATTCTGTCCAATTTTCTCGATGGATTGGCTTTCTTTTATGCGTTCTGACAATTTTTCTCCGTAGAGGAATGAATCTGTTTTGGCGTTTTCTAGAACGTCTCTTATATGCTTTGGCAATCCTGGCGAAATGAATGATTTTCTTGCGAGGGTGATTGAATGGTAAAGATCGGTGAGGATTTTTCCCGCGTCAGAATGATATTCTAATATTTGTATTTTTTCATTGAACCCTTCTTTTTGCATGATCATGCGAGTTGTGCCGGCGCCTAAGGCCGCAATCGCGGATCCAAGTGTATTTTGCAGATTCATGAAATGTTTGTCGCGCTTTATAGCGGACTCATTCATAGAAGCGACCACCTCAGGATTCAACTTCGGCGCTTCTAGTTTGCAAGCACCATTTCGAGAATATTTAGACAAGACGTCGGCCTTTTCCTCTTTTGGCAGTCCATCCGTTATCCATTTGTTCCACCGTGTCGTGAGCTGCGAGTGAATCGGGTGTTCTCTGGCTTGTTCCGTCGAAGGATCTTTCCCCAGGATTTCCAGAATCTCATGCTCTATTTCCGGCTCAATTTCCTCATTCTGCGCGTTTTCATTCGCATTTAAAGCCGGATCGTTCGTCGCGGCCTCATTTTCTTTGTTTTCACCTGGGAGAAGAAAAAGGAAAAAAGAAAACGTGAAAACGTTGTCATGGGCTATAGTTGTTTCTCCCGTGCGCCAGCATTTGCTTGACATATAATGCCCTGAGGACAAGCTAGACTCTTGTTTCGCCTCACTGGACGAATTCGGTCTGCACACTGTTTTCTTATTATATGCGATTGTCTCATTGTGACAAGTCGTGGGTACGCGTGTGGCCGACCGCGTGTTTTGCTAGGTTATGTTTCGCCTCGTGTGCGAACTCGAACCAAGACTTTTCATCGACTATGTCTAACCTCGCGTGTTAGCTTAGTCGTGTTTTGTTTATTTTCACTCACCTTGAGGTTCAATTCCAGCAGCAACTTTTTGTATTATTTCCTCATTTTCCGATGGTGAAAAGCTGTCGGGAGATCGCTGTCGCATCTTTTTCTCGTGTATCTTTTGAAGTTTCTTGAGTAACCTGTGTTCTTCTTCTTCGAAACTGCGTGCTCTCTTTCTTTTTGAAGATTTTCCCATTTTTCTGTATTTATTTATACGATATAATGTTAAATTTACTGTTTTTATACGACGATTTTGACAAAAAACAAGTGGCGTCTTACGCACTAGAAAATGCTATGAAGCATGGAGATAGAAGGCATGAGAGTGGAGACAAAAAGTTTCTCTCTCTCTAAAGACTAGTGGCGACAACGTACAGACTTGCGTACTACTTGGTAATCTCGAAGAACGAGGCACGAAATATAATACGAATAATATCAATAGTTCAATTGTGGACGTAGAAACAAGAGTTGGAAATATGGCCCAGAAAGGGGTAATTGTAGTATCGCATGTCAAGACCCTGAAAACCACGGTGTATAAGTTGTTTCAGTCTCTCGTCCTCTTCCATTCGCTTCCCCTCTCTCTCTCTCTGTCTGTGAAGAAGCGGGTCACGAGTCATGTACGCATACACAGAGATGGTTATAGTTGCTTCCAGATTGATTTATCGTTCTTGGCACGATTTGCCTGCTGGACGCACCTATTCTTGGCTGATCTGCACCGTTTATACAGAACCCAATAAATAAAGTGATACGAACAGAATTCTTTCAGTTTTGATTGAAAAAAAAAAAAAATGTTTGATGAGAATAATCACAAAGATTTTGTTGATCAAACTTTTACCAAAATGCTGGAAACTTCACTGACTGAATTATTTCATATTCGGTCTTGAGACTGCTTCATTGGATCGATACTCAAATTGATAATAATATAAGACTTCCAATTCATCTAATTTTTGATTCATCCAAATTTTGAATTGAAAGTTACGTGTATTTAGTTCCACCCTGAATCTAGCGTGAATCTTTTGCAATATTTTCAACGATGATTCCATTTGCGTGGGTTCTCGAATTATGATTGACCTTTGGACTCATACCGCTGCACAGATGATGATCGTAGGCGTTCTGAGCCTCGAGACTGACGGATTTCGAGTGGAATCTTGAATCGGTTAACAGACGCTTTGAAGAGGCTAGACTCGGAATAGTGTGGAGAGAGAGAGAGAGAGAGAGAGAGAGAGAGAGAGAGATAAGAAAGAGACCGGATCGTAGAGGGCTCGAGTATAATCTGTATTGACAAGGATGAGGTTGTGAGTTGATTTTCCAAGAGAATCAAAAGCATCGTGTTTGGAATTGGCAGAAATGAAGGAGCGTATAGAGGAATGAACATATACGTAAAGGGTGTTCTCGCGAGCCTATGCTATCCTGATCGTAGTGCATCGCATCCGCCGCGGTAGTTAGCGATAATTGGGCACTTCCCTTGCGCATCGCATCGATTCCGACCTCTTGATTGAGGAAATGGGCGTTGGGCGGTGTCGGGGCAAAAGGGATGGCGTGTGAAGCATACTAAACCGAGCACCGAATGTTATGGCAAACGCGTGGGAACCCGCCAAGGTATGAGGGGAACGAGGAACGAGGCGCGGTTAAGGGTTCAAATTTTCCAACTGGAAATACTCGTTCGATCGTTTTTGTCGTTCGTCTAGTTCGCAACGTCAAATGTCATATTCTACTTCTATCACGTCGCTGGCAACAAAAGTTTTGTCCTTGTTAAAACTTGGAAATTTGTCCTTCCAATGATTCGATTGACTATTTGTGTATCGGACTCTTTTACACCGTAGAGAAATACAAATAAAAACATCCGATTCAATACTTTTGCAAATACCGAGATAACCGGAGCATAAATTAATAGAACGAAGTGAAAACAGCGTAGAGGTATCTCTCAAGCTTCACGTATTAAACCTCGAAAGTGTGTATATAGCAGGATTATGAAGGTTTTGCATCCGGGCCAGGACGAGCACGGTTGATACGAACTGGAGGATATTTTGGGTCGTCACGCGTGACCCAGGGACATCCCGAACGAGGCAATGAAACACTCACTGAGTGCAGGCGTAATGGAGTTGAAAGAGCGGAGCGAGCGAATAAACGAGAGTCTGTTTGGTGTTTGTCTTTGCGTGCTGTGCATAGATATCATAACGACAATGTTACAGAGCTTTCGAGTATACATATAGATCTGTGAATTCGAGAGAAATTCTAAATAAACGGTACCAAAAGGTAGGAACAGAGGAGAGATAGAGGAAAAGAGAAAATTAATGAACAAGTTAAAGAAGAGAGAGAGAGAGAGAGAGAGAGAGAGAGAGAGAGAGAGAGAGAGAGAGAGAGAGAGAGAGAGAGGGAGAGAGAGAAGATGGAAGTGGGAGAGTGTGAAGGATGGAAACTTGTGATCCGATCGTTAGCTGGTTCCTAGTAGCCAAATGCTAATTTGAGCTAATACGCTACTCAATTGTTATCCTCGTGGGGACGGTAATTCTTCGTTTAGTTTCATCCTATATCTGTATTTGTGGATACAGTGAAGACAAAACTGTGGTGAAACTGAAGAGAGGTAGGGGTTTAAAGTGTTCACGACTGGAAGGGTGGAGAGACCGAGTTGGTTACCGGCTTGCGAGCTTAAACCAGAACCCTCGACTGTAGGCCTTGTAAAAGAAACAGAAAACGCTCGAATAGTGAAAGGGATGAATGAGGGCAAGAGAGAAAGATAAAAATAGGTCTGGTATACGTTGTACGTTCTCGTCATCGTCGTTACGGAAACGTCGCACACCGCCGATGTGACCAATCATTATCGAAACTCCGTTTTCCCATCGAGTTTCGTCGAGAGCAAGTTCTTTTTTTCCTGGAAAAAAAAAAAAAAAATCTGTAGAACGCAAACTTCAGAAATTGTGGGAACAGCGACGAAGCGGTATAAAAAGAGGGATCGAAAGAGAGCGCACGTGGGGTAGTTAAAAATTTTGCAAGAGCTTAACGAGCTCCTAGCACCTTTTTTGCTTTTTCGTTCTTCTTATCCCTCACCCTCACCTCTGATACTTGTCGAACTGGTAAGCAAGGATGGATTAAAGTTGAATCTGTGAACGCGAGCGTGACGTTCAACCAACCGGCCATTCTGGAATGACTTCTACCGAAAGTGTTGCATTTCCTTTTCCTCCTCTCTTCTCTCTTCTTCTTCCTCTTCTTCTTCTCAGACCCTTTCTCTGATTTGACGTTTCAGGCTGTGGTACGAAGCGATTTAGTATTCACTCAAACCTCTTTTCAACACTCGCAGATTTTGTTACAACACATTTAGCCCAACTATACACCGAGCCTAACGATGTATGCGAGGAAAGGAAACAAATCGCGGTCTTATCGCTGTTACCTGGGTATAAACTGGATAACAACTTTTCTCTCATCCTATCCTCTATCAAACACGTGTTACACACAGACTTTTTCCCTCTCTCGGTCTTTCTCTCTTTGGCTTTAACTCAACCCAAAACCCCTTCAAAATACCCATTCTCACTCTCAATCTCAATGTGTTCTCTTTTACACTTGCTTCCACACCAATTCTCTTCGATACTCACACGTTTGTATTCTCCTCGACGCGGACCCCCCGCACTCGCTTTAACCACTTACCATACATTTGCTACTCGCCAGACCATCCACCGTCGACGAATGTGTCGATTAAACTTTCGAAAACTGTTTGCATGAACAAACCTAGCCTGACAGCATGGTTATGTGCATGAGTACCTACGTGTACCAACTAATTCGTATGTATTACCGTATGTATTACGGGAGCTCAAGAGCGTCGCTCTCTTCGTCCCTCTCTGGCCTTCTGTTCATGACTGCATGGTGATAAGAACGAACAATTAACACGCGGCGACCAAATGAACTTGCGTGAACTACGTTCAATGAGTTCAATCGAATCGCACAGGAATCCTCGAGCCTTTTTTTTCGAATTAAAAGAATTCGTGAATCGAAAACAATTTGAGTCAAAGCGAAAACTTCGAATTACGAAACAAAACTTGAGAATAGAAAAAGGGAAACGCTATTGGCTTGGCGTTGAATGAAATGAGTGAAAAAAAAACTCGTACAGGCTGGACGAAACTGTCGAATCAAATGGCGCGGCATGTACGTGCGGAGGGACAGAGATAAAAAGAGAGAGAGAGAGAGAGAGAGAGAGAGAGAGAGAGAGAAACGTGGGGAGAGGGGAAGAGTTAACGAGACTCGTAGGCAACAGGGACTTGGAGCAAGCTCGGAATGTCAATATTGCCTCGTTAAACAAATTAGGTTTCGAGTGCTTTCCACAAAGCGAAGAAGAGAGAGAGAGCAGAGAGAAAGTTGCTAAACGATTTAAATGTATTGGCGTCTGTATTCCGTCTGCCTTTTCAGACTACGGAAACGACATAATATAGTATAAGATGATGGGAATCGTCGATGATAGGAAATAAGGATAATAAATAAATAATGTCAATTAAATATTCAATGATCAGTGTTCTGTAAATTGGTATTGGAAATTAGATTATTTTCGGTATTTCCTGGCCAAAATGAAACGAAGAATTGCATAGAGATTTCAGATCATCGTCGATCGATCGAATCACAAGATTAATGCACAGTCGTTAAAGTGTTCTTCGTAAATATCAATTTTGAAATCCACTCAACTTTTAATATCATCTTCAGATGTCCATGACTCGTTCAGATTTTTGTCCGAAAGGAATAACGTCGATAGATAATCTATGGTTCATCAATTAGGGTCATTAGTCTTGATAGTTGGCTCAGATTTCATTGTTCGAAAGGAGCAATGACGGATGAGCGGAAAACAGTGAGGATAGTGTGGCGCAGATAAATAATCCAGATCGTAGTTGATGCGTGGAAATAAAAGAAGAGAAAGGCAAAGTAGATCGTTGAGTAACTTCATACCGAAGCAAGAAGTTTACAATCTTACCAAAATGAAGCAACGAAACTCTTTATAATCCCTCCTGGATTGGATGAAAAGATTGTCACACTTTAGTATAAACAAACTAGCACACACATCGCGACATCCTGCTAAGGACGAACTTTATAGAGTCGACTGCGCTGCTTGTACTGTGTGGATTAGCTAATACGTCGGGGAAGGGGGAGGGGATAAAAAGGGGGAAAATTCATTAACCTACAACGATAAATAACCGAGTAGCCACGGTGGTGCTATGAGCGAGGGAAAAGAGACAATAGTTGCGGTATATTTATGCAAAGTTTTCAAGTTCCACTGGTTGTGTCCGATGGGTGAATTTTCCTAGGTAGAAAGAGACAGCGAGAAAAGGGAGAGCGGTGTATAAGAGACCTTACAAACTGCTGGCTTGTTGGTAGACGATTTTCTCATGAAAGAGAGAGAGAGAGAAGGAGAGAAGGATACAAAAGCTTTCTATAGACCTGGTCCGCGAGCTTTTCAAGCCGTGGCTGTTCAACGGGTTTCTCGGTAACACGAAAGTTGCGAGAGAAATGCCAGGTAAAATGAGAAAGATACAGAACAAAAGTAGAGCTGCGATGGGCAAAGAGGAACGAAGGAGGTTGAAGAGTGCTGGGTATCCACCATTGTGTTTCGACCGTGCTATTATAAAGCTCTAGTAAAAAGCTCGATCTACGGGAGCACAAGTGTCGAGACGGCCGGTGTTGTTCGTTTCGTTGTGTTATTACTGCTTTTCTCAGGCACTGAATCCGCTTTGGCTGAGCGTTCTCCAGCGGGTTTTCGTGTCAGTTTATCCATCACGAGGAGTCCAATTGCCATTAACACTTCGGTATTAATACACATGCGTGGAAACACAATGTTCGAAAGATGCTGATCAATTGGGCATTGCGAAATTTCTTGATCTATCGAATTGGGAACGAGTTTGAAAAAAGAAAAACTCAAAACTCAAATTTCATCGAAACTTTTCGGACACTCTGTATATTTATCTGGGCATCAATAGGGAAAAGTTTCAGCGAATGTAAGCGACGCAATAAGAGACGCACTGGTGGAATAGAGAAAGAGTTTGGAAGAGAACGGGAAACGAAGTGGGGACGTGTACAAGCAGAGGAATAAATACAAAAGGTGAAATGGCGACGTGGCATCGTTTGCGAATGTAGTGAATAGAAAAAGAATGAGAAAGAG
The DNA here is from genome assembly GCA_037576405.1 of Campoplex capitator. Lineage (NCBI taxonomy): Eukaryota > Metazoa > Arthropoda > Insecta > Hymenoptera > Ichneumonidae > Campoplex > Campoplex capitator. Next base: position 81,862 of record JARBWI010000485.1, on the reverse strand, counting down.
TACAGATATCGAGATTATACGAATAGAAATAAAGACGAGGGCGCGCACAACTTGACGCTAAGATGGTACGGATTGGCGCGCGAATGAATGCTTCAACGGCAAATCGTGAGAATCTCCATCTGCTCACTGTCTTGTTCTGTTTTTAATTTTTTTTTTTCCCCCGATATGAGACAGTTGAATATCGACCATTTCTCTTTTAATTATTTCTCCATTGTTTCTCTTTTTCTCGTGGTATGTCTGTCTCACTAGTGATTCCAGGTAATTCTTAGGAAAAAGTGCAGGCTTATTTGAATTAATTCGTTATGATATACCGTTGTTTGCAATCGTCGCTCGATTAAACAAATCGCGTCATCGTTATCTACGTTTCATATAAATCTGCCGTCCTCTGAACTTCAATCAAATCCGCTAAGCTGCTACGAATCATCGCGTCATTATAAAGATTTTTGCTGAAAAAAAAAAAAAAAACAAACAATATTTAACGAAAGAAAAAGAAAGAAAAAAAAATTCAAACAAACGTCAGACAAAGGTAAACGTACGTTTAACAAAACGACGAAGCTGCATAGTTCACGCAATCGCGATGGAGTTTTTGTATGTATTATTCTCATAACTTGACGAGCTCCGCGTAGCACAGAGCCCAGTGAGCTCTCTCTCTCTCTCTCTCTCTCTCTCTCTCTCTCTCTCTCTCTCTCTCTCTCTCTCTCTCTATGCGCTCACGTTAGGAGTTGTTGAAAAATTAAACTCCAGCCACTCTCCTTTCTCTTTTCCCCTCACTTTCTGCATAGCTGGCCCTCGTAGTTTTCCTGTTCATACATACCTGGCGCATATGAAGCTCTCGCTCAAGCTGAGTTTCTATATGTTCTGCTTTATACCATGAACTTCTGCACTTGTACTCATTTCTCTTTACCCTTGTCGTTCGCTTCCCCTCGCTACAGAAGTGCTTTGGCTAGAGACAAATGAAAACCAGAAAAAGAAGAGGAAAAAATTTCAACAGAAAAAGATTGAAGGCATGTGTGTGCGTGTGTGTGTGTGTGTGCTCGTCTGTGTTTTTGGTACGAGAGTGCGTACAGTTGTACGAGTGATACGTCTATGAGGTCTTCTTCTTAACATTAGTTCGAATAGTGCTTTGCTAATTTTCGCTTTTTGCAGCTTTTATATACGTACGTAGTATTATAATCATCGATTAGGTAAATCTGTGGGAAGAGTGTCGCATATAACTGACCTCTATTTCAGTCAATTTCTCCACTATTTTTTGATAATTATATTATTAAATTTGAGTGCTTGTAGGAACTCGGGCATCGCTAATTTTTTTTAGACGTCGCAAAAAATAGCCAACTAGTTCGGTACCAATGGCATGAATAGTTGAATAAAATTTTTCCAGGATAGACTGTCTCCCGTGATAAGCTCACGAGAGTGAGACTCGCGTTAGTGAAAATCTTCATAATAGCTCGATCAATTAAATTTGAAAAGACAGCGAAATAAGATCACCGAAAATGAAAAGAGAAATTAGATTAATGGAAAAGTACACGTTTATGTTCAGATTATCAGTTCAGTATTCGAAACTTTGTCTGTCTCGATGCAGATTGACGATTGGAATTTTGAGACGTTACTGATGCCTCGAAGAGAGGGACGGAGGTAGCTACTGTGGGCTTCGATAAAGCACGGAAGCGATTTCATGGACATGGGCCAACAATTCTTTTCGATAGGCTGGATAATTTAGATTTGAGAATTTGTAGCTAAAGCTAGAGATAGAAAGAAAGTGTGTGTAATATAAAAAAAGAAAAAAAAATAGTACGTTGAGAGCAGACGCTTGGCGACAGCGTCAACTATATGGGAATCGATTTGAAAAGCTCCGTCGCTTGGTGTTTCCCAGGTCGTATGCTTCGAGAGTTAGCATACTCTTTTCCTCTCTACATTTCCGTTTGCACGGATCTCCCTGAATATATGTGAAAATTTCCGTATTCATACGCATATATGAAAAAAAAAAAATGTACAGATTTATATATGAAATGTAGTTTTGTGTAGGTTCGATGGTACTCCGGTATCGTGCAATGAAAATCGGAATGTCGGGCACGCTGAGCACCTATCGCGTCGACGCAGCTATCACTACGATCAAGAAAGGAGTTCTCCCGAGTTTGCCTCACTCCCTCGCAGTCTCTTCTTGTTCGTCGTGCTCGTCGACTCGAATTGTTCGCTAAACTTCCCTCCTAATTAGTGCCACGTCGATGAGCCCGTCGTCAGCGAAGGGAGGGGAAACGGGGTGGATGAAGGAAGAAACGAGAGATGTATACACATAGAGCAAGTTTTCTTTCTCTCTCTCTTTCTCTGTTGCTGTCTCCTTGCATTCCCGATTCCCGGCGTGCATAGTATTCGGTAAAAGAGAACCTACTATGTCGGGGTAATTCTCCAGCGATGATGAAGTCAAGCGAATTTAATTGCCTTCGGCCTAGTATTATGATTATCATTCTCTGTTTTTATCGTACTACTTATTGGTGGCGTTCATTACAGTCGTGTAATGTCTCGTATAACTCAATAAGAAAAAAGATTTTGCGTACATGCACAAATTGAAGATGATTTAAAAAAAAAACACAACTTATTCTCTAACAGCATTGGGAACGAAATGCAGAGGATATAAATTTGGGCACATATCGTCATAATCATTGGTCCGAACCGAGTCGAATGAAACAAAGAAAATAATATTTCTACAGAGTTGTATTCGTGAAATTAATCGTTTGCATTTTGATTCTATCATTACATTTTTGTGCCGGCTTCATTTGCGTTTTATATGGAGATCCGAGAGAAAAACCATAATAGAAACTGATAGCGTTGTTAGTCCAGTTTACGTTGGATCTCTTCAGCATGCAAGAGTATCCGTATAAATATAGTAACAGACCTAGGTATTATAATATACAGTAATCGTTGAGCACGAAGTGCGTTTCGTCCGTTGCTATCAGTCGACCTTTTTGCGCAGCGTCCAGGTGTTGGTCATTCCGGAGGTTTTTGGGGGGACACAAGGGACGCGGAGAAGGGGATCGTGGCAGAGCGACGTAATGAATATATTTGCATATCTGGCCCGTTACCGAAGTGTTACCGGGACAAGGTACCCCGAGCTTGCTCGCCATCAAGGCTACATAGCCACACGGCCGCTGACTGCCAAATATGCATGCATCTAGCCCGAGGGGGTGATGCTGTATTCGCCAAACCAACCGACACGTCAGAGGTAGAAGATGAGATAGAAAGAGGCACGGAGGAAGAGAAAGGATGAGATGGAATTGCTACGACTAACTAGCCTTATGCTTATAACATTCGGAAGAGGGAATCGTCGATTAGTTTGGCAACTTCGCTATGGAGGATGAGCCTTCCGACCATCCCTGTTCAACCTCTTCCTAACTCATGTGTATTTTCAAGGGGATGTACACTTACCAGCATATAGATGCTGGTATTGTTCGGCTGAACACAACTAACTCCGTCATCGCGGGTACTCGAGGAAGTCAAATTCTTTTGGAAAATATGTTTACCCGAAGAGGGTAATATGTTTACCATCGTTTTAAATAGAATATGCCACCGTTGTAATTGGAGGGTGCAGAATTATTGAGAGAATCATTAAAATGAAGATCAATGTTGCCAGAAACAAATGGTGCATCTCCGCGTGGAAGACCTCATAGAGATCAGAGGTTGTTTCTAAACTGTGAAGTTTATACTTTCGCTCTTAGGGACCTTTGTCATCGGAGTTTATCGATATGGTTTTTCATGCCACTTTCTCTCGCAGCCTAGCAGGCTCAGCCTAGTTCGAAACTCACGTGCACCGTCTACGTGAATGTGTGATCATTCCACAATGGCTGAATATACATGTAGGTTTACCTATCTATACGTATATTCGTGCATCTCGTCAGGCAGCTGACATTGTGTAACGGTAGTGAACGGGGTTTGAGTGAGTTCCGGGGTGTGAGGTGAAGGGGGGGGGGGGGGGGGGTTTGGAGCCATGGCTTTCGGACTTTAAAAGTTCGGTAATTGTCGAGGACACGTCTGCTCGGTAAAATTGAGCCTCGACCGCATCAGCCTTTGTGGTCTCGGGTCCTCCTGAGTAGCAAAGCTATACTCCTTCCCTTTCTCCCTTCGTGCCCCCTTCCCCAGGCCCCTTATTTCACCATTCTTCGTTGACTGTGCTCCAGCAACTACCAGCATACCGTACCTAGTGTCGTTTAGTTCACGAGAGCGGGAGGACGATGTTACACGAAACCCCGGGTGTCTGTCTCGCGCCTTCTGCTGCCACGGAAGAGATGGAGTCTGGTCTGGAAAAGTCAGCAAGTATTTCAACGAGCGTCGGAACCACCCTTTCACCGACATACATGAATGCAAGTCCTCTGTGTGTGAGTGTGTGTCCGTATACTTAACCTTTTTCCTCTCAATTCGTGAGTGTTAACGACAGGAGATTCTCTTTCCATGTTTTACTCCAGGATGCTGCTCGGACCTCAAAAAGCCGCGTTTCAACCGTACAAGTATATAGTATAACTCGAGAGGAGGAGAGACAAGCTTCGGTAATGCTGCTGGGGGGATTCCGTGACGTTCCAACGAACGCTTTATCGCCTTCGTGTCGTATTTTTCATGAAAATTTGGGGCTGGCTGGCCTCTGGCCTCACCCGCACCAACGAATTCATTCGGACACGGATCCTGGTATACACGCCTATATTCGTGCGCCGGCTACACGTAGCAACGAGTTTTCAAACGACATGAGGATCGGATTGCGAGAGGGTTGATGTGGGCGATCCCCCTTCTCTTCCTCGGAGTCCCTCACTTTTTTGACCGCTCTCGGTGGACCTAGTCCTCGTCGTGCACCCTCGATCGTCCGATTGTACGCTTCAAGCTCAATAGGATGCAGGGTACGAGGGAGAGAGAGAGAGAGACTGATGAAACGCGAGATGGCACCGATTCTCCTCTATTGATGCTACACGGAAAAAGCAGAGGACCTTCCACGAGCCTACCAAACCCGTTTCAACGCTTGGCCCATACTCTCCGGTCCACCGAAATTAAAACTCTAATTCGACCGGACAATATCCAATTACGAGGCGCAAGCGAATATCAATTCCTAGCTTTTATTTTCGATGTTGTGTTTCCCTATCTCTTTCTCTCTCTCTCTCTCTCTCCCTCTTTCTCTCTATCTTGTTCACCTGCCTCTCTTTCATTTAAGCTCGTTGAATTCAACACTGCGTTCATACACATCTCGCCATAGGGCGATTCAATCGCTCAATACTTCAAACTGTATGCCCTGAAGCGTGCACGTATATGTTTTTTTTTCCCCTCATTCTACCATCCCTTCTTTTTTTATTCATCAATGTGTACTCTCTGTGATACATGTATATATGCTCCAATAAATTCCCCGGACGTTTTTTCAAGCGTTTCCGTTATCCGAGACTATGTTTTAATTATAGAAAATCGTAAAACGTTTAGATGAAGTATTCGGTTTGATAACTTGGCTGTTTTTTTGTTTGTTTTTTTTTTTTTTCGTTACCGCAGTGAATAAACAAAGTAAAAAATAATTCAGCCTATTTCGGATATTATTATGATACAAAATGATTTAAAAAAACCTGAACACAATGTTCGATTTTCAATTGACAGAAAATGGCTCTTTTTTGTTTTGCGTACAATCACCCACTCCTTTCTACCTAAAGGCACTGTGAAAGAGTGACAAAACGAATCATGTGCCACGTGAGAATGCGCATTGCATTATTCACTGCGACACTTCGAAACGGCTGGGAAACGAGCGTCGTTGTGTCGACACACTCGCACCATATCGCATTGTAGTTATTCGCACACGTACACATTTGGGTCATCGTCAATTTAATTGGTCAGGACGCGCAATACCGAAGCACGACGATAGAGCAACCACCGCAAAATGCAACCCTATCGAGAATGAGGGTGAAGAATCCAGAACACGGTAGAGAGAGAGAGAGAGAGAGGGAGGGAGAGAAAAAAAAAGAGAAAAGGGATCGCGTCTACGGTAAACTCAGCAGCGTAAACGCGCATACTGGAATATCGAGGATTCCTGGTTGACTGAGGATTCTTTGTGCCTGTATGGATATCCGCGTGCACAGGCGATCTATTGTTCGTTCCGAATCGAGCGATGATTTCATCACACGCTCTCGGATCACGACAGGCCCTCCTGAAGCTATTTATGACGGCTTACGTACGTCCGATGTATATCAATGCCTTCAAATTACATAGCAGCGACGTGGGAGACCTGGAAAAAAATCGATGGATATGGGAGAGAGAAAAAACGATTTCTTTTATATTTATACGAAATCGATCGTGGGAAGGAAGCGAGAAGAAAAGAAATGCCTTTAGTCCTTGTTCGTGAACACTCAGGTCTAGCATACCTTCCATCGAGTCAACGTGGAACACCTGAATTCCTGGAGAATCTTGCCAGAACGTAAAAATTGTTCTGGATCGTGTCTTCGCAGGCTATCGTTGATCTTGGAAAGAAAAAAAAGCTGTGGCCAAACTACTCTACGACAGCGAGATGAAGGACGAGAAAAAAAAAAGCACATTTTTGTAAATTTTTTAACTTGACCCTTTGTTTGATCCCGACAGCTCGAAGTGTGGAAGAAATTAGGAAACTGCTGAGTACGAATTCCAGCGAGGACTCATTCTAGAATTTTTAATGAGATGCTAGCGAAGTTGGTGATGAAAAAATGGCACGAAATTCTTTGACTACACTGGGTTTTGACTCAAGTTTCAATTTCGTTGGTGATCAGTCCTGAAACATCCTATACGTATGTCGTCACTGGGTTTTCTTGTATACCGGGGAAACCGGGCTCTCGTTGAGACACCATGATGGAACAACAATTTACCGTCTTTGTATTTTGGCTCGCCGGTCACGTGCGCGACTCCACCGACCGGGCCGTAACTTCTGAGCTCTCCACGAGAGGGCGCCTCGACGGCTCGTCGCGTGTTGCCCTCCATCTATAAAAGACTTCTCGTTGCTTTTTGGCTTTAGCAATGTACCGGTTTTACTCTCGTTTCTTTTCGTCGTAGCTCGTCTTCTTTTACGTGGAGGAAGAAGGAAAAACAACATCGCAGTATCCCGTTCACTGATCCGAACAAATTCTTGAGCTCATCCACGATTGGCTATCCTCGATTCTACTAAATTTTTCTTCTTTTTCTTACTCCAAATTTTCTCGTTCATCGAGCCTTTTTCGTTTCACTCGAATTTTATACAGGCTACGAGCCCAGAATCTAAAGGGAATAGTTGTTTCCAGTGCAAATTGAAAATGGCATGAAAATTTGCGATTTTATCATTCGTACAAAATTCTCTTGGAGAATTGAGCTTAATTTCTTCGATATTTACTGGTCTAAGCGGGAAAGATATTTATTCTTTCGATGTAAAGCGAATCTACGTGAGGTGGATCGCAAAAATTCGCAGACAATTTTCGGCTCTTCGATATTCCACGGGCATCTTTTTCGTAATTGGACTCAGCTGTTAACTCGATTCGACTAACTTTATGTATCAGCCAATCAGTTATACAGCGCAACCTTATTCTACCTTCACAGTACTTTGATAAGAATTTAAAGGGAATAGAGTCACTGGAAAACATCGAAGGTCCCGGACATGACTCAACCCAAAAGTGGTATTTCTGGCAGAGAAACAGGGTTCAGGGGCCTCGGACGATCAAAGAGTTTGTGCAGCGTGCACATCGGTGGTTGGGGAAGTGGCTGTGTGTACAAAAAGGACACCCGATCGGGTGTCAAAGTAGATTTAAAGGGCGAAGGGGAAGATTGGGCCAGAGAGAGAGAGAGAGAGAGAGAGAGAGAGAGAGAGAGAGAGGAGGGATGTATCAGACATCTCTCGTCCTTCGTCTGGTACTTCCGTCTACCACACATATACATGAGGGAGAAAGGAGGCTGCAGGCTTCTCCCTTCACTTTGTAAGCGATGAGGAAGGAATGAAATGTGCTCGAGGGTTTCCTGTGTAGTGGCACACTGGGTTTAACGTGTCTCTTTGGTTCCAACGTCGAGACACGATCAATTTTGTAAAAGGGAGATGTAGCAACGAGACTAGAGGAGGTTACATATATTTAGAGACAGAGAAAGAGAGAAAGATCGAAGCGAAATAAGGAATGAGAGAGAGAAAGAGCAAGAGGTTCGTTTTAGCAGGCAGGAAGTAGGATAGGAACCTTATAGTCAAGGGGTATAAAGTATCCTGGACCAGAGGCACTCGAGATACGCTTGTTTTGGAATAAACAGATAGCACCGATCGTGTCTCGAATACTAAAGCAGCCGAGTGACAGCAAGAGCACCTCTCTTCGCTTTCTCACTTATTCGCCCTTCCTATTATCCCCGTATATAGGGTGTGTCTCTTCATCGATGGTTATCCTGGCAACTTTGAATTCGGTATGAAACTCAAACTTCAAAAGGCAAATACAATTTTTCTAATGCAATCCTTTTCTTAATCGTTATGAATCATTAATCTCGAGATAAACCGTACACTTTTATCGCACGTATTCACCAAAGGGTCTGGATAAAGCAAAAGTGCATGCTACTCATTATGGGGAGCATCAAATTTTCTACAAACAAGTCGTAAACCGTGACTTTTTTATCTTCAGTCGTTTGCTTCTGGAAGCAGCACAAAAAAACGACCCGGTGCCCAAGGGATCAGCCTCAAGCCGAGCAGTTTTATCCTCGTTTTATTTTTATATCTACAATCGAGAATAAACAATTGAACATACGATAAAATGATCAGTAGCTTCCTCCAAGGAAATTCATGCTCAACGAAATTGGACCGGCGCATCACACAGAGAAAGAAAGTCACGCTGTCAAAATGTCAGTTTCTATCAAGTCCAACATTTGGCATATCAATGTCGATTATCGTATTAATGTCTATCCAATTAACTCATCAAAAGTGGGTCAGCCTGAACAATGAAATTACACATAAATTCGGCGAATCGGAACTTCACTTTGAATTTAATTTTATGGAGATGACTGGTAAGTCACCCTGTATCCAGTGTACGAAGCAAACGAAAATATCATTCCTGTCTGACGTATCCGTAGCTACTGTTATCCATAAACACATGTAGCTGTAAACTAATTCATCAAAATTTCAACCGATTCCTATAACAGGTCTGTTAATTTTAAAATATTCAAAAGTGTGATATTAATTCGAATAAAAGTGACACTGACCATTGAGAAGATGAATAATTATTCAATTAGTGAGCACAAATTCCTTGAGACTAAATGTAAATTGAGTTCAGAATTTATGGTTAAAAAATAGACAATCGAAGATTCTGCCTTCGATACTAATTAACAACAATTATAATTAATTCAGTGGCTCTTAAAGCCATGAGCTCTCTGGAACGTTTTCAAAATGTGTAAACATTTTTGGAGTAATCCAAATTGATTGGCACGAAGCGCTACTTCGTTTAACAAAATTACCGAACCGATCAATTATGGAGAATAATTGATTTATAACGCAAGAACAGCACTGAAACATTTGTTTCCAGTATTATTTCTTTCGCGCACGATTACGAGAACGTCTCTGAAGATATCCGCGAATATTGTCCCACGAGACTCGATTTATTATATGCCAAACGACCTCGGATTTTCATCCCTAATTTGCAATAATTCTGTATTATCTCATTTCGTTAGACGACTACGGGATGCATGAATGAGAGAGTAAGAAAAGAATCGAGAAAGAAAAACACGCCGAGGTTTAAGAGCGTAAAGAAAAGGCAAAGAGAGAAAGAACACAGGAGATAAACAGAAAAGGAGAAAAAGTGAGAAGAACCGAGACGAGAGACTTTTTATTACCCTATTAATCCCAACTAGTGCCTTATTTTTAAATTAACATTTTTATCTGCCTGGAAAACAAGCTTAGGCCAGAACTGCTATTACACTTCGTGTCACCCCTCATATTCTTGAAAATTCTCCTCTGGCTTCTCTCTCATTCGTCAGCAACCCCAGAGTAACGAAACCAACCCTCATCACGCTTATGCTATACGTATAAAAAATACAAGTGTGTAAGTGCGTGGGGCTCTTTATACATATATTTATTCTTATCTTTCTCTTATATATATTTTTTTTCTTTCCCTCCACTCTCTCTCTCTCTCTCTCTCTCTCAGTCTATTTCTCTCTTTTCTTCATGCAACCTTCTCTCGGGCTCGCCTCAGCCCGTCAATTCTCGTAAAGCACAGGATTATGGAGCTGAATTCTATTACCGCGGTACGTCGAGCGAACCGGAACCGGTAAACGGAAGCTTTCAAGGTATCATTAAATGCGCAACGAAAGCGCAAGCGAGAAGAGGCTTGCGATGCATTTCAAAAGTTCGACATTGGCTCCCGTGTAGACAGATGAAATTCTTACTATCCCATTGATCATTCCACCGAACTGTTATAACAGAGATGAAACGAGATTTTATCCTGCTACATCCCCCCCGATGCCATTTCCCATCATCTCATTAAAACTCCTCATTTTTTTTTTTTTTTTTTTTCAACAACTCGATTAAGAATGCTTTTATCCCCTCTTTCTCAGTGACCACGTTGAAGCTCTGCAAATCGTAGCTTCACCACTCGCAATCTCGACGTTAAACTTTACACTTAGAACGCATGCCACATTCGTGGTACACGCATTCACTCATTCGAGTGATAATTTGCAAAACGAGCTCCTCCTTCGTTAATCTTCGCAAATATGAATTTTAACAAGGCGTTAAAAAAAAAAAAACTGATTAAAAATGACAAGTTCAATGGATCCATGCGAAAAGCGAAGAGGGGTCTGTACGAAGAGCTAAATTTTATTATCGAATTTAAATACCGTCAAGTTCCATAAAAATATGCGTACTAATTGATGAAAACAAAAGAATAGTTGATCCATTTTCGATTCTCATTATTTTCAATGTTTCCTCGGGGCTTCATTACATTCCGATGGAAAGCAGTTTAATGAACTGCACTCGTATGGGTTACGTTTATATGTATGAAATAAAATCAATTCGATGCAACTCCGTATTACGTTACTTATGCTCGGATAAATGTGATGTAACTCTCGCTGTTAATTCGTGTCCGTTAACTTTATTTGATACGCTGTGGAAAATCGATCTGTGAAAGTATTATGAACAGTCGAATGATTTAAATAATACACGTAAAATGAGCTCTCAATATGAGTCACCCGCTGGAAATACATTCGATGAGATATAGACGTTGATTGAAAAAAAAAAAAAAAAATACTCGATATAAATGTGCCTCGATGAATGTCAGAAAATAATGGCCTCATTCGGTTCGTTCTCTCACCGTTTTCAAAATTCATATTCAGAATTTTTAACATTGCATACCTTTGTAATGCATTCTAATTCTAATTCCAATAATGTGATGTAATTCTAGAAAATTTCACTGCAATGTAATGAAATACATTCCATTAAATTGCAGTGGAATCATCTTCCATTACATATTACGATGAGTGATGAACAAAATTTTCGTTGCTCGTATCATCGTAATAAGGTTTTGACCTCATCGTTCCACGGGTCGATGTTCCATTAGAACAAAAATGACACAACGGGGAATGATTCACCGCAATGTAATGCACAATAAAATTTATTTCCACTTACAATTCAATCCTCTATTCCACTTCTCTATTACTCATTACAATGTAACGAGTGGTGAAAATTAATTCCATTATTTTTTTTTTGCATTATTCATTACTTTAATATTATTAATCCATTAGTTTTTCATTAAAAATTTAACAACCCTCGGTCTGGTTATTTTACACTCGCTCTGGATGTCTTTTCCCGGCTTCAATTTCCTCTCACTCTCTCTCTCACATTACCTTTCTCTTTATCAACGCTCACCGAATGTCCAAATTACCAACGTGTAAAACCGCGGTATGCCGTTTGTGCCCGCATGTGATGAGCACGAATAGCGACGAGAGAGAGAGAGAGAGAAGCAAATGAAAAACGTGGAGAGAGGACGATGCCCTCGTGGCGACATTTCCCATGTCGTTCGACAATCAATTCGCAAACTGATTGGACGCACCGTTGATATCGTATCGCATGGCTCGAGAACCCTGCTCCTGTCTTTTTTTTTTATTCAATTCATATTATATCAGAATCACGAATGAGCTCAATGTATTTATAAATTTCGATAAGCACGCAAAACATATTCAGACATTGCAGGATGTATCGATAAAGAAAATCGTGTTTTTGTATCCCATCACCGATCACCATTCCCGCATGATTTTACACTGGTAAAAATTTTCGTTTTTCCTTCAAAAGCTTGAACCTTGAATCCCAAATGCTTTTTTCTTCGCAGTGTGTGGCAAGCTCGAAGCTGTAGCAACATCCGACGATACAAGTCCCAAAAGTACGAATAACCTTACGTGTGCTAGACGCTACGTGCACCACACGCCAACCATCATCTTCTCTCATCTCCCATGCTCCTTCGCGCACACCTTACCATACACGTATACATATTGGCATTGGATGCTCCAGGGAGTTTTAGTGGCTGGCAGCATTCAATATTCCGTAACTTTGCCAATTTATCGATGGATGTGGCCCTCCGTTGCCCTCCTCTATTTCGCCCTGGCAACTGCTTCTATCTGCGTGAGATTCACCTTCACATCGTAAACGATACATGTGAAAATACACGTAACCGTGTAGAGTGTCGCACACACATCTTACATCTCTTCGTTCTCAACTGCGCACAGAGGCGAGTCACCTCCTTCAAACCGCACCAGTACACTTGGTTTTACAACGGCTTCAGGCCACCTGATCTATTCCGAATTGAGGAAAGAATCTGTCGGTTCCAGAGTATGTTCGCGTTACAAAACATCCCTGATGGCCGACCAGCGGAACTGTATCAATATATGTGATGAATGTATGCTTATGTTGATGTATTTTGTATCAACCAAGTAGACGTGGATGCTTTACGAACAAACGTCAGCAAAGTATTGAACTTGCAGTGACTTCTTGCCTCGTCAATTCATCGGAAACGTGAGCAAAAGATCGAATTCGGAGTTGAATAGTCTGCACAGTTAAAAAATATATAAAATTTACAAACTCGGTATGTAAAATGGAAATTATGGCACTCGTATACCAAATTTAAGACATGAATATGAATTTTAGTCTCACATATGGAATTTAATGTTGCACAACATTGCGTCATCTTGTTTTTAATACTTGGCGTCAAGACGCTGCTGCGTAGCTAGATATAAAAAATAGTACAATAATACCGCCTAATTTTTTTCCTTATTTACAAGGTATGGCAAACCACATGTACGTTCCACTTTCGGGTCCCCACCTTTCAAAATGTGATAGCGACAACAGCGTATTAATTTATCTCTAATGTTTGTCTATGTAAATGCGTCATTAAATCAATAACGTATTCTAAAAAATTTAAACAGATGGTTCGAGTGCAAATGTTTTTTTCATATCCAACGCAATTCCCGTATCCAAAAATTAGTATAAAAGCGAGCCTAATTTACACTCGATATCCAATCTACCAAGTCTACCCAGTGAAGAGAAGTAATAACAACGAAAATGTCGAGACTCGCGATTATTTTATGTGTCATCGGTTTCTTCGTCTCGGTAAGTGAGCTCGACTCTTGAATTCTTCTAGAATACAAGTCTAAGATTATTTAATTATCAAAGTTACTATATTTTGTACTAACGATGGGTAAGTTTTATTTTAATTTCAATACAGAATTTTTTCACAGTGAGCCGATATTTGATCAAACTTTCTACCAATTTTATACTTATTAGATTTACAATTAGATTTCTTGCTCGTTCCCCAATGGTTTCGGTACTTTACGTCAAAAAACGACTTGAAATACGAACCTCGAAGTTTTTTTTTTCAGGCTCGTTGAAGAGGTTTCTTGGGAGAACTCTACTGGATGTCATTTTTCGAATTTTCGTCTTTTTTTCATAGTTCTCAAAATATCTTTCATAGTTGTCGAGAAATAATTGTAAGAGCAGTTTGAAAATTGAGTTATTCGAAGCGATGCCGAAAGGAATCGAAAAAGCATTGCGGGTAGAACGAATTCGATAGGATATATGGGAACCATAAGCGAGATATTCAATTTCCAGTTGTGAGGTAGTTGGCGAAACTTGATTTCCTTAACGGCGAGAGCGACCGGAATATCCACAAACCGCAGGCATCCACGGAAAATTTGTAAATATATGCTTATGAATAAGGTGACCGCGAAAAAGGGGCGAGAAAAATGTAATATCGAGGAATTTTCGATCCGGACAGTATGAATGATGGTGGAAGAGAAAATTGTTTGATGATTTGTTGTGCGTAATACGTTATTGAAAAATGAAGATCGTCGAAAATTCGGTGATAATAAAATCTTACAGGCTTATAGATTGTACCAGATGATCCCGATTTATTCCAGCAGCCACGATCCTGTGAAAATGGGGGCTTGCGGACTGGTGAAGTATACACTATCAGCTATTGACACAGCAAATGGCCACGGGACTCTTTCACGTTCACCGGAAAGTCAAGACGGGGTTGAGGCTTTTCACGAGTGGCTTGGCCACGAGAGAGAGAGAGAGAGAAAGGAGAAAAAGTACGATATGAGTATAGAAAGTGTGTCGAGATCGGTGGTGCGAAAAACCGTTGCCACAACCCCTCTCAGTTTGGTGATGTGTGGGTGTGCGTTTCTCCGTAGTTTCTTCGGCGAACGAGATCCCGAGGGTTATAAATGTTATTACTGGATTGATTCCAGATAAGTCACGAACAAATCCTCCTTCTCCTGTTCTTCGTCGGCGATTCCTTCAGCCCAGTCCGGTCAAATGTTATTCCAAAACAGCAGTGCGGTTAGACCGTTTTTACGTTTTCTCTGCATATATTTTTTTCGATCCTTCTGACCTTAGGCTGTTTACTATCGATTTCTTTCGCATTTTACGTATTTTTACTTTGCGATTTTTGGACCCAACGTTCGAGGCAGGAAAAATACTTTTTTTTTTATCTGATTCTCTGTTTTCTTTTTCCAAAGTAATAATCACATCAGAAAACAACTGGTTCGGGGTACATTTCAATAATATTTTCCCGCATATTATTATTTCGTTACTTTCAACGTGTCAATTTCTATGTTTCTGTGTTCATGAAAAATTGCGGTATTCTTTTCTTTTTAGTACATAAAAAAGTTCATATTTTTGTCCTATGATTCAACGAACATTATGGGGTTCACTTAGGCCAACTTTCCTCATGGTCGAATCGCGTAGAATCTACCCTTCCATGAATCCCTTGTCCCCTTGGCTGGAAAACGAGAGTCCGAGCAGAGTTGCCTCGAGAAAATTGCGAGTGGTCTTGTACAATTCGACAGAAAAAGAAGAAAATAAAAATGACGAAGCAAGCCCTATGAGAGAAGATATGAAAGACGAGAACATTCGACGATATTGGTTTAGTTATTCGAGTACAACTATTGGCCCGCGTCATCTATGATACAGCTTTATCGTTTATTTTTACAATATGTAATCTCAGCAAAGAAGAAAAGCTTTGAATTGCAATCAAGAATCGGTAAACTCATACCAAAAGAGTTCTAGCGTTTATAAGAAAGAATGAAAATACAAGAAAGAACGTTTCTCCAGTTGTTTTTTTAGTCCAATGAAAGCTGAAACAAATATGATTTCCATATTTTCCAATTTCTCTCCTTTCTCCACTTTATCAACCATTAACTCTGTTTTTTTTTTTTTTTTTTTTTTTTTTTTTCACGGTCGTTTGTAACAGTCAGGAGAACGAAACAATTTCATTGACGAAAGGAGAAAAGCGCGCGTGTCTAGACGTTTTAATCGAATTTCAAGGATATGCTGGCTATGAATATATTTCGACTGTTTAAATCCTGGCCCTCAGGTGTCGAAGGCTTACTCCCCCCCCCCCCTGCCGACAATCATGCAGAGTCGAACGACGGGACATGCTCTTCTCATACGAGAGAGAAAGATTTCTGTGAGATACTTATACAGGAAGAAGAAGGAGAGAAAGAGAGAAGAGCAAGAGAGTAAGAGAGTAGAAAGAGGACGAGTCCTCGGCTGGATTAAATTTGCGCAAGTGTGCGCAGCTTCGGAGTTCCATGAATATGGAGGTTCTCGTTATTATATGCTTCCAGCCTCTCCTCTCTTGTAACCCCTCCAAATGCACATGTACACTCTCGGCTCGGACGTAGCACAGAGGACAAATATATTTGCGTGTTTCACGTTCGTGTGAGTACCCCACGAGTCTTATATGTAAACGTATATATTGTATATAACCCAGGTACACGTAGACGGCTATGTATGAACACCCAGATTCGGATATGCAAGCGTCGAGAGACTCGTACGTATTCTGCCCCAGTCTTTCATGCCCACATTCGTACTCTCCTATCTCTCTATTTCCTTCGTTCTATCCCTCTCTCTTTTGCTCGATGTCTACTCTGCACAACATCAGGTTTTCCCTAACGCTCCCAAGCGTGTCCCACTGTTGGTTTTATCGTTTAACACAAAGTTACCATGAATTCCGTAGAGAATACGTTGGCGTGGCATCCCGAACAGTTACTCGCTGCCGAAACCCTCGGAATGCATGACGTATTATCCTCTCCAACGGTAACGTTCAATCAAATATTTATTGCATACTCGTGGAGGTATTACGTGCCAAGTAATTTGGCCCTAAGCATAACAGTACCAGTGAATTTGCCTTCTGATGTTGGTTCCATCTTTTAATTAAAAATTTAACATTTCGGCACAAAGCTTTTGGCCGATATTTTCTCATGAAGAACCAGCAGCTTTGGTCCATTCGAAAGTTTCTACCAGTTATCGAAGTATCTCAAAAGTTGCGGAATCTAAAGTTATCGTTGATGACAAACAACGGATAACATATTGATGATGTTTCGGAGACAATCTGACGATCCTGACTGATGCAATAACATAACCTATGAGGTATGAACGTATAGATTGACATCGATTTATACATGGATACACGGGAAAGTAAGAGGTCCCGAGTGTCAAGTAAACTTCACAGTGAAAGCCGCGAACGCGATAGCCGTTGACGTTATTAACGATGAGTTATTGTCGTGGTCCCTCTTGTGTTCATCCTAAACTCCACCAGCAGTTGCGCGTGTCCCTCAAATTTGGGAAATACCCGTCATTGCTGGTGGTTGCTTCCATTGCTCGACTACCCTATCAGGCACAATACACTTTCAGCTTCGGGTTATCGTTTCAATAGTTATAGTTTCGTGGATGTTATTGTATCAGGACAAGTAAATATACGTCGCAGGTAACCATTAAAATAATGGCAGCTTCAATTGGTGGCCGAACAAAGGCTAGCCAAGTAAAAACCATTGCAAGTTATGCTCTTTTGTTTATCAACAATTGATGCGGTGTACCGACGAGATATTCAAGAGGGTGAAATGTCTTCTGGTTTCTCGCATACATCGAATCAAGGAAGACCTGTTTCACCGATGTTATGCAGGACTGGACAATATCGTATTGAATAGAACAACGAGAATATACAAGACTTCAGCTATCCTGTTCGCTCCAACGATGAAGAACCGACGAAGACGCAAGAGAATCTTGAGATAGAATTCACGGGGGTGTAAAATGAGCCAGCACCCTCATTGCTGCGAATCTCATTGAGGATACAGCATCGAAGTAACGCTGAAGGCAAGCAGGAAACGACTATGTAGTTAGTAACAATTTGCCCGTAATAAGCGCATCTATACCATCCAAAAGTTCTCCATAGTGTTGGCCCAATAATCACCAACAATTACTATACACTCTCGGGTTATTTTGCTTTTGGTTCAAAGCACGGTAACTCTGGGATCCGTGCGTTTAATATTGAAATTTCAAAGTTATACTCAGAAAAGTTTAACAGCCAAAGTTGCGTTTCAGCGATCTTTTCTATTTAAATAATCTGGCAATTACTGATCGACGAATCATAAGAAGATCGATAATTGATTCCAGAATTTCATATAACAAAGTACAGAACCTGAAAGCAACGTACACGTTCATTGAGTTGATGACATTCTTGTGCATCATGGTACCACATTTTCAATTGTGGCAGTTGATTGGAACATGATAATATCGGTTATTGGAATTCTTTTTCATTGAAAATAGTTAATCAATTCCGTAATGTGGGGCAAGCTCAATCTCCTCAAAAACTGTGTGTAGAAACGTCCAGAGTTTACGTAAATGATGGTGCATGCCACGGAAATTTAATGCTGCAATTTTTCGAAAGATTCGTCTTTCCAGGGAACTGTAATACCATCGGCTGTATATACCTTTCTCTCTTCCATTTTCTCACTCGTTTTGCTGCATTTCTCTATCGTCATCTCTCTCTCTCTCTCTCTCTCTCTCTCTCTCTCTCTCTCTCTCTCTCGTTCTCTCTCCTCTCCCTGATTCGTCTCTCCGTCACACCGGAAGCTCGGCGATACTTATTCTACATTCTCCGACATATCTATATCTATTCATATATACATAGACGAGTATATGTATACAGTTGAGGCCTTTGGCAGAGCGACGACGTGACTGTGGGGGGATGTGAGTAAATGATTTCGCGAAGTAAATTGGAAGACTCTCGGGGGATAAAATATATACTCAGTCTGGCGCATATACGATCCACCGAGATTGCTTGAGCTACCTTCCCCTCGACAGCAAACTATACACTTGAACCTTCTTTTCTTCTCGAGGTATTTACGAAATAAATATATAATCGTCCACTTATCAGATATCAATGAATTATGAATCTAAATTGATTCTAATTCCATCGATGTCGAATGGTTCATTTTATGACCAAATTTTTAAAAGTCTGATTCAAGTTGTCTGATAATAATTGACCTGTCAAGTATGGATAAATATGTTATTCCACGATTAATCCTTGGCTGCCATTAAAAATGATTGAATTTTAATCGAAAAAAGTTTGTATGCAAGGGAAAACATGAGATTCGTTGGGTCTGAAGCATTGAAGTAGCTAACCGTCTCATACGTATGCTGTTTACATAGCATTTACAGAGAATCCTACGGCTGAAACGCAAGAGTTTGGTCAAATATTATTTTATTTTTATGTCGCAAGCCTTTGGTCGGATTATCATCGTGTTTCTATGGCAGGCTGGTTCAGAGAGAGAGAGTCCTCGACCCCATACTTATATGATTTTAAATCGTTTCACTACAGTACGAGCATATTTCGTATATTCGCTGGAGGGAATGAGAAGCTTGCATGACAATGGCGTTCAAAGTGCAAATTTTACCTCGGCCGAGGATTTCGAGAGGATTAGAACGGATTTGGGAATAAAGTTTATCACGCCCCCTTGTTAAGGTTCGAACGTTCGCCAGCAGGAAAATTTAATCCCTCGAACGAAAGAGAGAGAGAGAGAGAGAGAGAGAAAGAGTTAAGCTCTCGCGTCGACATGTATAAGTACTTTTTGTCACGATTATGATTACGAGGATGAGATCTGCGGGTAATGAAAAATTGCATACAATTATACACACTTTTGGACGCGCAGCGACGCGGTTTCTGTTCGTCGAAGAAATTTTTAGGATGCTAGCAAAGTTACGTTTCCAAATGAATTTCAAGAGAACTCTGCGGTGAAGGGGTGAGAGAGAGAGAGAGAGAGCGAGTGATGAGAAAGCGTACAAGCGAGGAAAAAAGAGGAAGAAAAAGTGAAAAGAGACGTTGAATATTTCTCGGGTCACCGCAAGAGAGCGACGACCGATAAATTTTAAGCTTTTTTCTTCTCTCCGATCAGGAAAACGGCAGGGAGTGAGAGTCTATCGTGCGAGTGTCCGGCGCTGATACGAGGACGTTGTCCTCCCTCGCTGCTCAGCCCTGAGGCGCTCCAGCTTCAGCCCCTTAACGCACCCCTCCTCTCTCCTTCCCCCTTTCGTTCTTTCCCTCCATCTCTCCCTCTTGCTCGTAAGGACACTGCTCCACCGTGATCACTGACAAGCTAAACGTACGAGAACATCCTCCAACCAACCACTAACAACGGATATAACCAGTGATTGATTTTACAAAAAAAGAGGAAACCTTATTCCTCTCGTTTTCCTCTAACATACCAACGATGACTCCGAGCTCAGCTAACATCACCGGTATATATAAATTGAAAAATAAGTTACACGTGTTCACCCCTATTCTACGTCCCAGACTGGAGCTACTGAAAAAATCATCGACGATATGGATATGTGCCAGCTTCACTGACTCCAACGACTTTTCTGACATTATGAATTTCTTAAACGAACGAAATTTTTTACTATTAAATTACCAGGCTCACAAAGCAGCGCAGAAATATCTTGGCATTGTGAGAGGATAATCGATGTTGAAAATAAGAAAGAAAAAAAAATACATAATCCAGTGAGTTTTCACACAGAACCTACTACATTTATCCCACCCGTATTACATTGATTATCCTCATAATAGCAATCTATCGTATAAAATTCTCTCGGTATATTAAATTCAAGATCGCATAAATATTTTTGCTCTTACGTTGTACTCGACGAATCAACTTCCTCGTTTATCGGCTTTTTTTTCACGTTGGAAAACATTTGATAATAGAAATAGCTACAGATCAGCGGTGAAAAGATTGAAAACGAAATTCGAGCACCATCAATTATTGGCGTAAGCTCTTACGAACGGTTAGTCGATAAAAAAGCATTGTCACGTTGATGTCATCAATTGATGATCGAACAAATGTTCGTTATTGCATTGATCGAGTTCAAGACTCTCACGGATTGTTTCAATCTTTTTTAGTTTGTAATCGAGCTTCTTTTCAGTTTGGAAGAAAACTTCGGAGTAGGAGTTTATTAATTTTTAGTGAGCATTGGAATTTTTCCGATCGAACACCAAACAAATATTTCATGCAGATTTCAATCGAGTTGAAATGCTTTCGCCTTCTATTTTTGAATGTCCTAATTTTTTTTTTTTTTTTTTTTTTCAAATATCAAGATGTGAAAATGCCCATATGGACATAGAACGTTGCGTATCCGAGCCTTTTACTCTTTGACGTTTTTTGCTCACGCCTCCTTCAGCTCCATCCTCCCATCGTTTCCTACGTCTATATTTCCCCTTTTTCCTACCACTTATACGTTCAGTATTTACTTTGTATTCATGTTATGCATCGAGGAAAAATATTTGTACTGTTTCCACACGATATGTTATCCGAGACTCTCTTTATTTGATCTGATCTCGGCGCGTGCCTTTTTCTTAGCTGTGTTCATGTGCTACTTTTTTTTTTTATTCTCGTTTGTTTTAGCTCTTTCTACCTCAAGGAATCGATAAACGACCGGATCGACGGCTCTTTTCTCTTCCACAATTATCGAGAAAGAGCTCTTTCTTTTCTCTCTTTCTCTCCCTTTCCATTTCATTTTTCTGCCCACCTGAGCTCTCGGCTGTGCAATAACTTGGAAAAGTTTCGATCTCCTCAGCATCAAAGAATCTAAAAGTTATGAAAATTCTTTAATTTTTTTTTGTTCTCTCATCTACCCACTTTGCCATGTCGATGTTATATTTCTTACTCCCACTTGAAAATGGCAATGTGTTATAAGGGACAGCTTGCGCATGATTGCGACAGTATTTTAGCATAATAATAAAAATCTTCTAAACTAATAGCCGCAAACTAGGGACTCATTAATTATGATACAAAATTAATGAAAGTTGGTCGTAGACAAGAGACACCCTGCATCAAGCTGGGACACAGAACGACTTTTTCAGCCGGAAAATATCGTCATCTTGTGGCTGAAATGGTTTCGAGAGAATACGGCCAATTTTCAAGGATGACGAGCGTCTTTTCTTGCCAATTAATGTATGATTAATTACCGAGGAAGGATGGCACTTAAAATATTGTCTCGAGAGTGAGGGAGAGAGACACTCTCCGACATGATGAGTATCAGAACTCGTGCTATACGGTGTACACCGTTTGCGGCAAAGGGAGAGGACACCATACCGGTTTTGTTCGCGAGAAGAAGAGTTCTTCCTCTCTCTCTCTCTCTCTCTCTCCCTCTCCAGTTATCTCAGCAATGTGTTGACTTTGATTAGAATATTATTGGATCATCCCTGTCAGTCAAATCGTTGCTTCGATCACTCTCACGGGAAATGTCTAATGACTTGAAGAGTGAGACAAGGCAGACACTTTTCCCCAGAGACATTGTTGCTTTTCAGACGGATCCCAACGTTTATTAGGAATTTTAACTTCAGTTGTAGGACAGTGGAACAACTGAAGTATTTATAATTTTGTGCAATTTCATTATTTCTTTTTAAATATTGTTTTGAACGAGTAGCGAATGATGAAATGTAACGTAATGATAAATAACAAGAATATTTTTTCAACGAATATTGCTGTTACGTAATGCAACAACTCAAAATGAACGCTGGGTTCGAAAACATTGTTTCCACTACGGTTGTATACACGGTATTCGAAACACATAGAGCATCAGCTGGCGATCCGTTCACTAGTAGCGTTGTGCTCCGATCGTTTTCGGTGATTGTGCAGTGATTGCCACGTCACTCACAAAATCAGCCCTTAGCGTTCGGCAAATTAACGCAATTTCCAAAACAAACGGCCGGAAGCAGCGGGGAAGCAGCCTACGTGCGTCCACCGCAACGAACCTCCTGCCGCGTAGTAAAACAAAACATGGACAGTAACGTATTTGGTAACTGGCGAAGAGTACAGCGTTTAATTGCCAGCGACCGCGGTAACGGCCGATTCGTTTATTAAACCCGTGGCAAGGGGGTAAAACAAAGGTACACAGTGTATACGTTCCGTTCGGCAGGAAAAAAATCTGGATTAATTATTAAGTTAGCGATAATAGCTTCTCATTAAATTCGCAGTCAATATTATCAATCGAATGGGTAAAAACAAAAACAGAACACGAAATGATCATTTTTTCTCGATGCAAAACGTTCTTTCGACATTGAAGATAGCAGAAGCTTCGATTGCTTGATTCTGTCGGAAAAGATTCTGAAAATTGAACAATATTCCTGACGTCAAATACGTCACGGCAAAGCTGTGTTTTAATAACCATCGGATGGTTCAAGTTGAGCTAGCAAAAGTACTTTCGCGAAGAAAAACAGAACAAGGAAAAGTGAAAATAAGTTATTAACCTTTACGTTGTGGTATTAGTGTACTCGTCTGGGTGGATGGCGCACTGTTTTCGATTATAAAGAGGGGTGGTTGGCTTGTCACAATTTCGATAGTGAATAATTCAAGGATCGCCTAAAGGGTGCTGCGGCCTGATTTGAATCGTTCGTCTCGCTTCACTCACAATGAAAGAGGCAAAGAGAGGGAGGAAGAGTGAGAGAGAGAGAGGGAGAGTAAGCGAAGAAGAAAGGGAGGAGAAGGATGAGAGGGACAGAGATTAAGATGGAAAGTCCTCGTTGAGCACGCAAGCCTGA
Source organism: Campoplex capitator (assembly GCA_037576405.1). Lineage (NCBI taxonomy): Eukaryota > Metazoa > Arthropoda > Insecta > Hymenoptera > Ichneumonidae > Campoplex > Campoplex capitator. Next base: position 58,535 of record JARBWI010000485.1, on the reverse strand, counting down.
GGCTTTTCCGCCCTATATTTCAATTAGTGCTTCCGACAGAACCACTACGACGCGAAAAAGCTTTCTCTTTCCCTCTGCGTCGTGCCACTATTACACACTCTGCTCTCTCTCTCTCTCTCTCTCTCTCTCTCTGCCTCACTCTTCTGCAGGCTAAATTAATTGACGTTTAAGAACGAAAAGTTCGCTCTCTCTCGAGCCTCTATAAACCTGCCGTCAATCCTCCAGGACCGAGGCTTCGTAACTGGTTATTTTTCGCTCTGTTCCGCCGACACGTACCATCGACAAGCTCGAGCGTTTGTTTTTTTTTTGCACGAACAAATACACAACTTACTTAAATACCTCCAGGTTTTTTTCGTACAGAAAAAATATTTATATCAAAAGAAAGACTGGAACGATAAACATGCCTTATTAGTGGGATTTTTTGTTTAGTCTTTATACAACAAAATGCTGATCCATCCCTTCCGTATTTGCTTGAAACTCAGCATGTTTTTCGAACGAACATATTAGTCGATTCGCGAATATTTTTCTCACGCGATTGAACGACATCGTCAACGTTGGAGAAATCTGTTATTAATCAAAATTTTGGAATAAAAATTTGCGTAACTACGAATAAAAAAAAAAACTGTTGTTTCGCTTCATAAGACAAATAAATAAATAATGATACAGTAAGGGGAATACAGGAGCTGGTGATTAAGCTATTCGTTACTACAAATGTACACAGAACGATTCTTATACTGCTCGTTGAACCGATTAAAAGGTGTGTCAGAGCCGTTGGACTACAGGGGCCAGAAAGAGTGAAGCGAAATACCCCCATAGAAAGATACAAAAGAAATGTCGAGCCGGCAATAAAAGCTCCATCGTAAAGTGAGCTTTTATTTCACAAAGTCTGAGACGAGTGGCCCGCGGGGGCCTTACCAACGGAGCTTTCTCTTTGGAGTCCCCAACTTTTTTCTTCTCACTGGCGCTCTCTCTCAGTCTCTTTCTTATTCTCGCTCTCCTATACGTGGCTCTTTTTCACGTGCATCTGTCTCTCTAACCAGGCTCGCAGCATCCTCGTCTTAGACTGGGAGCAGGCTCTGGTCTGACAACTCTTTCGTTTACTTGGGAAAGAAGGAAAAAGGAAAAAAGTGAAACCGAAATAGAAAGAAAAACGAAGAAACCGAGGGATCTGGGGATGCTGTACAACCTGATCGTAGAGCGTGTATACCAAGCGCAGTGAATCGGTGAATTTTATTTGTTCAGTTTACGGACGCCTCGCGCTCTTTTCTCTCTATGCTCACAACCTCTGCACGAAGTCACACTCCGAAAAATTGGACAAACTGTCTCACCATGAGATTTAACTGGATCTTTTTTTCGAAGCTTATGTTTGACGCTCTCTCCAAGACGCAGAACGAGATTTCAATCGATTCGAAAAATGGAGAATATACCGATAGATTTGGTTGAGTCGAAGAAGCATGGAAACTTGACCGTATGATTAAAACACTGAAAAATTGTCAGATCCACATAAACTTTAGTTTCTATGAAAAAGTGGCCATTGATTCCCATTTATGTACATTTTCAAGGCAAGAAGGTTTCTCCCTGATCTGTAGAAATACATTTGTCTGTTTGAAATTGGAAATCCACTCAAGCGATTTGAATAATTCTTTCACGAATCGAAAGGTTATCAGCCTCGACAGGATTCAAGGGTGAGAGCATATGGCATGGAGAATATTGGAAAATCAATTTCAAAACACCGAATAATATTCATAAATTATTTGATTTATTAGTTCTATGAAAAATCACAAACAACAAGAACGGTTTAGATCGATGGTCTGGCTGATCAGTTTCTGACCGTTACTACTTGGAGCATTAGCTTCAGGTAAGAAATCGCATTACACGAGTTTCTACCTCAAATATTCTCACGATCGTTTGACAGGAATCACTCGGAATAAATATACATGCGTTTTCCACCTCCAGAATTGTCAGCTTTACATCTCTTTGTGTAAGTGCCTCGTACGTACAAGGTAAATCTCTGAAATCCTTTGACAATGTTACGAGTTCAAGACGTTTTGCGACTGGAGAATAAGAAAAAAGGCAGAAAGGCGAGACTGTTGGGTAGAGTTTTCCAAGCCGACCACTTCTGTCACCGTATATCCAAATAATTTTTGTAAATTGGTCCCATATGTATGAACGAGCCCGGTGAATCCATAACTAGATGTTGAGCACAGTTTTTCAGTCGATCGTTCTTCTTAGACCCCTTGTCCTCCGGAATGCCTGGTATCTCATATTCTCTCCCTTTCTGGCTATTGACTGTCTGCTCTCATGCCCCCACGTTTTTCTCGAGACCTCTCCATTTTCGTTCAATTTCTTTTTTCCCTTTTTTTTTTTCTTCGCATCACGTTTCTCTTCTTCAGGATCCTTACGAATGTTTTCTTCTATCGTTCTCCCTTATTTCCGAAGCGTCCTTTACATATCATGGCCATTCTATTTCGGGAGCGGAATTTTAAAGCACGCTCACATCTAAAATACGCTCGTTCTTTCTCGTCGTGCCTTTCGGTCTGCCTCACAGACAAAATAAAAAGTACTTTATGGCCGTTTTCAAGATACCCAGTTCGGTTTGCCCTTGCACCCTCTATTTAAAAAAAAAAAAAGTAATGTATCGCACCCTCGTGCCGGATTCGGCGACGTACGACAATGCAGAAAAGAGAGAACAAAGCACGTGTGAGAAACGTTCCCGAATTGGGAGTGGTAAAACATGAAATATATGCACTTAAGGCATGCGTAGGAGATCTCGAGAGTAGTGGAGAGGGCACGAGTGATGCTTGTGGCGCGTATACCGCATTGGCACTCTGAGACGTCGCCTCTTCTTACTTAACTCTGTATTATTTCTTAAAAGTAGTGAAACAAGTACTTCATAAGATTGTTGGGCTGTTTACGAACTGCGTTCCAAGTCAGGAGGAAAGCGAACCTCTAGCTATGAGCATTTCTCCTCGAGACTCGTTCAGCCCTCTCAAAAACGCACTCCTCTGCCTTCTATCTTCTTCTTTCCATCATCCCTGGCTTAACAACAGCAGATTCCTGCAACATCACAGTCAGTCGCAGTGCGAACTCTCTGTCTGTGTATCATTTACAGCGAAGCAGCGGGATTGTAAAACATGGCAAAAAGTTAAGGGGTGTCCCTCTTCCGTGGCTCTTCCGGTAGCGTTGTAACCATAGGAATTCATGGGTGCACATAAGTTATTCACCCCGTAGCTTCCACAGCCAGAAAGCTTTGGTGTAGTACACTCGGAAGAACAGCTGGGGATTCTGGCTGTGTTGCATGGCGTGAGACCACCGTATATGCTTAAAGAAACACTCAGAGCCATACGATACCGTATGTGGAAGCGTTACCTATCATGCTGAGCCTACGCCCTCCAATCCCATCGCCGCACTGTACTCCTGCGCTTGAATGTCATCCTACGATCTGGAGATCTGCCATCAGCTTTTCACGGTAGCTACCAAAATAGAATTCTCGTAAGTGTGTTGACTTTTACAATATGATGGCACCATCGGTCCAATCTCTGCAAGCTTTTAATATTTATTATACTGAAAGCCTAATCAAATTATAGTATTGACTGTTATCCGGAAACACTTTAAATCCAACGATTCAGATGCGTCGTGTTTTATCGTAGGTTGTCCCTATATCGGGCCCTTTCGGTTTAGATGTATTTGAGCACTACGGCAATTCGTTTTTTTCTTTGAAATGTTCTGGCGCCAAAAATAAAGTGGCGGTAGAAAATGTGCCAAAATGACGAAATAACTGAGCCGAAATGGTTGTCCTGAATCAGTTTATTCTCTGTACGTATCGTAGTGTGTTTTTACACTATCAATATTCTTACCTCGCCTCGGACTATGTCGGTGTATCTCGTTTGTCCCTTTTATTTTCTATTACTCGTCTCGTTTTTGACCCTTGCCGAGTTGCACTAAAAGTCATTTGGTGAGAACACAGAGGCCGGAAAACGATTTCCGAAATACCACATCAGAAGCCATTGGAACGTTTTCAGCATCGTAAAAAAGATCGGTTTCTTTTGTTGGTGATCAATAGTCGGAGGTTATACGCTTGGTTTCAGGCGTTTTCAGCAAGTACCGAACCGAAAAAAGAGTTGGGTCGAGGGGTCATCGAAGGAAAGAATGCAGGACACGAAACTGGCAACCTTAATGGATACCTCCCGCTGCAACTGGCGATTTATCGGTCCTTCCCGTTATATCTGTGTAGACTGGGCAATGGACCTATTTTCTTTTGGTCACGGATGGTTTTGCTGGAACGAGAGACAGGATATCTGCTGTAAACGCAAAGTTGTAAGAAGGGAATAACGCGGATGTCTTGTTCACGTTGTTGTGCTACTATACCAGACGCGAATTGGAACGATTTGAAGTCTTTCCATGTAGCAAAGAACAGTATTGGGTAATACTTTTGTTCATTCATCGCAGCAACTGGTAGAGAAATGAATGTGAGGATCGAACTTCGGTAATTCTGGATCAACTTCAGTTTTACCATTCATTGTTTCTTCAGACATTTCGAAGTAACGCTATCTTTGATGCCTGCCATGTATATGCATAGAAAACCGGATGAAGTAGTGCTGTTCGAATGTCACGAATATTGTTTTGATGTTAAATGGCGTGTCATACATGATAGCCAGGGCTTAAGGGTCCGTTTGACTACAGATAAAACAGGAAAACTGGACACGAGTAAGAGCAACATCTTCTGGGATGGATTCAGAGTCGATCAGACAAAAGCATCGTCCTCGAATACGTTTTTCAATGGCCACCGCGATATGGTCCTAACCAACCAGCAGTGGGCACTTTATGACCAGATTTGAAACAAAATACGAAACTCGTAAACCTGAGGTCGTTAAACACGCAGTCGCGGTTCACTGACATGCATGTATTCACTCGCCTACACAGGCGCACAAATTTATACTCCGTACAAAATCGTGGACGGGATCAGATCCAGGAGCGAGGGAAAAAGTTTACCCACGGAATCGGAAAGAGTGAGCAAGAGTGAATGTCCTTTTCTGTTAAGCCTTCGACGTTGAAACCGTACCAACCGGCCCTTGAGAGCCCTCTCCATCAAAAGGATAGCTTTTATACCTTCTATATTTACGAGAGATGTTTCTACCACCGCCGACCCTTTCGAGATAAGAGCGGTGCGAGGGATCGGTTTGGTTAGCCAGCAACCTAACATTTTTTCCCTTTCGTTTCTTTTTCGTTGATCTCTCTAATACAACGCAGTTGGATATACATATTCATGAAACAATATCCAAGATTCAGGGCTTAGAAAGTGTACGGCTAAATAATTTAATACTGTTTTTTGACCATAATCACTGCAGTACACTGCTATCACTAGTGAAACTCCACGATACTTGTTGATACGATGAGCAACGACAAATATTATTGATACCAGAGCTAAACTCACAAAAGAAAAATGGACGACACCCCGAATGGGAACGCAAGGACGCTTTTAACTTGTATGAGAGAGAATTCTGTACAGGAGATTGAATTTCCACTTTGGTGCTCTCAGCAAAGAGGAGGGAGCTTTCCACTTATGGAGCCCTTGAAGAGATATCACCGCTTATTTATTTTATTTCATTTTTTTTTTCATCACAACAAAATCGGACAACAGAGTAGGTCATAGTGGTAACCGCTGTGATGCCAGATCTATAGTCGTTCATCTCAAGACTCTAGAGTCCACGGAGAAAGGAGTTGAAAGGCCACAAGTGGGATAGAAGAAAATGATGCCGTCCGAACGGTTGGTAGTGCTCGATTCTTCACGTCGAAAAGTTTATTCCCACGGGTATGAGTGTGAGAATTGTCGGTTAAGGGACGAAAGCAAGCCGGGCAAGTAGAGAGAAAATGTTGAGGGAGAACGAGAGGGAGAGAAAAGGGGATTGAAAAAAGTAGGAATAGATATGTGGGTGAAAGTCGGTGGGTATGTGTGCGCTAGACGTTTTGTCCGTGGTGTAAGAGGCAAGTTTGTTCAACGTTGACATCGTGGTTATCGGCGTTCGATGGTGCAATGAACGATCAGTATAGAACGAGTTGGTTCGATCTCTGCGTCCGACAGGGTTGGACTACGGTCAAATCTCGTATAGATATAGATAGCCAGAACCCATCGCACCTCTATTATATGAAGGTGCAATGAAGAGAGAGGTTAAAGGCTTTCTAGAGTTTGGTGCTGAAGCTTGATGTTGAACCATCCTGAATGCGCTTATCAGGGCGGTCTCTTCTTGCTTTTGGATCACCGCTGGTTATATACTAGCCGCGAACGTGGACAATGCTATAGTTTAGTTGGAAGAGCGTTAGGAAAGGAAGGGAAGAGAACCCCGTAGGCAGCGGAACCCCCGTCAGTGCAGTATAATGACGAGAGAGAGAGAGAGGCTGGTCTGGGCCGAGGAAAACGCGGACTATAATGGCATACAAAAGTACCGGAGCTAGGTAGAGGATGGCAAACGACAAGCGAGAATAGGGGGGGGGGGGGAGTGAGATAAAGAGATTGACGTTATGGATTGGTGCAGAAATTCTGAAATTCTCGGCAAGAGAAAGCATGCCATAACCCTGCAAAACTCAACCCTCGCCCAATAGCTCACTCCTCGCGCTTCAACACTCCTGCAGTCTTCCAATTTTCCCACCTCTCGAACGCAACTAGCACTTCGTTAACAATGGCACCCTTTCCCATCTATATGCATACACGTCCGCGAGGGATTCTATTTCAAATGTGGACAGCGACCAAGTGGTGTTGAATAAAGGGCGTAGAGGGATCGAAAGCGCAAAGTACACGCGTGGCGTCCACTACAATGCTGGATGATGCTGTGGACAATGGGGTTCTCCGCACTGCTACATCACGGACCTCAAAAGCCGATACCAACTAAACCTCAACTCGCCCCCCTTGCTCTCACTCTCACTCTCTTTCCCTCCTCTCTGATATCCACCACTCACTCAGTCAACGACTGTACGATGCAGCACCCATCATACCACACATGGAACACGCACGAAAGCAACCAACCCTAAAACCCAACAACCAGACTCCTGACCGTCGCGGTGGTATAGTACAGTGCAGTGACCGCTGTATCCACCATTACTGTTAAACGCATAGCGATCTTGACACCCGGCGGTGTTCTTTTGGTGTTTGCTACCGAATCCTGAAATCCAAAATCCAGACAGACACATGGAGCAGTTCTTTCTTGGTTTTTTCTTATTTCAAATTACGGAGTATTGAAACGTTCGCAGTCTCACCAGTTCCCAATTCCCTTCTGGATATTTTTTTGATTATGGGGAAGGAAGCCAGGGCTAAGGGACATCTAACTGCGACTGTTTCCCATGAGAAAGAGTTGAAAGGCAAGATCGTTAGGATGATGGCAAAGTCGGCCGTTTGCTTTTCCACTCTCAGTACCGGGTGAAAAAAAAAAAAAAAACTATCCATGTATTCATGTACACACGTACACATACGTCTGTATCGTAAACGTTGGTGACCCCCGTGGGGCAACCTCCGGATCTGAACACAGTGTCCTCCAGCTTTACTCTCGGTTCCTTTGCCTCTTTTCTCTGCTTCTCCATAACGGAACTCATTTTCGCATTTCTCTCCTTTTTTCCTCGTGTGTCTCTCGAGACTTTTTTCTTCTACCGATCTTTGCCGTAATGCCTCTAACAGTCGCTATCTCGATTTACCTCTTTTCTTTCCAATTTTTTGTTACACCCTTTTTCACCATCTCGTTGCATATAAATGTTGATACAGTAGAGCTTCAACATTCTGAGCTAATGCATCGCTTGGGACGTGGACCAGATTTATCGCTCGCCAAGATTATTCTCTGAAGATTTATAAATAAATATAAGTCGTAAGGACAGAGAACGTTTCACGCTCGTTGCTTTCGTTAATGCTGGCTCGATGGATACGGCCTCGAGTTACTCCACCGGGACAACATAATTAACTGCGTCGTTGCCTGTTTCGCGAAACGTGCCTCATCGATGAACGTCCAATAAAAAAACATGGCATCGAAATATATTTACCGGTGGTCACAAGAGGCTCGTTTGCTTTAACAGAAAGAAAAAAACAATCTTTTTCTATGCTTCTTTCTAGTCGATAAAGTTCGATGATCTTGCGAAGCATGAGTCGCGCAGTGTCTGGGACGGTAACGATCTTGCCATCGGTTTTTCTCCTTCAAGTACTCCACGTGAACTATATTGAACATTAGATATTGAAGCGTCATACCTGTTTTTATTCAACAATATTTCGCAATCCTGGCTGAAATACTTGCAACCGTTTCTGGTCAAAGAAATCCATATTTTCATGTAGTATCGACCCGACAACTTCACATCTCTTATAGTTAGCTATGATTTTTTACCGCATTTTCTTACACAGACACACATTCTGATATATAAAACAGGGCTCCGCACTTGTATTGTTTTATGCATTATTGTTTCATAATACCCTGGTTTCTCGCACGGTTAGTTCCTTTGGGCTCATCGACTGTGTGATTATGCACGGCGAGAACTCGAGTTCCAGAAGGGTATATCTGCATCACGCTTCGTGCACTCTCCGGGGTTCGAGAGGGCTGCAACACAGTAGAGAGGTCACTGAGCTAGGTGGCCGTTTCTTCTTTCTTTTGAGTCTTAAGCCTTGAAAGAAAGGGGCAGAAAATGAGTCACAAAACTTATTTTATTCTCATATTTTTATCGCACTTGATGGAATATCGTTCAGCATGAGAGAGACCTAAGAGTAGTGGGGGGAACATCGATGATGATGCTTTTGTTGGACAAAAAGTTTCGTCAGTCTCATCCTGGTTTGTGCGGCTTGAAATGATATCAAATCGGCGATATAATCGAAAACTATTTTCGGTTGGTACACCAGGAAATAATTCGATTTCGGAGCTCTCTCACTTTCATCTCCTTTTTTTGGTGACCCTCCGGGATGATTTTTTTTTTTTTTTTTTTGTATAGGAACGAAGCAACCGCTAAACATACAGAGTGTACAAGCACGTATAGCGCTTGACCGTTTTTATTTTGACGGTAAGCGCTTACGCCGGATTTTCACAGACAGGATGTAGAGCCGGCGGGGTATTCCGACGCAGCCACTGGCTGAACAAGCCACGCTCATCGTTTTTAGGTACACGGAGTTTTCTCATTCATGCTGGATTCGCAAAGGGCATTTGGGTATTGGAGCCGGGATGCTATACAGCTACTGAACCAGGGACACAGACAGTCGATTCTCGTTACCAGTGGCGTTTCGACGAAAGCTGGTAGGGATGCACCTCCTCTCTCTCTCTCTCTTGCTCTCGCTTTCTCCCCTTTGCATCGGGAATCGATTGCGCCAGGGAAATATGCAACACAAATTGCATTCCACTGTGGGCTTTGATCATTGTGAACTCGTCGCTCTAATGGCATAGCCTCAACCTGCCTTCACTCCTTGGCAAACACGTTCCGACATTGAAACAATTCTCTATCCTCTCCTTTCTCTCTATATATTGCTCACGCTTTACCTCGAGCTCGATCTCCAAATTTTTCGTACATTCCAGTTAGAACTCACGAGGGATACAGAAATAGAGAAAAGAAATGGTGGCGAATGTGTAGAATTCGGACAGGACAGGAGATCGACGTGGTTCAACCGCAACTGTACAATTCGAAGTGCTTCCTTGAATGCGGCACTCGGTTTATTTGCATATGTGTAAAAACCCGATAAATTTTCTTGTGGATCTTCGTTTACGAAAACCACCGTTAGTTACGTAACTAACGACACATTGTGGGATCGCCCCATCCGACAACCTTTTGGCCCGCTTAACCTTTCGGAAAACCAATAAATTTTGTAACTTGAACAAAAAAATTAAGCTCTCGAATGAACGCTTCGATAAAACCAAAGAAAAAAAAGACGAATTATACCAGGTTGAAATTTAAAAACAGATTCGTCGAAAAATGCGGAAAATTCTGTTCGTCATACGTTTTCGTAAGTATCGCAATTAACCCCGAGATGAGCTTATAATTTTCAAAGATTTTTTCTGGCTTTTAAACATCATAACTACTCGTTATATGCTGCCGCATGACTTTTTTGGTTAAAAAAATTTTTTAAACGAGGTTTTTCGAGGTAAAAAATGATTTCTCGACCCAAAATAGTTATTTACGTTTACAACCATTTCCTCAATGATACAAAATATTTTCATTAAACGAAGAGTTTCATTTGAAAGGGAGAGAAAATTTAAGCTCCGTTTGAGAAGTTTTGCAATGAAAAGAGTTTGAAAATGACCTTATCCAAGAAGTCATTGAAAGAATTGTATCGAGAATCAAGCCGTTAATTGCGAGCGTTAATTGCTTAACTCGTCTGTTCCATCCTTGGCCTTCGTTTCTCATTCAAGCACAGAGTGACACGTCATAAATTTCGAGAGAAAGCCAGTACGGCACTTTGGCCGAGAGCCGGAGAAGGTCTAATTAATCATCGTGAAAATCTCGTGTACGAGCTACTTCTCTTATGAAGGATATAACAATACAGTTATATTCTTAGAAATTATAAGTCAAAAGCACATTTGTATAAAAGACAGAATTAATCATGTCTTCTCGTACGTTTCATTACTACGTAACGCAAAAGGATTGAATCGACAGTGAGAGCTTCACGATGAATTCCAATTTTGAGCCTAGTAGCAATTAAAAAGAAAATTTAGGTCAAGAGATGTAACTCTCATGCTGCTGATTCTCCAGATACTTTGATAGAATATTTAAGCCAAGTTTTTCTCGACATCTCTCTCCCTCTCTCTTGATTATTTCTCATTGCAAAGTTTAATCTCACTTTCGCGTGTTATTTGGCAACTATGCGATTCAAAGGTGTACTATTTTGCGATGTAACATCGTTTAATTTTGCCAAACTACTGTAGCCCAACCATTCAGAGCTTTAAATCCTGGCGTGGCAATATGGAACGTAAAGAGAAATGAAAAAAAAAAAAAAAAAAATCCACTACCTCGTAAATAATGCCTGAAAGTCAAAAATTGAAAGCTTAAGAGCACGCTGTAAATAACGTCGATGGCTAATGTTGCATGAATGCGATAAGCTGGCGAAAGTTTGGCGCTTACAACACAGCCAACACCCCACAGCTTGGCGGAGAATCATGGTCTCGGTGTTTATCCGCTATGTGGCGTTTTTACAGTTATATATATAGACGCGCCTCTGTAGGCAATATTACATAAAACAGCAGACGGAACTTTCCCTTTTTTGTTTGTTAAATATGCCAAGCGGTAGAGCATACAAAAATTGGGCACTGTATAGCGATCACGAGCTCGCGATCTTTGAGGGGATGAGAACGCCAGAAAAAAAGGTCTATCCCCTTAGAATATCGAACTTGAGTAATTCAAACACGCCTTCTTCTTGGGACAACCATACGACAAATCACTTTTGGCGGTCTATTATGAATTCGAAACTGTCTCGATGATAGCCTCGTCGAACTGACTCTATGGGAGCTTTATTTATCGCGCGACTCTTTATTCTTACAGATTTATATCCAAAAAAAAATTCATCACGAAATGTTTCTTCAGCTTTTTTCAATGAGAAATAAAAAAAAACTACACGAGTTGGCTCGGAATGATGAACGAAATTTATATGAAATTTACGAAATATATTTTGACACGAAGAAATTTCGAATCCCACTTTTTTCATTTTTATTGGCTTTGCCTATGATTAATTGGAGGAAAAATTCAACTACGATGCGGGCCCTCAATGTCGCACAACGGTATTTACTCCATCCAGATATTCGTTGTATTTTCTTTTTTGTTTTTCGGTATTCTTTCATCTCCACATTCGCGTCTACCAACAAAGACTCACTCTCGATTCTCTTGTTTTTTGAAACGCGAAATGGTAAAAATATCCCGTACGAATTTGCATGATAATGAAACGCTCATGGACCACGACACCCTTTCTCCCAACTCCGCTCTCACTCCGCCTCCCGAAATTAATGAATTTTAATAAGCGAGAACCGTACCCCGTGATCGCTCATCAGTTCGTTCTTTTTTTCTCGTTTCCTTCCTCTCTCTCTCTCTCTCTCTTCTCGTTGCAAACATTTGCCTCATGCCTATTTCCCTCATCGACGGTTTAAACAGTTTTTTTTTATCTGCCTCGATCGGATAACCATCGCGTTGGCCTCTTGGTCACGTCCATCAAAAGTCCGCACGTAACCGCATCATCCAATTTGATTCAACGCGTATATACCCAACTCCAAAATATTTACCATAATAAATATGTAATCCCACTTTTCGAGAGATTCAAAACTAAATCAATCTTTTTTAATTGTTTGATTTCAGGTAAGGAAAACAACTGAATGACGACTGTGAATCCAACGAAAAAAAAAAAAAAACGAAGTTCTTACAGAGGTAAGTTCGTCCAATGAAGTCGATAAAAAGAAGATGAGAATTGCGAAGTCCTGGGATTTTATTCGATCCCAAAAAGAGCGAAAAATCTCTCCCACGAACGAACGAAGATTAGTATTTTTTTTATTTTTATTTGGAACCACGATAATCTCTCGGATTTGTACGATTTTATAGAATTAGCTCGGATTCGATTCGGAAAAGTGTACAAATTTCAAATTGTAAATAATTTCCCTGCCAAATTCTGACTTCTGAAGTGTAAAAAATCGAAGTCGTTAATATCAGTGAAAAATCATGTTTATCGCGAGTCTCAAGGCACTCGGTGGCTGGTCGATTTATGTGGAACAATAAAATAAATCAGGCAACTATATTATTGTACATATATCGTATTTCTTGGAGAATATATATTTATTTTTATGACACGAGGAACGAAGACCGCGTTCGGTATAGATCGGATATCCGTATCGAGAGGGAGCAAGCAACTCAGGGGGAAGGATGCACGTAGAAAGATGCGGGAGTTCAAGTGAAAGAGTGTCAGTAAAGGTATACGGAGAAAGGCCAAGATAAAGAAGGGGGTGAGAATGGAGAGAAGTTTATAAGTCGGTAATTTGAGGCACGGGGCACGTACGCGCGCGGAGCCAGATCTTTGCGGCGCTGAGATAAATCAAGTGTACCTACGTCGTGTGGCGGTCTCGCGACTCAACCCTCTCCTTTTTTGCCCTCTCCATTCGTTTGGCTCTCATACCAAACTCTGAAAATGCCTTACCGGGAGCACGAAAATCTCTCGAAAGAAGGCACGAGTGTGAGAATAGGATGAGAAATTCGTTCGTGTACTTTGTTATATATATATATATATATATGCTTGTAGTTAGCCACGAGAGTAAGATCGACCACGATCTTTGCCCAAGCTCGAAAGAGGCGAGTATAAGGGAATGAAGGCTCGGTTCCTCGCGCGGTTATTTATTCGGGAATTACCGTCGCTTATAATAAGCCCCTCTTTATTCTCAGGCGTCTCACGCGACCCCCTGCCGTAGAGAATTCGTTCGTACAAACACTTGCCCACACACACACACACACAGACACATATATACTCTGACGAAGGACTAACGTTCCCAGCGACCGGTGGAACAGATTTCACCGTGATTTAATGGAGTCCCGGTGTCTACAGCTCTGTGCTCCGGAAAATCCGCGACTGCTAAAACTGCTCCTTAGCTATCGCTTTTTCCTCGAAAATTCTCACGAGATTCTTTCTCGCGTGCTCGTGCTATTTTCCCTTCGAGAAAGGAAGAAAGAAAGAATATTTATATGTAGAGAGAGAGAGAGAGAGAAAGGGGGGGGGGGGGAGATTGACTATCACCAAAGCAGCGTTCTAATCTTGATCCTGCTGCGATTGTTCAAGGCACATCTCGGTAAGTTTCTTTTCTTTTCTTTTCTCTCTTTTTTTTTTTTTTTCATTTAGCCCATGTATATTTGAGTGTGCGTTAACCACGAGGATAATCTAATCTTGTTTGGTGTGGTTTCCTCTTTCCCCTTGTTTCTCCTCATTCCACGTTTGCGGAGATTACATTTTCGTAAATTTATCACGGCCTACTCAGGGCCGTGGAAACTTTTTTTTGTTGATCGATCTACGCACAGCAAATCTTCCTACCATATGTAATACTTATAGATATATTTATGATGTTACGTCAAGAACAAGAAATAAAAGGGACGAAAGCCCATCTTGGTCGCCAAATAACGAAATGGTAATTCGATTGTTCATTCCATCCAAACTTTTGCTCGAGAATACGTGAGATTAACTTTTCCTCGCTCGCTACCCCTCCTACCCACCACCACTTTCTCTTTTTATTTATATCAACCCCTCGCCGAGCAGAAGAAGATACTGAATCATCGGATCAAGAAAGTTTTTTCCAACCCCAGATTTGTATCGTGCCGACAATGATTCGTATTTTAACTGTATACATATATATATATGTATATATACACACAATTACGTATAGACGCACGACTCACAATAAATTTGTGTATCTAAGACGAAAAATTTCGAGATCTATTTGCTTCTCTTGCCTCTGAATCTTCTTCTTGGAATAAGCTCTAATAAGTTACGAAGAAAAGTGTATCTACGCTTATGACATGAACTTGCATCGAGGACGAAGAAAATCTCGGAGTTGCGCGCGCAATCGAGTATCCTCCTACGGGGGTGTGGTCACCTCATCTCGTATTATATATCCGATTCACAATGGAATCTTTCGGCGAAAAAAAAATTCGCTGAAAGAATATCGCTCCTCCCCAGTGTTAGTCGATAACGAACTGGATGAAACGAACGAAAAAAAGGAACATTTAAAAACAGGTAGAAAAAAAAGGCACGTGATGCTCGTGCCTTGCGATGGCATTAATTTTTCATTTTTTCCTCCCGACTCGAAGCTGATGCCCCAAACTCGCGTTTCGGCCCAGTGGTAACCATCCGTAAAGGTCAGACACGCAGACGTTCGTTATATTTCGATAACGAAGATATGGAAAATGATATTTACCCACCTCTGATGCTAAGAGTTCGTTATGAAAAATATAACTGTAGATCGTCGGACTTGCTATTCGCGAAAAATCCAGCATTTAATAACGAATAATTAACTCGTCATAAAGTTTCACAATTCTCTAACTTTCTCGTTCCAGAAAACCATTTTGTTCTCGCTAAATTAAACGCCACGACATCCTGGTAACTTTTTAAATTTATAACTCATCGGATCAAAATAATTACGACTGTCCTTAAACTGTTGTTTCATTCACACTAATGAAATTATTGCGGAACAAATGTTCACCGAAATTCTGTGAAAAATACTACGATTACATGCGGATTTAGTCAAATTTCAAAGAATCACGAATAACTCGAAAATACTGGTGTTTTTCTCCAGTTTTTTTTTCAGGTTTTTGTCGTAGCGTTTTGTCAGTTAGAACCACAGCGGTTTGGAAGTCTCCGAAAGCTTACCGGACACCCTCTACATGGAAGTAATTGTCGAAATATTAAACGATCGTTTCGCTATCGCGAACACCGGGCACCAGTGGAATCGAATTAACCCAAAGATTGCGTCTGAACGTTCGGAGCCTTTTTGACATTGGAGCATTTCGATAATGTGGCGTAATGTTCCTGTGCGAAGTGTATGAGCTTCAATATCACTAGAATCACTAATAAATGTCGAGCGTAAAGCTTTCGATACTAATGAAATCCTGCGACTCTTATATACCAGTGCAATGATAACGTTTCATTGAATTCATACGAATGCTGAACTACTTTCTATCGTTATTTCAATATTTGATCAGATATTGTAACAATAATCGAAACAGTTACAATGGTAATAGAGTCAATGATAACTGTAAAAAGTAATAACCCAAACAATATCATATCTGCAACGATAATAGTAACGATCTGAATAGTGATCAAGCATTCTGAGTAATTTTATTATGGGATAAGCTCACTCATGTTGATTGTACATATTGCAAGTTTCACAGTAGGGTTATTTCATTATCTAAAGTTAATTGCAATCTCTTCCTCTCTCTCTTTTGGTGCAATACCGATTGGTTGGGTAGAATTTATAAATTGTTAACTCGCCGTCGATCACGTCAGCCTGGTGAATGCACACCGCGTGGCTTCATCTGTCTCCCTCCCTTGTTCATGCCACAAGGTCTGGATTTAAATCAGTCAGGAATTTGGACCATGGCACGAATGCGAATGAGCAAAGGGCGAGTGGGGGGAAAAAAAATTAGAGAGAGAGCTTAAAAGTGGGAGGGGAGGGAGAGAGAAAGAGGGAAGAAGGGCAAAAACAAAGAGAGAGAGAGAGAGAGAGAGAGAAAGTAAAATAGATAAATTGGCAAAAGTTTCAGCGTTGTCAGGATGCAGAGCATAGAGAACTCAAATAGCATCACACACGAGATATACATGTCATGAGTGTGAGTATTAAGCTTGTTGGGATCCTACAGGATTAACAGTGTTTACGATTTAAGCGTATTTACCTCCCTGCGTTCTCTCGTAGTGGTGTGAGCCAAGAGGGGAGGGAAGGGAGAGGGGGGGGGGGCAAGTACGAGGGTTTGAATAAATCCTGTCGGGGTTAAATCGTGCGAATCATACAGCAGCCTAAACGGAAAGAGGACTGAAGAAGTCATGGGAATAGGCAAAACGGGCCAAAGCAGGAGAGAGACGAAGGGAGAAAAGGAGGAAGAAGTTGTGTCGTTTTGTTTAATCCGGACAAGTACAACTGTGCGAATTATAGTGAGCTCTGATCAAAATTCCTGCGTTACGAGATCAAACGGCATCGATGCTGGATAAATTGAATAGCAATTCGATCGAAAATGCACTCATACACATAGCATAAGCATTTGTATATATCATTACACCGATACATACAACGATGTACAATTTTCAATGATGACGTTTGCGCAGCTCACTTTCAGCAGGCTTCGAATGACCAATGAACGCAACAAACGGCATTTCAAATTGTTCATCATCCGCTTCACCTATCATCTCTTTATTCCATCAGTTATCTCGTTGCCAATCAACATCCTTCACTTCTGATACCACGATGACAAGTCTGTGCTCTTGACTCAACGCAGCGAGCAATTAACCGAGTCATTTTTCAACTAGAAGCTAGAAGATGTCAGCGTAGATCGATCGATGCGACTGAGTTTCTTATAATTTCAAGCAAAGGAATTACTTAGTAGCCTGTTGTTCGAAATCATCGATGTGTAAAGCACTTTTCGGATGTACATATCAGACTGGATGATTCTGGCTGCTGAAGGGAGATGAAAATAGTAACGAGCTCACTGGTATGTTGGTGGAACGACGAGTGGTTGGACTCTCGAGTTACATATCGTTTCAAGGGCTCCATGCAGCGAGGTTAGTAACTCGGGGCGAGGGTGGGAGAAATGGCGAAGTGTCAACGATTAAACAGAGCGAGAGAGAGAGAGGAACTGAAAAAAGAAATTGGAGCGAGAGAGGACGAAAGTGAATTGGGAAGAGATGTGCCATGAAAGAGAGAAGAAGAGAGAGAAAGTTGTGATGCGCGCGCATTTAAGTTTCGAGTTTCGAGACATCGCTCGTTTGTATCGCGGCTGTATCGATTCTGTCCTTCCAGCAACCCTCTCTCCTCTCGACACTCGTCCTCTTTCCATCTCTCTGATTTCCCCTCTTCGGGATAAAGCCTCTGTATATGCCTCATGATACTCTCCCTTGGCATCTCGTCGTCGATGCAATTAACGCTGAATTGATCATTAGAAAGTCCGGAAGTTTTTTAACTAATGGTTAGAATGAAATGGAAAGAGACGAATTTCAGGGAAAATAGGAGGTAGAGGCACGTTAAAAATAAAGCCAACTTTTCTACTTCACCCCACTCTCTCTCTCTCTCTCTCTTTCCAGCTTCCCCACGCTCTCATCCCGACCAGCGATAGGGTCACGGTAATTTGCTCCCATGTTTCACCCCTCAAAACTACCCCTCGACTTGGCTGCTTCGCTTGCAAGTTCACCGATCCTTCGCCAGATGGCATTCGGCGAAAATTTTCCACCAGGAAAATTCGTACCGCCTGGCCGACATGCGGTACGTATCCTGTCATACGTTGGTAAAGTGGAAAACGCTTCTCACGAAAAGCTCTCTCTCTCTCTCTCACTTTCTCTCCCTCTCGCCATCTCTTTTCCTCGTACTTCCACTATCGTTGTCCATTCCCATGGCTCCATCATTTTACCCTCGTGGAAAGTTTCTCCCTCGAGTTAACCGAGCTTTCCACGAGCACCAACAGCTGTCACGAGTCGGTAAAGCTGCTTGTACCCGACCGAGCTCCCTCGAAATTTCAACTTCGTACACCCGCCTATTCATCCCCTGGATACATCTCCGAGAGTTCGACGGCGGAAAAGTGAGATCGGATCCGACCGCTTGATAACCTAAATATGAAATGGATTTAAAAAAAAAAAAAACAGAAAAACTAAATGCGAAACGTCAGTTTGATTTTTGACGCTCGCGTGCCTTCTAAAATGAGTCCTTTTTTCTCATCATCGGAGCTATACCGTTACAATGTTACTCGAAAAAAAAAAAAAAAAAAATGTTCACTCGTCTCCGAGCAAACTGCGTTCTTCCCTGGCTAAGCGTGACTCGTCAAGATTATATCGTGATTCAGCCAATGGATAAGAGCTTTACCCTAACCAATTCGCCCTTCCGTCACACGCTCTGCCCACAACTAACCACCCTATTCCGCTTCGTTCTTTATTTCTTCAAAGACGTGAAAATAAGACGATAAATTCTACTAATTACCAACCGAGCTTCAGACACGTCTTGGAACCAATTTTTTTCTTATCAGCTCTTTCGTCGATCACTTTAATAATTTGCACTTTGACAGACGTGAAGTTTGTTGAATTTATCAGCATCGGCTGATCGTTTTGCTTTTTTTATTTTCACGTGTAACGTACTGCTTCGTCCCGTTTCAATTTTCTAAACAAAATAAACAGTCAACGTTTCGAAATAGGAAATAGATAGCAAAATATTCGAGGAATTTTTGTTTTCTCTCTTTTGTTTTGGAAAACAATGAAACTGTATCTACAGCCGTACCGGTGTAATTCCAGCCCGATGTATTCTGATATTATAAAATAATATGAATACGAATGAAAACTGCATTGAAAATGTAATTCGTCGTTATTTATAAATATGCATTAAAAAACTTTGAGAAATCGATCGATCAGTGGTAGTAGATGGTGAAAATTTCAACTTTTTCTTCTCTTGATCCAAAGAAGAAAAGCAGCCATGACGCGGTTAATCTCCCTTGCACCCCTGGAATCTCCCTGACCCGGATAGTACGAGACTCGGGTGCGCAACACGGAAAATATTATTTTATTTTTTCCTTTTTTGTCTCCACCGGCTTGCTCTCATCGGTGATGTTGTGCATATACAACGTGGTATGCGCGTCAGCATATTACGAATGTAATATGCAAACTGCCAGGCGTAACGGTAGAGATAATAATTATTAATGGACGAAATCCCAGGTTATTATTAACAAGCGTGATTCGTTTGAATTATTATTATCGTCAGTGTTGCAGTACGATTGCTATGCTTATGATTTTCATTTTCCCTCTGGTTTCACCTCGGAAGCTCAACGGTCAAATCGTGCTTTTCTATCTGCACGCTCCCCCCCCCCCCCCTCCCCCTTCCTCCCACCCGGACTCTATAACGAAACGTTTAGATATTTTGATGCATGAAATTAAATTTAATACAGGATTGAGGAACTTTCGGAATGCTCTTCCCTATGTTGCTGGATACTGCATATTGCGTGTATTGAAATTTCAAATTTCGCATGATCAATATTACTAGCATGTTTATTAATCATTCTAAACTGAGTAAAATTGAGAAAACAAAAAATACATTTTCATTTAATGGAAACCATTATTCGCTCATCACATATCCCATTATATATTCAATTTACGTTTCACAGCAGTCGGATAATACTGATTATTAATAAGGAAGCTACCGAGTTTGACCAATCATTTTTGAACTCATCGCGTTTCATCATATGATGCAATCCATAATTCGTATATGATTCGAAATATAATTTATTGGAATGCAGATAACGGAGTGTCTTTGTCATAATTTACTTTGCCAGTTATTGCTGGAAAAAAAGACTTGTTCGTTTTTCATTTCACATTAGCCTATTTTTTATCAAGTTTATTCTCCAGTCTGATTGACGTGCCACGTAAACGTGCGGGGGTAAAATCCCTGTCAGCACGTGTATGATTCTTCCATGCAACAACTTGGTCGATCGATGGCAGTAGACAGAGAAAAAAAATATTATGAAAATAAAAAAATACAAAATGATAACTACATTTTTCATTAACGAGTCGAAGGAAAGGGACAAGTGTCACACGCTTACGGTCTCACGATGTTCCACGTATTCATCACTTAGACCAGAACATTCATTTATCGATGATACTGCATCACATTGATCGTATTTTTTTAAATAAAAAAAAAATTATTTTATTCATGCAAAAATTCATCATTTTCTTTACGTTTCTACCGTTTGATTCCACCTTTATTTTTTCCACACTAATTTATACAGCGAATAATGATTATTTGCTAAAGCCACTTATACTCAATCCACTGGTATATACACCTGGTGAAACGTGACGTTACCTATAAGGGATCTTCGGTACAACGATAATGGAACGCGTGAGTCGCGTGCGTATAACGTTGCTCGGTTGCTATGGTGGTTTCCATACCTTCTCCTCGTGTGTGACAACCAGTGACACTTTCAACCCTTCCGCTGTTCGCCATTCCCGATGTCACAGGGCACTAACTGTGTTGTCGCATAAAGGAATATCGTATCGCGTGTGCGATACTGATCTCTGGTGGAAATATACACATCCCCGTCTATCTAGTCTGTATGTGGCTAGAGGAATTGCTCTTACTCACTTAGACTCTCGTTCTCAATGTATATCTTGACAGAAAACTTCCTCTGCGACAAGAGAGTGAAAGTATTAAAATGCATGCGTGCGTGCGTCAAGAGCTTCGTCGAAAAAATTGAATTCTAATGTGTATCATTGAAGATTATGAGCGGATTTATTCATCAATGAAATACAAGAAAAAAGAAATAACCAGGGAAGAATCGATGACAACGAGAAAATGGTGAACTGATAAAATGTGAAGGTCGTCGCTGGATTCAGAAGACGAATTTATATCGGACACATAAAAGCTTGCTCATAAAAATAATGTTAAAAATCAGCCGGGTACCAGCGGGACACGATGATAAACGTTGCGTTTCATAATAAATTCAATGAAAACTCGAACGAATAGCGAATGTGATACTTCATAAATATAAGGTACAACAATGAGGTTGTGTATAACTGTAAAATACTCGTAAAATTCAGAGTATAATATGTAAAGAGAATTCTTGTTAATAAAACGAGAGTAGCGAGGGTTTGTAGGAGGCTCGAAAGCCTTTCGTTGATCGTTGAAAATGGATTTAGGCGGTACTGCATCCGTGGAAATTTTATACCTAGGCATCAAATAATATCGCTATAAAGAGGGACGAGAGAGAGAGAGAGAGTATTGAGAGAAATTCCGAGGGTATTCTTGGTCACGCCACTCTTCTCTTTACTGCTTCTCGAATAACCCCTCCCCACCCCCCTCCCCAAATAGTCCTTTACAGAAGCAAAGCAAAATGCGTCATGATCCTGTACGCTACCTCGAAACACTTTTTTTTATTTTCTCCTCCCTGCTACGCGTAAGGTGTTAAAGGAGGATTTAATATCAGAGCCATTCGACACTCACGGGGATTTGCTCCTGTCTCGGTCCTTCTCTCGTATCGGTTTGCACACAGCGTTCGCTCCGAACCCTTTGACAAGATGACATGACACCTTGGCCAGACTACCGGAGAGCCTTTCCACTTCGCATCCTCCCTCGGTATACATACCCTGTTTCATAACATCGCGAATTCTCCACTGTTCCACGATGCGGTATCAACCTCGATCGTCTACTCGAGAACGTGGTCAGCCTCCGACGTTATTGAATAATTTAACTTAATGAAATATTGACGAATTATATCGCATTTCTGTGGGCTCATATTTATTGTTATCTGACGTAACCATCGTTAAATCAATAAGCCACATCGAGGTGGCACTTGCAAGTGGCTTCCAACAAGATCGTATGAGATCCGAGTGAACATCGTTTCAAAACGATATTTCGATGGAAAGTCATTTTGATGGATATTCAAATTCAAATTCGCAGAGCTAAAATTAAGCTGTGTATTTTGCAGTTAATTGGATGGAGAGAAAAATCGGGATGATGATTTGGGATGAGAGAACTTTGGTCGCATCAAAAATCGTTTTGCTATTTTCTGCAACGAAAATGTTCCATCAATCTTTTCTCGTATCCTCCTGATAATGAAATTATTCTCACTCGGTATAACTAAAGTAATTACTTGAGAAAAAGAAGTAGCAAAGAGCGTTCCGGTAACTATTCATTTTTAGTACGAGTCATGATGAATTATGAATTAAAAAAAAAGAAAAAAGAAAAGTGAAGCGAGATGAGGGGTTGAAATCATGTCATCCGAGGGCCAATCATCGTTGGTTGAGCGAACTTTTTTCTTCTTTAGCAAAGAGAAAAGCGAGTGCGTGTTTCACGCGACCAGAAACCTCGCACTGGGAGAGAGCAGGACTGAGCGGACACGCCCGAGCAGCCCACCCTACTCGCTCTTGCCTCGTACATTTTCCAAGCCCCATAGCGGAAAAGCCCAGCTAAGTCATTACTATTAATAACGAGACAGCGAGAACATCACTCGACAGGGCGTGCTATTATTCATAATGATGTGATTCATTTCCCTGTTGGGCCAGCAGGGAGGTTGCGGCGCGCGGTGTGCCTCGTCTCTCGCCACTTTTATCTTCTCCTCTCCCATTCATTCTTTCGACCATCTTCGTCTTCGTGTTTTCCTACGCTGATTCGTCATTCCCGTTTGTGATGCTATCCTGGCACACGAACCCTCTGCTTTTCTTTTTCCATTTGCGTGAATCTTACCCGCGACCTCGGGTAGTTCATCTTTCACCTTCATCCCCCATTCACCGTTATACTCTCTTACCGCATTTTTTTTTTTCCCCCATCATACTATCTCCACCGTTTGCTCACCGAAGCATCACGATTAATTGCATTATCATGCTAATACTAAATTTGTCCTTAGTTACCAAAAAGCCTATGCGATATCTTATCTCAGCCGTGACTCCCTTTATTTTCGTTCATCAGTCAAAACAGCTTCGAATATTTTTTTAAAATAAGATTAGCCTTCGTGAAAAATCCTGATGTAATACCGATAGCAATGAAAATAACAGGAAGAAATAGCTTCGGAGCTCGACCCAGACTGTCGCCGTTTTTCGGAGATACGACCAAGTTTTTTTTTTTTTTCTCGCACAGGAATAAAAGAGAACCATAATTGACCCATGGCTTGTAGAGCGTGTACAATTAGACTGGATAAAAAGGAGGAAATGACAGGTATACAGAAAAAATACGGTTCTCATTGGACTAAATCCCTGGATAATATCAATTCCCTTTTTCCCTTATTTCATCCCCCTAACGCATCACCTAAATCACAGTAGCTAAATGAGTCTGTGATGCTGTACCTTTTATCACCGAATTTACCGTTCGTTAAGGTGAGTGTGCGTGTGCACGGGGAAGAGAAAGCACGTGCGGATGCTCGAGCGAGGATGTCGGACCTCTTCGGGACTAGGGGTCCAGTGATTATCGCCAAAAGGATAGAGCAGAGGCGAGAAATTTTCGGAAATTGTCTCCGGAACACGTGTGTGCCCTGATGTTTGAGGTTTAATACGACCAGAAACGAGAGGAATAGAAAAAGAGGAGATGGAATGAGAAATAGGAAGATAAAGGAAGAGAGCAAACAGTGTGTGGATGTGTGTGGCAGCATATAGGCAGAGGTTGTTCGGGGGAAACGGTTCCGTAGATATGAGCGAGATAAATCTCGAATGCGGGTGCTTAGCGCCCTCAGGGACGATGCTGGTGTGGGCCGCATCGTGCCGTGCCCTATTCCCTTCTCTTTTCTTCATTCGGCTTTTCCTCTTCGCCCCTGTGTACCAGCGACAGTATCTACTGCTAGACCGCGAGATCGAGCAACATGAAACGTGCGTTAAAGTTATTATATCGTTCTACACACTGCTACCGTTTCAGTGTGTGTGTGGGAACGTTGAAATTATACTTATAAATATCTATATACGTGTACTAGGAAGTTTGTACAGCACACGAACGTATTCCAGCAGTAGCTTATTAAAATTGAACGCCCTTCGCCTATCGCCCGGACATTTGCCCCGCATCGCTCTCCTATTTATTATCGTGTCGCGTGGGGCTTCGTACTAGAAGCATTTTTATTTCTAAAAATTCTTCTACCTATATATGCGAACGGAACGAGAATGAGAGGAGTAGATAGGGGGAGAGAAGGAGCGAGGGATTGAAGCAGAGTGAGAGGAAAAGGGAGAGAGAGAGAGAGTGAGAGAGAGAGAAAAGAAAACAGGTTTATTGTCAACTGTGTACTTCCTATCGTTTTGCATGTACGCTGAGATATATGCAGCCTGGCAGCAGAGAGCGGTGTAACAGAGCTTTTCCATTTTGTTTTTACACTAGCCGAGCAATCTTATTAACATGCAAGAGAAATAATGTACAGAGCACGCGTTACTTTTAACGTTTGGCCTTTCGTATCGACCTGAAGAGGGTCGGGATTTTGAAAATTCAAATGTCGATTACTTGCATAAACGTAATTATACGATGTTGAACGACAAAGAAATGAATTTTTATTAGCATAAGGAAAACTGATGAATTTCCTAATTGCTTCCACATGGCTAAGCAGTTTTTTATTTCTCTCTCTTATTGCGTCGATCCTCTGCCTCGTATTTTTGTGTCGACAATCTCCATAGAACTACGATAATACAAACTCACTTTCCAACAGAAATAAAATGATCCTATTTGAAAATTCTCCTAACAATTAACACTCTCGATGGAATAAAAGT
Organism: Campoplex capitator; assembly: GCA_037576405.1. Lineage (NCBI taxonomy): Eukaryota > Metazoa > Arthropoda > Insecta > Hymenoptera > Ichneumonidae > Campoplex > Campoplex capitator. The sequence continues at coordinate 33,661 of JARBWI010000485.1, read as the reverse complement.
GCTAATTGTCATCGACCTCATTCTCTTGATAAATTCTTCAGTAAAAAAAAAATTTTTTTAAACCGAGGATCCTGCATCTTTCACTCGTTTGACTAGTGATAGAAGAAGGCAAGAGATACGGTCGACAATTTTTCCACGTGAAATCGTCGAGAAAAGAAAATTCAAGTGGTTCCCGCGACGCATACAGTGTACGAATGGATGAGCAAAGACTACATCCAACTTATACCCGGTAGTATACTCCGTGTACACGTTGGGGAGATGGTGAGGCAAGCACTATAAAGAGGGATGGAGGACCAAAATACACGACTAGAGTAGGGTTACATGGGCTATTTTCCGAGGGCAAGATATGCCGAGAGGAAAGCGAAGTAAGGCGCACACCAGGGGCTGCTGAGGGAGAGGGGGAGGGGGGGAGACTCAACTTGCCTCCTTATTTCCCAACAGACCTGGCTACGCCAACTCCGCTAACCCTCCCGCTTCTTCTCATCGCGCTTTTCTCTCATCCTCAACCCCTCGACCTACCGCCGCCTGGGCTCACTCCACGAGAACGCGTTTCTCTTCTTGCTTCTTCAACCCTCCAAACCCCGCACCGAGAGAAACGGCGGTTCTCTTCTTCTCCCTCCTTCTATGATTTACAGCCAGCGGTTCTCATCCTCTAAATATACAATAATGGACAAATCGAATTTGAACCTTACTACGCTCTGCTGCTGGTTACGTCCTACCCTCGATCCGTGCTCTTTTCATTTATTTATTATATAAGGCGCGAGGTGTGAATTGCTTTTCAACTTACCTGCGTCCAAAACAATTCGATTGATCATTCCTCAATCTCTAGAACTTTCAGCTCGTTCTCAATGTACGTGAACAAATCGTCGCTTGAACTCTATATCCGGACAACTCGTGTGGCGTACGATAAAATCTCGAAAATTAAACGCGTTATACGCTTTTTAGATTTTTTTTTTGTATTTCGTTTTGCAACACGATGTTCCGTGAGACAATTTCAAGTTTCTTCGTTCCTTGAGTTCAAGGCCAACGAGCTTGAACGTTTGTTCAAAACTCGAATACACACATATCCATCATATTAATATCTCTTTTCATCATCTCCAGATTGAGATTAGACGCACAAATATGCAAATATATGTCTCGACTCGAGCCTCGCTCGAAACGGTACGAAATTTTCGACAATTATTATTCAAGCTGGTTGAAAACTTTGAGAAGATAAGGTGAATGAGATTTTATTCGTAAATATATAACGACACTATCTATGCGATGAGGGTAGTAAAAATAATGTGAGAATAATCGTGCACGAACGTTCGAAATGATTGTGTCAGAATTTTTTGTGTCATTTCTCGGTGTAAAAAGTCTTCGATCATCAATTTGCATCGAGCCTGATTCGAGAAATACGATCCGTGAATTATGTTCAAAAATAATTATTCATCGTGGCCTGAGAAAAGATGAAAAGAAAAAAAACAAGAGTTAATTGGTTAATTTTCGAACAATACGTTTAATGAATCTGTAAATTAGGTGTGGACTTTAAGATTTATCTTGGGGTACGTGGGGTCCGGTTGAGAGCACCTTGGCACGTCACGCAACTAGTTGTCGAGTGCAAATAGTCGAGCTAACCTATCCAGCATACCTCCTCTCCTTTCTCTCACTCCCTCTCTCTCTCTCTCTCTCTCTCTTTCTATATGTATATATACATATCGCAACACCCTTGAGCAAATGTGCTCCGGGTCTCCCAGACTTATTTCACGCCAGAACGAAGACAAGGTACTTCAGTAGGGCAGAGGTCGCGTGGAATTCACGAGGGTATATCCAAAATTCAAAATTCAAGACAGATGAAAAGACAGAGAGAACGAGACTGAGTGAGTGAAACAGAGAGGGAGAGAAGAGAGAAACCAAGAGACGAAAGGTTGGGAGGTGCGAGAACAGAGGAGATGTTAAAACACAAATATATAATTGTGAAATCCTTTAATTACCCAGACCCGAATTTCGTGTTTTTCCTTCCTCACATTTCGTTGTTTTACGACATAAAAAGCTCTGCAGACACTTCGTCAAAGAAGTCTTTACGACCAGCTAACTTTTCCAATGTTAAAGTTTGATGAACATTGATTTACTTTCTACCCGATCATTTCAGGCCTTCAATTGTTCTTAAAGAGATTCCACGGAGCAGCAGTTTTATTTGTCTTCCATATTATCGGAGTAATTTTCAGACTGCTGTATATGTGATGAGCAGCGCGAGAGAACGAACGATATTCCGAGAGAATACTAGTCTGTCACTTTGCATTTCCAAGAGAAGAGAAGGCTGGAGTCGCACGTAACTTGACACTGTTTACTCCAGCATCGAATTCCACGAGAAATATTCGATGAATAGACACAACGCGATACCCCTGAATATTCTCGGTTACACGTAAACACATGCATTTGGAGATGAAACACATTTTTATACTGAAAAATAAAAATAATATAGAGAAACACATTTTTATTCAACGGGAGTAAAACAACTTTTGTTTCTAACATGCTCGTGCAATCAAAATTCAAACTAGGGCTGTCAGACAAGAAAGAGAAAAACTAGGTTATGGTAAGTGAGTCTCTTTTTCGAGAGCACCGCGTATAAATAATTGACTAAAAAGCGTCTAGACAGGTTTTCGATAAATTTTGAATAATCATTCGATATCAGGGAGTTGTATTAATCAAATATTAATTTCTATGGATTCCAAGATACCAAAAATTATTCAAGAGTGAGATTAATGAATTAAACGCCTCTCCATAAACGTCGATCTACGTTCGGCATAAAGAGACTGCATAAATAAATAAATTCGGTCATAAAAAAATCCAGAGTTAAAGTGAATAGGATCGTTGGATCCCTGCACCGAAGGAATTTGGTCGCAGCTTATACAAATTTTTCTGTCACAGCTAAAAATCTAGACCAATATTATTTTCATACGATCGCACTTTTCTTGCCATGCTTCATTTAATCTCAAATAAGTAACAGAATAACCGTGAAATTAGAATGTAAAAAGAAAAAAATTTTATTGTTGAAAACCAAAGCTGTTTTCCTACGCCAAACCCTCGCTGTTTCCCTACGTCCAAACACGTTTATTTGATGTGTTTTGGCGTCATTCGTTATGTATACATGGCAATATATAAAGTGGAAATCAACGAGAAATAGGTAGGACAGAAACGTTCTTCGTCGATGGTGCCTCTGGCGATCCAAAGTACGTGTATATCTGTTAGGAAAGTGTATACACAGAGAGAGAGAGAGAGAAAGAGCCGAGTACAGGGAACGTTAAAGGTAGCTATCACTGTCACCCTCGGTTGTAGCCTTATTGCTCATTTATTGGCGAGCTAACCTGGCACTATGTGCGCCTGTAAAACTATTGTCTATTAGTATAGCTTTTAGCAAGCTGGCCTGTTCTGTTCCTCGTATTCTGTGCTATCTTTCCTACTCTGTTTTACCCTTGTACACACGAACCGTCGACCAGCACGATCGGCCTCGAAGCTGGAAAATCTTGTCTCTTCCGCGGGGAGCTACTCGAATCTGGTTGTACACATAAATTTATCTCTCTCATACTGTCTCTCTCTCTCTCTCTTTCTTTCTCTTTCTCTCGTTAAACCTGATGCACGAAACCGATATGCGTTGGACACAACGCTAACAAATACCTGACCCCATCGAGCTCCCTCTTTCTCTCTCTCTTCCACGTTTTTTTTTTTCTGATTGCAAGGAAATTAACGTGTACAGAAAGAGCTCGGGGTTCGATGGTCATTGATGCACCGAGACAATAAAATGTTTTTTAAACAAAATGCTTTATTTCTCGGACGTTTATCTAATTATATTTTATTCTCCATTACAGCGAATCTAGTAAATTCGGTCGAGAATAAATCTACGCATGTAAAATAAATGATAACCGCAAGTAAAATTATCATCTTGTTTCGAAATCTTGGCGTATGCTAAGAAAAACGTATATATAGATATATAACAATACGAAAAAGTAATATCAAAAGTTTTAATACGAAACAGTGTATTTCATACAACCATAAAGTGAGAGATTCTCGGTCTATTCGCTATACTCTGGCTTGTTTTAGTAGTCCACCCTGTATTATGATTATTATTTGGATGGGCAGAGGAGAGAAGAGGGTGAGCTTTCGAAGTTGGAATTCTCGCACTCCATACCAGAGAATACGAGTTCCGTATAACGCCCGGATTGCGTGTTACTCGCTCGCGAGAATAACCAGCACGGTCTGGGCGATAAACGTCCGAATACGCGTAAAACCGACCCTTATCGTCACCCTTTCTCCTCGTTCATCCCCCACGCCTCCTCTTCCTCCTCCTCCACCTGCTTCCCTCTTCCTCCGACCACGAGCTTACATTTAGGACACAGAACAGTTACTCGGCGACATCTCAATATCAATTCTTATACCGAATACGAAGCTGTTCGTTTCATCAATCTTACGGATAAAAAAAAAAAAAACAAAAAAAAATCGCTCCTGAACCCAATGATTTTACGAGACTCTTCATCATCTTGATGAATTTCGTGACACCATTAATGTTCAATTTCCTCTCAAGTTATTAATAACGTTAGTTACTTTTTTTTCATCATTCCCTTCAACATATTTCGGTAGAGCTCACATGACGAAATTGATTAAAATCCCAAGATACTCCTCGTCCTCGTTCGCAGATCGAGAAATTTCCTTAAGGAGGTTGGCTACACACAACAATCTTGCTATGTTAAAAGCATAGGAAAATTCGAATTTAATGAAATTTTGTGAGCATATTCGTTTGGATTAAATATGAATTTACAAATTTTTTAATATTTTTCTTCTACACAGTTTTCGATTAATTTAACCCTAGAGTTTACATCCGTAAGCATAGGATTCTGATATATGTAGGTATATCTTTTGCATATTGTAAACTCCAATTATTCGACAACTATGTAGACGAAAAATTTGAAAAAATTGTCGTATGTAGCCACCCTCTTTAACGAATGCGAGTAGTTTCAGTAGTCACGGTCATTTTATGGTCAGACACGTCCATAAATACGAAAAATCTCAATGAAATAGAAATAAAAATACATTTCTCGAGTCCTCCGTTCTACAGGATCCAAAACGATTCGTTTTTATTAATTTTATTTTATTTTTTATGCTCTCATTAATTCGATAAAAATCGTTTTTAGTTCGAAAGACTAAAACATACGTGCGTAATGCTGCACGCATATTTATGCACGAATGGGTAAGAGTGTGCGTGAAAAGTTTAACACGAGATTCCATACTCTCAACATAATACTCGAGATAGTCCGGGAGTGTAGGACATGAATAACGTTGCATGAAACAGCCGAGCGCGGAGCAACAGCATGAGAATGACGTTAAATACATATATAGGTTATGGGATAATTAACGAATATGCTAAGCAGAAGAGAGCCGGGCGAGCGGCAGAAGGGGTTCTATAATTAGTCCGGTGCGATACAACGGTTACGTTAATTATTCAGGCCTAGTTCTTTACGACGACCGGCTCTCTCCCCGCTCGAGTCGCTCATCATCGACGATACGCATACAACCAACACAACTTTCGCGGCCCACTCTGTTTCTCCCCGTCAATCGAATCTGTACATGTTACTTATGTGTGTTGTTATTACTCGCTTGTGTGGCCCTGAGAGCGCGAGTCAAATTAATTTTCGAATGACGTGACTGCAAAGAGGTTGCATGTATTATACACGAGCCGCAGCACCGTTCCACCCTCGAGGAACGCTGACTTATGCGTCTACCAAGAGGCAGCAGTACACTCGAGTCCTCTGGAATTGTGGAGAGAGAGAGAGAGAGAGAGAGAGAGAGAGAACCGAGTGAGATTTTGATACCGCATTCCGATGAACAGTATAATCATCCGACTGCTTTTTTCTGATCGAATTTACCCTGGAAGCTGATGATCGAAGAATGAGAAAAGGGGGCAATCGGCAGATGCCATTTTCCTGGAGAATTTTCTTTCATTTTTGGTAATTTTTTTCGAATCTACTGGAATTGGTGATGATTCATGGAGATTTGCCAAGCGATTCTGTTTCGTTATTTTTTGAAATTTCAATCGCAGTTAGGACTCTTCAAAATCGTGGAGAATCTGCTGGTTTTAGTTGTGATAAATTTAAAAAAAATGAATGACATTTTGTTGGGAATTGTTGGTCGACGTTCGGAGGAATCAGCACTGTGTGTGCAGTTCGTAGGTTCCAGAGGGGAATTTCTGGTTTGCTGGAAGAACTATAGATAGGTGTGTGATAAAATAAAGTGTATATTCGATAACTCTGGCATTGTTTGCGATGGATAGAAATCGAATAGGATTCCAGGAGAACTATTAATCAGAATCGGTGAAACGGAACGTGGAGAGAGGGACAAGGCGGAGGGGCCTTTAGGCCCCGATTGCACAATGCTGAGAGAAATATATGTATATAGAGATGGGGGACGTGTAAGCTGCCGATTTTTCTCTGTTGCCTGATTCCCTTTTCTCTCGAACTCGTGTCTCTTTTCTTCTCGACGTTGGGAACGAGCCTGCGACGTGTTCAAGAAGAATCGGTGTAACGCGACGAGAGGACGCTTCCTCGTTATTCAAAGACACAACAACAGACATACAGAGAGAGAGAGAGAGAGAGAGAGAGAGAGAGGGAGAGAGATAGCATCCACGTCTGTTTTGTCTGCTTTCCTCAAAGCTCCGCTGGTGCTTTAAAAGCACCGATTTTTTCCTGCTCCTGATCTCTCGATCAGTCAACCCAGAAGCCTGCATATAGCGCTGTTTCTATCTTCTTTTTGACGTCTTTTTTCCCCTCAGCTTCTCAAACGTAGCTGTGCTTACAAAATAATATGTGAACGTCGAAAGTATACATCACATGAGCGAGAGGAACGAAAACCTTAGTTTTCTCACACACGTTGAATGGAGTCGCGGTACTTTGGCAACGCGGAGAGAGCCAGAGAGAGGGAGGAAGAGGGAGAAAAAAGTTGGTAGTTTCGTGAAACGCTTTCCCTCGATGCTTTTCGATTACCTCCCCGATGCATCGCGTCAAGGAAAGTTAATGGTTTTTTCCGAGCTTCTCTCCCTTCTTCTTCGGCCTCGCTCGTTATTTTTTTTCACTCTTCTCCTCCCCCCCCCCCCCCCCCCCCCTCCTCCGTCCCTTGTGCCTCTCCCTTGCTCTATTTTTCTACTTCCGTTTCTTTCGTTTCTCTTTTCTCCCTCCTCACTCTCTCTCTCTCTCTTCTTTATTCGTTCGCAATCTAATGATCGAAGGGGTGGACTAAAAGCTCGAGTCGGAAGCTCTCACCCAACTTTTTTTTCTCGGCCGCAGACATAATTAAACTCTATTGTACATTTTTTTTTATTTCTTTTTTTTTTATTATACCACGAAATTTTTTTCCACCTCCGGATTGAAGGTATGAAAAAAAATTAGAAGCTTGATGAGTTTAGGTCGGTCGGTCAACGGAAGTCGAGATTGAAGCCCGAGATAGATGCGATCACCGGAGCTGAATCATCTCCGGCAAATAAAGATTCTTGACCTCGATATACCCTACATCGAATTTCCAATATTATTTGATACAAATGAATTACAAAAATGCAATTAGACGGTTAAAGTTTCAAAATTTTCAGCACCAAATATTCTATCCAGCGGATGATCCATTTATTTTCAATAATTTATCAAAATTTCTCTCAGAACTCTGACGATGTTATTTCATATTTGATATTGAATTATTATTTTCGATGAAAATTCAATGAATTTTCCAATAGCATTAAATTTTGTTGAATCATCGATGCTTGTATCGAGTACGAATACTCCTCTTCATCTGCTCTCTTCTCTCTCTCGGCTATGACTCCTGGAACGCGTATTAAACAAAACGTGTTTATACATTTGTTTACCCGGCGGATGCGAGTTGTTAGAAAATAATGAACGAACGACGCTTACTCAACTACTTTAATGATTATGCTAAATAAATACCCACTCGATTCTCCTAGAATAGATGAAAATACGTTTAGCCATGTATATATATATATATATATATATATAGAGAGAGAGAGAGAGGGCTGTGAATCGGCTAATAGAAATGCATGCGAATTTTAACAATAAACCCATTAATGTTAATACCGTTTGAGCAGCGCAAGGGGCCAATTTAAACGGGGACACACGAAAGCACGGGAGTAAGAGAGGGCTTAGGGCATCGAATAGTTTCAATACAAATGAGAGAAAAGAGCAAGAGAGACTAGTCCTCTCTCTCTCTATCTCTGCGCTCATGCGAATGGCATTGCTCTCGGCTTACAATCATTATATCGAATGTATTTAATTAATTAACTCGCACTGTAGCTCGTGATCTCTCATAGACATCGTGTGTGTGCGTGTGTGGGCCAGAGTGAAAGAGAGCGAGTTGTATATACATGATAAAGTATGTAGAGTGGTTTCTCCATTCGTGGTATTACGTCAACCAGTAGAATAGCTATGAGAGCTTATCACGTATTTATTGTGAATGAACGTTCAATTCGTAAACTGATCGAACAGGAAATCGTTCGATGTAGGTATGCGTGTATGCTCGTGTGAAGCAGAAAGAGATAAAGAGATGGGAGTAAGAGAGAGAGAGAGAGAGAGAGAGAGAGAGGAAGAAAGAGAAATAGAGAAACTGGAGAAAGGACAAATGGATGGGTTGTGGGATCGTGGAATAATGGAGAGGGGCAGAGCTCTGCTCTACCGCGAAACCAACACAACTGATAAGAGGTAGGAAAAGCGAACTGTGGAAAACCGTCCAATTCCAATTTCATGGACTAATCAGCTATGCCGATTAATCGCTTTAATCCTGTCGATAATTTGTACGAATAATATCGAACGGATAACAATATTATACAAGCTTTTCAACGACCACGAAAACCAGCATCTTCCAAAGAGAACGTTTTATGTTTTCAACTGTCACTGCCACAACGGCCAGAAACAAATCCAATTTTTCTTTTTTTTTTTTCACGTTGTAATTGAACTTTATTCTTTTTCGAAATTCTACAGTTTCGGGTCTCATTAACAGGTTCACAAAGGAAAAATCACGATTTGTAATTAAAAATCGTGCAATCGTGAATAAAAGAATGAATGATAGAAGTTTCGTAAATTAATAAATGGAACACGAGCAAGCAAAAGTTTCTCAATATCCATTTTTTCGTTTATTCTTCAATCAAACAGCTGCTTAATGAAATCTGTAATTGAGTCGACAACAAACGGATTTGAATGCGATAATAAATTCATAATTTTTATACATTGGGAAAAAAATGATTGAAATCCTACTGTGAAAACTATTTCATTGTAAAATTCATTTGAAAAAAAAAATAGTTTAAGATACATACAAAAAATGAGGAATAAAAATTACTGGAACGATTTCTCTGTAACGAGAGACTTACGCCAGTCATTCCGGAACAATTTCCACCGAATAACTTCATATTATAAACGAATGAGCATGAATTATTTATTTGTAATATTTGAAAGTTTATTTTATAATTGCATCTTTATACTATTATGTAGGACATGTATAATGGGATATAAAAATGTATATAGTATATATATACGTCTGTACCGTAACTATAAAACATTGCCTCCATTCTTCTTCTCGTTTCATGCTTCTTCGACCTGAATTTTCATGCATTTGTAACGAGCTCTTCTCTCTCTCTCTCTCTCGTCGGTAGTAAGCGATCCGATACATTGCATCGTGATGCTATAAGCTCAAAGCAGAGAAAAATAAAACGAAATGCCGAAGAATAAGGTAATACATGAAAATGAAAAGAAGAAAGAAAAAAAAATAATAATAAATAAGAAAAAGAGAAAAAATCGGAGGAAAGAAAAGGCAAACTTGTGGCAGAAACGTCGTAAGAAGAATCTTGGCAAGAGACGAGCTGACGGATCCTTAATTAAGGTCTCAGACTACGGAATGCTAAGAGAAAGAGAAAGAGCGACGCCAGACGATTCCACAGTGTGGATAGATCCATTACCGCTCCGGTAATTCGCATTGTCTTCGTTGTACGGCAATGGGCCCGTTCTCTCTTGCGGTGGGTACACCTGATTTCCGACTCTCTTCTGGCATCCTCTTTTTCTCTATCTCTCTCTCTCTCTCTCTCTACTCTTTCGAGCCACTCGACTTCTCTCTCTCTTCTCTTCTCGCTCACTCAAGCTCGTTTATGCTCTCCGATTTATATCCAGGTGTACGGAAGCGTGTAACGACTAACATGTATGTTTTTTTTTTCTCACCTTTAACTATATTTATTCTCGAGATCTCATTGTCTTTTTCAACACTTTCGTGTATTTTAATTTTTTCAAATAATTACATCGGCACGTCGATTTTTATATCTCACGAAAAGACATTATTTCGTCGTGATACACTCTGGAAACATATTTTTTCTAGCAACTGTACAAAAAACGATTTTTTTGTATAAATTTGTAAAAAATAAAATCTTTTTGTAAAAAAAAAAAAATTTGTAGATTCAACGATGTTTTTGTCGTAGTGAGCAATATTTATTTGGGCCAGCAAATAACGTGATTGGATCAAGAAAATTTTGTCTGCCACGATTCCTTGGGCCAACAACATTGTAGCTGAATCACCAATTTTCTTATCTCGGTGTTTATCACCGATGCAAAATTCCAACGCTATTTCCACCCTTAAAAGAACTTAAACGACCACTCATCGCTGCTCGGAAAATTCATATTTTTCTTCTCACGAATGTTGGATAAATTTCAAATTCGTTGAATTATTCTAATTCATTATTTCCGTAACTTTTCGAAACGTTATTATCTCGATGATCGTTCGTTGTTTAAACTGATTGTAAGAAAAGCGTTGCGACGACAGATCTCGCTCGAGTGACGCGGCGAGGGGGATGAGCTTTTTCGATTAAAGAACGACGATGTAACTGAACACGTGAATCTGTCGCGTGAAATTTTCAAACGGAAACTGCAACGGTGAAAGAAACTTTCAGATCTGTTTACAGAACTTGGTTCACGATGTAATTTAGACTCATTCGGTGGTGAGCCCGTGAGAAAGCGAAATTAGCTTCGAAGAAATAATTTCGTTTCTCATTTTCTTATTTTTAAAGCTGCGATTTATACATAAATACATATATAAACATAAAAAAAAAAAGAAAAAAACAAAACGCGAGGCCATAGCGAGCGTCTGGGCTACGTGGCGTGGGTCGAGAGTTTCGTTTCCGTACGGTGCAAAACAAACCCTGCGCCCTGAAGGTTGGTTATACCCGACCATTTGTTTCTACTTATGTCCGGTTCTCAACGAGAGGTCCCGGCACTACCACGAAAAAGGAAAAACGGAGAAAGGAAGAAAAAGAGAGAAAAAGGTGCGAGAGCTAGAGGGAACTTGAAAAAGGAAAAGAAGAAGAGAGAAACAGCGAGGAAGGGTGTTATGGGAAAAGGAGTACGTGAGAGGGTGGAATCGTCGAGCATTACGACGACAGAGCGTATGTGTTGATGCCGGAATTGCTTCGTTAAGATTATATTGTCGTGCTGTTAGGAGTGTGTGTGTATAGGGAGGGGGGGGGGGGTGTAGCGGTTCTTCCACACCTGACGTTGCTCTCTCCCTGCTTCCTCCCCCTGCCCCTAAAATCCGAAACACACATATACTCTCGTTGGTGGAAAACGATGTTTCGAAATGCCACCAAGCGCCACGGCTATACGTTATAACCACACGGATTTCTTGCCAACTGCTGGAGGGTGAGAATAGCCCCCGGCTCTGTGAACGAAATCGAAAAGCTCTCTTTCCAGGTATGTGCGGCCTTTGTACGGGCATGCTTGTAACAAGCTTTTGCGCTGATGTAACCAAACGAGCTTTTCAAATAGTAACTATGACCAGCAAGCAGTTCGCGACCATTTCCAGAATATGGCTAGAAAACAGGAGACTAAAAACAGATTTTCCGGTTTGAAGCTTTTTTTGGGGGGAGGGGGGGTGGTTTCTTTGGAGCTCTGAGTTCTTACTTGAACTTGAGATTGGGTTCAACTGAATGATGTTTTGATAAGCTGCTCCGAAGGTTAGAGAGGCTGATGATCGAATCATTTGGTAATGCGTTTGATAAAAAAAAAAAAGATTTCACATTAATATTCATAGATATAAGCATCTGCTCTTCGAAGCAATTCCCACCGGATTCAACGTACTTGAACCAAGATTCTCTCGATTAAAAAAAAAAACGCTTCTGAAACGCACTTTTTGGATAACCTCTAGCTCGTACAACGATTTTGCTTGTACGGTCGTAAAACCTTGTTCTTTCGGGGTTCTCTTCGTCTTTGGGAACAGGGAGAGGATTCGCAAGGGGCCAATTCCAGATAATACGCTGGTCGAAAGCAGAGTGTGTTGTTTAAAAAAATTACGAACCATTTTAAAGTATAAGCAGGTGCACTCCTCTTGGTGCAATTCGTAAGCGTTCGTTTTGTTTTCATAAACCTGTTCCTTGTTTCAGATTTTATCGCCCGAACGATAAAGAATTTTGATGCGATATCAAAATTTCAAGCGAAAATTTGTTATTCCAAAAAAAGATTCCAGAAAAAACGCGTCGAGAATAACAAAAATACCGAATTTTTTTCCCACCAGAATTTCTACACAAACGAAGTTTGAAAAGGCAGCGAATAGAGTGGTGTAACGATCACATTATACCCGCCAAATAACTTTGACATCAGCTCAGGTTTTGCATCCCCGTTCGCGAGAAACCTTCGTGCGTGCAAGAAAAATAAAGAAAACCATTTATGAAATAAAAGAAAGAAAAGAGAGAAAGATAAAAAAAAAGGCAGGCAAAGAACGTGAAGAAAGTAGAGGGAAATATCCGGAACAGACGTTAATCACAGTAGAAGGGGCGTTGTTGCGCAAACACAGGTCGCGACAGTCATGCATACGGTATGTAAAGAGAGAGAGAGAGAGAGAGAGAGAGAGAGAGAGAGAAAGCCGAAGGAGTGGGTAGGCTACTGATTATATTTTACTTAAGTAATAAGCAGCTGGCTGCGATAAATAAAACTAACTCTAACGTTATGTTGATTCTCTCTCGTGCTGCAGATTTCATGCACGCATCTCGTCGTCACTCTATACCGCTGATGCACGTAGCCTCTCTCGTTTGCTTTGTTCCACCATTTCATCCTGGCGCGCTCTCTTTCAACACCCACAGCGTTACTCGACCACCCCTTTTTTTAATCTCGTTTCTGCACCCCCGGGGTTGAATCCGAGCTCCGTATCACGGTCCTACCGTCGCTATTTATCTATATATTTATACATTTATATATATGTATATACACAGACATATAAACGTAGATCTATGTGTATATTTATATACGTCATATATGATCGTATATAGCGCGAACACATAGTGCTCTGTAGAGGTGATTTGTCGCGGTGGATATGAGGCCAGCGAATGCCCCTCTGGACGCAATATTATTTTAAACGATGATATAGGAGGGGCGCGTGGTGCCGCAGAAACCACGCTATCGCGAGCTCTATATATGCTACCGAATATCTCCTTTTCTCTCACTCTTTTTCAACCTTTCTCTCTCTCTCTCTCTCTCTCTCTCTCTCTCTCTCTCTCTTCTGCTTTACTTTTAGAGCGTCGCCAGACTGGAATTTGGCGAAATGAAAATCACGAAATGTACGTAGTGTACGCCTCGGCGTAGCCAGACGATCCTCTCCTCTATTTTCTTCCCCTGCTCTCCCCCACGCTCACGTATGTGCGCTAGATGTTTAGAGTATTCCAGGCCAAATTGAAACAGTTCTGATTAACGTTATTATCGTTTTGTGCTCAAACCATATTTTGCCTCTTATCATTTTTTATTATTATTATTTTCGACGGTTAGTTCCACCGTTGTGTGTACGAATTTGTCTATATATTCGCTCCTGGTTAATGCGCCAAAATTCCAGATTCAACATCATTTAAACCGTTTAGGAAGAAATATTTCTCGCTTCAGGCTTCCCCCGTCGATCGCGCTTAACGCTCATGTTTTATTCATCGACCGATTGGCTCTTATCGAGCTTACCTTTTCATTTCGGCTTCAGATATTTATCGGAAACACTCATGAGACAATCATAAAAGTTCATCGGCGATTCTGAACTTGAACAAAATTTCATAACTCTTTAACCCTCAATCCGAATTCCACCGAATGAATTTCTCAATGATCTCAAATCAATTAGCACAGTAATGCAATGTCTGAACCTTCCAGAAGCTACGATCGTATCTCCCGAAGTATTTTTGGGCACCAAAATCAAGAAATTAGAGAGTCCAATCAACTTGACAGAAACTACCATCACCGAACAGTGTTTTTGTTCGGTGTACTCAAGTTCTTCGTGTTTGCTGGCTTCACCAGGCTTTGTTCGAGTTGAAACAGCCGACTGTGGATTCCATTCGCGTTCAACACACCGAACGAAAGAATAGCTGATGCTTTACTTTTTTGTAATATATATATATGCCTCGAAGGTATATGTAGTACGTATGTGATACGGTATTCGGCCTGAAGGTAGGTCTTGAACGTGACTCGTTCGATCTGAATCTTTCGCCTGGATGAAGTAGCAGCGTGTTCTCGAAAAAATTTCACGAACGAAAAGATACTTGTGGGTATAGATGTAGCAGGGAACCTAAGGAAATCCTGAATTTTTGAGAAGGTATAGATATCGAGACGCCGAACTACTGCAAGTGGATACGGAAGATCACGCGGTAGCTTCCTTCCATCTTTGCCCACTTTTCGACATTCCGTTTTACCCTTTTTGCCGCTGCATATGTGTTTTCTCTCTTTTCCTCTCTCGTCGATCCGTCTGCACATACGGACCGTTCAGTTCAACTCGAAATATCGGGCTACTCTCGAAATGATGATCGGCCTGGCGCCGATTCAAGAAAGATGCGTTATTAAGGGAGTACACTCCCTTCCTCTCCTCCCGTATCGAACTAGCGTTTCGGTGTGAGTGCAAGGAGTTTTTGGCCTCGTACCAAAAAACGTAACTCTCCAAGGTACGAGCCACTTCCGACACTGACCCAAACTCTTCCCTCATCCTTTTTTTTCTCCTTTTTTTTTTACACACATAAGCCTCTCTCAATCCGTTTGCTTTCACGTTGAACCGCGGCATGGTTTTCGTAAAAACTGGACCAGTCGACGTCTCCGGAGAGAGTATCCCATTTTCAATCCTCACCACACACGAACCATCTTTTTTTCCTTTTTTTGGGTCGTGAGCTCTCGCCAATTAGCGATACGATTTATCGCCGATACGTGTCTCATACTTTCATATTTTTCTTAACAGTTTCCCGAAGTTATATCTTTTTTTTTTTATCGTTTTTTTTTTTCGACCACGGCCCTTCATCAGGGAAACTTTGCTTTTTTGTGCTTTCGTGATTTATTTATTTTTTTTTCATTAATGGTACGAACTGATAACGCTGATAATAACAATGTTACTAACAATATTGACAAGTGCTTGAAGCTCGTAAGAAAAGCAGCTTAGGATTGAAACATCCTAGACCGGAGGGTCGGGTATCCGTTGAAAAGGAAACACGGAAGAAAAGGTTTTCTACAATGTTCAAGGAGATATCAGAGTTTTTCTGATTCTTGTTTTCTTACACGCGAATAATCCAAAGATTCTTAATCTTCTTCGAGGCTGTTGGGAATTTCGTAAATCCATGGTCACGGGAGCTGTTTTTTTATTTTCATTTGTTCGTTTCTCGTTTTTATACGACAACGTTACTTTGACTGGATGAACATGTGTATATACGGTCTGTTGAAAGCTGCGCCAGATCTTTCGTCAGTAGGAGGAGATGAACGACGAGAGGGGGGAGGAGTCGAGGGATGAAGTTCCTATCCCCTCCCTCCGTTGATCCTTGCCAACCCTTGATAGAAAGTCAATTTGCTCGGTCGTTCGAGGTAAGTCACGCGCGCGCTCCCGCTCATCTGGCCCGCTTCCGGTTGAGACTTCCGGTCGGCGGGAAGCCAGTTCAGACAGTTTGTTACTCCACTTCTTTCTCTCTCACTTTCACTTTGCCTCTCTCTCTCTCTCGCTATCTCTCGTGTTTTTATTCGTGTAGATGATTCTCGTATATGCACGTGCAGCAGAAGCTCATACACATCGAGGGAAAACGCTGCTTATATTTATGAAAAGGATACATATTCGGAGAGAGCTTTTCCATCTCTTGGGTCCAGCCTGAGAGAGAATGGGTTAGTGAGGGTCAGTCGTCAAGGGAAAAAGTTTTTGAGGATGTCTATAAAGACTTACACACAAGAGAGTATGTACGGGAGTTGGATAAAAGTTGTAAATAAAATCTCTCCGTCACTCTCCTCCTGTCACTCTTTTATTTTTTTCACTCTTCTCTCTCTCTCTCTCTTTCTCGTGTCTTTGAATCGGCACACTTTCGAGGATTCACTCCTCCTCAACTTCTACATCTTCGTTTTCATTTTTCAGCTGACTCCCTCGCTTTGGTACTTCGGCGCTGTGTATACGATCCCGTGACCACACGGAGGCTTATTCTTCACGGGATTTAACCGTGAACGAAAAAAGAATCAAAGTGAAACTTGATCGAAAAATACTTTTTATACCGTTTTGTTCTTCCTTTTCTATTCTCTCATGAAATTGAACGCTCCCTGAGATCTCAAATCCGCCTGGTTAGTTTTCCGGCAAATCTTTGTATCGCTTTTCTCTCTCTCTCTCTCTCTCTCTCTCTTCCCCTTTCTCTAAAGAAGTGGATCATGGCAAGCGAAAAATTACAATTTCCTTTTTACATGTATATACACACAACTGTGGATATGCGTAATATTAGAAACGATCAACGGAACTCATTCGTAAAACGGAAATTGAAAAGAAATCCTTAGCGAGAGCATTTCGAAAAAATAAGTTAACGTAAATCTCTGCATTCATCTTTACAGAGCAACTTTTATTTCTATTTTCGACTATCCTCTCTCTCTCTCTCTCTCTCTCTCTCTCTCTCTCTTTCAATGAATCCTACGTTTATCCCATGTCCGAAGAAAATTGCGATACAAAGTTTCGCTTTCACAAAACTCAACTTAGCGAATGCGAGAGCAGCTTTCCATCAGGGCTTTATAGTTCGGATACTATCTGGGAACTAAATCTTTTGGTAAATCTTCTAATCATCACAAGATCATTTTTCCTTGATAAAAAAACAATCAAAAAAATTCTTTTATCGAATTCGAACAAATTAGATTCAATTCCTTGTCGTCCGGCGTCTAAAAAACAATTTTTCGATTATTCAACAAACGAACCGTTATCACAGGAAGACTGTGCCCGTTCACCAGTTGGATGGCAGTCGGCTAACGCCGGATATTGTTTCGGAAGAAGTTTACGTATGAAAAGAAAAATGAAAGTCCCGACGCGTCGTTAGCCTCCTTAGTAACTCGCCGCAATTTTTTTGGCGTCTTTTCAGCTCTCTCCCAGCTCCCTTAATGTCTACATTTGTGTCTCTTTTTTCGTCGGAGTACGTGTACATCGTATAGTTATACATGAATTTTTTAAATCCTGACCGCACAGTGTGCCCAGTTCACCAACGAGAAACTGCGAAGCTTGCCTGCAACCTTTTTAGCTGCATAGTTAGTTTCTCTCTCTTTTTTTTTTTTTTTTTTTGTTCTTTTTTTTATTTTTTTTTCAACATCAGGTCGCCGACGGCATTACGCAAAATTACAAAATTAAACTCGGCGCTGCGGCCCGTGCCTTGAAAACTCGGTAACGAACACGCCAAACATAGAAGCAGAGAGAGCCTCGCATTGGTTAGGGCTTTCGCTCTGGTATATTACACGGGAAGCTCCAGCTTTTAAACGCCTGAAACGTTGCCCCTGGCTAGAGTTCACCCTTTCTCTCTCTCTCTCTCTCTCTCTCCCCTCGCACCGCGAGTCCCTCGAGCTTTTCCGCACTTTCCGTCTTTCTCCAACGATCTCTCTCTCTCTCTCGTTCCCGGACTTCCGTCGGAGCTTTTCTACATGCGCGTGATGCAGAAGCTCATGCAGCTTCTCCCCTTTTTTTTCTCTCCCTAAAACACAAAATAAAATAGCATCCCGTCTACTTTCACCCCTGAAGCATTTTATGTTTATATGCTATGTATATATAAGAGCACGAGTATGAGTATTTTTCGCTCATACTTTCAAACGAGTAACAAGTGTGTACAACTTTAATTACATCGCGTACATATATATATACATTTTTTTTTTCACCCCTGAATTGTAAGAGTCCCTCCAATTGTGTTTCATCGAGTAACTAAACGTGAATTCACCCTCGCTATTTTAACGCAGCATCGAATTCAAATTAGACAACCAAAAAACCAGAAAAACCCTTTTATTTTTCGACTTAATATTAAACGTTGATTCCGTTGAATAAGGGGTCTGAAGAGACAGGAAAAAAGTGTAGTAATCAAACGTACAAGTACCTCCGGCAACGCTGAATCCCGTCACTGTCACCGGGGATTCACTCGTCGCACTTCATCCTGCTTTACGACTATCGGTGATCGAAAAAAAAAAAACGTATGAAGCGATAAACATGCTGGAAAAAAAACGAGTACTTTTGTATCGTTTTGTCGCCTGTACAGATAATCGGGAGGGGGCTGGTTCGAGGGGAGAATCGTTCTAATTATTATTCGTAAAACAAGCGAGAGCAACAACATGCAGGCCGCATAGGAGCATCGGCAGATATAATGGGTGAAAACGGCTTTTATTCGACGAGTTTGGATAAACCACGTTCGACGCTTTTGCGGAGGGACGAACAGTCCGCTATACGGAGAGAGGGCGGCAGGGAATGGGAAACGGTCGAGGTGTATCACCGTTACATTTTGTACGTGACCGAAAGCATGCCCTCACTATCCTGAAATCTATATATATTTAAGCAATATCTTCACAATAATATACATATAGGTAACAGAGTAGAGTTAGCGTAGTACGAGCGGCGTGTGTATATCAGGCCCTGTATTGGCTGTTGCAAAGCTTCCAATATTTGACTAGCCAGAGCTTTTGATTTATACCGGCGTCCAATAAAATACGGGCTTAGCCTCTAATGCTCTGGCAGGCGCCTGAGGGAGCCGGCCTGGGTCTGCTGCTCAACGTATCCGCGGTCGTAGGTCAAACAGTTATAACCCCGGAACACTCAGGAACGAGGATTTTTCAGCGGACGAGCTCGAAGGATCATCAGTCCTCGAGCGTATCGGTGACTTCAAAGGTCTCAATGATAGCTTCGTTCAGATTTCTTGGTTAAAAACTATCGAAGAATATGCGAGAGCAGAAACGGTGGGATCACTCGCAATAGAAGCTACAAAACAATCGATAAAAGTGTAGAGATAAAAAAAATGAAAATAAAACGCGAGATAGTTGGCTGGTGGAAGAAATACAGGATTAAAAGTTTGCCATTAGTGTGCTCTGAGTGTTTCGCCAAGATTAGCACTAACGAGAGACTTGAGCCAAAAGTTGATTTAGTGAAAACGTACATAGCATTTCATCGATTGCTGTACGAATTTCAACACGGAATTTATATATAAATGTATATGTGTGTAAAAGATGGCGAAACATGAAGAGAGATTTGGTGGTCGTCTCGTTGCCCATCAACGATCGAGCACAGGTACGAGAATGTGTGGGTTTCAATTTCCGTGGCTATAAAGATCCGTATGCCTCACAGTCTCGTCTAAATCGTGTTCTATTGGGGATTCAGTGATTCTCATTCCTGGATCCCTCGAAATACGTGTAGAAAGCCAGCCGATTGATTTCCGGGCTTAGGGAAGGCACGTGAACTAAATGCGTATCAGGTTACCGTTCCCGTTATATATATTTTGCTCCAAGGGACGGTCAGTGATGTTTCTCTCGATCGCTTTCGCTTTCCCAGTTGTAGACACTACTATTTCATCCACTGAAATCGTGAATCCATTGCAATCAGAACCGTTGTTCGAAGGCTTCGATCTATTCTTCATTGGATTTTAAAAACTGGGTATAAAAAACGAAATTCAACGTTACTTTGTTGTTGGATTCCCGGGAAATTTTTATAGATATATTCAAACAAAGAGGAAGATCGACGAGAAATGTCAATTTTTGTAAGTTTTTAGAAGAGAAAAAATCGTAAGAATAAGACCAGCCACCGATCACCTTGCTGCCTTTGGTCCTTCCAATCGAAGCGGTGGAATTCTCTCCTTCTTCACTATCGGCAGGGACTGTGGCAGCGTCTGGAAGTCGCGAGACGACAGAGCCAATTTCATTTTTCTTTGCATAATTATCAACTTGCTTAGCTGGATGGTCCCTCTCTCTCTCTCTCTCTTTCGTTCTTTCTTCAGCTGCGTCTTCCGCCTATTCGTACTTTCCCTTCTTTTTTCTAGACTTGTCAAGCTCGGTAGAATACTCCGAAGCTATGGTAAGGAGATGGATATGCAAAGTCTCTGAAGAACGTATAGGCACGAGCTGGAGTCTGTTCGTGATCGAAACGCTATAGATCAACTGCATAACATTCGTAAGGATGACTTCCGACACTCCGGAGGAAGTACTTTGAAAAAAAAAACATACTATATCTTTCCTGCAACGAAAACTCGCTGCTTGGCAAATGGTAAAATGATAAAAATAAGAGTATCGAAAGAAAACCTGACGGAGATAGAGACCGATCGGACTAGGTTTGCATCAGATCCGAAGACTGTAAAGAGAAACGTGAGATAAAGAAGGTAGTTTTGCTGAACAATAGGGCACATTTACGATATACTGGGCAAAACGTAAAAAAGAAAAGAGAACAAAAGAGAAGCAGAGAGAGTTAGAGAGAGAGAGAGAGAGAGAGAGAGAGAGAGAGATGAGCGAGTGCAGTGTAGAAAAAGTACAGGGAAAAATTGATGTCAGTGAAAGATCGCGTGGGCCGAGGAAGCTGAATGGAAAAGTGATGAAATATAAATATGGTACCCAAGGGAGAAGGTTCTCTATCTCTGTATCTCGTTTCCTTTTTTTTTCTCTCTCTCCACCCTCCCCTCGCACTGTTTCTCTTCCTGGTTCCGTGCAGACCTACCTTCGTTCTCCCACTCTTAACCACCCTTTGCGGGTTCTTTTTCTTCATTCCTCTTCCCAAGCAACTATATACTCTCATTTTAGCCTGCTCGCTCCCCGGACTCTCACTCTCTCCATCCATCTCGCTCTCTCTGTGTTACTTACCCTTCGCCCTCTCCCCCGCACCCATTTTCCACGTTGTGACGGCGAGACCTCCATCACATCACACCATCCAGCCGTATTAGTCGATATACCGTTCAATAAAGTTCTCTCTCTATACCTCTTGTAACACGCGCTATATACAAACCCTGGGCGCAAACAGCTCACATCCACATATGCGCGCGACTGGGAAGACCGAGGAAAACCCTCGCCCAACTCCGACCATCAGCCTCGCTTATTTGTGCACTCTTTTCCAACCATCTACTCCCCACTCTGTATTATATACATCCCCTCGTTCGAGAAAGGTGGTTGAAAGCCAGAGCACACTTTTTCTCCGCGGTTGATTCGAATCAAAGGAAAAACAAGTTAATTCTGTCTCTTTCTCTCTTTTTCTATCTTCTTCGCTAACAGCCACCGTACTTTTTTTTCTCACTCTCTCTCTCTCTCTCTCTCTCCAAGCGCCTGGCACGCTGTCTCTCGCATCAACTTTCATCCCAGTGGTTCCAGAGAAGCGCACGCCACTGTTACCCTTGTATCGCCACGTCCAGTTCTCTCTGTTTCTCTATTATTTTTTTTTTCTCTCTCTCTCTCTCTTCTCCACTTTTTTACCGGCCAGTGAGTGGATGAAAAAACAGAAATATTCCAACTCCTTTATTATTTTTTGACGATGATTATATTTACTTAAGGATAAATGCTCCGGGCCAACTGCTACGCTTTTGATGATTCCTTTCTGTTCGTCTCTCTCTCTCTTTCTCTCCCTCGCCCTCTTTCTTCGTATCTAATTATGCTGTTCCACATCAGGTATATAAAAATAGAGAGCGCTCAGCTTCACCGGTCCACGGTTAACCCAGCGCGGATCAGTGAGGCAGGTCACTTAATGCCGAAGCTCCGCGCCTCAAAGCATCTCGACTCGAATCAATTCTAAATCTCAGCATTCTCGAGCCACGCGTACGAACGGACGAAATAGTTTCTTTCTTCGAATCTCGATGATTATCGACAATTTATCATCGCAGAATCAAATCGCAGAAAATGAAAAGAAAAATTAGATTTTTTCATTCGTTTTCGAAATCGCTATTTATTCTCATAACGAAAATAATTATTTTAGCCCATGTGTAGGAAAGATTATTAAAAACGATCACGTCAAATTCATTCGTTAACAGAGTTGAAATAAATGAAATAACGGGGCTACAAAATGATCGGTGTAATTGAAAATTATGAATTTCCTGCACGAATCTCCATGAGGCCTGCTGGTAACTGGTCGCTCTGAAATAATTATCCCCCCAGCTATAAGACATCGGTATAATATTTTACGCGATAACGAAAATGAATGCGGCGAGGTATCTTCCCCGTAATTCACATGTTCGCTGAAGAAAAGAAAAAAAAAAACATTGAGGAAGGTTGTAGCACACGTGTACGAAGAATGCTGAACATGGAAAGACGAGGACGCTTCAGCACAGTACTCTCGCACAGTATTTTTCGAGGTAGGCAAGTTCTAGGCAGCTTCGTCAAATGGACCGCGGATGTTCCTCGTCGTATCAGCCGTTTCTACTTTGTCATTTTTATGGATAACCAAAGTAGTACACTCCGTCTATAACTAACAATAAATGGAAGAGAGTAAAAAGAGAAGAGAAAAAAAAAGCAACGTAAAAATGATGAAGAAAAACATATAAACAATAAGAAGGAGTCAGGAAGAGGAAACAAGATAGAGACAAAAATGAGAAGAATGAGGATGGATAAAAAAAAAAAGAAGAAAATATCGTGGGAAGGGGTTCTCGCTGGAGCACAGTGTTTTCCTCGAGGCTATGATCGGTATATACTTTTAGTGAGCTCAAAGTACAAGCCCTCGTTATCAGATACACGCAACGTGCGACGAGAGAGCTGTATACGCTATACCTGATAATACGAGAGAGGATATACCACCTGAACGGGGGCCTCCAGTCTTCCACGCCCACGGCTGTTTTTCTTGTAATATACTTTCGCCCTGTTTATTATAGATACTAACTACGAGACCTATATCATCCGTAACATATACTCCGTGATTGTCTCCTCGTCAAACTTTTCATGCCAAGATTCCTTTCCTCGAAGAAACATTTTTTCCCAGCTTGATGATAAGGCACTGGGTCGTACAGGACACAAGAAAAAAACGAGTGGCAAACTGTCGTGAGCAACTTACGAGGGTTAATGGTTGAGATTAATTTTCAAAAAAGATGAAAAAATTTCTTTTTTGTTGAATTCTAAAATAATTTTCAGCAGAGATACTTCCGATGGTATGATTTTTCTTTCGTGGGTACTTTTTCGGAAATGTTGTGCGACGTTGTTATTTTACGGTTAGTCGTTAATAGTTCGAGGGAGTGAAAATTATTCGGCGTTTGTTTTGAGCACATACGGAGATAAGGGCGCGTTCGTAGTACAACTTGCCTGGAGTTTTGATAAAGGTTATATTCATAGATAACGCTCGTGATTCGAAACCACTAGTTTGGAAGATTTTATACCAGGTTGTAGCAGAATGTATATTATATTTGGTGAATTTCAGTAACAATTTTGGTGAAATATATAATATGGCTCTTTGGTTATATTATGGTGTATGGAAGCTTACTGCATTATCTCGTGTACTCGCTAATTTCTATTCGCGTTTGTGTAGAAGATATAATGTAGAATATTTGGAGACGAGGAGAGGAGTTTCTGGGCATTGTGTCAGTGTTACAATAGCGAATTATATTATGTGCACATAAAACGTATAAGGGATAATAGAGAAAATTTACACAGGTATGAACAGGTGAAAGAGGCGTTATTACTTTTATTTCATACTTATCTTGGACATTATTTGCTGCACTTTTATCGAATCGTTATCGATCGTATTTCGAAAGATTTGTGACCGTGTCTGCTGACAACGAATCCATGAATTTCTCATGAACAATCTGCTTGAACATTTTTTTTTTGCTCCGAATTAAAGTTGAAATACGTCGTGAGCAGCGTCTTATTCGGTGATTCAATTATTATTAATGACTGACAATGAATGAAATATCTGAATTAAAAAGAACAATTGAAGTTTGAAGCAAAAAGAGAGCGAATTCAGTAAAAATCAAAATACTTTTCTCTTTTTGTTCTTTCCTTTCGTTTTTATGACAACATCCCGTCTTTCCTACTTTCTCATTCTTCATTTCACCCCTCGAGGACAAAGAGTATACGGAGGACTTTGCTCACGACACCGAGAGACTAACGAAGTGCTACAGACCATTTTTTTTCGCGTATCTGTGAATATTCATGACAAGAAAAAAAAAAAAAATTAATTAAATGTCACCCTCTGCTCGAGGACAGTCAATTAACTGGGTAGAAGCGATGTGGTATTCTGAAGATATTTTCTTCCTTCAGAGTCTAGAAAACGACAGCAAAGGTCTCTTCTCATCAGGTCGGTCAACAAATCTCTCTCTGACTTATATCACACGATTATAAACAACCGATCCTCGATAAATTATTCAAACTCAACTCTTTTTTTCTTCTCATCAGATAAATTCGCTGAAAGAGGCTTGCACCTGAAGACCAACAGAGCGATAACCCATGTTTATGAAATTTTTTTTTTTTTTTTTTTATAAATTGTCTCATGCACCCTTCACGATATCTCAAAAATTCGTTTATTTTTTAAATTTTCATTAATTTTCATTTTCGTTAATGTCACTCTACTCATGATGCAGAAAAGAACTTCAACGAAGCGTCCCGTTAGTTTTTCGATGTTTCGATAATATTCACGAATAAATTCGAGCACAAAACTTGGTTCTGAAACTAATTAAATAACGGGAACCTGGAGTATCCTGATAAAAAGAAATGAGAATGAAGAGCAAAAAAAAGCCGAGTTCATCAATTTTCAAGAAGTTTATCGACACGAAGTTTGTTCATTCGTTCTCGCAGCTCTATTTTTCTTAGGTCGGTGTCTCTTAGGTCTCGTTATTCCGTGTTGATGATCGGTCGAACGAGGACGAAAGCTTAATTCGTACGATTCGTCCTTTGGTTTCGCCGCGCGACGAGCGAGCGAGATACAATTATTTCGTTTTTTCCTTCTCTTTTTCCATCTCTCGCATTTTTATGGTGTCTCCCCTCTCTCCCTAGTTCTCTCTTACTTTTACAGGTTTCGTCTCGTGTTTCGCGAAAAAGTCGAACGCTTTTGCTTGGCGTGATCCAGCTTTATTAAAGAGTTAACTCGCACTCTTTTGTTTTCAGGCTGGCACTGCCACCTCCTTCTCAACGTTTATACTTCTCGTAGTTACCCTCTGCGCAACCTGCCCCCCCTACCCCCCTCAAACCCTCTTGCCTGCTCTTCCTCGGGGGGCCTCTTTCGGAGATGCCATGCGAAACTTGGAAGGTTTTTTAATTTACCGGCCGTCAGACTGCGACTCGGACGAAAACAGTGTGGCAGAGGGCAGAATATAAAGTATGGGGGGGTTGGGAGAGTGGCTAAGACGTTGATGCATTGCGAGAAAATTGTTGAAACTGTAGAGTTCCCGTCGACGGTTGATGCTCGTCTAAACGTGGCCCGGAATCTTCAACGTCTTGAACGCTTCACACCCTCGGACAAATGTGTTCTTCTCAGTGGCATCGTCCTCTCGTTTTATTTGATGAATAGTAAAATTCTTTGGACGCACAGCAAACGCGATACTCGATTGCACTCACAAAAATGTCGTCTGTTCTCTCGGGTCCTTTTGATTTGGAATTTAAACAGGGAAAGATGAATAGTTGATCCTGTAAGTATCTTTTTTTGACAGAAAATAAGGGGGAGAAGAACAGAGAGGCGACTGATACCCTGTACAAGTCTCTTTCGATACATATACAGAAGTCGTTTTATCGCGTGTGGATCAGGCTGGGGTGGGTTCCTCGTTCGTTTAACGGTTGGAAATCGCTTTGAAGTCGCGTTGCCGGGAAAACGGCCATGAGTTCTTATCGTTTCATATAACTTTGAGGTAAACGGACGAAGCTCGGAAGCACGCTGGTAAGAGAGAAGAAAAAAGAAAGGAGCGAAAGAGAGGAAGGAAGAAAAAGGCCCAAGGGTAGTCGACGAGCTAGTGAAAATGGCAGTCGAAGCGCCTTTCCAGTTTGCCTCGTTGTACTTTTTTCTTTTCTTTTCTTTTCTTCTTTTTTTTTGTTCCTTATTCGCTATCGAAAGAACGCGGACGACTATCCATCGGTATTCTCTTTCTCAACTTGCTTCTCGGTCATCCCTGGATGGCAGGGTTGGACGCTGGAGAAGTGAAGTCGCGGCTAGATATAGAGAAAAGACGAGGAGAATATACCGGTAGACTTTTGCTCGTTTTCTCGCAGTCCGGGTTTTCCTTTAATTACGAGGACCATTTCTAAATTGGCTGTAACTCTCTCACGGTTTTCTTATTCGCACGAGAAGAAGAGGAAAAGATACGAATGAAGCAGCAGCAGCAGCAGCAGTAGCAGTAGCAGCGGTAGAAGCAGCAACGGAGAGAGAAAAAGAAACAGGAGGAAAGAAAAAGAAAGCAAGAAAACGAGACTCCTGGTGAATCTTTGTATTCTGTACACGAGACGCAGGCTCCATGTTCCACTTGTACAGTGTATATATAACGAAAGGCAAAGAGCCGACAATTTATATTCGTCGACCTTATTATCCCTGGCGCTTCCCTTCTTTCTCTATTCCTTTTTTTTTCTCATACACGTATATATATATATATATATATGACGTATACAATACAAACGTATATCTATACATAGTATGGCTTTTTCTTTTCCTCGTCGTGCTTCCTCTTCTGCATTCTTCGTCCTTTCATTATCTTTGGCGCCTTTTCTTATTATTCCGTTGCTCGCTTTCGCCTTTCACTCTAACGTTCTCCTCTCGCAGCGGCGTCATCTTCACCATTTTCCTCTTTTCGTTTTCCAATTGCCCTCTTGAGATTATCGTCTTTGAGTTTTAGTTTTTTTTCTTTTCGTTCACTTTACTTTCCGCGCATCCTTACCCTGAGGTGCAAAAAGTATATAATAAGACTAATTAAGTCGGTGCAGATCTTTGATCAATAATGGAACAGCGATTTTTTCTCGAACCGAAGATTTTTCGAAAGTTTTTTTCTTCTATTTAATTTGAAAAAGACGAAACGATATTCACAGAGCTAACAGAATCGTATAAAACAATTTTTTTTTGCTCTGATGTCGTTGAATTTCGGTATTATTTTAATGCAAAAAATCAAAGTGTTGGAGAAAATAAAATCGTGGGAAAATAAAACATAAAAATACTGTACGATTTGGTGAAAAATTGCAAGCATAGTTTTTTCGCTCCTCTTATTTTATGTGGGATTTTTCATGAAGAGGCCAATATTGCTTCGTGAAAGCAGACGATTTACTGGGTCATCGAGATGTCAGAAATGGAATATGTTCATTCGATACCGAGCGATGACTCCTCTCTGCCTACTGCTTTCTCTCTTCCCTTCATTGATCGGTAGCTGTGTGTGTTCATTTCTTCTCAAATATTTCTGATTCAAGTGCAGTGTGTGTGGTACGATGGATTAAGAATTTCGTATCTCTTTTATTCCCTCGCTCACTATTGTTCATTTTGACACAAATAATTTCATTGATACAGGAGGGGAGGAATCGAACGGAGAAAAAAGCGTTTTCATCAGCTCCGATCACTCGACGTCTATCACCGTTGATTCGAAAGGCGAATTACTTTTTTACGGTTGAAACGTGTATCGCAATAGGAGTTTTTTAACGCTCGTTATAATTTGCATAGAAATTCGAATCCGTTCGAAAACTCGGATCGTTCTAATCGCTATTCGCGTTTTCTCGTATAAAGTATGCATATAAATATATTAAAAACTCACACGTTCATGCACACATACCGTGGGTGTGTGCGCGCGCTATGTGTTCATCCCGAAAAAACGGAAACCATCAGTTTTTTGTCTATTTTAGTTTGAATCCGATTGAGAGAAATAGCGCGAGAGGAGAATGGAATGAATCGTTGAAACGAGAAGAAGAAAAAACGTCTAGCAAAAGAACAGAGCAGCACAGTACATGCTCCTGGGAATCGGTGCAGGGAGCAACGAAGGGGTGGAAATTCAGTGGCATTAATAAACACTCACTGAGATCACCCCGCGAGCTCCGCATTTTTATTTTTTTTCTTGTTCAGTTTTTTTTTTTTATCTTTCACAGATATTGCAAAGATACATCTCGAACTGCCCCAGATTTTTCACGCTCGTTAATTCGTGGCTTCGATTTCAAGCTGTTCCCTGTTTTTTTTTTTTTTTTTTTTTTTTTTCCCTGCCGCATCCTTGTGTCTCTTTTCTCACACCAGGCTTGTAGCCTAGTATCCGCCTCGCGAATACCATCGAACGGCCGATTGTTCGTTTAATGGTTAGACGAACGGATTCTCCATCGAAAACGTGCTTCTCTCATTTCGCCACTCACCCCCCGTCAGACCTTTTTTTTTTATCTTTTTTCTTGTAACAAATCGCTTTATTTTGTCGCTCGAATGATCCGAATTAATTTCATGGCTTTATCCTCGTATCGACATAGAGAATAATACTTTTGGAATCAAGCGAATTAGAAGCTTTTACAAAACTCTAACGATTCTCTTTGTAATTTTTGAGGCCTCTGTCAACTGTTTTTTTTTAAATCTGATCACAACAAATGCTAAATGCGATCGTGAATATTTGAAATTGAAAATGATACTCATCGATGGTAATCCGAAAAGTTGTAACCGGTGCATTGTTTTCTAGATTATTCAATAATTAAAATTTTTCATCCCATTTAACGATACTTCGATCTTACGACGATCAGCAAACGATGAATAATGGTATTAAAAATTCCAATTTTTCCAATGCAGAAATTACAACCTGAATAACGTACATTATATTGAAATTTTGTTGTTTTTTTTTTTCCAGCCCACAAAAGATAAAATGTCTTTTCACATGTTTTCTTGATTATATTTTCAAAATGAAAATAATCAATTTTCATAGCATCGAAATAATCTACGCTTTTCGTTAAAAGTGAATATCGAATATTATTGTTTTGCCTTTCCCCTGCCCATTCGGATAGTATTACGTACATGATGATATAAAAATATCCCATTGTGTATTGGTCCTCCCTGCAGGGATATCGTATTTATTTATACGTGCGCCTGAGGGATTGGTGGAATTGATGATTGAAAAACATTCATATATGCTTCGTCGAACGATCAAAATAATAAACGATTCGCATATGCATTAAACCGTATATATACGCATGTAATTTTTATACGTACAAATTCACGTATGAATGACAAATTATTTTTTTCATTTCCATGCATATCGAATGCTATTTTTGTACGTTTTTTTTATTTTTATTTTTTTCTCACGATATATTGCATTTCTTGTTAAATAATATCGACAATGGTTATCGCTGCAATGAATATTTTTTAACGAAACGAATGCCGTTTATTTTATTTAATAATGAAAAAATATGTATTCGCAGTCATTTTGTGTCAGTTACACAGTGTTGTTTTTTTTTTTTTTTTTCTTTCCACGAGAATAACCAAATATGAATTTAACGCATGTATCACCTCACCAAACAGCAGTTTCGACTGGTTTTTATTGTTTTTCGCCATAAATTCACCAACCACAATTAATTATTCGAATTCCGTAATAGACTTTTATCACCATTCCTCAAATCGTTCTTCTCTGTTTTATCATTCAATTTCATTTTCATCGTTTACTAATTAGATATCGTGTATTCGAGAGCTGAATTATTCATATTTTCCTTGCAAAAGCATGCTGGACTATTTCTACTCATGTGGGAAAATGAAATCGATGAAGAAACGCGAGAGAAAATTGTTCCATAATCAATGAGTGCAATTTCAGCCATCCTCTTTTTTTTTCTTTCCACGACATATCCGAAATGAGGGAAAAAAAATATCACCTGGACGATGATTCGGTATAATAATTTAATCGATTCGCATCCAATTTCAATTCGAAGATCAGAACTTAATTGCGTTCGTTTTTGCCAGGAGAATTATGAATTTTAAAAATTTTTTTTCAATTTTTTGAAACTTCGTTTTAATAAAATTCCAGAAAGCTCGTAATTTCCTCATTTTTTTTTCTTGCATATCTCGTGCCTTGATTTCCATGCATTTTTTTTTTGAAACTACGCTTCGTTAGGATTTCAGAAAGCTCATAAATTGACTTATTGCCTTTTGCATATCTCCTGGATATCTTTGCATTAGACATGACTCGTAAATGATGAAATCAAAACAGCAGATCGTAATGTGTAAAGTATAGAGATTCGTGTAATATTGTTGATTATACAAACCTATGGGAGAAGGGTGAGTGCAGAATTAAACACGAGAAATAGTAGTTTGGTGCTTTCCAAGCACAGTTCATTTATACACCCGCAGCATCCTACTACACAGGATCTGTAGATGTTCGACGTTACACGGCCAATTAAATTTCGCGATCGTTCAGCCGCACGTGGCTCTTCTCGATTTACAGCCTAGAAATACAGCTTTGTGATGCAATTAACGATAATTAATTTTACCCCGAGGTCTCAACGTGTTACGATCCACTAACATCAGACCTAAATCTATGCGGAGTGTGAATGAAATCATTTTTTTTTTTTTCGATTTTTTTTTTCTCAAATAGCCAATTAACGCATGCCATTTTATCGCGTTTATCTTTAATTTATTTACGCACCACTGAACGAACACCAAGCGACGAATTAAAAAATAAGTCATTTTTCATATAATTCATCGTTTTTCCTCATTCCCAAATAATGATAGTTCTTTTAGTATGTTAATCGCAGAAAAGGCAGAGAGCTTTTGTATTTTCAACATGAAATAAATTTTTGTTCATGTAACGTGAGTGTTTTTTGGGTATATTGTAGCCAAAGTAAATATTTTTTTTCTTCGTGCGTCCTTATCTCGAGAAATCTATATAATTACAAATCGACCAATTTCGAGTATATGTAGATACGCTGCACGTGTTACCTTGCTTGCTCGATCGTCTTGTTTTTAATACTTGGCGTCAAGACGCTGCTGCGTAGCTAGATATAAAAAATAGTACAATAATACCGCCCAATTTTTTTTCCTTATTTACAAGGTATGGCAAACCACATGTACGTTTCACTTTCGGGTCCCCACCCTTCAAAATGTGATAGCGACAAAAGCGTATTAATTTATCTCTAATGTTTGTCTATGTAAATGCGTCATTAAATTTATAACGTATTCTAAAAAATTTATACAGATGGTTCGAGTGCAAATGTTTTTTTCATATCCAACGCAATTCCATATCCAAAAATTAGTATAAAAGCGAGCCTAGTCTACACTCGATATCCAGTCTAAACCAAGTATACCCAGTGAAGAGAAGTAATAACAACGAAAATGTCGAGACTCGCGATTATTTTATGTGTCATCGGTTTCTTCGTCTCGGTAAGTGAGCTCGATCGTTTTTCAATTCCTCTCTTTTTTATTCCATTTTGTCGCCACTCTTACTTACCGCAATTGTTAACCCTTCGAGGTCGCATTGTAATTTCGGTACTTTCGCGGTCGCACTGGAACGAAAATTTTCACACGCAGCTTTTAACGTGTTGGAGCGCTTTGAAAAATCTTAAAAAATGCATTAATACTTTTGAATTCTTCTGGAATACGAATCTAAGATTATTTAATTATAAAAGTTATTATATTTTGTACTAAAGATGGGTAAGTTTTTGTAAAAATGGGCAAAGTGAAATTTCGTCGGGACAAAATCGTCCCAGTGCGAGCTTGGAGGGTTAAATTTGAGCGTTGCGCAACAATAAAGAAATGAAATGCGTTGTATTGTACTATAAAAAATATTTGTAGGGAACGATCGGCGATATCCATGGCCAATCATGTACACTAAAACAAGCTCTTAAATCGGTACGTATAAGATGTACATATTTCGTGTAATTGTATAGTTTTTCTAATACAGGTTGAAAATAGCCTTAACTTATTCAACTTGACCAATAAACAGGATGCGCAACGATAATGAAATAAAATGCGTTTTATTGTATCATACTAAATATTTGTAGCACGATCCCTATGAATGGTACCAGGAAATATCGTATGATGAGATCAACTTGTCAAAGTACGTCATAGACAATTTAACCCCAAAGGTACAAGGAGCAGCTGGGAGGATAATAAGTTCACTAAACTCCTCCTCGCTTATGCTCAAATTTGATTCCTCGAATCGTACAGTAAAACAATATTTAGAAGTGGTACGTATAAGATGTGTAAATTTAGTGTCAACATAGTTGAAGCTGATTTGCTGTGGCGAATTTTGATTTTATTAATTTTTCTAATACAGATTGAAAAGAGTCTCAACATCCTCAACTCGACAAATGAACAAAATCACCTAATAACGGAATGCCCATCAATTTTGATAAAATTCAAGAATATTCTCCAATCCATGGCCGACTATGTATACTATAATATAGATGGAATGTTGCAAAAACTGTTATATCTAAAGTCTAAATACCTGAAAAAAATGATTGAGTTGGAACCTTTGATGACTTGCAAGATACCCAGAAATCTTATAGTGGTAAGGAACAATAAAGTGTCTTGTAAATGTTTCCAATATCGTTTCACCAGCATGATGGTCTTACAACTCAGAGACCGAGAGATAATTATTTGCGAGCATTCCATTGTTAAAAACTATAGAATATGAATTCCGTAAGATCTAGAGTCGCGGTAGCGAGAACCCAAGACTGTCCTTTGGATTCGGAACGCCCATAACTTCGGCTTGAAGTATTTACCCTATGCACTTGCTTGTTTTTTTTTTTTATTCTCAGGTTATCCACAGTCCAGAACAAATTCGAGAAGACTACATCAGCTACAGTAAAGAAATTCTAAATTTTTACAATAAAATCAAAGACGGGAGCGCTGTGGTAGAAGCAGTATACAAATTTACGCTAGAATTGAGCCATTCCAGCCCCTGGAATAGAATCCTTTTCAACTCATGGGATTATTTCTTCTTAACAAATATAAGACCTTGCTTAATGGTTGAATTCGCATAAAACGACAAATTTGGCCATGCAATTTCTATATGTTAAAAAAAAATATGAAATTTACAATACTTTTACGTCATTTTACGATACCTTGACATATGAAATTTAAAAACTTGGTATATAAAATGGAAATTATTGCACTCGTAACCAAATTTAAGACATGAATATGAATTTTAGTCTCACATATGGAATTTAATGTACACAACATTGAACATTGAAATAAAATGTGAAAATTATGCAGAGATGCATTGAAATAAACTATATTATTCATAGATAATTGATACATCTGCATATGAATTCATACACTGTCAAAAGTGTACTGAAATTACAATCTGATTATGAATTTTATTGGCAATTTACTGAAAAATAAAATACAAATGAATGTTAATGATATGATACTTGTTATTTTTTATCACGAAACCGTCTCTTAAAATTAATACACAAATATAGGAAATGGCTGAGCTTTTATCAGAGCTTCGCACTCTGGCCACCGCGTGGCGCAGAGTGTTGAGATCTTTCTCGTTAGAGACATATTGTAGCAAATTAACCTTCTATTCCCGGCTAGTATGGGG